>CM072094.1:44068481-44668481 GCA_036850905.1 Luffa acutangula
ACAAGATTCCTTTAGAGAAGGAGTTTGCAGAATGACCCTCATTTTTCTATTGCTTTATGAGATACTTGGGAATTTTCTCAGTGCTGTTTAGTTAAAATTTCGTAGGAAATTTCTTCTTCCCACGACAAAGAATAAAAATTAATGGTAACTAAAATTAATTTCCAACTTCTTTTCCACGACAAAGAATAAAAATAACGAAGAGGAAAAGAAAACACACACACTCAATAGTCAATGCTAGCCTAGGTTTATCGAGGTAATGTAGGTGTTGAATTCTTAGTAGCTCACATCAGTTTTGTTACCATTTACCATTTGCTTTTACAGCAGTTATTTTTTCCCCCTTTTTCAGCTGGTGGTTATAAATTAGTTGTGCCAGCTGTTTAATAGTTCTCTTTATAAAGGGGGTGTGAGTCCATTGTTCGGCGTGTGTGAAAATTTTGTATGGGCTTTGGGTGTGAGTTGAGAGAAAGTTATTGCTGCTGTATTTGGTCTCATCTTCTTCCTCGCTCGATCATTCATGGGCAATTTGGTGTTTGAATGAAAGCTTGATCTCTCTGATTCTACAGTGGATGTACACCGCATTGGTGGAACCACTATAAACTCGGTGTGCTCTTCTCCTTCTCATACTCTTCTTTTCTTTACTGCATTTCTTGGTTTCTGTTTTTTGTTTTTTGTTAATCCGCTTGATTATTTTCAAATTGGCCGTAATTGTTATAACAATTGGTATCAGAGCCATTGAT
Source organism: Luffa acutangula (assembly GCA_036850905.1). Taxonomy (NCBI): domain Eukaryota; kingdom Viridiplantae; phylum Streptophyta; class Magnoliopsida; order Cucurbitales; family Cucurbitaceae; genus Luffa; species Luffa acutangula. The sequence goes on from CM072094.1 coordinate 44,069,219, forward strand.
AAGAAGGATTCTAGAATTTTCTAAAGCTTAGATTCTCTCTTGTATCGATTTCTTTAAAAAAAAATTTTGATCGATAATCTATTTCTGGAATCTTGATTGATCGAAACCTAATTTCGTGTAATTTCTTGATCCTTTTTTTTTTTTTTCCTTTGATTGCCAAACATGTCTGCGAGAATTGAATTGGACAAATTCGATGGAAAGGGCGACTTCAGCCTCTGGAAAAAGAAGATGAGGGCTCTTTTGGTTCAACAAAAGGTGGCCAAAGCGTTGGATCCAGGTAAGTACCCTCAATCGATGACTGAAGATGAAAAATCTGAAATGTCTGAAATAGCTTATAGTACAGTAATTCTTCATTTGGCTGATAATGTGTTAAGAAGAGTTACTGATATAGACAATGTTGCTGAACTGTGGACTAAACTTGATGCCCTGTATATGTCCAAATCTCTCACAAATAAAATTTATATGAAAGAACGCTTGTTTGGTTTTAAAATGGATCAAGCTAAGGGATTAGAAGAAAATATTGATGAATTCAGTAGAATCTGTATGGATTTAGTTAATTCCGGAGAAAAACTAGATAGTGAGAATCAAGCTGTAATTCTTCTTAATTCTTTGCCTGAAAAGTATAAAGAAATCAGAAGTGCAATCAAGTATGGTAGAGACACTTTGACCTTAGATGTAGTTCTAAATTCATTAAGATCGAAGGAATTAGAATTGAGAACTGATAAGAAGGATACAGAGGTTTTGTATGTTAAAAATAAACCTAACAAAGGCCAAAACAGTAAAGCTAATAAGCATAAAAGGTTTAATCAGAAGGGAAATTTGTCTAATGCCAATGATAAACAGACCTGTAATTACTGTCGTAAAGAGGGGCACCTCAAGTATGATTGTCCTGTTCTTAAAAGAAAAGGAAAACTGCCAGTTAGGAAAGAACAACCAAATAAAAATTCTGCAAATGTTTTGGAAGGGTATGAGTCAGCCGAAGTTCTTATGGTTAGTGATTTTGAAATAAAAAATGAGTGGATTATGGATTCGGGTTGTACTTTTCACATGACTCCAAATAGACAATTTTTTGTTGAATTAGAAGAGTTTGATGGAGGGAAGGTAGTCATGGGAAATAACCAACAGTGTGATATAAAGGGAATAGGATCAGTTAAATTGAAAATTCATGATGGTTCCTTCAAACTGTTGTCAGCCGTTAGATTTGTACCTGGACTAAAACGCAACTTGATATCACTTGGGACTTTAGATAAGGCTGGTTTTACATACAAATCTGAAAAAGGCACCATTATTGTCTATAAAGATTCTTTAGTTAAACTAAAAGGGATCTTAAAAGGTGGCCTATATGTATTGGCAGGAGAGACAGTAACAGGGGAAATTAATCATGTTGCTAAGGAAGATAATTCAAAACACACCCAACTTTGGCATAAAAGACTTGCACATTTGAGTCAACGGGGCATTGAATCACTTTACAAACAGGGACTAATTGGTGATAAGAAGCTTTCAAATTTGAAGTTCTGCGAACATTGTGTAATTGGTAAAGCTGTTAGATCTAGTTTTACACATTCATCTCATAAACCTTTGGAAAAGCTAGATTATATCCATTCGGATTTGTGGGGTCCATCAAGGGTTAGAACTCATGGAGGGGCTAGATATTTTCTATCTCTAATAGATGGCTATTCTAGAAAACTTTGGGTATACATGTTGAAAACCAAAGATGAAACTTTCTCCAAATTTGTTGAATGGAAAAACATGGTTGAAAACCAAACTGGGAGAAAAATAAAAATACTCAGAACTGATAATGGCCTTGAATTTCTTAATGAAAGTTTTGTAAACCTTTGTAAACAATATGGTATAACAAGACATTTGACTGTACCCGGTACCCCACAACAAAATGGATTGGCCGAACGTTTTAATAGAACAATACTTGAAAAAGTTAGATGCATGCTCTCAAATGCTAGTCTTCCTAAAATTTTCTGGGGGGAAGCTGTATGCACTGCTGTTTATATAATAAATAGGAGTCCTTCTACAGCTTTGAACCTTAAAACACCTCAAGAAATTTGGAATGGAAGACCACCAAAGCTTGATCATCTAAGAACCTTTGGATGTGAAGCTTTTGCCCATATAAAACAGGGGAAATTAGAACCGAGGGCAAGAAAATGCATATTTCTGGGGTATCCTTATGGAGTTAAAGGATACAAACTTTGGTCCCTTGAACCTGGAGAAAATAGATGTTTTGTAAGTAGAGATGTAACATTTAATGAAGATTCGATGCCATGGAATAAGCATAACAAAAATGATAGTTCTAAAACACTTGAAACAAATAGTTTTGAAATAGAATTGCAACCTACTGAATCTGAAATTAGAGCTGATGAGACCTCAAATATCCTTCCTACAGCAAGTCCAGAACATGAATTAGGTGAAGAAGATCCATCTCAAGAGGGTGAAAACTTACCTTCTGTTAGTACAGAACATCATAGTCAATTAGATGATTATCAGCTTACTAGAGACAGACCAAGAAGGGTGATTAGACCTCCAGTCCGATATGAAGAAGCTGATTTTGTAGGTTATGCTTTACATTGCTTTGATGAAAATGTGTTCCATGAGCCTAATACTTACAAGCAAGCCATAGAATCCAAAGATTCAGTCAACTGGAAACTGGCAATGGATCAGGAAATAGATTCTTTACACAGAAATAGAACTTGGAAATTGGTAAGCAAACCTTTAAACAAAAAGGTAATTGATTGTAGATGGATTTTTAAAATAAAGCCTGGTATTAGTGGTCTTCATAAACCTCGTTTTAAGGCAAGATTAGTGGCAAAAGGATTCAAACAAGAGGAGGGCATAGACTACAATGAAGTTTTTTCTCCAGTAGTTCGTCATACTTCCATCCGTGTGTTATTGTCCTTAATAGCTTACTTTGATTGGGAGCTTGAACAGATGGATGTTACAACAGCCTTCTTGTATGGAACCCTAGATGAAGACATATATATGAATCAACCACCAGGATATATTGAAATTGGTAAAGAAAAACATGTTTGTCATTTGCAAAAATCCATTTATGGTTTAAAGCAGTCCTCGCGTCAGTGGAATAAATGTTTTGATTCCTTCATATCTTCAAAGGGTTTTGTTAAAAATCCTTATGATTGTTGTGTATATAAGAAAATCATTGATAAATCTTATATTTTGTTGTTATTATATGTTGATGACATATTGATTGCATCTAACAACACTTGTGAGATTCAAATTTTAAAGAAACAGCTTGGGAAACAATTTGAAATGAAGGACTTAGGTGCTGCTAAACGGATATTGGGCATGGAGATATGTAGGGATAGAACAAAGCATTCGTTATTTCTATCCCAAACCAAATACTTTGGTAAAGTGCTCAAACGTTTTCATATGGAGGAATGCAAGTCAGTTAGAACGCCCCTTGCACAACATTTTAAATTGTCCATGGCTCAGTCACCTTCTACAGAAGAAGAATTAGATGATATGAAGCCCATTCCCTATGCTAATTTGGTAGGAAGCTTAATGTATGGAATGGTGTGTTGTAGACCTGATATTGCCCATGCTATGAGTGTCATAAGCAGATTTATGAGTAAACCAGGGAGAGCTCACTGGGAAGCTGCAAAATGGGTAATCAGGTATGTTAAAGGGACATTAGACAGAGGTTTGTTGTATACTTCTGATAACCATGATGGTGAATGCATAATTGGGCATGTAGACTCAGATTATGCTGCTGATTTGGACCGAAGAAGGTCTCTTACTGGCTATGTTTTCAGCTTGTATGGAAATGTTATTAGTTGGCGTTCTACTTTGCAATCTGTGGTAGCTCTTTCCTCTACAGAAGCAGAGTATATAGCCCTTGCTGAATCAGTTAAAGAGTCAATTTGGCTAAAGGGATTAGTTGCTGAGATGTGTCCCACTCAAGTTTCGGTCAAAATATTCTGTGACAGCCAGAGTGCTCTTGCACTGTCCAGGAATCCAAGTTTTCACGACAGAACCAAACACATAGATGTGAGGTTCCATTATGTGCGTGATGCTTTACAAGAAGGAAAAGTGAAGCTGTCCAAGGTTGCTACTGCTTTAAATCCTGCTGATCTTTTAACAAAGTCTTTGCCATCAGACAGGTTTGAGTATTTGTGTGAACTCCTCAATTTGGGAGCTTGCTGATTGCTTCCAGTCAGCAAATTTGGAAGCATGCTGATTGCTTCAAGTCAGCAATTTTGGGAGCCTGCTGATTGCCTCAAGTCAGCAAATTTGTCTTTAAATTAGAGAGCATTGCTTCATCTTTCATTCTTTATATTCTGATGTTCACTAAGAGGGTGAATTGTTGAATTCTTAGTAGCTCACATCAGTTTTGTTACCATTTACCATTTGCTTTTACAGCAGTTATTTTTTCCCCCTTTTTCAGCTGGTGGTTATAAATTAGTTGTGCCAGCTGTTTAATAGTTCTCTTTATAAAGGGGGTGTGAGTCCATTCTTCGGCGTGTGTGAAAATTTTGTATGGGCTTTGGGTGTGAGTTGAGAGAAAGTTATTGCTGCTGTATTTGGTCTCATCTTCTTCCTCGCTCGATCATTCATGGGCAATTTGGTGTTTGAATGAAAGCTTGATCTCTCTGATTCTACAGTGGATGTACACCGCATTGGTGGAACCACTATAAACTCGGTGTGCTCTTCTCCTTCTCATACTCTTCTTTTCTTTACTGCATTTCTTGGTTTCTGTTTTTTGTTTTTTGTTAATCCGCTTGATTATTTTCAAATTGGCCGTAATTGTTATAACAGTAGGTATAACAAGAATTTTTTTTTTTTTTTTTTTAAGGTAAATTACACTTGTTTCATGAGATTTGGATGAAGCTTCTATTTCGTCTTAGAGATTTCAAAAGTTATACTTTAATCCAAAATAGTTTTAAGATGACGTAACATAATAAAGGTCAAGGGCGGATCTACGTTGGGGCCAGGAACACGTGCCCCCTGAAATTATAAAAATCATATATATGTATTACATATTTAAGCTTATTTTACATATTTGGTGCTTGGATTGTTGGTTGGGGGCACGCTTGCCATTGAACTCTATATCTTTTTTTTAAAAAAAAAAAGAAAAGAAAAGAAGAAAAATGGGGTAGGAGAGAAGAAGAAAGGAGGAGAAGAAGAAAAAAAAAGTTGCTTATCTCAAACCTCAGGGGTATTTTTGTTGAGTTTTAAAACTCAGGGACCAAAGTATAACTTAACCCAAACCTCAGGGACCAAGAGTGTATTTTTTCTTTTAGGAGAAGAAGAAGAAAAAAAAAGTTGTTTATCTCAAACCTGAGGGGTATTTTTGTTGAGTTTTAAAACTCCGGGACCAAAGTATAACTTAACCTAAACCTCAAGGACCAAGAGTGTATTTTTTCTTTTTTCTTTTTTCTTTTTTTTTTTTTTTTTTTTTTGTTATTTTCATGCCATGACGCCTTTTCCCTTATTTTTTTCTTCTTCTTCTTTATAATGACATCTTTTTTAATTTATTTTTAAATGTACATTTTAATTAAAATTGGTTAGAATAGTTTATCTTTTTCATTTTAAACACATTAGTATACAAATATAAAAACAAAAAACAAAAATAGAATCATTAGTAAATTATTTTAGAAAAATTAATTGGGTAAAATAAGTTGTATCCCTATTTTACTTCTAAAAAAAAGTTGTATCCTATTTTAAAAAATCTTAACATATTTCAAATTTCATTCTTTACTTGTATTTTTTGGTAGATAGTTCTAGGGTTATTATAATTTTTTAAATGATATTAATTAATCTAAATTGTGACGCCCGAGGTTAGGAGGGGTACATGAATGAACCGAGATCACATCCGAATGAGAGGGATCCTGAGGACATGGAAACAGTCAAGATAAAGCTTAAAACAATTGATAGGTACTACCTATACCAACAAGGTGCACCTTCCTTTTTGGTGGCTCAATCATAGGAACTTTGAAGTTAAGCGTGTTTGGCTTGGAGAAGTTCTATGTACTGCGTCTTCACTCTTAGAAGCAGTTCTGGATCCGCCACTGATCAAGGTGGTACGTTTTATTAATCATAGGTTAAATGTTAGTTCAAGTGTATTTTTTTCTTCTCTCTCCTCCTCTACTTCTTTCTCCTTCCTCTTACATTTTCTTCTTCTTCCATTTGGCACTTGTTGCTGCATCAGCCATCACCATGCTTTAGCTTATTTAGGAATGTAGTTTCTTTCCCGATTAAATACTCAAGTTGAGGTGATCTCAAATTTATCTTTTAAATTTGGAAAGACTTTTAGGGTCATTTGATTTAAGGTATGGTTGAGTGACTATAGGTAGGGATGTACGTTTTCTTGGGTTCGCTAACAAAACAGAGAATCCCCAATTAGACAGAGAATGAGAGACAGAGTGAGGGTAAAGAAATTTACTTGCGAGCTAGATAGGGACGAGGTGGGAAATAGTCCTGTTTACCTTGATGAATATATCAATGAATTCAACCATTGCAATTTTAACCTTAAACTTTAAAAAAAAAAAATTGTAAATTTTACCTTAGGATAGGTTTTCTTTCGAAGAAGTGTTCATAAAAATATTATCCATATACATTTGATATGAAAATTGACTGAATCAAGAAAGAAAGAAAGAAAGAAAGAAAGAAAAAAAAAAAAAAAGGTTTTTCTAGTTGAAATTTGTACTTTAGGACGGAATTATTTAAGTTTTGATTTGGTACCATAATCAAATTTAATTTTGTGCAAAGTCTGGTTTTCATTAAATTAATTGTCTTTTAGGTATTAGGAAAAATTACAAATAACAAAAGAAAATGGAGAAACTATTGAGAAACAAACACATAAACAATTAAGTTGAGGTGCGGGTAGTATCTCGCTCTCTTTAAGGAGATTCAAGCCCTCTGCGCGGTATATAATTTTTTATCAACCATTGGTGCAACATGTATTCTCTAGGCTTGTCCCCTCCAGGATACAACAATTCAACTGAAACGTTGTGTAGCTTTAACTATTCTGCACTAAGAGGTTGAGCTCAAAGTTCCACAACAAAAAACACTCATCTTTTAGCCAATTGCTCTCAAAAGAACAAATGAGAGAAATATGAGAAAGTAGAAATGAAGATAAGATAGAAATTGTTGTATATATAAAGTGTATGTGAGGGAGGTATTTATAGGAGAATTGTAGATCTAGAAATTTATGACAAAACAAAAGTAACCCAAAAATTAAATTAAATAGATAAAACCTCTCCAAATAAGTTTTTCTCTTTAAAAAGAGAAAACCTCAAAAATTAATTTCTAAAAAAGAAATTCTTACTTAAATATTAAAATGTTACAACATTAGGTTTTTACTTATTATTATTGGGTTAAAATGTGGGTGAACTAGCACAAATCATATAGAAGATAAATTTCTATATATATATATATATATATATATGATAAATTTTGCAATATTTATCAAAATTTAGGTTCAATTTGCTAAAATTGAAATTTCAAGGTGAAAATTGATACAACTTATGAGGGTAAAATTGATTTGTTTCCCTAACTTTTTACAAATAAATTACTAAGAATTTAAACTTTATATATATATATATATATATATATATATATATATATATATATATATATATTATAGAGTTCCATTTATTTTTATTTTGTTTAGTATATATTTTCATTTATATTTGACGCTACAATTTTATTTATATGTGTGTTATTGTTACATAAGTATAATCAATATGTTTTTGTCAACAAGAGCATAGCTCAACTGGCACAAAGTTGTTCGGGTGACCACAAGGTCTATGATTTGAATCCCCCACCTCACATGTAAAAAAAAAAAAATCAATATGTTTTTTGAATGTAAAATATTGTAATGGTTTAATAAATTTGTATATTACGTATTAATTACATCTACATCTACCTCACAACTAAATTCTTCAATTTGAAAATAGGCAATGATTATTCCATTTGAAAATGGTTTAATAATAACAAAAATCAGGTTAAAAATCATTTTTGGTCTCTAAACTTTCATAAAAGTAATAATTTAGCTTGTGAACTATGATATGTAACAATTTAGTCTTTATACTTCCAATAATTTTTTTTTTTTAGTATATGAACATTTGGGGTGGGGGGATTCGAACCTTTGACCTCATGGTCGAGGATATATGTCAATTACCGCTAAGTTAAGCTCGCTTTGGCATACTTCCAATAATTTTGTAACAATTTAGTTCTTGAACTCTTATGAAATAACAATTTATTAGTTCCTATACTTAAAAATTTGTAATGGTTTAGTCCCTACCATGAGAATTAAGGTTAAGATTTAATGAAATTTATTACATAGATAGATCAGTAAACTAATTTGAGACCCAATATGTTTATAAGCTATAAAGTCAAATCATTAAATAATAAAAATCAACATTTAATTTTGATGAAATTTTATACGACGAGGATTGAACTGTTACAATTATGAAAGTATGAAGACTAAATTATTACTTATTAAAGTTCAGGGACTAAATTGTTACAAAATTGAAAATAAAGAGACTAAATGGTTACCAATCAAAATTCAAAGACAGAAGTGATTTTTAACAAAATAAAATAATAATAATAATAATAATAATAATAATAGATTTAATTGGACACCTCAAGAGAAATGGCAAGACCCAAAACATACCTATTGTGGATGGAATTTTTTTTGGAGTGAAATGCAATTTCAACACAGATTGAGTTTCAATTTTTTTTTTTTTTTTTACAATTTTATGTCAGTTGAACTATGTTTTGGTTGGCATTGAATTTCAAATCCTATTTATTTTATTCTAACCAAACACGAGAAATAATCGATTTCAAATCCTTCCAAATCCGGGAGTTCCACCGATATGAGAAGGAAATTTGGCACCCATGTTTGTTACTAATGTGATTCATTATGTTCTGTTTCTTGTAATTTAGATGATTCATAAACTCCTTTTTATTTGTTAAAATTAAGATAGGTACGATATATTATATGAAAAATTTTATAACATGAAATATGTTGTTAAATTAATTCATAATATTTGATATTCAACTAAACATTTGGTTTGTAATGGTCACTATTTTCACTTCCAATATCTTTTTAAAATTGAAATTCAATTTTTAAGGGTAGTTTGATAACCATTTCGTTTTTTGTTTTTGTTTTTCATTTCTAAAAAAATAGGAGTGTTTGATAATCATTCCTATTTTTTGTTTTCTGTTTTTTAAAAACATTTTTGAAATTATAAGCAAATTTCAAAAACGAAAAGAAATAGTTTTTAAAACACAGATTTATGTTTTAAAAAACGACTCATTTTTCTTCTAATGCTTATTTTTCTTCTCTTTTATCTATCTCTCCCCAACAAATTCTTTTTTCTTTTTTTTTTTCCTCTCTAAAACGTTTCTCTCTATAAAATTTCTTTTTCTCTCTCCAAAATTTTCTCTTTCAATTTTTTTTTCTCTATAACTTATCAATAACTTTTTTCTCCTTAAAAAACATATTTTAATTTTTCTTTTGAAAAAAAAAATCTCCAAAACTTTCTATGACTACAACTTTTCTTTATTTTTCTAATTTATATCGTTATTTCTTTAGCATATCTTTTACGTTTAACCTTACTATCTCTCTAAATTTTATATTTTTATTTAATTTTTTATCTAAAATTTATCGCTTTTACTCTAACTTTTTTTTCTATTTTTTTTTTCTCTAACTAATATCTTTTCTCGAGTCTAACTAATATTCCCCCTCTAAACATTTTCTTTCACCTCTCTAAATTTTCTATGTTTAACTTTTCTATCGTCTTTTCAACAAAAAAAGAAAAAAAAACTCTCGAAAACATTTATATTTGTGTCTCTAAATTTTTGTTTCAACGTCTCTACACATTTTTCTCTCTCTAAAATATCTTTTCATCTCTCTAATTTTTAAAAAACTAAAATCCAAAAACAGTTATCCAACAAAGTTGAAACAAAAAACAGTTATCAAACATATATGGGTTTTTTAAAAAACAGAAAACCAAAAACAAAAAAAAAAATAGAAAAACCAAAAACTGAAATGGTTATCAAACGGAACCTAAATCTCTTCATTAGTTCTAAACACATATTTGAAAATACTAAAAACATAAAAGAAAAATGTTCAATTTTGACCCTAAACTTGAATGGTATCAATTTTACTCAAAACTTTCAATTTCATCGTTTACACTTTTAACTTGGATAAGTATTGCAATTTTCAACCTAAACTTAAAAAGTTTTACAATTTTGACTTTAGTATAGTTTTTTGTTCAAAGAATTGTTGCCAAAAAATTCTCATGTACATCTAATAAATTATAAAAGATATGACTAGTATACAATGTATATGATTAAGATAAAAAAGACATTATTTTCAAAAAGATAAAAAGGACATTGAAGGTAGTTTATTGTGAAGTCTTGTTAGTCTTCACAGAGTTGGGGTGTGTTTGGTTTAACTTTTCAAGTGTTTAATTTTGAAAAAAAATCATTTTGAAAAAATTTATAGTGTTTGGCAATCACTAAAAATGACTTATTAGAAAATGAGATTGATAAATCATTTTGAGAGAAACACTTAAAACCAACTTTTTAAAAAAATAGTCTTCAGCATACAATAACTTGTGTATAAAAACACCTATGAGGAAATGCAACCAAACATATGAGTGTTTAAATTCTAAACATTTTTATACAAAATGTTTTTTAAAAAATGCATTCTTGAAAAACATTTCATTTAGAATGTATTTCAAACGGACCCTTATTTAATAGTAAAATTTTGTTCAAAGTTTGATTTTCATTGAATTAGTGAGTTTTTAAAATTTTTTACATCGTTTGCATTGATTTTACCAACTCTCCGGTCGATTCATTGAATGAGCTAAGTTTTTAAAGTTTCGACCTATTTAAATCATCACTCAATCAAAAAGGTTTATAAGGGTGGGTTTTAATAAATTTAAATTTCATAAACTTTAAAAAGTGTCAAATAGATCCTTAAACATTTAATTGTGTTCAATAGGTTCCTAAATTTTTAAAAAATCCCAGTTCTTAAACTTTTACTTTTGCATCCAGTAAGTCAACTTTCAATTTTGTAAAAGTTTAAGAACTGGGATGGATCAAACTTTTAATTGTGTTCAATTTTGTAAGTGTAGGGTCTCACTAGATACAAAATTCAATTTTATATCTAATAGGTTGGTTAATTTTTAAAAATCTTGAATATGTCATAGATTTATTAGTCACATGATTGAAAGTTCAAGAATCTATTAGATATTTTTTAAAGTTCAAGAACATATTAGACACAAAATTGAAAATTCAAAGACATATGAGACATTTTTAAGTTAAAGGACCAAGTTGATATAATTCTAAAAGTTTTGAGACTAAACTTATAATTTAATATAGATTTTAGGTTTTATTATAAGTTTAGTCCTTAAACTTTAAGGGTTGTATCAATTAGGTTCCTGAACTTTTAAAAGTGTTTAATAGGTCCTTGAACTTTCAATTTTGTTTCTAATGAGTCCCTAAACTTTAAAAAATGTCTAATGGGTTTCTGAACTTTCAATTTTATGTTTAATAGGTCCCTAACAAATTCAAGGTTTAAAAATTAACCAATCTGCTATATATAAAATTGAATTTTATGCTTATTGAGACTCTAAAACTTCTAATCTTGTATATAGTAGGTTTGTGAATTTTTAAAAATGTTGAATAGGTCAAGAACTTATTATACACAAAATTACATGTTTAACCAATTGGACACAAAAGTTAAAGTTTAAAGATCTATGAGATACTTTTTAAAGTTCAAGGCCCGTCGAAAATGAAATTGAAAGTTAAAAGACCTATTTGAATATTTTTAAAGTTCATAGATTAAATTGATACAATCCTAAGAGCTCATGGACTAAACATGTAATTTAACCTAAATTTTATATTTGAAATTAAAATAATAATAATAATAATTTTAAGGCTAAATTATAAAAAAAAAAAATACCCCTTAACTATGAGGTTTGTTTCAAAAATATCCCTGAACTTTGAAAAGTTTCAAAAATACCCCTGAACTTTGAAAAATGTTTCAAAAATACCCTTGCTGTTAATTTTTTGATGGAAATAGTTCAAAAAATACCCTTGAACTTTAAAAAAAATTAAAAAAATACCCTTATTGAAAAATGTTTCTTCCTTTTTCCTCCTAATTCTAACGGTTTCCATCCAAAATTTAATGACAAGGGTATTTTTGAAACATTTTTCAAAGTTTGAGAGTATTTTGTAAACTTTCAAAAGTTCAGGACATTTTTTAAACAAATCTCATAGTTTAGGGGTATTTTTTTTTTATAATTTAGCATAAATTTAATCTTTGTATCGATAGTTTTAACACGGCGGCCACGGTTACCAATTCGGCAGCACTCCGGTCAAAACTTCAGCACTCCGATTACTGTAACTGATTGACAAGCGCGAGCAGCGGCGCCGCCCATGGCGAACCGCCAATCTCCACTATCCGCATTTCTTTTCTTCGTCTTCTCTCATTTCCTCTCGCTTTCAGCCATTCGCAGTACGGAGATGACGGAACCAATCAAGATTCTCCAATCTCTCGCTTTCAACACTACCTCAGGATACTGGCAATCGTTCTCCATGCGCAAACTCTCGATCGAGTTCGTTTTAGGTAAGCCCCTTCTCTTCTTGACCTGGCATGGATCAAACCCTTCTTCGCCCTCGATTTTACCTACTCTCACATGGACTCTGTCCCCATGGAGCCCTCAATTGGGGGCCTAGAATGTACGACAATATAGTGCGATGGAGAATTTGATGCAGAGCGTTGAGATTGTGAGTAGTTTTAGAGATAGCCATTTCGATATAGTCAAGGCCGGTGAAGCTGCCGATTCGGAAGTCGTCTCTGAATGGGCTCCAGCTCTGCGGAAAATGACGTTTCAGGTGAGTGGTTGCCTGATTTGATTTTGATATTCATCTGTGCTTTTGAGAGCCTCTGTTTTGATAGCTTCCATTTGTAATTTTCAAGTGTTCTTGTGCAAGTTTTATGTTTCTATTATCTACAGAAAAACTTGGAGAAGTCCTCTTGCGACATGGCAATTTTTCTTGCTGAAAACTGAATAGAACACTCACTAAGATTATGATCTTTAACCAATTTTGGTACAGGAAAAATTGAATTCTGAGGAAGGAAGATGTTGCTATTGTTCTGATGTTCATAGTGTGAAAATTTGAAACTTCCATTCCCCAAATTAATTGGTTCTTTTCAGTCATCTTAGTAGATGAAACGGCCCTTCTTTGTCGTGCACTCTGGATGGAAGATTCGAACCTCTAAATTTCTTGGTTAAGGTATATTAAGCTGTGCTGTTAACTTAGCAACAAAATATCATATTATGAAACTCTTCTAATGCATATGCTGATAAATGTGCTGTCATTTATCAGCGTGCGGTTCATAAATGTTCCTTCGCCATGGGGAGGAATTGGCCCATTTTCCTAGCTTCCTCTCAACGCATGTCTGTCCTCGACCAATCTTGTTTATTTTATATCTTTCAAATGGATTTGATCTTCCTCAAGTGTATGCATCATATGTTATTGCATATCTCTAATGAATTGAACTCACTACCTATTTGTATGTTATCTTAGCAATACATGATAGCTGAAACAGAATGAAAATGGTTCATGAAAATTATTGTAAAAGGGCCCATAAGAGACTACTTGGGACATCCATTACTGATGATAACAAATAGTTCAAACCCGTCATGGTCTGTTTTCAAGACAGCTTGCTGGAGGCAAGCTTTCTAGGCCTGAAATCCTGGCTTTGACGACTGATGGCACCTCATGAGACAGTTGAGCATTCCCATTCTTATGGCATGATCACAACGAGGTTAGACTAGTCTCCATTGTTATGTCTCCTCTCCCTGTCCATGTTCTTGCTCGATTTTTATTATGTTCTTATTGATGAATCGTCTCATTTGCTTTTACCTTGTTGCAGTTCGGGCATAAAGTTTTATGAATCCATAATCAGTGCTTTGAGTTCCCTTTGAGGAGAATGCATCCCAATAAATGCTCCCGTGGATGAACACTGCTAGTTTAGCTGTTGGAGTTCTCTTTTCAACACAACATCAGAGGTTCACAATTCACTTGTAAACATTCTCATCCCTTTCATTCCCTTTCCATGGAATTCCAACAAGGCAAATAATAGGAAAAAGAAAAGCTTAGGCCGGTTTGATAACCGTTTGGTTTTTTAAAATTATGTTTGTTTTCTCCAAATTTCCTTATCATGGTTTTAAGCTTTGTTAAGCACACATTTGAATTCTTGACCAAAGAAACTTATAGGTGAAAGTAACGTTTACAAGCTTAAATTTTTTGGAAAAAAAAAAGTCAAAAACCAAATGGTTATCAAACGGGGCCTTAGTATTTATCTTAGAAATTGTTTCGATGTGGACCCATTCCTCTATGCATCACCTTAGACCAAGTTTGGGAGTGTGTTCTTTATTTTGGCCTTCAGAAATCTGTTGGGTATCAATACTGAAGTGTAACATTGATTGTGGCATCCAAAACCGGGTTGCTTAGCAAGTTCTCTCAATTTATTTATGAGCAAAAGCGATTTGCTTCGATTCGATTTGATTCTGTTGTTGAAAATGGGCTACAAAAGCACTTGGCTGTTGCCTCTTCATCTTCCAGCATCTCTCCAACTTTGAGAACCATCCCTGCACTTTCGCCCATCCTCCCAATCCAAATCCAATCCAAATCCAATCATTTCTCTTTGTGAGCATTATTTTCTCAGCAAACAAACAAAACATTGGTCTTATAAGCCATGTGCCTCTTACAAATTCATCTTCCAAAGCTCTCTCATCATTCACACCAACAAAAATACATGTCTCTGTTCTTGTTTATATGCAGCGTACGGAAACTGGTACATTGCCAGCAGAGACAAAGAAGATAAAGACTAAAGGAAGAAGCATTGCATCTTCATTAATGGCTATGGAATTGGATTACGATTTAGAGGATTTGGTGGGTTTGAACTGTAGAATTGGATTAAGATCTAATTCTAGTACTCAGTCAATTTGTACACATATCTTGAGATCTGAGATTTCTGTGATTTCTGTGGGAATTCAATCCAAGAATCATTGGAGAATAAAATTGGAGTTGGTCTGATAGATACTCAACAAGTATTAGCTAGTTTTGTCATTGTTGAATAATTTTGGTTAAAATACAATTCTAGTCCCTTAACGTCCGGTTTGATAACTATTTGGTTTTTGAAAAGTATGTTTGTTTTATCTCAATGTTCTTACTATGAGTTTTATCTTTGATAAGGACACATTTGAATTCCAATGAGTTTTTGAAAACTATTTTTTAGTGGTAAGAAATTGGCTTGGTTTTTGAAAACATGGAAAAAGAGTAGAGGAAAAAACAAAGAAACTTATAGGAGTAGTAGTATTTATAAGCTTAATTTTCAAAAACCAAATAAATAAATAAATGGTTATCAAATGGGGTCTAAACTTTTTGAGTTTGTGTTTGTTAGATCTTCAATTTTAAGAATTTTTTAATTAGTTTTTGAACTTTCAATTTAGTGTCTAATAAGTTCTTAGATCTTGTAATTTTGTGTTTAGTAAATTCTTGACCTATTTGATATTTTTTAAAATTCATGGATCTATTATAAACAAAATCGAAAGTTTAGGACTCTATTATGCACAAAATTCAATTTTATGTCTAAAAGATATATAGTTTAAAAAAATTTTGAATATGTCAAAGACCTATTATTTACAAAATTGAAAGTTAAAAAATTTGTTAGCATTTTATAAAATTTATGGATTTATTAGACACAAAATTGAAAGTTCAATGATTAAACTTATAATTTGATTGATAGGTTTTAAATTATATATGTATGTATGTGTATATATATAGTTCAACCTATGATAGGGGAGATTCAAATCTCTAACTTTGAGTCAACAGTTTTATAAAATATTTGGGATTAACTATCTAGACATATATTTATTGTAGTGTAGTGTAATAAATAGACTATATTATATTTGTAAATCAATTTCTTTTTCTATATTTTAAAGTTTTCCTTATCACTACCAAATGTTTCTTTTGTTACTTTTGTTAGTCAAAAGTAAAATCATCCCAACATGACAAGTTAATTAGAGTTAGAATTTTTTAGAAAAAAGGTAACAAATAACTGACTGGCTTTTACATGTTTCTACCAAGATAATAATTTTAAAAAACTTAGTCAAAATTTATATTTTTGAATGTAACATATCAAACATAAGTACTGAATCCACAGACAACAACTCACATTGTTTTAACTTGGAGGTCAAGTTCATGATAGGATTGATTAATGATTCCAACTTTTGAGAATGAAATTTCCTTACAATTTCACAAAAGCAAGCAAAAAACACTTTCCTCCATGTTCTGACATTTTTCCATTTAGAAATAAAAAAAAAGGCATGTGAGTTCAATTTATTAACAAAAGAACATCATAATTAGTCTAATTAATTAAGGTGTAAAATCATAGTGTCAGCCACCTGATTGGTCCTTATTCAAGAAACAATAATATTTAAATTACTCTGTTTCAACAAAGAGAGGCTTCAGGAATCTCTTTTTATTTATTTATTTAGTTTGGATTTGCTATTCCCAAGTCTATGTTGTTTTTGCACATTAATGATGTAAATGTGATAAATAATTAATGTTCCATTGAAAAAAATAAATAAAATCAATACATTATTTGCCTTGTGCACTTGCAAATTCTCAAAATTAAGATGGTCAAGATGAGCAGCTTTTTTGGTATCTGTTTTCTCATATTTCCATTTAGGTATTAACAAGTTGCAGCAAATAAAACACAAGATGAAGGTGTAGACGTCTAATTTTTTTTTTTTAATTTTTTTTTTTTTTATTTTAGTTCGGGTGGAAATTTTAAACTGAGATTGGTTGTTAGTAAATGATTTAATTTTTATGTTTGTGTCCACCAATAAATGTTTTTTTTTTTTGGCCTCAGCAGTAATTGACATGTACCTTCTACCAAGATGTTAGAGGTTCGAATCCCCCACCCCAAATATTGATGTACTAAAAAAAAGTTTGAATTTTTATATTTTTTAGGTTTAATTATAAAAAGTACCACTGAATCTTGAGGTAAGTTTCAATTTTAGAATGAATCAATAATAATAAAAAAAAAAAGTTTCAATTCTAGAAATATAGTAACTGATCTTAAAGTTTAGAGATATTTGGTGTAATTTAACCTATTTTTTTTTTTATTTAGAGAAGTTGTTTTATGAAGAGATAATTTAACCATAATTTAAATGATTTGTTTTAAAATAGTTTTTTTTTTTTTTTTTTTTGAGATTATGTTTTAAAATAGTTTTTAATAAATATGCAACTTTGAGATCTAGAAATCGTACCCTTCTATTAAAATACACAAACTATAATGAAATTGGTAGAGGTGATATATTCTATAGTGTCAATGTGTACTAATTTCATCCCAAAAAAAAAAACAGTTTTAATTAATTAACATAATAGTATAGTAACAAAGATTTTGGTAAAAATGTCATTTTGGTCAAATAATAATTGTTATAGGTAGCTCTGGACCACTCCGAGATGTAAGGAGCCGACGAGTACAACACAACACCAACCCATGGACACGACTAGGAAATGGACTCCGAGGAGAGGTAGGCCAAAAGGAATTGGGCCAAGGCCTAACATCATGGCTTGGTCGACCTCGACCCACTTCGGTGGGTCGAGTCCTCTCCTCTTCGCTTAGTCCCTAGTGTCCTAGTCCAACCCGGTTCAACTTGGTTCAACCCGAATCTGTCTTCAGACGCCTAAATCGGAGGCGGTGTGGTGCATGTGCAGGTTTCCTCGTCTTGCAAGCCACATCTTCCCCCATTCAAATAAATTTACCGGTGGCACGTGAAGATCAGGTGAGTTCCCTATCCAAATTTTGGCATCAACAATAATAATAATTTTCATACAAGAAAATACGTAATGTGAAGTTATTTTTAAAATGCACAGAGAAGAAAGACTAAAAGAAACTAATTTATTTTATAAAAATTAACAATAAATCCACTATAAAGATCAATTTCAAACTTTATTGAAAATATTAAATTGACTAAAATAGGACCAATAAAATTACAACGATCAAAGTGGAATAAAACCCAAAATATATAGACTAAAATGATATTTTAAGTCTGAAACTTTTCCTATATGGGAGGGTTTTAGATTTCAGAGCACAGTTTTAATTAAAACCAAGATTTTATTTGTAAAATTTGCAAAACATATATGGAAGGGTTTTAGATTGCAACTTTCCCTATTGATTTCAATATTTTTATAAGATACCCTTTTCTTGGAATTGAATTTTTGTAACAATTAATTATGTGTACTCCACCTCATTCTAATTTAAATATTGTTGCCAAATAATAGAGAAAAAAAAATTGGGCAAGAACAAAATCTAATTTTTAAATTGTTGACTCTCTTCCCAATCTGAAAGCCAAAACCAATGGTCAAATTTTTAATTTTTACCTATGATATTAGGTTTCCTCAAAATTTTTCCCTTCAAGTAGGAAAAGTTGTTTAATATAATATTAACTACAACTGCTCTAATCAAAAGTATTAATCCCATGGTTGAACTTTATTATATAAATAGATATAAAAAAAATTAAATTAATATTTAGCAAATAAACTAAATAAAGACTAAATGACATATTTGTTTCAAAAAAAAAAAAAAAAAAACTAAATGACATATGGTCAAATCTCATAGAGCTGTCTTCTATCTTCAATGCAAATCATGAAACTTCTGGGAGATTTAATTTCTAGTATAGAATAGTCAAGTCCAATTTATGTTTCACATGTGATTTTTTTTTTCTTTTCCATGTTGCAAATATGTTTAATTTTAGACCACATATATACTTAAGCTTTTAAACTTCACATTTCAAGGTACCTTTCTAGAAATCACAAAGAAAATGGTCCTAAATAAATCTAGCTAAAAACCTAATATAGATTATTATTAGACATGTATAATTATTCGTGTAGTTAAATTATGTATTTGTTTATCTAACGTCATAAACTTATTTCAGTCTAGAAACAGAATAAACTTGACTCGTGAAATACAAATCCACAAAGTGATTTTTCAAAATTTTAGATCGTACCTATTTTAGCCCCTGTATATATATACTTCAAAGAAAGTTTATAATGATAAGACTATGAATTAACTTAGTCAATGTCTATTTGGTTATTATAACTTTGCCAATTTTTTTTTTTTTTTTTTTTTTTTTGTTTTGTTTCTTTACACAGCCAAAAGTTTGCTGAGCCACACTCAAACTGCAAGATCCTGGAACCTGCCGCTCCATCCACAGCATCCTATATATTATGTCTCTCTTTTTCTTACAATTATTTAATTACACACACTTTTCCTTCAAACAAAATGAAAAATATCATACAGGAAATTGTTATGAATTTCGAGGGTTATGAATTTAGAGGGTTCTAGCCGTTAGAAGTTCTCTCTCGCTGGGGAACAAGCAACGGCTATGGACGATCGGGGCAACCATAGGGTTTGCGAAATGGAGAAAGAGGAAGATCATACAGGAAACACCATACAAGTTATGGAAGTAAGGAGCACCCAACTGGGTTGCCGAATGGAGGAAGAAATTAAAGGAAATCTCAGGACCACCAACCAGGAGAAAGGAAACAACAGAACACACATGGATATAGATGGGGAAGGACAAAGGGGAAAGGAAGATAAACAAAAGAAAGAAGGCGACAAGCAGAGAGAAAAGGGAGAAGCAGAGACAAACAGTAGAGCGAACGAAAAAGGGAAACAAAAAATACAGAACGCGGGAGAGGAAGAAATCCTCAGTCAGATTGAAAAATTAAAAATCGAGGAAGGAAAGAGAATAGTAGAAGTGGAAGATGACGATATCGAAGACTTGGACAAAGAATTTAGGAGCTCGATAATGTGCAAGATTCTTACGACAAAGAGTATAAGTCCAGAAGCATTTTCTTACTTCATGCCTAGAATATGGGGAATAGAAGGATGGGTTAAAGTTGAAAAAGCTGGGAACAACGTATACCTCTGTAAATTCAGAAGGATGAAGGATAAAGTGAGAATCACAAGAGGAGGCCCATGGTCATATGATGATGCAATATTGATTCTAGAAGAACCAAAAGGGAGTAGCAACGTCGAAACTCTTGAATTTAAATATGTATCTTTTTGGATCCATTTCCATAAACTCCCACGTGTATGTTTTTGCAGGAAATATGCAATAGCGTTGGGGAACTCCATAGGAGAATTTGAAGCAGCCGACTCTGACGAAAACGGGAAGATGGTAGGAGAAACTCTAAGGGTGAAAGTCAAAGTAAATGTGGAGGATCCCCTAAAACGAGGAACAAACATCAAAATAGGATCAAAGGCAGAAAAAACATGGATCCAAATAACATATGAAAAGCTTCCTGACTTCTGTTACTTTTGTGGGAAGCTAGGTCATGTATTTCAAGAATGTGGAGAAGAAGGAGCTGAAGAATTAAACGAAAAACCATTCGGAATAGAGTTGCGGGAAACAAAGGGCAGTAAAGGAATATACAAATCTTGGAACCCAGACAACAGAGGAAATTTCAACTACCAGAGAGGAAGGGGCAGAGAAGGCCGTGGCATATGGGGAAGAAACTCAAGAGGAGAAATCAAAAGTTACAAAAACGGTATTGAGGAAGGAGCTGGGGGAAAAAACTACCAGAACAGAGGAAAGCAAAACAAAGGCAGTAGCCCAAGAAGATGGAGAAATGACGAGGAAGGGACACAAGATCAGACTGGGGAAGAAAACCTTAATACAACAATGGAAACAACAGAACCGATGAGTGTGGAAGAAACCCGAGAAGAACGAAGGTTATCGGAAGGAAGACCAGAACCGGAGAGCGAGTCAACCGGCGCCGGAACAGTAGAAACGATGGCACAATCCCCAAGAACAATGATGGAATACAGAACGGTCACCAACTCGGAAAAGAAAGAAAACGACAAGAAAATTGTGGAAAACAAAGAAAAAAACGTGCAGTCCAGGCAAAAGATAAAGGAAACTCACGTGATGGACGGTGCAAAAAGCCCAGAAAAAGGAAAAAGCAAAGAAGAAAATTTAAAAAGGAAAAGCCCAGCAACCAGCCCAAGATGGACATCAGAAAACAGTCCAAACACCATGAAGTTAGGATTAAAAAGCCAAGCTGGTCAACAGGGCCTTTCAAAATACCCAGACATGGACACAAACCTGGGCAAACGAGAGGAAAAAGAGACTATGGAAGCAGAAAGAAAAGACAATAAAAAGAAAATGCAAACGACGATGTTAGAACAGACACAAGAGATAATTAAATCGGAGACACGAGTAGGAAAGTCATGGAAAAGAAGAGCTCGAGAGGGAAAGATTAACTCAGCGAACGATGGAGAAGTTTCTAAAATAAGCAAAGCAGGGAAACACGAAAGGGATCAACAAGAGGAAGATTACCAGTCCAAAAGAAATAAAACAAACTACTTCGGCATGACCGTTGGGATATCGGTGGAGGCTGCGGAGCAGCCCCGCCGGACGCCATGAAAATTTTGTGCTGGAACGTCCGGGGGGTGGGGAACTCTCGGACGGTCCATGCTCTGCGGCATGAGATCCGCAAACAATTCCCTGAGATAGTTTTCTTGATGGAAACCAAGAGTTCTGCCAAAGGAGTGGATAGCCTAAAAAGGAAGATGGGCTTCAATAACTGCTTAAGTGTGGATAGCCAAGGAAAAAGTGGAGGCCTAGCGATGTTCTGGAACAATCCTTTGGACTTATCTATTATCTCCTACTCAAAAGGCCACATAGACACCACTATTAAATCAAACAAAGGGTGGTGGAGGTTCACGGGCTTTTATGGAAATCCTGAAACGAGTTTAAGAGAGGAATCTTGGACTCTTTTGGAGAGACTTAAAAGCATAAGCAATCTGCCTTGGGTCATAGGAGGCGATTTCAACGAAATCATGGATGCAAATGAAAAAGAGGGAGGAGCCGTGAGGAATTATAGCCAAATGAACTCTTTTTGTGAAGTTACTAACAATTGTTGTCTTGTGGATGCAGGTTTTCAAGGCGATCCATTCACTTGGGCAAGGAACAAAAGAGATCCGAACACGGTTAAGGAGAGATTAGACAGATTTTTCACCAATATGGAAATGCAAGATTTGGCGTGGAGCACCCAAGTGAATCACCTGAACTATCATAACTCTGACCATCGCCCAATCCTAATGGATATTGTATGGGAGGAACCAATCAAAAGAGAGGTAAAAAGGAAGAAAAAGGCAAAGTTTGAAGAATCCTGGACCCATTTCGAGGAATGCAGAAACATTATCCAAAGAAAATGGACTGAAGACAGACCAACTTCAAGCAAAGACCTTAACACAAAAATTCAAGAAAGTATCGAAGATCTTAGTAAGTGGAACCGAGAGAGACTCAAAGGATCCATCCAGGGAGCTATAGGAAAAAAAGAGGAGGAGATAAAAGCTATATTGATGCACAATAAGAAAGGAAAAAACTCCAACCTCATTCGGGCAGAACAAGAATTGGAAAAGCTCCTTCAGGAAGAAGAGTTGTACTGGAGAGTCAGATCGAGGGAGGAATGGCTTAAGGGTGGAGACAAGAATACAAAATGGTTCCACCTCCGTGCTTCGCAAAGAAAGAAGAAGAACAATATTAAAGGAATTTACAACGAAGATGGGGTTTGGGTCGATAAAGAAGAAGACATTGGGAGGGTGGCTGCAAGCTACTTTCACGGACTCCTCCACACAAACAGCCCATCCCCTGATGAGTTTAAGGAAATCACAAGCAACATAAAACCGAGAGTCACTGAAGCTCAGAACAGAATGCTATCAAAGCCATTCACCCAAGAGGAAGTCTTTACAGCTATGAAAAGTATGAATTCTACAAAAGCTCCAGGCCCTGATGGAGCTCACGCCCTGTTTTTCCAAAAGTACTGGGACATTATAGGAGAAGAAATTACAAAAGTGGCACTGAACATTCTGAACCTAAAGGAAGTGGTGGACCCACTGAACCACACTTATATCGCGCTTATCCCCAAGAAAGAGAATGTGGAACACATGAAGGATTTCAGACCTATTAGCCTCTGCAACGTCACATACAAAATAGTGGCGAAGTCTTTGGCGAATAGGATGAAAAACGTGCTTAAAACCGTCATCTCACCAAACCAGTCAGCTTTTGTCCCGGGAAGATTGATATCTGACAATGTCCTAATTGGGTTTGAAAGTATTCACGCGCTAAAGAACAAAAGAAAGGGCAAAGAGGGGTTCATTGCAGCCAAGCTCGACATGAGCAAGGCTTACGACAGGGTTGAATGGGGCTATATTGAAGCTATCATGACTCAGATGGGTTTTCATGAGGATTGGAGGAAAAGAATTATGAGCTGTATTCAAACAGTTAGATACTCTATCCTGATAAATGGCTTCCCCCAAAAGGAAGTGGTTCCTTCTAGAGGCCTCAGACAAGGCGACCCTCTCTCGCCGTACCTTTTCTTGCTATGTGCTGAGGGTTTTTCTACGCTCCTAAACAGGGAGGAAACTCTCTCTAATCTTACTGGTTTTAGTATAAATAAACACAGTCCTCACCTAACGCATTTATTTTTTGCAGACGACAGCCTCATTTTCTTTAAAGCAAAGGAGGAAGAGATCAAAACTATGAGCAAAATCCTGCAAATCTATGAAAAGGCTTCGGGTCAAACAATCAACAGAGACAAATCCATCTTCATGACTAGCAAGAACGTCAAAGAAGACATCATAGCTTGTTGTGAAAGATCTCTGAACATAAAACAAACGGCCCACCTAGGACATTACCTAGGAATGCCTTCCCAAACAGGTCGAAACAAGAAAAAAGTTTTTAATTCCATCAGAGACAGAGTGAGTAAGATCCTCTCGGGTTGGAAGGAAAAACTCTTCTCCTTAGGGGGTAAAGAGGTTTTGATAAAAGCAATAGCCCAAGCAATTCCTGTTTACACAATGAGTTGCTTCCGCCTCCCAAAAGGAATCAGTAAGGAAATTGAAAGACTTTGTGCAAATTTCTGGTGGGGATCCTATGGAGAAAAGAAGAAAAGCCACTGGATGAGATGGAAAAAGATTTGCAACAACAAAGAGGAAGGAGGAATGGGATTTCGAGATATCACAGCTTTTAACCAAGCCATGTTGGCAAAACAAAGTTGGAGATTACTTAGGAATCCTGATAGCCTTCTATACAAAGTCTTGAGGGGCAAATATTTCAAAGATGGCAATTTTCTCAAGGCCCCTATTGGGAAAAATCCGTCGATGACTTGGCGAAGCATCTGTTGGGGGAGAGATCTTTTTGAAAAGGGATACAGATGGAAGGTCGGCAACGGAAACTACATATACATAGATGAAGACCCTTGGATCCCTAGAAATGGTAACTACAAGCTGAGCTTAGTTCCTGAAAGTTTTAAAAGGAAAACTGTGAGTAATATCATTGACGAGAATAACAAGTGGAGAGAAGATATCATATCCCAACTCTTTGACCCGCAAGATAAGGATGATATACTAGGCATCCCCCTGGGATCAAAGAACTCAAAAGATGAGATAATATGGGGAAACGATAAAAAGGGATTATTCTCGGTTAAAAGCGCTTATCGATTAGCAAAAGTCCTTGACAAGACCAATGAAGCCTCATCATCAAACCATCAGACGACAACAAACCTTTGGAGGAGTCTATGGAAAACAGAAGCCATACCAAGAGCTAAAGCATGCGCATGGAAAGTCCTTAATGACATTGTGCCAAACAAAGCAAACATTAAAAAGAGGGGGATTGACTTAAACTCTTTTTGTTCTTTTTGTGGAAAAAAAGAAGAAACCTCGAGTCATCTCTTTTGGGAATGCAAATTCTCAAAAAAAGTGTGGCTTGATATTATCCCTATGTCTCTAACTATGTTTGGTTTGTGCAGGGAAAATTGGACCCCAATGGATTATTGGCAATGGATGGTTGACAATGGAACCACGGAAGATCAGAGCAAAGTGGTTATAACCCTATGGAGCATTTGGAACGCTAGGAACAAAAGTATATCCCAGAAGACCATTCCAGACAATCATCAATTAACACATCAGATTCACAAAGTCTGCTCAGATCAATTAAAGAGAGGTACCTCTCGGGCTGATCGAGAAATTGAGGGAAGATCAGGGAGCCCCATGAATCACGATCCATGGACGAAGCCGCCGACCAACTACTGGAAAATGAACACCGATGCCGCCTGGTTTGAGAAAGATAAAGTGGGAGGAATAAGTTGGGTTGTTCGTGATTCTAGTGGATCCCCGATGGTGCTTGGCCTAAAGAAGGTTGAGAGGAAGACACAAATCAAATCCTTGGAAGCTGCGGCAATCCGGGAAGGATTAAAAAACGTAAACCACCTGTTCAAGCAAAATCTCCCTCCCCTGTTAGTTGAAGCCGACGCACTGGAAGTTATCAACATCTTGAGAGGGAAGAAGGAAGACTACACAGAGACGAAGAATATAATCGACGAGATCTCTTCCCTCAGCAAGGAGATGGGCAGAGTCGAATTTCAGCATTGCCCTAGAACTCAAAACACAGTAGCCCACTGTGCTTCTCGCGTTGCAGCGAGAATTTTGGCTTCGCGGGACCAGAGTTTCTTCCCCCCGCGGGAAGAAGATAGTTATTTTTGGATATCTGGTTTTCCCCCTTGGTTTAATGCCCTTCTTTATGAGGGTAGTTGTACTGACTTTTTACCTTCTTAATGAATTTCAGTTTTCCTCAAAAAAAAAACAAAATGAAAAATATTATTTAATTTACTTAACCAAGGAAACTTTTCCCATCCTAGTAGATCTCACATGAATAATAACAAATTTGTTGTATGGTAAAATAGAATTTAATTGCAAATCGGTATGTGAAATCAAGTACTATTCTTTTAAAAATAGCACGACTGGGATGAGGGGATTCGAACCACAGATCTCTTGATTATTAGTACAAGCTTTATGTTAGTTAAACTATGTTCATATTAGTCTTTATTAGAGATATATTAATATATTAGACATACTTTATCGAGAAAATTTTTCATATTTGTAAATTATTTTCACTAATTACAATTTTCTGCTATTTTTTTACATATTCCCCTGAAAATTACTTGGTTGCCCTCCAAACCATCTCCCAAATTTCCCATTTCCGTTTTAGGAACAGTACAAAGGATCCATACCATAAATGTAAATATGACTATAAATTTGACTTTTTCAATAAAGACTTCTGTGACTTTTTATCTCTCATAAATTCATAATCAGAAATGAGGTTGGTTTTCACTTTTCAGGACCCAGATGTCATTTTAATTTTGACCAATATAGATTTTTGAAATCTGTATATATATATATATAAATATATATGATTTTTTAGTCTGAAAAATATCTGTCACCCACATCGATTTCCGTGTTGTTTGTAAATCAAACCATTTACACTAAACAAAATTCACTTAGGAATCTAAGTGAATAATCAAACCCAATAATAATTAATTAAATCCCAACATATAATCTCTCCTCTCTATAAATATTCACCACTCATTTCATTTCCCATTCCCTCCCATTCATATTTGTTCCTCAAATCCATTTTCAAGCATTGGTTTTTAAGATTTGGTTACATAAAGATCACAAATTGAAGCCATTTTTTTTGAGGTGATTCAACATGGTGAAGAAGGAATTGACCAATGATCATCATCAATCAACAGCTCCATCAACTAAAAAGAAGTACAAGGGAGTGAGAATGAGAAGCTGGGGCTCATGGGTTTCTGAAATTAGAGCTCCAAATCAAAAGACAAGAATATGGTTAGGTTCCTATTCCACGGCGGAGGCCGCCGCCCGAGCCTACGACGCCGCCCTCTTGTGCCTCAAGGGCTCCTCCGCCAGTCTCAATTTTCCGATCTCCTCCTCGCATTTTCGCAATCTCTCCTCAAATGGCGATGATAATGTCATGTCTCCTAAGTCCATTCAAAGAGTTGCCGCCGAAGCCGCTGCCAATACCGCCTTCTTCGATGGCAATGTCGACGATGCAGTGGACTCCATCAATGTACTGCCGTCGTCGCCACCGCCTTCCTCCTCTTCCTCTTCCTCTGCCTCGTCGACGTCGAATAATGATTCGTTTATGACGACGGAGCCGTCGTGGTTCAACTTTGATGACATACTCTCCCCCAAGTACGTTGGGCAAATGATGGATGGGACTCTATTTGATCCTCCCATTATTGATGATTTTTATGAAGAAAGTGATATTCGTTTATGGAGCTTCTGCTGAGACCCAAAGAAAAAAAAATCAATGTTTTATTCTTTTTTTTTTTTTTTTTTTGCATATTCATATTATAAGATCCCTTGCTTGTTAATTTCACAAAATTACTGACAAAAGAAAAACTTTTCATATATATATAAATATACAAGTTACGGCCACACATTATTTTTCTTGGTTCGATTGATCTCTTTGGTGGAATTTCATACATTGTTGTTCTGTTCATCAAACTGTTTTCGAGGAATACAATGTAATAAAATATAATCATGAGGAATATCGAAGAAACAAAACCAATGGCCATATTAAATCTATGTCTTGTTTATGACAAATCACGTTATGTTGTTTGTTGTATGATTGTATCAAAGTTGTGTTTCCAATGGTGTACTTTGGGCGGTGGACAGTTTTCGAAACTCAAAAAAATCAGCCATATATAATGTCAGACCTATGTGGAAATTAGCAATGCACAAGATCGAACTTGAAGAAATATCATCATTTATTAAAAATATAGTCTCACATCGATTAAAAATGATAGAACAACATCTTCTCAATCGATACAGAATTATTAAATTTAAAACAAAAACAATCAAACCTTAGTTTTGGAATAGAAATTATTGAAACTTGGGAAGGGAGCAAAGGGTTTTTTTTTTTTTTTTTTTTGGGCATAAATAATATTGGAACAAGAGTCAAATAGAGAAAAGGGCAGGTCCAAAGAGAGTCTGAAAGTGTCAAATCCAAGCCCTAAAACTGGACAAAGTTTTTGTGGGGGCTGAGAGATATTTGCACATGATGTGTTTAATTTGTTTTTTAAGTTATAGTTTTTATGTTGGGTAAGGGGGCATGGAGTCCCATAATTCTGTGTTTATTTTGTTTGTGTTGCCTTTTACATTGCATCTGGTCTATATACTCACTCAATTTTTATTTTATTTTTTTTCTTTTCAAAGTTCATGCATGAAATCCCTCCATAACTTTTCATTTCACCTCTCAATCATCATAGAAAATCAAGGGTTGTTTCAGCCTTTGTTTCTTTTTCCAACACCCAAAATGAAATCAATCAGAATCTTTTTGATTTGAAGTTTTGTTTTCATACATTTCATGGTATGTAATGTAATATATATGTCTAGAATATGATCTAAAGTTTTGGTCTTTCTTTACAAACCATAGATTTATAACTAGTTGGTAGAATAACTTTAGGATTAGGAATAATTGTTTTTAACCCTAACTAATTTTAAATTTCATCAATATGCTTTTGAAAATTTTATTAGAGTGTATTCTAATGTTTTGATTAAGGCATAACAAACATCGATGACTAATTATCTTAGTGAAAAGATATTATAGAAATTCAATATGACACACACTATCATGATGTGGAGTTCTAGTGATCTCTCCCGATCAAATAGTCATGTCTATGAAGTCTTTTTGTTTCACTAAGAGTTTGCCTCTTATCAAAGCTAACTTCTTTCCTTTTCGAGCATGTACACCACATGTTCGATAGAGCTCTATCACGAATCTCTACATAACTACATCATTGAGACTCACCACTTCTTTATTTGATACTTGAAGAATTTACTAACGACACTCTTATGTTTAAGACACGGTTTTTATACCTTAAGAATATTTAAATAAAGTGTTCATCTCAATGGTAAATAAGGCACCGTTCTTTATTTATAAAGGTTAAATAACAAAAGATTTACCATTATACTCTTGAGCACTCTAATAGAATTAAGAAAGATATAGCACATTGGTAACACTGAAGTTACATTAGTTGAATACATGTGAATTTGAGTCATCGGAGGTGTTTTTTTTTTTTTCTTTTTTGAGCTCAAAAACATATAGAGTATTCAACCCTCTAACTATTTGTGACGTATCTTCATATATGTGTGGTGCTTGAATTATTTATTTATTTATTTATTTTTGCACGGAATTATTTATTATTTTATTTTGAAGTTAAAACTCATACCACCATATATTTACTTGTGACATTGAGGTTTATATTATTTGCCATTAAATGTACTGAGACATTCAATATTTGATGTTAACAAAAACTATTATAAAGACCAGAAATAGCAACTTTACTTTAATATTGGAATCACAATTTCTAAAAGCAAATTTATTTCTTAGAATAATCTAAATAGATTCGAAGTTACTTAGAACCATTAAATTAAAAAGAAATAATAATGGATAGATTAGGAAATTTGGAAAGGTGGGATGGGAAATACAATGAAGCATAGGATACCATTTATGAAATGAGACTGAAAATGAAAAAAAAAAAAAAAAAAAAAAAAAAAAAAAAAAAAAAAGTGGAATTAATGAAGCTTTATTTATTTTTTTATTTTTTTTAAAAAAAGCACATGATCACAAATGACAATTTCCAATGTTCATATATGACACATCATCACATGTGCCTTTCAAAAGCATATATTCAAAGTTCGAGATTTTTCTTATATTTTTCTTTATTATTAATTAATTCTTTCTATTTTAATTACTTTGCTAATCTATAATTAGTTTTATAGTTTTCTTTCTAAGAGAGGCATTTTTGGAAGTTAGATCCAACACAGAGCGTGAAATTAATGATGTGGGCTTGGCCTTATTACGACAAAGTTAAGGGATAATTGAGTAAATCAACGTATAATTAATTGCTAAATGATATATATATATATATATATATATATATATATATATATATATTTTTTTTTTTTTTTTTTTTTTTTTTGAGAAACGCTAAATGATAATATTAATTATGAAGTTTTAGTATTTTAATAGAATAACTAAAATTACCTGAAAAATTAATAATAACGAAATGTTAGGGTTTCCACTCACACCCTAGTTCAAGCTCACTCTTCACTCAATCTCTTTTAATAATTATTACGACCCCTTTGATAACCATTTAAGTTACGTTCGATTACCATCTCATTTTTTGTTTTTTGTTTTTGAAAATTGTGTTTCTTTTCTCTCAATCTGCTTACAATAGTTTTTATTTTCATAAAGGTGACATTTGAGTTCGCCAAATTTAAAAAACAAAAACAAGTTTTTGAAAACTATTTTTTTTTTTCAAAATTTGGCTTGGTTTTTTAAAATATGGGAAATGATGTAAAACAAACAAAGAAACTTATGGATAAAAATAGTGTTTATAAACTTAATTTTTAAAAACCAAAAACCATATGGTTATCAAACGATCGGCCTTAGTCTTTGGTTTTTGGTTTTTGAAAATTAAACTTATATATAAACACTATTTCCACTTATAAATTTTTCTTTGTTTTGATATCTACTTTCTTTCCATGTTTTCAAAAACCAACTCAAGTTTTGAAAACTAAAAAAAACTAGGTTCTTATTTTTGTAAATTTGGATAAGAAGTCAAATGTGTCCTTAACAAAGATGTAAACAATGGTAAAGAAATTGGAAGAAAACAAACATAATTTTCAAAAACCAAATAGTTATTAAACCTCAAGTCGTCATATGATATGGTGTGATGCAAAATACATAGTTCTATACTTTTTTTTAGAAAAAATACATAATTTTATACTAATTAAAGTGAAAAGGAAAATAATTGATAGGTAATAATAGTTTCTATTGTTGTGGGTGTCTAGTCCACTTGTTGCACAAGCAATGAGTTTATTTTTTAAACTCGTGTTTATGAGTCCAATATATATGTCAGGTTATGTGTTAAGCCCAATTGAGGTTAAATGAGTGGGCTTCTCTTGTAAGCCTAGAGTTCTTCCTTGGATATGAGATGACCTAAAGAAAGTGACGGCAGCAAAAAAAAAACACAGAAAAATACACAGAAAAATGGAGAGACGCAAGGAGAGTAGTGCAGTTCAGATTTTCAGCGACAACATTCACGAAGTTGTCGATTGTCGGAGTTTTAACCATTGGATTTTGCTGCAATTTTGTCATCTTGTTGGGGACACATAGGGCCTCGTTTTGAACGGTTGGATCATCGTTTTGAGCTCTGGTTCGTTCGTAAGCGCTGCTGGACATAACCTGTAAAATTGGAGATATTTTCATCTTCTTTATCTCTTAAGTGTTGATCTCTTAAGTATAAGAGTATTGGTGGGTTGTGAATCTTTGTATGACTGATTTGGATTTTTTTTCCTTCAATTTTATCATAATAAGAGAAGGTGATAAGGGTGGACACCTCACAAGTCCCGTGGTTTTTACTCTTCACATCGAAGGGGTTAGGTTTTCCATGTATAAATCATGCGTGTTTTTGCGCTTTTAGTATTCTAAATTTTATGGTTGATTGTTGTCGGTTATTGGTTGATTTCTTATTTTTAATTGGCTAATTTAGTTCACTTTTCAAATTTTCTCACATATGTATACATATACAAATATAAAAATGTTTTCAATCTCTAGTAAATTATTTTAGAAATTCAGAGATCATCAAATTTACAAAGCTGATCTAAAAGTTTTAGGGTCATTGACATATCAGACGCTTTTTTTAAAATTGAAAGTCATTGACATATTCGACATTCTTTTAAGTTCACGAATCTACAAGACACAAAGTTGAAAGTTATAGGGTCCTATTTGACATAAAGGTCAATTTTATATCTAATAGATTAGTTAATTTGTAAAAAATTTGAATATGTTAGGGATCTATCAGACACGAAATTAAAAGTTCATGACTTATTAGACATTTTTAAACTTTAGGAAACTACTAGACATGAATTGAAAGTTTAGGAACCTATTAGACACTTTTTAAAGTTCATAGATATTTTAAACACAAAATAAAAATTGAGGGATGACTAACATTGTAATTATAAGAATATATGGGTTATTTAGTATAAATCTCATAGAGATACCGAGTGGGCCTGATTTGGATGGGGATGACTATAGCCCATTGAGACATATTGAATGGAAATTGTTATATAAATGATCATATACATCGTTTCTGAAAAATGGTCAAACATAATCAAGTAATGAAATATGACCATGGGTTTGTTTGTAATTTCAAATCTACTATATTTATTTCATTTCAGTAGTAAATGACATGTATCCTCGACCAAAAGGTTAGAAGTTCGAATTATCTCACCCAAAAATTGATAAACCATGGCCAATATTCAAATATATCATTTTGTCATTTATCCACACAAAATTGTTTGACCATATTACAAAATACATAATTATTTTATAAAAAAAACGCATAAATAAATTTGATCGTTGCCTCATATTTAAGCCTATTTCTTAATGGGCCTTATCGTTTGGGCTTTGTATTTTTTAGGACCGCCTATTCTAGTTAAGGTATGGGCCTTAAATTATTTGATCTGTCCACAAAAATAATGACCAAATAATTAAGCAAATTAATAGAGTTCTCTTTTTAAACATTTCTTTATAAAACTTATCTTCAAATTTTAAAAACCAAAATAAATAAATATTTGTCCCTATTGTTGTAGAAGGAAAAAAAATGAAATAAAATTATGTTAGATTTTTAATGCTAATTAAATATGACAATTTTTTGTGGCATATAGGGATGGCAACAAGCAGTCGAGATGCACTCTCCATCTCCGTTTCGGTAGGGATTTTTCATCTCCGTCCCTGCCCCATTTCTTGTTTCAGGGTCGAGGAATCTCCATTCGAGGATTGGGTCTCCAAGGAAAAAAATTCCTACCTTTTCATTCTTTTTTTAATTAATTTTAATAGAAATTAATTAAAAATTAAGAATTATATTTAAATTAATATACTTTAATTATTATTGTTATTTATTTAAATAATTATTTTTAAAATATTAAACAGTTTTATTATAAATTTAAACCCCTAAATTGATTTTTTTTAAAAAAAAATAAAAGAAAAATATAAACTACAAATAACTTGATAAGTAACCGAAATTATAAAATACTATTAATAATATAATTATTATGAATAATTATAATATATATAATTTACATTTTTTGAAAAATCAATTAAAAAAATATTAAGAGTGGGTTATTGGTTTAGCTCCATATCCCGTCAAACTAAGGACTCTTTGTCTCGTTCGAGGTGGATACCCAACCTCATAGGTATTTTTGTCATCGCATAAGCTTATGTTTCCTCCCTTTCAACATAAGTTCAAGCCTAAATCCTACTTTTTTTTTTTTTTTCGTATCTTATTAGATGCATTAATTAAAAATTATTTTAATTTCTTTATTATGTATTTAAAATCTAAAAAAACCATCTAACATATTTTGATTATTTCATTAAAATAATTTCGAATAAAAAGAACTTAGAGATGTACTTTGGTTGTTTTAAATATAAAAAAGTCACCATTTTGCTCGACATAGAGAACTCCATTTTGAAGGCCAAGAATGAGATTGAGATTTGAGAAGCAATTATAATAATCAACTAAAAAATTGACAATCTAAAGAACTAATCACTTCTCTTCACTCACACTTGCCTTATCTCTTCATCATATATAATCACTCTCAATTATGTTAAATAATTTCCTTTTTTTTCCAAACAAATAATTATATAAAAATAAATTTCTAAGTATTAAAACCTTTATATTGATTCAGACTAAGTTGAATTTTGTGTACAAAATGAGGAAAAATAATTAGCCCAATTCGATATTGTTGCTTCATGTGGAAAAGAATTACAACATAGTTATCATTAAAAAAAAAAAAAAGCTTATGAAAAATTGTTTAGTACTACTGAAAAAAAAAAAATTCATACCACTCCCATTCATTATTTGCTATAAAAAAAAAAATTACATCTAACAATAGTGTGAGATCCATGAAATAAAATAATATATCCTCTCATGACATGTTATATGTTGAATGAAAGGAGAATATACTTATATATAGTATTAGAATTTTGGGTAAAATACCATTTTGGTCCCTCATGTTTCAGGTTCGTTTCTAATAGGTCCCTAGGTTTCAAAATTGAACAATCAAGTCCCCACTGTTTCGGAAATAGTTCAATTTAGTCCCTCCACCGTTAATTTTTTTAACGGTGCTGACGTGGCAAACGTTTAATAATAAAATAATAATTTTTAAAATAAAAATAATATAATAATAATAAATAATAGTAATATTACTTATTAAATAGAAATAATAAAAAATGAAGAAAAAAAACCCTCTTTCTCTCCTTCCCCTCCCCTCCACGCTTGCCCCCTCTTCCCTTCCCCTTCTTCTTCATTTTTCTTCTTTTTTCTTTTCTAGCACCGCCGGCTCCTCCTCCTCCCGCCAGCTCCGACGCCGACGATGGAGGATAACCGATTGTTGTGTTTTCTTTTTCTTTCTCAAATCTGAAAATGGAGGTTGCTTTGTGTGGGTTTCCTTTTCTTTCTCGAAACACCACCTGCAACTCCTCTGTTTCCATCTTTGGAAATGGAAGCCACAACTCCAAATATGAATGCTCAGAAAGAGACACCACTTGTCCAACCTCTCCCACAGTTACAGGTGCTTTTCCCTAAAAACTTTTCATCATAGAAAGAATCCAAACTGATGTGGGAGTCTTATTTTCCTTTGTCTAATCTCTGAACTCTACATTGACCATTTAATTAGCTCTTGATTCTCATATCACGAAAGTATCCATTGAATCTCAGTCTCTCTGTACACTTAAATTAAACTCTCTGTTGTAACTTTCTGCCAGGCTTCAAGCAATTCAGAGGCAACAATAAGAAACAATGGAATTGAGAAATCTCGAACTAAAAACCCAAAATTTCCATCCAAGTCCATCACTCCCAGTTATAGACCACGCATCAATTCATCAATTGAACCCAAGAACACCAAAAGAGCAACAATCCCATCTCCAAACCCGGACCAAAGAAAATCCCCAATCCCATCTCCAATGGGTCCGCAGATCCCCTCTCCAAATCGAGTCTTTCCTCCGCACTCTCTTCGCCAAATACGACCCCATCATCACCCTCCGCATCGGCACCCACCCCGCCGTTTTCATCGCCGACCGCTCCATCGCCTACAAGGCCCTCGTCCTCAACGACGCTCTCTTCGCCGACCGTTCGTCGTCCCTTCCAGTCAGCAAGATCGCCTCCAGCAACCAGCACAACATCAACACCGCCTTCTACGGCTCACTCTGGCGCCTCCTCCGCCACAATCTCACTTCCCAAATCCTCCATCCTTATCGGGTCAAGTCCTACGCTCGTGCTCGCAAGTGGGTTTTGGACATTCTTCTCAAGTCCTACGCTCGTGCTCACAAGAAAAAGGACTAGGAAGCCGCCGCCTTCTTCATCCTCTCACCGGCGGCGAGGAGGGCAAAAGGAAGGGGGAAGGGGAAAGGGGAAGGGGAAAGGGAAGGGGAGGGGATCGAGGGTTGGGGGAAGGAGAGAGAGGGAAAGAAAAGATTTTTTTCTTTTTTCTTTTAATTATTAATTTATTATTTTAATTAAAAATTAAAATTTGAAAATAAATTATTATTTTATTATTAAACATTTGCCACGTCAGCACCGTTAAAAAAATTAACGGTGGAAGGACTAAATTGAACTATTTTCGAAACAGTGGGGACTTGATTGTTCGATTTTGAAACCTAGGGACCTATTGGAAACGAACCCGAAACATGAGGGACCAAAAGGGTATTTTACCCTAGAATTTTTTTTCGAAAGTTTATAGAAATTAGAAATATTAAAAAAAATTTAAAAAAAAATTCTTGAAATGGTTGTTTTTCCTCCTCTTTTCGATAAACCATTATAGTGATGCTTAGACAACTAAGGCTTAGTTTGGGGTTGTTGTAGCTTCTAAAATAATTGCGGTTAACCGTGCTTTTAAGAAAATCAGCTATATTACGAAGTAAATTAGTGTTTGGTAAATTTTAGCTTTATAGACGAAAAAACAAGTTGAGGTGTTTGGTAAATTAATATTCTAAATTATTATAGCTTATCTATATTTTTTCAATAAATAAATTTAATGTTGATATTTAATTTAAAAATTATTTTAAGATAATTATTTTTTTGAAACATGTAAGATAATTGTTTTAAATTTCATATGATTTAAAATATAATCTTATGTCGATGTTTTCATATTTTGCTAAGAAATATAATTTGTTACTTGTATTGGAAAAAATATTATTTTAATTTAAATAAAAATAAAAACAAATAATTTTAAATCTATTGTATATATAAATGAGGCTGAAGGAGTAGAATCTTTGCTTTCCTCTTTTGCCCTTATAATTTTAATAAATGTTCATTTTGCCCTTCAATATTTGTTAGAGAGACACAACTCTTCGAGTTAAAGTGTCTTTCAATCTTTGCTAATGGGACGCGACTGTTCAAGCAAAGGAAGTTACACACCAGATGCATCCATTCGAGGATTAAAATTAAAAATACTAAGGTAATTGGCATGATTTTGATGGTGAAAATTTTGAGAAGTCGTATTCATGACTTAAGGAAAAAACTTTATTATATAATATTCATATAACTTATGAGTTTTCTATATATTTTTCATCTTTAATTTCATCACTCTTTTGATCTATAAAACAAAAAAAAAAAGGCATAAAGCACCAATAACTATCCTCAATTTTTAGTTTTAAAAATTAAGTCATAAACTTATATAATTGTAAAAAGTACTCTTTTAAAGGTACATAATCGTAAGAATGTGGAACTCAAAAAAAAAAAATTGTAAGAATGTGGTTTTTTATCAAAATTTTTAATTCATTCTCTATTAGTTATAATTATAAAGTGAGATTCCTTATTTCTTTTTAAATGAGCATTTTATCTTTTTCAAAAATTCATTGAAAACAAAGATATATAAATCTAAAATAGTAATGGCATCAATTAAAACCTTAAATATATATATATATATATATATATATTTTTTTTTTTAAATTGAAAAAAAAAACAATTTATACCTTAAACCTTATAGATTGTATAAATTAGAAATCTAAAATAGTAATGGTATCAACTAAAACACTAAACTTTTATATATAAATCTAGTAGTATAAAATAATATAATAAAAATAT
This sequence comes from Luffa acutangula, assembly GCA_036850905.1. Taxonomy (NCBI): domain Eukaryota; kingdom Viridiplantae; phylum Streptophyta; class Magnoliopsida; order Cucurbitales; family Cucurbitaceae; genus Luffa; species Luffa acutangula. Next base: position 44,106,314 of record CM072094.1, read on the forward strand.
GTTAAATAAAAAAAAAATGATTCATATGAACCAATTCTAAACAAGGTAGTTACAAATTAGATTTTTAAGGAAGTTAAACCGAAAAGCTATCATTATGATTTTGAACAGGGTTGAAAAAGTACTTTTATAAAAAAATTAATTTATAATTTGTTTTACCAAATGTTAAAAACAGTTAAGATTTTTTTTAATCACTTCAACCACCTCCAAAGTCAATCCAAAAAGCACCAAGTTCTAAAGCATATAACGTAATGTTTATTTCGCTATCAATTTCCATTGGAAAAATCACCTCGCCTGCAAAATGCTATTGCCTTTGGATTTTGTATCAATATCGAAGCATTCAAAAATTTTATTTACATAATACTTTCGAAATATATATAAAAGGTATACTTTTATTAGTTTGGTTAAAAATCATTTTTGGTCCCTAAACTTTCATGAAAGTAATAATTTAGTTCTTAAACTTTGATTGGTTATGATTTAGTCCTTATACTTACATTTTTGTAACAATTTAGTCCATATACTTTCAATTTTGTCACAATTTAGTCTTTGAACTTTAATAAGTAACAATTTAGTTCTTATACCTTCGAATTTGTAATGATTTAGTCCCTGTCGTGAAAAATTAATATAAAGATTTAATGAAATTTTTTATCTAGATAGATTAATAAACTAATTTGAGATCCAATATGTTTATAAGTCACAAAATTTAATCATTAAATAATAGAAATCGACATTTGATTTTGATAAATTTTTTTGCGACAAGGATTAAATCGTCACAAATTTAAAAGTATAAGGACAACTAAATTGTTACAAACTAGAAAGTTCATGGACTAAAATCGTTACTTATTGTATATCAAATATTTTAATCTAATGTCTAATAGTGATGCATCACTTGATCCAATTATAGCTAGCTGGCACATATATGAGAAAATAAGATCCAATAAAAAAAAATAGAAAATAAATCATATAATTTTAAACTTTATTTTTTAAAAAATAATGTAAAATTTTTTAGTCTTAATACTTTCCCTCATAACAATTTAATCCAAAGAGAAAAATTACTTTTTTCTTTTTAGTTTAACAATATGTAAAGGTGAAGTTTCAAACTTTAATTTGTGTGTTATTCTTGTGTAGGTGACATACTAAGTTTCAAACTCCTACTCATTGAATTGAATTTATGAAATCTTAATAAATTAAATTATACTACTTAAAATGACAAAATAGTTTATTTTAAAGTTTATGGTCCTGAAATAGGAAAACTCAGTGGAAAGTATTAGTTGTTATGATCCAGGGAGTCGAATCATACCATCCCCAAAACTCACCACCTTTCTATTAAGTTATATTATTTATCTTGATTTTTTTAGAAGGTATATTGATTTTTCTTTTTAGGAATGTATAAAAGTATATTTTAAACTAACATTAAATAGTTATACGCTTAAATAATGATCCAAAATACTTGATGATAAACATTTATAGAGGGAACATAGGGTTGTTCTATCTAACATGCCCTACTTCTATTTATTTGTTTAAATCTCACTCTTTAAAAAACAAATTTGAAATCCTACCTCGTCCCGTTTAATAATCATTTAGGTCTTGTTTGATAACCATTTTGTTTCTTGTTTTTGGTTTTTAAAAATTATGTTTGTTTTCTCTCGATTTTCTTATAATGGTTTTCAAATTCCAAAAACAAAAACAAGTTGAAAACTATTTTTTTTTTTTCAAAATTTGACTTGGTTTTTGAAAACATGAGAAATGAAGTGGATAACAACCAAGAGATTTGTGAGTAAAAATAGTGTTTATAAGCTTAATTTTCAAAAACGAAATGGTTATCAAATGGGTTTTTTTTTTTTTTTTAAAAAAAATTATTCTTGTTTTCTCTCAATTTACTTGCAATGGTTTTGATCCTTGTTAAGGAGACATTTGAATTCTTAGTCAAATTTGAAAAACAAAAACAAGTTTTTGAAAACTACGACCCCATTTGACAACCATTTGGTTTTTTGTTTTTGAAAATTATGCTTGTTTTCATCTAATTTCCTTACAATGGTTTTCATCCTTGTTAAAGACACACTTGAGCTTTTGTTCAAAAAAAAAAAAAAAAAGACACACTTGAGCTTCTAGCCAAATTCCACAAACAAAAACAAGTTTTTGAAAATTATTTTTTCTAGTTTTAAAAATTTGACTTGGTTTTTGAAAACATGGAAATGAGGTAGATAGCAAAATAAAGAAACTTGTAGATGCATGTAGTATTTTTAAGCTTAATTTTCAAAAACCAAATGTTTATCAAACGGGGCCTACTTTTTCTAGTTTTCAAATTTTGACTTGGTTTTGTAAAACATAGGAAGAAGGTAAATAACATAACAAAAAAACTTATAGGTGGAAATTGTATTTATAAACCTAATTAATTTTCAAATGTCAAAAATAAAAAACAAAAAACCAAATAGTTATCAAATAGTGTCCTAACTTTTTTTTTTACCAAAAAGAAAAAGGTTTTGAGATGGGACTATAAAATAAAGAAAAAATGTTAATAAATAAGGTGATATTTTAAAACATCAAATAAAAATAAAAACCTTAACAAATAAAAAAATAAAAAAGTGTTTAAAAAAAACAAAAAACAAAAACAAAAAAAGTGGAAATAGTTACTAAATACATATATTTTTAACCAGGTTGAAAACATAGATAAAAAAAAATAAGAAACAAGAATGTACTTGAAAGAATAGGTGAGGAAGAAAGAATAATAACAAAACACTCGGACTAAAAGAGGAGAGAGCAAAATTAGAGGGAAAAGAGAATAAATGAATTGCATTCAATTGTATTATGTTTAATCTTTCTTACACCTCTAATCAACCTTAAAAGACCTCAAATAGAAGGGAGAGAATCTGAGGAGAGTTCTAGAACAGTGGGGTTGAATGTCCCATGAATGGATATCTATTAATATGTATTTATAACAGAAACAAGAATGTTATCAAACAACTTTTAGTAAACAACATTCCTTCTTTTACAACACGTGAATTGAGATATTCAAACCTGAAACTTCTTAATCGAGAATCTATGTTTTATGTCAATTGAGTCATATGGGCAACAACATTAGATTTTTTTTTTTTTTTTTAAATAAGGCAACAAAATTAGATATTAACTTTACATATGTGTGTGTTTGTCAATGGAAAAAATCGTAGAAAAGTGGCTATTCATCTTGTGATGTACGTGGACAAAAGAAGTGGATATATGTTCCCTATCATTGTACTAAGCTCAATTAAATAACAAACCTGCCTACAAAATATTGCAATTCATTGTACAAGAGTTTGTTTTCAATAAAAAATAATACTCCATAATTCTTAATTTGAATTTATTCTCCATCACTGTCCTAATCTTTGTTTTAATCCAAAGGTATGGACATGAACAAAAACAAACAAGAACAACACCTCCTAAACAATGTTCATTACTGCCTTATTCTTTTTTTTTTTTGCTAATTAATCTCTAAAATTAGTATTACTGGTCTTTCTCTTCCACCAGCTAATGCCTACCTATAAACCCAACCATTTCTTTTTGAATGTTCTCAATCAGAACAAAAAAAAAAACTCAATTGCTCTGAAATCCACTGTGTATGATCCAAACTGTAAACTCTCCGATGGCTTTGGCCATCGACAACCCTTTTACCGACCTCGCCCTCTCCGATTACAGCACCTCCACCAACAACTCCGACGACGCCCACCACCTCGCCGGAAACTGGAACTACTTGTCGCCGGTCGTCGACTGGGAGCCCTTTCCGGGCACCCACGTCGACTTCCACGACCTCTTCGACTCCATGATGGCCGTCGATGCTCCGCCGTATCCGCCGCGTGCGGCGGAGGTCGACAGCGGCAGCAACTGCAACCCTGGGTCCAGTCCGGCGGAGGACCAGGAGGAAGAGGAAGAAGAGGCGAAAGCAGAGGATCGGGAGGAGGAGGAATATAAAGGGCTTCGGCTCTACCACCTCCTGATGGCGGCTGCCGACGCCTTGTTCGGCGACCACAAGAGCCGCGATTTGGCTCATGTGATATTGGTTCGGCTCAATGAATTGGTTTCCCCTTCACACGGGACTAACCTCGAACGCCTCACCGCGTATTACGCTCAAGCTTTTCAGGGCTTGCTCGATTGCGCCGCCGTCTCCGGCGGCGCCGGAGGTGGTTCGAATAAACCCCATCACCATCACAGCCACCATCATCTCCACCGCGACGACCATAGTCCGACGGACGTTCTGGCGGCGTTTCAGTTGCTGCAGGAGATGTCCCCTTATGTGAAATTCGGCCATTTCACTGCAAATCAGGCGATTCTGGAGGCGGTGGCCGATGACCGGAGAGTCCACATAGTGGATTACGATATAATGGAAGGGAGTCAATGGGCGTCGTTGATGCAGGCTTTTGTGTCGAGAAAGGACGGCCCACCGGCCCCACATATGAGAATCACCGCCATTTCCAGAGGCGGCGGTGGAGCCACTGGCCGGAGATCGATTGCGACGGTTCAGGAGACAGGGCGGCGATTGGTGGCGTTTGCGGCTTCGATTGGGCAACCCTTTTCGTTTCATCAGTGTAAGTTGGATTCCGATGAGAGTTTTCGTCCTTCTGGGTTGAAATTGGTCAGAGGGGAAGCGCTTGTGGTGAACTGTATGCTCCATCTCCCTCATTTCAGTTACCGTACGCCGGAATCCATCGCTTCGTTTCTCTCCGGCGCCAAGACGTTGAATCCGAGGCTGGTGACTTTGGTCGAAGAGGAAATCGGACACGGACCCACCATGGACGGCGATTACAAGGTCCAATTCCTCGATTCCTTGGAGCGTTACTCGGCGATTTACGATTCACTCGGAGCAGGGTTTCCGAAGAAAAACAGAGCAAGGGCATTGGTGGAGAGGGTTTTCCTCGGGCCGAGAATCTCGGCCACTCTGACCCGAATCGGACAACCGCAGGCGAATTGCTCGTGGGGGGAGCGATTGGAGAAGTTGGGATTCAAGGCGGCGGCGATCAGCTTTGCGAATCACTGCCAGGCGAGGCTGTTGCTGGATTTGTTCAACGATGGGTACAGAGTTGAAGAATTGGGAAACAATAAGCTGGTTTTGGGATGGAAATCGAAGCGTTTGCTTTCGACTTCCATTTGGGTTTCTTCATCTTGCTCTTCTTCTTTATGTTCTTCATCGGATTCCGAGTAGAGATGTGTGTGTTTACGGTTGCTGTGTCTTGTTCTTGTGTTCTGATGAATCTTCTCTGTTCTGCCAGTCTCTGTTTCGTTCTAACATCCACCATTTTCTTCCAGGTTTGGCTGCTGTTTCTTTTCCTCCTTTTGGGTTAAGCCATTTTAAGAAGCAGTTGCTTATTTGAGGAAAGGCATGGAGTAAAATAATGAAGTTTTTTTTTTTTTTTTTTTGAAGATTTGGAAGTGGGGATTCGAATCTCTAATCTCATGTGTAGGGTACACGTCATTTTGGCAAAATAATGAAGGTTTTAAGGTCAATTAATCATGTAGAGTTAAAATTTTTATACAAGTCAATTAGAAACCAATTTCAAATTTTAAGAACTTTTTTTTAATTCAAATTCAAAAATCAATAACCAAACATAATATTTGCTAACAACAAGATAGCTCACTTGACATAAAGTTGTACTGATAACCATAAAATTTGTGGTTTAAATCCTCCACCCTTCATATTGTAAAAAAAAATAAAAAAAAACATATAATATTTTTTAAATCTCAATGACCAAATAAGAATTAAATCAAATTTAATGCTAAAAAAAATATTAGTTTTTAAAACACAAGAATCAAATAGAAATTACGTTCATCCATTTTAAAAATATATTTCAACCTACATAAATAAAACTTGAGAATTTTTAAGCAAGTTATAGATATTATTAATTTGTATAGTTATATTGTGAATTGAAATTTTACTCCACACATATATAGTGAAAAGTGGTGGATAATCTTTAGGGAAATATTTTACAAATTACAACCAATTAAAAGTTTTCATTGTTTTTCCAATGTGTTATTACTTTAGTTTCTATAACTTTAGAAGTTTTACCTTTGTTTTTTTCTTTTGAATTAATTGTAGGATCAAAAGTTTATACTATTAGTAAGAATTAATAATAATAAAATGATCATCACAACAAGTATTTTGTGATTGTGCACTAAACAAAATCATAAAACTATTGAAAAACAAAATTATCTTTATCCCTAATTCCAATTTTAAATAAATATATAACCTTTTTACGTTCCTGTCCAATTCATTTTTCATATTCATAAATACCTTGTCTTATTGAGTTTTTGTTATTTTTAAATAATAATAGAGACCATTAATAAATTTTGATCAACTCATAAGAACAATAATAAAAACTTTAAAATATAAGGATCAAACTGAAACCAAGATTAAAGTTCACTAACCAATAAAAAGTTGTAATAGAGTGTTGGACGAAAAAGACATACAAATAAAATTGAGGTTGAGGTAAACATCTCTCTATCGTTGTACTAAGCTCAATTAAATACAAACATGTCTATAAAATATTGCAATTAATTGTACAAGAGTTTGTTTTCCATTAAAAGAATATTCCATAATTCTTAATTTGAATTTATTCTCCATCAGTGTCCTAATTTTTGTTTTAATCCAAATGTATGGACATGAATAAAAACAAACAAGAACAACACCTCCAAAACAATGTTGATTAGTGCCTTAAAAAAATTATTTTAATATAGATTGTTTTACTTCATTCTTTCTAATTATTGATGTTTTCGCCAAAGTGAGCTTAGCTCAGCAGTAATTGACATGTGTCTTCGACTATGAGGTCAGAGGTTCGAATCCCCTCACCCTCAAATGTTGACGTACTAAAAAAAATTATTGGTTTCCCTATTTAATTCATTTTCAAAATTATATATGATCAAACTTTCAAACCAATTTCGATGTTGTTTTTAGGTACATTGTTTTTTGTTTACTTTTTTTTTCATATATATATATATATATATAAAAGTAGTAGTGAACTGTTGATCGTTTGTTGTGGCATGAATATGAAATCTTTCTTTCCGCCTTCTCCCTAATATCTAGGCCAGGAAAACAAGCATCGATATGGTGTTTACCAAACACTGTCTAATATTTAAACTAATGTCTAGTAAATGTGAACATAAATAATAATTAAGGTATTTCTCATGTATATTTCAATAGTGACAGCTATGGTTATTTATAGTATATCATTCAATAACCGAAATCACGTTAATCTTACACATAATTATCTCAAACGAGGATCGCACACATTCATGATGAGTATTGCTATGGATTTTCGATCATGTAGATCAGTTCAATTTTTTTCTTGACCTCAACTCGTCGTTTACTAATTAACACTTTGATAGAGAGTGGATGTTGAAAATATATTTAATTTTTCTTTTTAGCAACTTGAAAATTGATTAGTTGGAGTTATTGGTTCAATCCAAAGGGATTCTTTTTGTCGCAAATCGACAAAGAATCTCCTTAGTCATTAATAAAGGCTTTGAATTTAAAATTGGGGTTGACAATAATTTATTACTTAACAAAGGGGAAATATATGATATATTCTGTTTATTATCGTTTTTAAATCCAATCCATAAAATTATTTCGCTTTTTAAAGAAACTTTTCTTAATACCACAAACACAAAGGGGAAATATATGATATATCGTTTATCCTTTTTGTTTTCTTTGCAAGATGAGTGGAGACCCACCACATATCTATTTTGGGAATGTAAAATAACCCAGCTATTGTCCTTTGCCTAATGTTGCTATGTTTGGTGACAGGAAGGGATGGTCTCGAGTAGACTATTTGGAATGGAACAAATTTGGAAGGAAAACAGAGAAGACTCAATTGGTGAGGAAAGACTGATGAAGAGCTTAATTATCTATTGACAACTTTGGAGTCGTCGGAATGAAATAGTTCACAACAAGCAGTAGATAGACTCAATGATTCTAAACCACAAACTTCGGAAATATTGCGATGAACTCATAAAAAAGGAAAGTTCAGAACCCATGGTAGTCGACGGTTCCAGAGGAGATAGAGAGACGACTCATAGACTTACTTGGATCCCGACGGTGGCGGGGGGCTGGAAGCTCAACTGTGATGCTTCATGGTGCGAAAAAACAGGTTGCGGTGGCATAAGTTGGATTCTCCGGGACGTATGAAGGCATTCCGATGATAGCAGGTTGCCGAACAACCACCCAAAAATGGAGAATCCTGTGGCTTGAGGCTTGGGCCGTGTGCGAAGGGCTGAAGACAATTCCCTCGAATACTCCTCCGGTAAGGGTAGAATTGGATGCTATCCAAATCGTGAGGTTGCTGATTTGTGAGGAAGAGGATGCCACGAAGCTGTCAGATTTCATTCAGGAAGCTAAAGCCCTAATATCTTCAAGGAACATTGAGAAAGAAGTACATGTATCCAGATCTCACAATGGCATGACCCATCTTTTGGCCCAAAAAGCTAGTGTTTTAAAATTAACTCAGATTTGGGATAATATGTTTCTTGATTGGCTGTTGGCTTTTAATGCCATAGACACTTGCACTGGTCAATTCACTAATGGGGGTTCCTGCCCCAATAGTGTTTTTCCTGTGGGAGTAATTGCCCATGTTTAATTACATATTGAGGCATTTTTCTTCAATATATATACACCACATATGATTGTCAACAAGAGCAAAGTTGAACTGGCATAAAGTTGTATTAATGATCAAGAGGTCTATGGTTCGAACCTACCGACCTTAGATATTATCAAAAAAAAAAAAAAAAAACCATATATGGTTGCCTAGTGCCCTTATTGACTTCACATATTCTATATTTTTAGGGATTGTTATCTTCGTATGGCTCAAAACTAAGAAGTCAAACAAGTTTATATGTGTGTGTGAGTTTAACTTTTTGAACTATATATAACTTTAGATTTTATAAACCTAAATTAATAAAACTCTATTATATATATCATAAACCTACATGGGTTTATGAATAAGAATCGTTTGTGGGTTGCACATTTAACTCAAAATAGAGGTCTATGGTTGCGAACCTACCGACTCTAGATATTAAAAAAAAAAAAAAAAAAAAAAAAAAAAAAAAAAAAAAACCATATGGTTGCCTAGTGCCCTTATTGACTTCAAATATTTTATATTTTTAGAGATTGTTATCTTCGTATGGCTCGAAACTAAGAAGTCAAACAAGTTTATGTGTGTGTGTGAGTTTAACTTTTTGAACTATATATAACTTTAGATTTTATAAACCTAAATTTATAAAACTCTATTATATATATCATAAACCTACATAGTCATGGGTTTATGAATAAGAATCGTTTGTGGGTTGCACATTTAACTCAAAATTTATTGCTTAAAAAACTTCTTTTTCGTTCTTATATATTCTTTTTAAAACTCAAAGTTGTCACTGTTTGGAGGTGAAAGATTTGAACCTTTAACCTCTTGATCGAAAATACCGTTGAGTTATGTTCACTTTGGCGTATACACTATTTTTCATTGAAAAAAGAAAAAAAAAATCAACTTAATAATTGAAATGGATTTTTTTTTCAAATGTAGTATATTACAAAACAATAAGGAGGCCTCACACTCCGAGGCCAAGGAACAAACTAGGACCAAAACAGATACCAAGCGAAAGTCAAATCAACAAAAGAACTCAATAGAAAATGTCTCATGGGAGAGGGAACACTATCACCACACTTACATTTTAGCACACCAAGTCAAGATGAACACCAAAAAGAGATATTTGATCTCACCACCTGAATCAAAGCCTAAGAATATCGAGAAGGTGAACCATGACACGAAGGTTACACTCCTTCCATCGATGGTAAACCGCACACCAAGCCACCCTCCAAACTTCACGGCTCAAAGAAAATGGACAAAATTGATCAAACTCTATCATTTATTATTTTCTTTTTTCTCTTTCATATATGGGAACAAATTTTAAATGCAGAATTGATCCAATCACTATACTTATTATTTTTTTTAGTAGAACAAATGTGGAAGCAGAGATTTGAGCCATCTCCCCTAAAGAAAACTATAGAAGCCTTTAATTGCTAAAATATGCTCATGTTTGCAAAGCTAATTATTCGTTCAACTATTATAGGATAATTTTTCTCTTTCATTTATGGGAAAAATTTGTCCATTTATTTTTTAAATTTCATTTCAAATGATACGCTTCAAATAAAGTATAATTTTTATCAATCGGAACAGAGCTCGTTGGATAAGACACCAATTATCATCTCCAAGTTACATGGTTCAACTTTCCTCTCTAAACTAAAATATATATATATATATATATATTATAAATATTCAACTTATATGCTACAAATAGACTATATTTTATTTTTCTAATTTTCATGATTTTGAATTATTATCAAACATTAATACTTTGTTTATAACTTTAATAAAGATTTTTTTAAAAAAAAAGTCGTTTAAAAATTATGTCATTTAGTTACTATACATTAAAAAGTTTCTAATAGATGATTGAAGTTTCAAAATTATATGTCTATTTAGGGGGTGTTTGGGGCACTGAATAGGTTATAATAACCCCCATTATTATAACCTATTCAATGTTTGGGGCACCAACAAAAATAATTGGTGAGGTGGGTTATTTTAACCCCCGATTATTTTATCCATTTTCTACAGTAACCATTATTCAACCCACTACAGTAACTATCTCCTCACTTCTTCCATGCGACTCCTTGACTTTCCGGACGACCGCCGGCCGCCGTCAGCCGGCGAAGTTTTCGACGAATTTTCCGACGACCGCCGACGACTTTTCCGGCGGTCGCCGATGACTTTTCCGGCCACCAATTTTTTTTTCCATATTTCTTCTCAATTTCATTTTGAAAAATATAAAAAATAAAAATAAAGAAAAAAAAACATCAAAGGTTGCCGGAAAAGTCGTTGACAACATCGAAGGTTAATCAACTTAAAAAAAAACATTCAAACGAAATTATATTTATCATACTCAAGTTTATTTCAAATGATTTTATTGATAAAAAAAAAAAAAAAAAAAAAAAAAACTAATATGATTTTTGAACTAAACATTTACAGTTTTTATTTTTGCAAAACTAAAAGTTAACTAATATGATTTTTCTATACCAAAACCTAAACTTTTTGCTTTGTAACAAAAAAAAAGCATAACCCTAAATCAAATCAAAGTGTTGTATATCATTAAAAAAAAAAAAAAAAAAAAAAAAAAAAAAAAAAAACTAGAAAAAGAAAACAGTCAGTTTGAACCTTTGATTCAGAACCTCATGTTAAAACAGATCAACACTCCAAACACAGATTATTTTATCCCAGATTAAAATAATCTGCACCCCAAACACAGATTATTTTATCCCAGACTATAATAATCTGCACCCCAAACACAGATTATTATAACCCTCAGATTATTATAATTGCCAGATTATTATAACCACCCGATATTATAACCAATTCAGCGCCCCAAACAGCCCCTTAGTCTTTACAGTTTTCAAAATTTTGCCACCTTGATTTAATGAAATGGCAGTACACGTGATGTAGGTCATTTTTTTTTTCAAGGGATTACTTACTATCAGGATTTAATACTACATGTTGAACTAGAAATTCCGACCAATCACAGAATTGTCATGTCGTTATTCAAAATTAATGAAAAAATTACAAATAATTAAATCTGGTACCAATTATAAGTTGACATATGTGACCAATTTTAATTTGAAGACGGAGTTGGAAAATCTTGAATTGAAATGCCACATGTCTTCAATACGGTCATTTGATCAAATAATAAAAGTTTAAATCAAATCCAAATCCAAAACCAAATGACTAGGCTCAAAGTCGTAAAGTCCAATTAAGGATGTCTACAAGGTTCGACGGAGACTAAGATGACTTTCTCATCCCCGTTCTCGCCCCCATTTTAATCCTCATCTCAAGAAATTCCCTTTAAACTACCCAACTTTAATTTAATTCTTTTTTAGGGTTAAGATTATTATCATTACTATTTGCATTAATCTATGTGGGCCGCTGCAAAATCGATGTTGATACTTTTTTAGTACATCAAAGTCGATGTTGATACTTTAAAACAGGTAAATTATAGATATATATATTAAAAAACAAATTTTAAAATTAAAAAAAAAAAAAAAAAAAAAAAAAAAAAAAAAAAAAAAAAAACTAATCACTAGGTTCAAATTTGAGAAAAAAATTGAAAACTGACGTTTATAAAAAAAAAAAAACACACAATCATAAAAAATTGAAAAAAAAAATGTAAATAAATTTATTGAAATTTATTGAAAAAAAAAAAAAAAAAAAAAGCAATCTCCGTGGGTCGCACCTCTTTCACGCTTCTTACCCCCATTTTGATTTTTGCGAGAAACAGCACTCTTTTTTTTTTTTCCTTTTCTTTTATATTTTTTAACTTTCCTAAAAAAACCTCTCATTGCTGGACAAGTTGGATTGTTTGGAATACATTTTAGGCTTAGTTTGAAATTGTCGTAGGTTCTAAAATATTTTTTTGTTAAATGTGCTTTTAAGAAAATTAACTGTTGTTGAGCATTGATATACATATTCTGTTTGAAGCATTCATATAGTGGCTAACGAACTAAATGCTTAGAGTTCTCATACCCACGTGACTGGCTTGTGACCTGAAAGTATAAAAGACTGTAGTCTTCTATGTTTCTATGTGTGTATGAAAACAGAGTGTCTTAGTGTGAGTTTATCTCTTGTAAATTGGTTCACTCTTTGTGGGTAATAAAAGTCCTCTCTCCTCTGGTGATTAAAGTGGATGTACACCAAAATTGGTGGAACCACTATAAGTTGTGTGTTCATTCTTCTTCTTCCTCTGTTCTTTGTGTTGGCTATTCTTTCTTTGAGTTTCTTTTCTCAACAATTGGTATCAGAGCCATGAAGGAGAATCCTTGAAACGCTTGGGTTAGGGTTCTTTTTGCAGAAGACTACTTGGAATCAATCTCGATCGTGAGCTGCAACTGAAACTGGATATCTTTCCTTGGAATCTTGTAAAGATTTAGGCGAACTCAAATTGATTCAATGTCGACAAAATTTGAGTTGGAAAGATTTGATGGCAAAGGCGATTTCGACTTGTGGAGGCAGAAAATGAAGGCGCTGCTCATCCAACAGAAAGTTGCAAAAGCTCTCCTCGATCCAAGTGAGTTACCTACTACTATGACTAAAGATGAAAAAGTAGAAATGGCTGAAATCGCACATAGTTCGATTATCTTGCATCTAGCCGATAATGTACTCCGTAGAGTTAGCAAGATTAGTAATGTTAGAGAATTGTGGGCCAAACTCGAAGAGTTGTACTTGCCAAAGACTTTAACAAACAAGATCTATCTGAAAGAGCGTTTCTTCACTTTTAAGATGGATCCTGCTAAGACACTTGAAGAGAACCTTGATGATTTTAACGTCGTGTGCACTGAATTGATTAATACTGGCGAAACTATCGATTCTGATAACCAAGCGGTGATTCTCCTGAATTCTTTACCTGAAGCTTATAAGGAGGTTAGAACGGCTATGAAGTATGGCAGAGAGAAGTTGTCACTGGATGGAATTATAGATTCCTTGCGTCTGAAGGACCTTGAAATGAAGTCAGAAAAAAGGGAGTCAGAAGCTCTCTTTGTGAAAGACAGAAATCGGAATTCCAGAGGTAGAAACAGTCATGGTAGAGGCCGTGGAAATAGAGGACATCATGATAATAATAATAGAGGGAGGTCTCAAGGTCATCAACAGAGAGACAATAGAAACGCAGGTAAGCCTTTTTCGTATGATAGGTCAGGAGAAAAAGAGCCTATCAAGTGTAACTATTGTCGAAAAGAAGGGCATATAAAGTGGGAGTGTCCTCAACTCAAAAGAAAGGCAAATAAGGCCGCGAGATCAGAAAATAAGGATTCGGCTAATCTGCATGATGGTTATGAGTCAGCAGAAGTTTTAATGGTCACAGACAAAGAATGTGTAGATGAATGGATCCTAGACTCGGGATGTACGTTCCATATGACACCGTGCAGGCACTATTTCACTGAGTTAAGTGAATTTGAAGGTGGAAGAGTTGTTATGGGGAACAATCAGCAGTGTTTTGTAAAAGGAATGGGATCAGTGAGATTAAAGCTAGCCGATGGGTCTCTTAAGCATCTAACTTCAGTAAGGTTTGTTCCAGGTTTAAAGAGGAATTTAATTTCTCTTGGGACTCTTGATAAGGCTGGTTACAGCTACAGTTCAGAAAATGGAATGCTCAAGGTTTATAAGGACAGCTGTCTGAAACTTACTGGAAAATTGTCAAATGGGCTATATGTTTTACAAGGAAGCACCTTGTTTGGAGAATTGAATGTTGTAACTAACTCAGTTTCAAAGTATGCAAGGTTGTGGCATCAAAGGATGGGGCACATAAGTGAAAAAGGGTTGAGCTGTTTACAAAATCAAGGGCTTCTTGGAGACAAACATCTTTCTAAATTAGCATTCTGTGAACATTGTGCCCTTGGTAAGGCTGTAAGGAGCAGTTTTAAGTCAAGTACACATGTTACTAAAGAGAAACTGAGTTACATCCATTCGGATTTGTGGGGTCCAGCTCGTGTTAAAACGCATGGAAGAGCCAGATACTTCCTCACTTTGATTGATGATTTTTCGAGGAAGCTTTGGGTGTTTCTTTTAAAAAGCAAGGATGAAGTGTTCAAGCACTTCTCAGATTGGAAAACTATGATTGATAATCAGTCTGGCAAACGGATTAAGTACTTAAGGACGGACAATGGTTTGGAGTATCTTAATGACAGGTTTGCTGAATTATGCAAAGCATCTGGGATAAGAAGGCACTTGACAACACCCTATACTCCACAGCAGAATGGCCTGGCTGAAAGATTTAATAGGACAATTCTCGATAGGGTAAGATGTATGCTGTCAAGTGCAAATTTGCCAAAGAGTTTCTGGGGTGAAGCAGTTAATACTGCGGTTTATATAATCAACAGAAGTCCTTCCTCAGCCTTGAACTTTAAGACACCCCAAGAGCTTTGGACTGGGCAGCCTCCATGCTTGAAACACCTAAGAGTGTTTGGTTGTGCAGCTTATGCATATACACGACAAGATAAACTGGATGCTAGAGCCAAGAAGTGTATTTTCCTTGGCTATCCGAATGGAGTAAAGGGCTATAGGTTATGGTCTATTGAACCAGGTGAAAATAAATGCTTTGTGAGCCGTGATGTATCCTTCAATGAAGACCTAATGCCTTGGAAGGAGAAGACTGAGTCTAAAAGACCATCTGGAACAGAAACATTCGAAATAGAATTGTTGTATGACAATGTGCAATCAGGAACTACAATTTCTGATATTACTTCCTTAGAGCAGCAAGCTGATACTAGTGACTTGACAGGAAGTGACCAAGCTGCCTTAGAACAAGAAGCTGATACAGAAGATAGCCCCATTGTTGCAACAGAAAATCTGGATGATTATCAGCTCACTAGAGATAGAGGCAGACGTGAAATCAGGCGTCCTACCAGGTTTAATGATTCTGACTTTGTAGGTTATGCTTTTAACTGTTATACTGATAGTTATAGCTTTGAACCTACTTCCTATAATGAAGCAATCAGATCTAAAGATAGCGAACTGTGGTTATCAGCTATGAAAACTGAATTAGAATTTTTGTATCTTAATAAGACTTGGAACCTAGTTGAGAAGCCTGCTGGGAAGAAAGTTGTAGACTGTAAATGGGTGTTTAAATTGAAACCAGGTCTCACAAAGCAAGATAATCCGAGGTATAAGGCAAGATTAGTTGCCAAGGGGTTTAGCCAAGTCGAAGGGATTGACTATACAGAGGTGTTTTCACCTGTGGTTCGACATACTTCAATCCGAATACTGCTTTCCATTGTTGTGCAACTTGGTCTTGAATTAGAGCAGATGGATGTCACGACAGCTTTTTTGTATGGGACTCTTGATGAAACGATTTACATGAGACAGCCTCCCGGATTTGTTGAAGTTGGAAGGGAGGATTTGGTTTGTCACCTTCAGAAATCCATATATGGTCTTAAACAATCTCCTAGGCAGTGGAATAGGAGATTTGATGCATTCATACTTGCTGAAGGTTTCTCGAAAAGTCCCTACGATAGCTGCGTATACCGCAAGACGGTTACAACAGAATTGTTTGTTTTAGTCCTCCTTTATGTTGATGACATCCTAATAGCATCTGCAGACAAGTTAGAGATAAAGAAGCTAAAGGTCTCACTCAGCAGGGAATTTGATATGAAGGACCTTGGGGCTGCTAAGAAGATACTTGGAATGGAGTTACTTAGAGACCGATCAAGAAGCACTTTGCTGATTGCGCAACCTGAGTACTGTAATAGAATTCTCAAAAAGTTTCATTTGGAGAACTCTAAAGCAGTAAAGACTCCTTTGGCACAACACTTCAAACTATCCATGGCCCAATCTCCAGTCACTCAAGAAGATATTAATGATATGAAAGGAGTCCCTTATGCAAACATGGTAGGAAGTCTCATGTATACCATGGTTTGTAGCAGACCTGACTTGGCTTATGCACTTAGTATGATCAGCCGTTACATGGGAAATCCTGGTAGAGACCACTGGGATGCAGCAAAATGGGTCATGAGGTACTTGAAAGGATCAGCAAACAAAGGCTTAGTCTATGAAAAAGATGATCAGTTTGAAGGAGATATCATTGGATACGTTGACTCCGATTATGCGGCTGATCTAGACAAAAGGCGTTCTCTTACCGGGTATGTTTTTACTCTGTTTGGGAACGTGATTAGTTGGAAATCAACACTGCAAAATGTTGTAGCTTTATCCTCTACAGAGGCTGAGTATATAGCCTTATCAGAATCTGTCAAAGAAGCAGTGTGGCTGAAAGGGAGTATATCTGCCATGTATAAAGGAAATCTTAAAGTAAAGGTATATTGTGACAGCCAGAGCGCCTTGGCCTTGAGCAAAAATCCTACCTACCATGACCGAACAAAGCATATAGATGTCAAGTTCCATTATGTAAGAGAGGTCACCAAAGAAGGAGACATTAAATTGTTGAAAATTGGAACTGAAAACAATCCAGCAGATATGCTAACGAAATCACTCCCTGGAAATCGGTTTGAATACCTCTGTGAACTAATGAAGCTGGATCATGGATAGATACAGAACATTAAACAGTCCTTTTTCATCAGTTGGAGAGGGTGACAGTGATCTTTACTTTTTTAATAGAATATGAAATCAAGAGGGTGATTTGTTGAGCATTGATATACATATTCTGTTTGAAGCATTCATATAGTGGCTAACGAACTAAATGCTTAGAGTTCTCATACCCACGTGACTGGCTTGTGACCTGAAAGTATAAAAGACTGTAGTCTTCTATGTTTCTATGTGTGTATGAAAACAGAGTGTCTTAGTGTGAGTTTATCTCTTGTAAATTGGTTCACTCTTTGTGGGTAATAAAAGTCCTCTCTCCTCTGGTGATTAAAGTGGATGTACACCAAAATTGGTGGAACCACTATAAGTTGTGTGTTCATTCTTCTTCTTCCTCTGTTCTTTGTGTTGGCTATTCTTTCTTTGGGTTTCTTTTCTCAACAACTGTATTATGAAGTAAATTAATATTTGGTAAATTTTAATTTTATAGATGAAAAGACAGATTGAGGTGTTTGATAAATTAATATTCTAAATTATTGCCGCTTAACTATTTTTTTTTTTCGCTAAAGCAAGCTCAGAGATAATCGGCAATCCTCCACACCCTATTGTTGATGTACTAAAAAAACTAAAATTTTTCAATAAATAAATTTAATTTCAAAGTTTTATAAGATAATAATTTCTTTGAACATATAAGATAATTATTTTAAATTTCATATGATTCAAAATTAATGTTATATTTAATCTAGGATATTTTTATATTTTGCTAAGAAATATAATTTGCTACGTGTATTAGAAAATATATTATTTCAATTTAAATAAAAAATCAAATCAATTGAGTACAAGATAATAGAATAAAAGTATTTAACTTAATTTTTTTTTAAAAAAAATGATTAATATTAATCGCGTCTCAACAACTCGTAGAGAAGATAACTAGTTAGTTACAATTAAATTAGATTTTTTAGGGAAACTAAACTGAAGACTTATAATTATTAGATTTTGCAAATCAAGATAGTTTTAAAAGTACTTGTATAAAAAATAATTTATAATCTTTTTACCAAATGCTAAAAAATACTTTTCTTTTTTAATCACTTCAATCTTCTCCAAAATCATCGTTTAAAATTTAAACACTCATATGTTTGGTTACATGTTGTTCATAGGTGTTTTTATATCAAAGTTATTATATATTTAAAAACTCTTTTTAAAAAAATTGGTATTAAGTATTTTTCAAAACTATTTATTTCTCAATCTCATTTTTTTAATTAGTCATATTTAGTGGTTGACAAACACCATAATTTTTTTCAAAATATTTGTTTTTTTCAAAACTAAACACTTGAAAAGGGTGGATTTCCCGAATTTCACTGAAATTTAAAATATCTCACTAAATTAAATTCATCACAATTTAATTATATATTAATAAAATATTAAAAAAAAAAACAAAACAAAACAAAAAAACTTTGTTTTTTCCTTTCATGCTAATATATATCCATACAACAACAAATTTCAAATCTTTCCTGATCCAATCCGGATAAATTAATGATCAAATCTTATTTTTCTTTATCCAAACCCAGTTAGATTATTAATGAAAATAGATATATTTAAGTTCTAATTCCCAATTTCCGATTCCTATTCTCACAAAATAATCCTAACTCCAATTCCCACTCGGAGATTAATTACTACAATTAATTCTCTATAAAATCAACATCATCCTCCCACCGAAACCATCAATCCCCAAACAATTTGCAGAGAAATTTCATCACAAAATCAATCCATTAATCCACAACCCACCATGGCCAGCGACCAGCTCGAAGTTCTCAATGTCCTCGACCGTGCTAAAACCCAATTCTACCACTTCACGGCGGTCGTTATCGCCGGAATGGGCTTCTTCACCGATTCCTACGACCTCTTCTGCATCTCTCTCGTCACCAAACTCCTCGGCCGCATCTACTACACCGTTCCCGGCTCTCCCCGCCCCGGAACCCTCCCTCCCGCCGTCGCCGCCGCCGTCAACGGCGTCGCCCTCGCCGGCACCCTCGCCGGCCAACTCTTCTTCGGCTGGCTCGGCGACAAGCTCGGCCGGAAACGCGTCTACGGCCTCACCCTCATCCTCATGGTCGTCTGTTCCATCGCCTCCGGCCTCTCCTTCAGCAGCTCTCCCACCGCCGTCATCACCACCCTCTGTTTCTTCCGCTTCTGGCTCGGCTTCGGCATCGGCGGCGACTACCCCTTATCCGCCACCATCATGGCCGAATACTCCAACAAGAAAACCCGCGGCGCCTTCATCGCCGCCGTCTTCGCAATGCAGGGCTTCGGCATTCTCGCCGGCGGCGCGGTGGCGATCGTGATCTCCTCGGTCTTCAGAACGCTCTTCCACGCGCCGCCGTACTCCGTCGATCCGGTGAGATCGACAGTCCCGGAGGCGGATTATGTCTGGAGAATTATACTGATGTTGGGATCGTTGCCGGCGCTCTTGACTTACTACTGGCGGATGAAGATGCCGGAAACGCCGCGCTACACGGTGTTGGTGGCGAACGACGAGAAGAAAGCCCGCGCCGACATGTCGAAAGTGCTGAACGTTGAAATCGGTCAAAACGCAGAGACTCATACCAAAATCAAAACAAATTCATTTGGGTTTTTCAGCAGAGCGTTCGTTCGTCGACATGGGCTTCATCTTCTAGGCACGGCGAGCACTTGGTTTCTGATCGACGTGGCGTATTACAGCCAGAATCTGTTCCAGAAGGACATTTTCAGCGCCGTGGGCTGGCTGCCGGCGGCGAGGACCATGAGTGCTTTGGATGAGGTTTTCAAAATCGCCAAAGCTCAGACTCTGATCGCTCTGTGTGGGACGGTTCCCGGGTACTGGGCGACGGTGCTCCTCATCGACCGGGTCGGTCGGTTTTTCATTCAGGTGGTTGGGTTTTTTTTCATGACGGTTTTCATGTTTGCGCTTGCTATTCCTTACCATC
This sequence comes from Luffa acutangula, assembly GCA_036850905.1. NCBI lineage: Eukaryota > Viridiplantae > Streptophyta > Magnoliopsida > Cucurbitales > Cucurbitaceae > Luffa > Luffa acutangula. The sequence continues at coordinate 44,126,352 of CM072094.1, forward strand.
ATTGGACTGAGAACCATGTGGGGTTCGTTGTGATGTATGGACTCACTTTTTTCTTTGCTAATTTTGGTCCTAATTGTACTACGTTTGTTGTCCCGGCCGAGATTTTCCCGGCGAGGTTTCGGTCGACTTGCCACGGGATTTCGGCCGCCGCCGGGAAGGCCGGAGCCATCGTCGGAGCTTTTGGGTTCTTGTATGCAGCTCAGAGCCAGGATGGGAGTAAGACGGATGCAGGCTATCCACCAGGGATTGGAATGAGGAATTCTTTGATAATTTTGGGAGTTGTTAATGTTGTTGGGTTGCTTTTTACTTTCTTGGTTCCAGAATCCAAAGGGAAGTCTTTGGAAGAAATGTCTAAAGAGAATGAAGTTGAAGAAGAAGAAGAAAGAAGTGAAGAGGAAGAAGATGGAGTTCATCAGATTGTTTAGAAGTTTTATAGCATTTTGGTTTTTTTTTTTTAAAGCTAATTTTGTAGTTAGAACTTAGAACTAAGAAGTAATATATTGATTTGTTTGATTTGTTTTTCCTCACTGTGTATATACTTTAAATTTCTATTTTGAGTTTGTGGATGTTTTAGTTGGCTTTTTTTTTTTTACTAATTTCTTTTGTATTTGCTTTTTAGTTTTGTTTTACTAATGAAGTTTGATGAATTTTGATTCAATGGTAACAATTAAAACATATTTTTTTAAATTAGTATATCCATGGTTTAAATTATAGGTTTTATATGTGGATTAAGTAGATATTAATTAATGAAATTATTTGTCTATGGGGAAAGTTCATGTGTGTATAATTAATTTCTTGCAATCCTAAAGAAAAAAAATATATATATAATCTTTTAATTTTGGGGAAAATAAACAGTGAGCATAAAATAGAAATGATATTAGAAAAAATAAAATATATATAAACTTTGATCCGGTTGGAATTAGTTTAATAATTAAAATGTTAAGCCTAGGATAAGTTAGAGAGGTTTAAGTAATGTGACAGAATTCCTTGCGAATTTGAGTTTTTCATATAGGTACGTCACATTCTTAACAAAATGAATTAAATAATAGTACTTAATCGCATCATCTCAATTATTCATAACATAAATTGGAAACAATATTAGAAGAGCTATCCACATTTGAAGAATGTGCCATTGGAAAATTAGTTTTTTTAAGAAAAAATTGTAAATTTATAATTAATACCTTATAGTCTTAAAAAAAAAAAAAAAAATCATGTAATTTTTTTTTTAAAAAAAGTAAAGACAAAATAGGAATGATATTTAAAAAAAAAAAAAAAAGAAAAAAAAAAAAGTGTGCCACACGAGTGATCTCAATTATGGGCTTTGGGCCCATAAAATTTCCATGCAATAGTGTGACCCTGCTAAGCTAAAATCAACATATTTATCCTTGGAGTTGGAGATTATGATATATCATAAGATCATTAACCCATATATATATTTGAAATCATATATTTATAGTTATATATATTATATACTATCTGGTTTGAGCATCCTATTCTCCATCAACTATAGAGAATTTGATCTATGTCATCATCACTTTCAGTAAAAACACAAATAAGATTAATCTCAAAAAAAAAAAAAAAAAAAAAAAAAAAAAAAAAAAAATCCAAAGTAATGGAGAGTTTTTTTTTTTTTGTTCAACAATTGATGTGTGAAAAACCGATCGAACTATCTGTTGGCATAGAAATTTTGCTTTAAGTGATTTTCTAAGTTCGTGAAATTAAAATATGCTAATTTCATGAAATTAGATTGAATTGGGTTCAATTTAAACTCAAATTCATTAAGGTAACTGGGTCAGAAGCCCAAAGTTTCAAGCCCAAGCCCATGGATGAGCCCAAATACATTTCAGGCCCAAGCCCATGGGCCCAAATGCAACCAAGCCCAAGCCCAAGCCCACGAAGACCTTTAGAAAACTCTATAAATAGGAGACATGACTTCTCATTTGGGGGGAGGGGCAGAAAGAAAGGAAGAAGAGAAAGCTCTCAGAAGAAACCGAAGATTGAAGCTCCTTCTGCAAAACCGAAGATCGAAGCTCATATCCTCATCAAATCCAACTGCAGAACCGAAGAACAAGACTCTGATCATCTTCAAATCCCGACACAGAACTGAAGAACGAAGTTCAGATCCTCTTCAACTTCTCCTGCCAAACCGAAGACTGAAGCTCAGAACCTCTCGCAGACCTGAAGACTGAAGTCTACCTCAATTCATCTAGAAGAATCCAAATCCTTCTGAAGAACAAACCTCCAAGACTATAGCCTCTTGAAGACTTCTGGAAGATCAACAAACTCCTTGAAGATCACGAAGCCCTTGAGATAACTCCAACCTCAAGAACAAGCTGCAAAGCCTTTGAGACAATTGGGGACAACTTCAATCTCAAGAACAAGCTGCAAAGCCCTTGAGACAACTCCAACCTCAAGAACAAGCTGCAAAGCCCTTGAGACAACTCCAACCTCAAGAACAAGCTACGAAGCCCTTGAGACAACTCCAACCTCAAGAACAAGTTGCAAAGCCTTTGAGACAACTGGGGACAACTTCAATCTCAAGAACAAGCTGCAAAGCCCTTGAGACAACTCCAACCTCAAGAACAAGCTGCAAAGCCCTTGAGACAACTCCAACCTCAAGAACAAGCTACGAAGCCCTTGAGACAACTCCAACCTCAAGAACAAGTTGCAAAGCCTTTGAGACAACTGGGGACAACTTCAATCTCAAGAACAAGCTGCAAAGCCCTTGAGACAACTCCAACCTCAAGAACAAGCTACGAAGCCCTTGAGACAACTCCAACCTCAAGAACAAGCTGTAAAGCCCTTGAGACAACTTCAAATTGGAGAACAAGCGCTCCAGTCCTCGAGTGAAACACATTCACACACAAGAGAGAGAATCAGAGGATTATGTATTAGAGATTGTACACTCACACGCATACAACATCAATACAAATCAAAGTTTATTCCACGTGTCTCATTCATTTGAAATCTCGTGTGAACAGTTTGGCACGCCCAGTGGGACAATCTTTACCTCTCATCTCTTTCTCTCATCTCAAAATCTAAGTAAAAAAGATGTCGATCAACATTTCTTCAATGATTGCTATCGTGAGTAACTTTTACACGGGTCCTACCACCCATAGTTGCTCTGATGAACTCAAGTTGCAAGATGATAAAGCTCTTATTATCATGAGCGAAGAAATAATACTGCAGGGCACATGTACTGATGAAAAGTTTCTTGTTAGGTACAACCCTTTGTTCGAACCAGATTCTGACATAGTGACCGTCATGATGACTGAGACAAGAACTATGGAAGAAAGAATGACTGAAATACAGGAGCAAATCAACATCTTGATGAAGGCAATCGAAGAAAAAGATTCTCAAATCGAGCACCTAAAGAGCCAAATTGAGAACCAGAACATTGTTGAATCAAGTCATGCTCATGTTGTCAAAAATCACGGCAAAGGAAAAACTATCATGCAGGATGATCAACCACAATGTTCCACTTCAATCGCTTCACTATCCATCCAACAACTCCAAGATATGATTACAAATTGTATCAGAGCTCAGTACGGTGGACCTACTCAAGATTCCCTCTTGTATTCCAAACCTTATACTAAGAGGATTGATAACTTGAGAATGTCGATCTGGTATCAGCCACCAAAATTTCAACATTTTGATGGAAAGGGCAATCCTAAACAACATATTGCCCACTTCGTTGAGACATGCGAGAACGCTGGTACTCGAGGGGACCTACTAGTCAAACAGTTCGTTCGAACACTTAAAGGAAATGCTTTTGACTGGTACACTGATCTGGAACCTGAGTCAATAGACAGTTGGGAGGAACTCGAAAGAGAGTTTTTGAATCGCTTCTACAGCACTAGACGAACCGTTAGCATGTTTGAGCTCACCAACACTAAACAACGAAAAGGTGAACTCGTTGTTAACTATATAAATCGTTGGAGAGCCATGAGTCTAGATTGCAAGGATCGCCTCACTGAACTCTCTTCCGTTGAGATGTGCATTCAAGGCATGCACTGGGAACTCCTCTACATCCTTAAAGGTATAAAGCCTCGCACCTTTGAAGAACTAGCAACTCGCGCCCACGATATGGAGCTAAGTATTGCTAGCCAAGAAAACCAAGACCTTCTACCTCCTAACTTGAAGATAGAAGGAAATGATGTCGAAACGACTACAAAAGAATCTATGGTCATAAGCACAATTCCTCTCAAGTCATCTTCGAAAGAAAAAACAAATGGAACACGTCGCTTAACTTTAAAGGAAAGACAGAAGAAAATCAATCCTTTCCCTGATGCCGACATCCCTGAAATGTTGGAACAACTACTGGAGGCGCAACTGATAGAGCTTCCTAAGTGTAAACGACCAGAAGAGATGGAGAAAGTCGATGATCCCAAGTTTTGCAAGTATCATCGAGTTATTGGTCATCCAGTGGAAAGATGTTTCGTCCTAAAGGACTTAATTCTAAAGCTAGCTATGGAAGGAAAAATTGAGCTCGACCTTGATGATGTAGCCCAATCAAATCTTGTTACAATCAAAGGAAAGAGCAAACATCAAAAAAAGAAGAATCCTAAGAAACCTCAACCTAAGAGGAAGAGAAGTAAAAAGTTTTCTCAACCTCGACAGCCGGTGACTTTGAATGAATTCTTCTCCAAAACTTTCCACAAAAAGGAAAAAGAAAACTTTGCAACTTCCTACTGCATCGACGTAGAAGAAGTTGACAATTCCAAGAAGGGTGAACAAAGAACTTCTGTCTTCGATCGCATCAAGCCTTCAACTACTCGTCCTTCGGTATTCCAAAGAATGAGTATGACCACATCAAAAGAAGAAAATCAATGTTCGGCGTCCACCTCCACTCGACCTTCAGCTTTCCAAAGGCTAAGTGTCTCCACATTGAGGAAAAGTCAGTCTTCAACATCTGTCTTTGATCGCCTCAAAGTAGCAAACGATCAACCTCAAAGAAAGATGGATAACTTAAAGGTGAAATTATTCGATGAAGTAAGCTGTGACAAGAATCTTCAAAGTATTGTCCCGTCACGAATGAAAAGGAAGTTCTCTGTTCTCATAAATACAGAAGCTGGTTCCTTGAAGGTGAAGTCAAATCTCATTATCTTGACCAATCCTGCAAATGAAGGATCTGATCAAGACCATGATAAAGATAAGGACTTTTAAAATGTAAAAGCTCCTGATCGCAAGAGCCTAAACTGCATGATGCTCCTAGCCCACACGAGCTTAAAAGGTGAGTGCAAAAAAATTTGAACTACGTTATGACTTGATCCCTTTTCTTCAAAGGGTACGTAGGCAGCTTAAGGAAAACTTTAAGTTCAGTCTCTCCAAATAAAAAAAAAATCAACAAATATTGAAACACGACAAGACAAATTGAAGAAACTCATCACTACTGGGGGCAACATGACAAATTGAAGTTGTACACCGTTATAAGTGTGAAGCTATGGGTTGGATGAAAAAAAGAAGACTTCATTCCTCCAAATTTGATGTCTCGCTCGCCTCAAGTTCGGTGTTCCACTGACCCCAAGTACGAAGGTTCTCTCACGCGCTTTGCTGCACCTCCAAGTTCGAGGGTTCTCACGCGCTTTGTTGCACCTCCAAGTTCGAAGGTTCTCTCATGCGCTTTGCTGCAGTTACCTTCCTCCAAGTTCGAAGGTTCTCACGCACTTTGCTGCACCTCCAAGTTCGAGGGTTCTCACGTCGCTTCGCTGCAGTTGCCTTCCTCCAAGTTCGAAGGTTCTCACGCCGCTCCGCTGCAGTTGCCTTCCTCCAAGTTCGAAGGTTTTCACGCCGCTTCGCTGCAGTTTCTTCCTCCCAAATTCGAAGGTTCTCACACGCTCCGCTGCAGTTCCTTATCTCCAAGTTCGAAGGAGGTTCTCACGTTGCTTCGCTGCAGTTCCTTCTCTCAAAGTTCGAAGGTTGTCATGCGCTTCGCTGCAGTTCCTTTTCTCCAAATTTGAAGGTTCTCACGTCCTTCTCTCCAAGTTCGAAGGTTCTCCCATGCGTCGCTGCAACTCCTTCTCTCCAAGTTCGAAGGAGGTTTTCACGTTGCTTCGTTGCAGTACCTTCTCTTCAAGCTCGAAGGTTCTCCTACGCTTCGTTGTTGTTCCCTCCTCAAAGTTCAAAGGTTCTCCACTGCTGTCGTTTCTTCTTCAAGTTGAGAGTTTCTATCGTTCTTTCATCAAGCTCGAAGGTTCTATACATCCATTTAAAAGTTGGGAGGCTTTGCCATTATTTTGTCTCTAAGAGTTGTTGCTCTAACTTTGCTTCATCTTCAAGGTTGACGGTAGACGGCTTCGGCCTCGCTTGATCCACAAAGTTGGCGGTTGACGGCATCGCTTCATCTCCAAAGTCGGCGATTGACGACCTCGCTTCATCTTCAAAGGTTGGCAGTGCAAGTGGGCAAGTGACCAACCTGCAGTCCGCATGAATCAGGGGTTGATACCACTGCCTGAGGCAAGATGTGAAGGGCGAGAGACCATCCTTAATTCCGCCTGAATCAGGGGTTGATACCACTGCCTGAGGCAAGATGTGAAGGGCGAGAGACCATCCTTAATTCCGCTTGAATCAGGGGTTGATCACTGCCTGAGGCAAGATGTGAAGGGCAAGTGACCATCCTGAATTCCGCCTGAATCAGAGGTTGATCACTGCCTGAGGCAAGATGTGAAGGACAAGTGATCATCTTGAATTCCGCCTGAATCAGGGGTTGATCACTGCCTGAGGCAAGATGTGAAGGACAAGTGACCATCCTGAATTCCGCCTGAATCAGGGGTTGATCACTGCCTGAGGCAAGATGTGAAGGGCAAGTGACCATCCTGAATTCCGCCTGAATCAGGGGTTGATCACTGCCTGAGGCAAGATGTGAAGGACAAGTGACCATCCTGAATTCCGCCTGAATCAGGGGTTGATCACTGCCTGAGGCAAGATGTGAATGGCAAGTGACCATCCTGAATTCCGCCTGAATCAGGGGTTGATCACTGCCTGAGGCAAGATGTGAAGGGTGAGAGACCATCCTTAATTCCGCCTGAATCAGGGGTTGATCACTGCCTGAGGCAAGATGTGAAGGGCGAGAGACCATCCTTAATTCCGCCTGAATCAGGGGTTGATCACTGCCTGAAGCAAGATGTGAAGGACAAGTGACCATCCTGAATTCCGCCTGAATCAGGGGTTAATCACTGCCTGAGGCAAGTTGTGAAGGGCAAGTGACCATCAAGGGCAAGTGACCATCCTTAATTCCGCCTGAATCAGGGGTTGATCACTGCCTGAGGCAAGATGTGAAGAGCAAGTGACCATCCTGAATTCCACCTGAATCAGGGGTTGATCACTGCCTGAGGCAAGATGTGAAGGGCAAGTGACCATCCTGAATTCCGCCTGAATCAGGGGTTGATCACTGCCTGAGGCAAGATTTGAGGGCGAGAAACCATCCTGAATTTTGTCTGAATCAGGGGTTGATCACTTCCGCTTCATCTTCAACCTCGTTCTGCTTCATCTCCAAAGTCGACAGTTGACGGCTTCGGCCTCGCTCCATCTTCAAATGTTGGTCGTTGACGGCTTCGTTCCGCTCCATCTTCAAATGTTGCCGGTGGCGGTTGATGGCCTCGTTTCGCTCCATCTTCAAAGTTTGACGGTTGACGGCTTCAGCCTCGCTCCATCTTCAAATGTTGGCGGTTGACGGCCTCGTTCCGCTCCATCTTCAAAGTTGGTGGCGGTTGATGGCCTTGTTCCGCTCCATCTTCAAAGTTTGGTGGTTGAAAGGAATATCTTAGTTGTAAAAAAAAAAAAGTAAAGAAAAAAAAAGAAAGGAAGAAAAAGAAATTAGGAAAGAAAAGTTGAAAAAAAAAAGAATCAAAAGAAAAGAAATATATGGCAAAAAAAAAAGTTGAAGATCAAAAGAAAAAAAAAAGAAAGAAAAAAAAAAGGGGAAAAGAAAGAAAATGGAATGTTATGATTGATGTTGTAAAAAAAAATAAATAAATAAATCAAAGAAAAAAAATTGTGAAGTAAGGTGCTGCACAAGAAAAAAAGGGCGCCTGAAGTTGCTAAAGGGAAAGAAAAATACATACATTAATATATATTACCACCACATGATCATGTCCTCTTCCTATCAAAAGCTTTCATCCTCTCTTTACTATTCTACTTTCAAAGGCGGCGGCGGTTCATGTTCACAGATCCAATGACGCTACTCCTAGCTCAAAACCCATGACCCCACGCCGGTGCAACACTATGAATAACAACCAGATCCAAGCAATCCACTGGCAAGTTCACAGCAACAAGTTGTTCGACCAAAACCCATATGACTTTTCTCTTGGTAGTGTCTAAAAGAACTCTAAAATCAGAACTGATGATGAAACTCATCCTATTTCCCACATATATATTGCAAAATGTTGAGAGATTCTCTCATATTTTACCTGAATTTGGTTAGCTTTTGTGCCAAATTTAGATTGAATTTGAATTTCAATCTCAATATTTGCTTAATTTGATTTCAAATTGGTTTTCATCCTGCATCATCAAATCTGGTGAAATTCACAATCGGTTATGTTGGATTATTTTTTCTCTCCATGGTAAAATTTGAGTAAAATTCAATGATATTTTACTCCTAAATTAAATTTGGATAAAAAGAAAAGAATTCAACATCGACATTATTCAGCTTCAAAGTTGGATACATCAAATTCTCTCCCAAGTTAAACTTCTATCACAAATTCAAGCGAGTAAAAAATCCAATTTAAGTTGCATTCTTGATTGCAAATCCAACCAAATACAACAAATTTGGAGTCAAAATCTTGGAGCTAGGAATTTAAATTCAATTATATCTTGAATCCAAATTGAGACACGTTCTATTTGCAATTCAAGCCATAATTTGGAATTTTATCTCAAATTAAAATTTGGGTATAATCCAAAATTTTTATCTGTAATTTATAACCAAAGTTTGACCAAAATTCAAACCTCGAGTTCTACTCCAAATAAAAAAAATGGTAGAACTCAAAGTTTCTTTCGAAACCAATTTGTGGTAAATCTCAAATTTTTATCTCAAATCCAATTTTTGGCCTAAAACAGGAGTGAACTAGAATTCAAATTTTATTCTAAGTTTGAACTAAACCTCAAAATAGCCTCAAATCATACTTCCAGTTCAAAGTCAAAATTGGATAGTCAAAATTATGAAGAAAAAAATTATTGCCAAGTCATAATTTTCGAGATTCACCCACACCTATTTGTGCATAAATCTCGAAAGGGGGCATTTGTTGGCATAGAAATTTTGCTTCAAGTGATTTTCTAAGTTCGTGAAATTAAAATATGCTAATTTCATGAAATTAGATTGAATTGGGTTCAATTTAAACTCAAATTCATTAAGGTAACTGGGTCAGAAGCCCAAAGTTTCAAGCCCAAGCCCATGGATGAGCCCAAATACATTTCAGGCCCAAGCCCATGGGCCCAAATGCAACCAAGCCCAAGCCCAAGCCCACGAAGACCTTTAGAAAACTCTATAAATAGGAGACATGACTTCTCATTTGGGGGGAGGGGCAGAAAGAAAGGAAGAAGAGAAAGCTCTCAGAAGAAACCGAAGATTGAAGCTCCTTCTGCAAAACCGAAGATCGAAGCTCATATCCTCATCAAATCCAACTGCAGAACCGAAGAACAAGACTCTGATCATCTTCAAATCCCGACACAGAACTGAAGAACGAAGTTCAGATCCTCTTCAACTTCTCCTGCCAAACCGAAGACTGAAGCTCAGAACCTCTCGCAGACCTGAAGACTGAAGTCTACCTCAATTCATCTAGAAGAATCCAAATCCTTCTGAAGAACAAACCTCCAAGACTATAGCCTCTTGAAGACTTCTGGAAGATCAACAAACTCCTTGAAGATCACGAAGCCCTTGAGATAACTCCAACCTCAAGAACAAGCTGCAAAGCCTTTGAGACAATTGGGGACAACTTCAATCTCAAGAACAAGCTGCAAAGCCCTTGAGACAACTCCAACCTCAAGAACAAGCTGCAAAGCCCTTGAGACAACTCCAACCTCAAGAACAAGCTACGAAGCCCTTGAGACAACTCCAACCTCAAGAACAAGTTGCAAAGCCTTTGAGACAACTGGGGACAACTTCAATCTCAAGAACAAGCTGCAAAGCCCTTGAGACAACTCCAACCTCAAGAACAAGCTGCAAAGCCCTTGAGACAACTCCAACCTCAAGAACAAGCTACGAAGCCCTTGAGACAACTCCAACCTCAAGAACAAGTTGCAAAGCCTTTGAGACAACTGGGGACAACTTCAATCTCAAGAACAAGCTGCAAAGCCCTTGAGACAACTCCAACCTCAAGAACAAGCTACGAAGCCCTTGAGACAACTCCAACCTCAAGAACAAGCTGTAAAGCCCTTGAGACAACTTCAAATTGGAGAACAAGCGCTCCAGTCCTCGAGTGAAACACATTCACACACAAGAGAGAGAATCAGAGGATTATGTATTAGAGATTGTACAATCACACGCATACAACATCAATACAAATCAAAGTTTATTCCACGTGTCTCATTCATTTGAAATCTCGTGTGAACACTATCAATTTGGGAATGATAATTGGTACATTATCAATTGAACTATGCTTAGATTAGTCCCAAGACAATGAAGCAATAAGAAAGTTTTGATCAACACTTTCAAGCCTTATGATCAATACAAACTATAGTATATTTGGTCGAGGATCAAGGTGAAAAACAAAAAAAACATATCATTAACCAACTTGAAAACAAATTCAAAACACAATAAGATAGAAGGTTCATGATCATTTTATACTTTTGATCTGACTTATGGTTTGAATTTTTTAGTTGAGTATTTTGTAAAGAACTTTGGATTCTTGTAATTTAGCCTTAGATTTTAATTTTACTTTGAGTTGTTTGTTGTAAGGGCTTAATTAAGCCCATCATCTTTAGCTTCAACATTATTTTAGTTGACTTCTATTAACATAAATCGTTTAGATTTGACTTACCTTATTTTAGGTGTCAAGTGAATTAGTGTTTTTTTAGGCATAATATTTCAAGTGTGAGAATTTTTTGAGGGGAGGGTGTGCTTGTGAGTTATATGTTCAAAGAGTGTTTAAAAATTTGCCCACTTCTATGTCATAACAGAAAACTAACTAACTAATCTCAATGTATAAATTGGAGATATGAGATTTGGGAAACCTGAGAGACACAAATAGTTTACCTTTGTTACTTTGTAATTCATAAATTAATAAGAATCTTTCCCTTCCTACAATGAACGTAGGCCTGAGTTGTCGAACCACTTTACATGATTGTCTTCTTTTTCTTCTTTCTTGTATAATTTCTCTCTGTGTGTGTGAGTTGAGTTCTTCATCTTCTTCGAGCGAGAGAATTTGAGAGTTTTTGTGTGGAATTGTTCTTTGGTTGATCACTACGAGCTGTCTGAATTTGCATGTTGTTTGGTAGTGCAATACACGCGCGTGAAGCCTAGGCAAATTAACGTGTCAACATAACAGTAATTTTTAAAAAAATACAAACCACATATAAAATCTTGCAGATTATGTTTTATCTTATTTAATAGTAATAATTCAAAATCTAGATTTTAATTTTCTTTCCATGATACATGAGTATGATTATTCTTGAATTTATATCTTTCTAGTTCATGCATGATCACAAGTTAGGGACTATTATGCCAACAAGAACTTAGCTCAACTGGCATAAAGTTGTACTGATAATCATAAGGTCTGTGGTTTAAATCCCCCACATATTGTCAAAAAAAAAAAGTTAGGAACTATTATTATTGTAATTCAACATTAATTATTTAGTACTATATATGTGTTATGCATTAAAGCTAGTTAAGAAAAAATTTCAAGTTCGGAAGAAGTTTATCTATTAGTACACTAGTAATAAATTGGAATGAGAAAAAGTAGAGTGGTGGAAAATCATTTAAAATCGTCCCTAAAATTTTAAAAAATAGAGAGAATGAAGAAACATGAGATACACCCATTTTTTACATTTATGATCCTTTGATAGTTCAATTTTACCATTCAAAAGTTTAACGTCCAACTTTATAATTTTGAAAGTTGGATGGTTTTACACTTTGAATGTTTATGGTTAGAATTGCTACAACTACTATACCGATTTTTGCAATTTGCATCTTTCATTTTTTAATACAACAATGTGTGTAGGGTGTGATTGACCTTTTGATTGAGTATTGATATCTTAATCAGTTGAGTTAGGTTTAGATTACCAACAAAAAAAAAAAAAAATCAATAAAAAGTTATAAACAAGTTTATCTTAGTACTGGAATATGAGCTAATAAGTTTGTAGGGCCTACAATAAAGTTTTGAAATACTGAGTTACCCTACGGTACTAAAAATTTTCCCATGAACTAATAAGTTTGTGGGATCCACAATTGAGTGTTGAAATAGTAATTAATAAATTTGTGGGCTCCACAATTAGATGTTACGTATACTTGGACCAATAACTTCACCCAACTTCTCAATCTAAATACCTTCGAAGTAATTTGCATAAAATCAAGAAAAATCGGAGGTACGCGGGTCCAGGAGAGCTCTAGCCCCTCCTTAACTTTTAAAAATAATACATATAAGTTGCAAATAATTTCTATGATCTTTTCTTATGTTAGTGCATTTCAATGGTTCAAGCCCCTCTCATATCCCTCGTATCCCCTATTTTAGCCCTTCAGATCGCATTTTGCCCTTTTTTTTCTCCATTTTTTCCTCTTTTTTTTTTTTATTTTCTTTTTTCTTTTCGCCATTTTTCTGTTTTTCTGCTTGTCTTTTGTTTTCCTTTTCTTTCGTTTTTCTTTTTGGTCTGTTTTAATGTGATGTTTGTTTTTAAAATATTTTAAATTAAAATTTGTTATTTGTATTTATAAATATAAAATAATCATGTGTTATTATAATTTTTTTTCAATTTTATTTTTTAAAGTCAAATTAAGATGGTACAATAAAATACTTTAAAATTTTAATAATATAATTTTAACTTTTAAAAAAAATATATATGGAATTTATCGACTTTCAATTTTGTATCTGGTAGGTTTTCAAGTTTTCAACTTAATGTTTAATAGATCAGTTACCTAATAGATTTTTCTTAGTTCAAAGATCTATTAGATACAAAATTAAAAATTTAGGGACCTATTGGACAAAAAATGAAAGTTTAAGGACTTAGTAGATTTTTTTTTTTTTAAAGTAAATGACTTTTTGAGCATAGTCTTGAAAATTTAATAACTGAATTTATAATTTAACCAATTTTAATGGTAAAATATACGAACTGATATAATCATATATCAATATGTTCAAAATTATTTGGTTAAAATATCATTTTGGTTCTTGTACTTTAGATTTTGTGCCATTTTAGTCTTTATAATTTCAAATGTCCAATTTTAGTCATGTAACTTCAACAAAACATAAAATTAGTCTCTATAGTGAGTTTATTATTAATTTTTCTATAAATTTTAAAAATATGTTCACATTGTGTCTTTTAATATTATATGAAAATTATTATTATTATTATTATTATTTTACCAATTTTGATAAAAATTATCTTTAAACTTACGGCCATGACCAATTTTAAACTTTATTGAATGTATAGGGACTAAAATCAGATATTTGAAAATATAGGAACTAAAATGGAACAAAACTCAATATAAGGACCAAAATGCTATTTTAACAAAATTATTTCTATATAGCTCCCTCACATAAAGCTCTGGATCTGCCACCGCTAAAAAGTAATAATGACAATAATTTGCAAGTATCAATATGTAAAACATGTGACTTACAATGAGATGTTGGGAGAAAAAATCTCTTTCACAGGTTAAGCAATCAAGTAAATAGGTCACAACGACAAATAAAAAGGGTAGGGAAATAGAAATTGACATAGGAGATATATTGATTCGTTCTAAACTTATGACTACGTCCACTATTCTACAACTACATATTCTACTATAATAGAGATTATAGTGATCCTCACACTCATGCTACATATTGCCCTTCAAATAGTCCAACAAAGACTACATGAATTCGAAGCACCACAATTTGATAGCTTGGGATTGAAAAAAAAACAAAGAAAGAAAGAACAAACTTTTTAACCTGGCAAGAGATAATGCACACCTCAACGTCTCAATGTTATGGATAATGCGATTTTTTTTTTTTCTGTCCAAAGCGATGAGAGTGTTGCAATGTTGTCCGATGACGTCAAGTCCAACAACAAGTTGTCCACAAAACTCACGAAAAAGAAAAGAATGTATGTTAAAATACCATCTTGGTTTCTATACTTTGAGACTTATTTCATTTTAATCCTTGTATTTTCAAATATTCAATTTTGGTCCATGTAGTTTCAATAAATTTTAAATCTAGTCCTTTAATGCAGGTTGATGATTAACTTTTTCAAAAGAAATTAGTCTATAATATTAATTTTGAAAACATATTTAAAGTATGTTATCCTTTTCTAGGAGAAGAGTTAAATATGTGTGAGATTTATTTATGATTAATGGGAGTTTAAAAAAAAAAAAAAAAGAAAAGACAGTAGAAAATAGGAAAATATGAATGCTAGAATTTGTAGCCGTGACCTACAAACACGCACACACCCGATTGGGACTTGTTCGTCTTCCGTGAATTTTGAAGAAGAAGAAGAAGAAGAAGAAGAAGAAAAAAAAAAAAAAAAAAAAAAAAAAAAAAAAAAAAAAAACCCTTATTTTTCCCTCCCCAGGGCCCCACATCTCCGCCAATCAGAGCCCTTGAAAATTGGTCCCACATGTCAGATTGAAGATGAACGGTGATTGGAGAACGTAGAAAATCTTGATCAATTCGGGCAAATGGTCAAATGCGGCACAGCCTACATGGGATCATTTCCGTTTTAGAACTCAGTTTTTCATTTTTAAATTTTTTTTATTTTTATTTTTGTTAACGACTGTGGTAGCACGTGCCACACCTGTCATACTAAAGTGAAAAAGAAGACCGAATCCTGATCCGACGACCATATCTTCCCGGCAACATCGCGCTCCATCCAACGGTCATCATTCTCTTCGAATCCCACTCCGTTAGATTCCCATCAGACGGCTCTAATTGAATCTCCCTCCCTCCCTTCACTCCATCGATAAAATCCATCTCAACCCGCCCCACTCCCCTCTCTCTCTCTACAACACACGTTCTTTCTCTCTCTTCTGGATTTGCTTTTTCGATCTTTGAAGCAAAGGGGCTGCAAGTGTAATAAATCTTCTCTCAGTCTGAGTTTTCTTCAGCTTCTTTGCTAATTTGCGCCATTCTTCTTATTCTCTGCTCATCCTGCGTCGTCGTCGGAGATGTTGTTGACGGCGGCTTCTGAAATTGCCTTGGTTGTTAGAAGAATCTCGAGGTACAGGACACCTTGCTGAACGGGGAAGAGGGAAGAAGGGGAAAGATCTGTTTGACACTGGGAACTGAAATTTTCCGGCGGGAACTATTGTTTTTGGGTTTTTTTTTTCCTCCGATGGACGGTCAGAAAAATCAGGCGAAACTTACGAGAACTCAATCTTCGCTTCTGCGTTCATCCCCCACCGTCCGATCGATTCAGAGTTTGTCTTCGGTTACCCAGGAGGATGTAATCGAGCCAGAAAACGACGACCGGAATCGAAAGAACAAGATGCTTCGCCGGAGCCGGTCGTCGGCGAGGACGTGGTCGACGTGTTTTGCTAACCCTGTTCTGGGTTTGGCTTTGCTTGCTTGTTTCACTCTCTTCTCCATTTCTTGCTTCTGCTTCTTCTTTTACGCGCGGAAGGAAGAGATTGCGACTTCGGAGAATCTTCTCCTGGCGTTGGTTTTCGTTGCGATTGCTCTTTTTTTCGCTAACAAAAACAAGGGTTTAATCCACCAAACCGTTTCGATTGTGAAACAGTCGTGGGAGGAAAATGCGAGGCGGTTTGGGTTTTCGAGTACCAATGCGAAGCCTGTGAAGTGGTTTATTGGAAGTCCGAACACCAATTTGGACGCCAAGAAGAAGAGGCAAATTATCAGAGAAGGGGTCGAGTTCTACAGCAATGGCGATTTCTATGAGGGCGAGTTTCACACAGGGAAGTGCAACGGAAGTGGTGTTTACAATTACTTCGCCAATGGAAGGTATGAAGGAGATTGGATCGATGGTCGATACGATGGGTACGGAATTGAAAGCTGGGCGAGAGGAAGCCGGTACAGAGGCCAGTACAGGCAAGGTTTGAGGCACGGATTTGGGGTTTATCGGTTCTACACAGGCGATTCTTATGCAGGGGAATGGTATAATGGACAGAGCCATGGGATTGGAATTCAGACCTGCTCCGATGGCAGCTGTTATGTGGGCGAGTTCAAGTATGGCGTTAAGCATGGCCTTGGCTGTTACCATTTTAGGTAAACTCCTCAACTATAGTTATCAACTGCTGCCATTTCTTTTGCTTGATGTTGATTTGTCATATGAACTTTTGTTGGGCATCAATTGTTTGAGTACATGATCTTAAATGTATGTGTGTGCTTCCCCATTTTTTGGGTTTTCATCGATTTCTCTTGAGCCATTCATTCTGGATTTGATCTAGTGGTGGTTGTTTGATTGAATGCTTCTGAGATATCTTTGAATTGAGAACTGGGCCGTTTGGGGCCACTAAGATGCCTAGCATTCTGTAGCTACATTGTAGATTGAGGGACTGATGATATTAATGATCTTGTGCGCACATTGAATGAAGGATCTATGCATTAATCAGATCAACTTCTGAATTTGGTTTGGATGATTGGTCTGTTGTGCAGGAATGGAGATAGATATGCAGGGGAGTATTTTGGGGACAAAATACATGGATTTGGAGTGTATCATTTTGCCAATGGGCATTGTTACGAAGGGTCGTGGCACGAAGGGCAGAAGCAAGGTCTCGGTATGTATACTTTCCGAAACGTCGAGAGTCGATGCGGTGAATGGGACGCTGGCCATCTCAAACACCCTCTTCCCCCTCTTACTGACTTAGTCCTTGGAGCAGTTCAGGTAACCAACCATCACAATAGTGATGGTTTGTTCACATGGTTTGCTTTTCAGTTGTGGATTGTTATGCTGATTTAGTTTACGATACCCGAATAGGCTGCTCGAAAGACGGCAGAGAATGCGATTAAGATCGGGGCAGTGGACGAGGAGGTGAACAAGGCAGTTGTGGCTGCAAACAGAGCGGCCAATGCTGCTAGAGTTGCTGCAGTGAAAGCTGTTCAAAACAGAATGAAAGGGAAGTTTTGTGATGTAGGCGTTTAGAAAAGTGTAAATTTTGACTAATTTTGTGTGCTTTGTGGAGGAAACAACCACCCTGCTGAGCAAAAAGCTCATCAGAGGTTGAGGGAAGTTTTTTTTTTTTCTTTTTCTTTTGAGCTTTTTTCATAGTCACAATCTAACATGTATATACACCCAACCCGACCCGATCCAACCCAATCCAACGCAACCCGACTTTTGTATATCGATGGAAGCTTCATCTTTCATGAAGTCTCTCTTTTGTCTGCATTATTGTTTAAGGTGATAAGAGGGAATGAGAGGATTGGAAAACAAAAGCCAAGCCACGTGGAGGATGGGATGACATGGCAAAATTTGATTGGCCAAAAGGCTTATGATTGAGAGTTTGAAACGGAAATACAACATAAAGAAGAAGCAACCAGTCACATCTTTCAATTTGCCTTTTTATATTAATTAAATCAAAGTTATCCATGATTTTCTCTTACCTCAGCTACTTTGCCTCGGAAAAGCAAAGGACAGCTCATTCAAATTTTCTCTGTGTTTTTGAAGTGGTTGAAGTTGAAATTCAAACATGGTTTTTCGAATTTAAAAACATGTTTTAATAGAATGCTAAATGTTGTTTTAGACCATCATTTTAGCGGATCGCATCACCATTGAAATCATGGACTATCTTATTCGAATCGAAATAAGATAGTTCAAAGACGAATGAAACATTTCTTTCAAATTAAACACATATTATGCAAACATACGTTTCTTAATAGATACCAACTTATACGTTAACGTCTCGGAGTTTAAATAAAAGAAAAATAATTGGGGTTGTATTTAGAATTATATATATATATTAAAAAAGAAGAGGGTGTTGGAAAGGGCCATAAATTTGTGTGGAATATGTGAGAATTAGGTTTGGAGAATGGTGAAGGGATGAAGAAAGTTCCCCACCAATCCATCAAGGCATGTCCATTGCCACGTCACTTCCGACATGAGTAACATGACTGTCGAGAGGAGATCTCATCTCCAAAAATCTCTCTCTCTCTCTTCTGATCCGTTTTGTTAATATAAAGTAAAAGTGTTGTCTGTTAACATACAATGTATACGGCCTAACAAATTAGCTTTGTCCTAAACAAATCTCAACGGTACAGAATTTTTTCAATTTAGCTTGTGAAACAATTGCGTGAATGACTGAGGTCAAGATGAAAAATGTCATAACTTTTCATAATAAAGATATATGCTCTTTTGCTTACGTCATCACTCTAACAAAATTATCATTTTACTCTCTATATGAAAACGCACATTCAAGACATTTAAGAACGAGATGTTGGAGCGAGAGCGAGATTGGGGAGGGAGCAAGAAATTGGAGAGAGAAATTAGAGAGAGAGTAAGAGATTGGAGGGAGAAATTGGAGAGAAAGCGAGAGTGAGAGCAAGAAACGAGAACGATATTGGAGAGAGAGCAAGAAGCTAGAACGAGAGCGGCAAAAGAGAGCGAGGTTAGAGTAGAGAGTAAAATGATAATTTTACTAGAATGCTAATACAAGCAAAATGACATATATCCTTGTTTTGAAAATGTGAGGCATTTATCATTTTCGCTTATTTTAGAGGGTCATCCGTACAAAAATCCTATTTAGTTTTTACTCAAATATGTCCATTTAGATTTTTTTATTATAGTTTTTTTTTCTAAACGTTAATTCACACTCACAGATATTAGGGAAAAATAAAACTCACCAAAGTAAGTGTAGTTTAATAGTAATTGACATATATCCTTGACCAAGAGGTCAAAGGTTCAAATCTCCCTATTTCATAGGATATTAAATCTTAGGTAAGTGACCACTATGACTTAAACACCGTTCTCTCTACTTTTATAATATGATACCCTCTTCCAAATTTCTATCAATTTACTAAATATCATATCATGTAAGTCTATCATTAGCCAATTTTATCATCAACGGCCTATGAGAAAATGTATGATTAGAAAAGGTGAGGATTAAATTGTGGAACTTCTCTCTCTCTCTTTTTTTTTTTTTTTTTTTTTTTTTTTTGTTTAGTTTTATTAAGATCTACAGCCTGATTTTTAAAAAGAAAATAGATATATATACTATAGTTAGCTTGGGAGATCCAATATTAATGAATATATACAAGATTGAAAGATTCTATTTTTGTTGCTTTAAATTCTGCCTCTTCTTTCTCGATCACATGCTATATTGCCTTTTCCGAATATTTAATTTGAGTAATGGAATTCTTTTTCGATGTAAACAAAACAGCTCCTTCTCTTTTTCTCTGCAAATTGTTGACCATAAATCTTTTGGTTTAAAAATTAATTAGCTGAACAAAGATTGGAACTAACCACAATAATATTCAAATCTCAAGACACAAAGATGCACTGTCGTGGCTTCCAGAGAGTGTAATGTTTTTTTTTTTTTTTTTTTTTAATTACTATATATATTTTTTAATAGCATGTCCACAGAAATCAAGGATATCGACATGTTTTAATGGCTCAATTTTACGATGTGCTTGAAACTTTATATTTTCGATACGGTACATTTTTCTTTTTTGTGGTTCTCTCTTTTGTAAAAAGTTATTTTTTGGAAAAAAGTTAGAATAGGTATCTCATCTGGTGAAAAAGTTGATCAAAGTTAATGTGTATAAGAAGCTAACGTGACACTGTTATATATTTAACTTATAATAGGTGGAAATTTTAGTTAAAAATATATATAGCATGTGGATCTTGTCCGATCCCATTTAGGTTTACAACAAGTTGGTCCCTTCTCCGTCCTTTTTCTCTCTCGTTTTTTAATCATCATTGTGGGAATTAAAATAAGTTTAGTTTCACTCGTTTAATAGTTGTAACTTTTATTTTAGTAGTCTAATTTAGTGTTATTAAAATAAGAGTTTCTATTAGAAATGTGTTATTTATCTTCTTTCATTAATTTTTAACCCTAGCTATTTAAGACCTTTAGAAGTGAAAAGTTAGAAATGATATTCTTTCAATTCTTGAAAAACAAGCATATGCACAAACCACTTATAATAAAGAGATTGCAGCTTTGCCTAAAATGAGAATGTATGCTTAAAAGCGCTTTTGAAGAAATTAAAGTAATTAACTACCAAAAAGAGAAAAGTAGAGTGGATCTTCTTATCTTTATTATAAAGTAGATATATAAATACATAATAAAATTTAAACAATTAAATGAAAAGAGTCTGTTTTTAGAAATAAATAAATAAATGAAAAGAGTTTATTGATAACCAATTGATTTTCAAGTTTCGACTTTTAAAAAGTAATCGAGTCTATTTACTCATAATTTCTTTCTTTCATGATTTAATTTTCAAAATACTTTGTCAAAATTTATAAATTTGCAAAAATAATTCTTAGTAACGTACATGTTTGTACCTTTAAAAATTGGAATACTCAAAAGTATTTTTGAAAAGGGGGAATAATTTTTTATTTTTTTTTAAATCAAAGAAAGTGTAAATTTCTGTGAACCGTGAACGGATTAGAAACGATTAAAAAAAGGAGGAAGACTATCGAGTACTAGATCGTTCGCGTATCGGGAGCGAGAATCCATAAGGTTGTACTGGAGGGACAAAGCGGTCATAAAGTGTGCGCGGTGACATCAGCAAAAGAGCATTCTCCATTATTCCGAAAAGGTAAGGCAAATCTCATTAGGGTCCTCGAAAATGGTCATCCGTACAAATTTTCCCTAGAATATAAATAGAGGTGGAAATTTGATAGGTGGTGATGGGGTAAAGCCTAAAATGCTTAAAAATGAAAAAGAAATATTATGTAGATATGAATTAGGTAACCTAATCTTTGGGACTCTAAAATCTAGATGTCAGCCTTAGATCACAATTTTACAAGGATTAGTTGAAGCTTGACAGCTATGGCTATTGGGTTTTAGTACCACCAATCTCTTTCACTTTCAATTCATTAAAAAAATAACAAAAATTAAAAAGAAATACTCAAATTTTACCATTCCACCCTAAAAATACAACCATAAGATGTTAAATAAGGAGAAAACAAATAAGTCAATAAAATTTGGATTAAAAATTTATATACCTTGGGCTCAATACTATTTTTATTCTATACTAGTATGTAGCCTGTTCTATTTTTTAGGTCTAAACTCACAAATGTTTTATTTTAATCCTTCAAACTTTTAAATATTTTACTTTAATATCTTTATATTACTTTTGTCTTTACTTTTAATTCTTTCATTAATCATTTAGCTAAAAGCTAATTTCATTTGGAAATTTTCTACTCGACCAATTATATATGGCTCCAAATATTAGTCTAACTAGAAACATATTGATTAGGTATATGGATAAAAGACATGTTTGTGTCAAATTTCCATTGAATAATTCGTTCAAAAAGTAACAATAGTAGAGAAAAATAGTTAATTTTTTTGGGTTAATTACAAGTTTAGTTTCTGAACTTTTAGGATTGTATCAATTTGGTCTCTAAACTTTAAAAAGTGTTTAATAGATCCATGAACTTTCAATTTTATGTCTAATAGATCTCTAACGTATTAAAAACTTTCAAAAATTAACAAATCTATTAGATATAAAATTGAATTTTGTCCATCAGGACCCTAAATTTTTAATTTTATATCTAATAGACTTGTAGGTTTTAAAAAATGTTGAATATGTCAATAATTTATTAGACACGACATTGAATGTTGATGGACCTATTGGACACAAAAGTGAAAATATAAGGAACTATTGGATACTTTTTAAAGTTCGGGGATCTATTGGATACAAAATTGAAAGTTCGAGGACCTATTTAACGTTTTTAAAAGTTTAGGGACTAAATTAACACATTTCTGAAAATTCAGGACTAAACTTGTAATAAAACCAGATTTTTAATGCAAAGTTCAAGAATTGAAATATAGAATCCTTAAATTTAGAGAGGGCTATAACAAAATAAACATAAAAGTTGGAATTAGAATATGAAATCTAAGGATCAAAAGTACATTTGAACGTTAAATTTAGTTTAAGTCAAAGTTATAGATACAAATAAAACGTTAATTTATCAAAATTTCAAATTTCAAGTTGGAAAAAAAATAGTCTTTTTCATGTGGGAGTTGTCTGGTGGGATGAAAAATTCAAATTGGAAACGGTAGAATTGAGTCAGCAATGGACATGTGAGAATTTTAATGTAACAATTAATTTAATCTTATAATTCCAAAAATATCAAAACCAAAGAAAAAAAAAGTGTATAGCAGGTGGGTGTCTTGTCACTTTATTCAAACCTTATAATTACTGATATTTCCTAAGTTTTCATTCACCATTCTTGCTTGAACTAGAAGCTTATGTTTCTTTTTCTTCTTTTTTTAATTTTTTTTCTTTTTTTTTTTCGAAAAGGACAATCATGAATTTTTTATTTTTACTATTTTTCTTCTATATAAAGATGATGAACTTATTATAGTACACCCATGTAGCTGTTTTTACAAATTTGGGAAATTAGGCCATGCTCACATCTATGTGCTTCATTATTTGTATGTGTGAGAGTATTGATTGTGGAGATTTTAAATAAAATTTTGTTTGGGTCTTTTTGAACTTTTTAATTTGTTGTTTTAGTCTTTGAGTTTAATGTATTTTAGCTTTTGGTATTAATTTATTTTTGGTTAAATTATACGTTTAGTTTAGTCTATGAGCTTTCAACATTGTGTCTATTTAGTTTTTTTAACTTTAATCTAATATAGGTCTCTGAACTTTTAATTTGTGTCTCATAGGTTTTTCGCCTATTCAACATTTTTCAAGATTCACTAATCTACTAGACTCAAAATGGAAAGTTTAGGTCCCATTAAGCAAAAAATTCAATTTCATATCTAATTAGAACAGTCAATTTTAAAAAAAAATTAAATATATCAAGGACCTATTGTGCACAAAATTGAAAGTTCAAAGGACTTTTTAGAGATTTTTAAAGTTCAAAAACTTATTATACCCAAACTAAAAAACTCAGAAAATTATTAGACCCTTTTTAAAGTTCAATGACCAAATAGACAAAAACTTGTAATTTAACGGTTACTTTTTGATATTGATGTTATTTGACAAAATTCTTCATTACCTTTCAAATATGACTTCAATTCAAATACGTCTCCATATAACATTGACTTGTCGTGTAAATGAAAGAACCTGGCTTAGTGGCTGAGCGTTTTGCTTGCCAAAGTGAGCATGACTCAGATGTTCGAATCTTCCACCTCCAAATGTTGAAAAAAAGACGTTACAATTGGATTTTTTTTTTTAATAATTCATGAAAATTTTACTACAAACACTAAGTTTGGTTTTCTTTCTTTTAATATGTAATTTAGAAATTACCCTAGAGCATTTGAATGTTAAAAAACTAAAACATAAAGAATATAAAGTATATAATTTGGTGCTTCTCCTTTGATTGATTTGATGCCGAATGCCCAATAATTTGATTAAAATAATTGAGACTTCCTCTCCCTCTTTTTTCGATTATTGAGTTTCGATATTAAAGTAAGATATTTGTTCACTAAATTCAATGAAATTAAAAAAGGAAATTATGTTGAGGAATTTTAAAATTAAAGAGCTCTTGTTTCAATGTGAAAACTCGAACCAATGTCAATTTTCAAGTCAAAATGTAAAGGACTATTTTCATGGATAACAAAAGTTTCAAAAGACTTTTTAAATTTTAGTTAAAAATTTTGAAAATCTCAACAATAATCACTAGTAATTGACATCTCAACAAACAATTAAAAAGAAAACCAAAGTTGATTTTATTTCTTAAAAAGGAATGACAATAGTTTTGGAAAAGAAAATCTAATCGAATCTAGAAAATGTGTCCAACTATTGAACTTTATAAATCAAATCAAATTTTGACAATCAAAAGAGAAAAGAAAGAGAAAAATTAAAGATTTTCATAAATCAAGGTTTTCTTTTCCAAGGATGGTTAACTTGTATATATAATTGATAAGCAATATAATATATATACAAACTACATATGTAGTATAATATATATGCAAACTATATATGTAGAGATTGAATGAATCTTCTAAAGGAAGGAAAGCGTACCTGATGTCCTTTTTCGATTCAGGAGAGACCCTCTCGAGTCAGAATTGTTGGATCCCTCCGCCGCAAGGTTGTTGGGATGATTCCTATCCAAGAGAAATGGCCGGTGAAGATTTTGGAAGCAAAAGCAATTTGGGCGGGGCTTAAATGCATAGAAATTTACCGGGCGAAGGTGCTGCTCATTCTATTGCGCGCGAAGGTGCTGGCTTTACCCGCCACACCATTTTGTGTAATTTGGGTAGAGGCTCCCTTCCACGCTGGAAGGGGAAGGCCTTTTTTATAAGATGTATTAATATATGGAGGAAAAAAACATTTTTTTTTTACAATATGTGAGATGGAAAGATTCAAACCACAGACCTCATCAGTACAACTTGTGTCAGTTGAGCTATTCTTGTTGGCAATGTATAAGTATGGTTCTTAATATATAATTAATAAAGAATGTATACTTACAATTTTTTTTTCTTCTTCTCAAAAAAAAAAATTGTAAGTATTGGATAAGACTTCAATTACCATTTTGGAGGTAGATGATTTTAGATTACATCAAATGAAAAAATCTATTTTTCATTTGATTCCAACATTTATCCCCTATTAAGCTAATTATTGTGTTTAAAGAAGTGTTATAAGGTTTTAAATGATCAACTCTCAAAGTTTAGGAGTATAAATAGACCTTTTCACTATAAATTATAAAATAAATGACGTAAAGTCTATAAATTATAAAACAAAGGGTTACTGGTAGCAATTTAGAGTTTGTTATTTCTAAATATAACAACTTCTAAAAAATTTGCAAATATAGAAAATCTATTAATGACAAACATCTATCATTGATGGACTTCAATTACAATTCATGTAGTCTATTAGTGATAGACTAATATCACGGATAGAATAGTTCATCGGCAATAATTGCATTTGTGATTAATGTCTGTTATAGGTGATTTTGGACCACTCCGATGTACAAGGAGCTGACGAAGACAACCGGGCAAAAATAGGGCTGAGAGATGGACCCCAGAGGCAAAACCGGCAAGTGGAACGGGCCAAGACTACTCGATCGAGGCCCAAGGTCGAGGCCAACCCTAGGCCCGCTTGCGCGGGCCGAGTCCCTCCTACTCCGTTTGGTCCTCACCGCCTCTGGCTACCCCGATTCTGCCTGGTTTGTCCCGAAACGCCTCCGAATTTCTAAAAATCCTAGGAGCATGATCAGGTATTTATACCCCTTTTCGCCACTAAAGAATGGGACTCAAACTCTATTTTCTACTCTCTCTCTTGCTCTCTAGCCCTCCTACTTCCGTGTTATGACTTAAGCATCGGAGGCGGTGTGGCTATCACCACACGGTGTGCAAGTTTTCCGTTTTGTAGGCCACGTCTTCCTCCTTATCTACAAATTAACCGTTGGTGGCACTTGAAGGTTAGGTGAGTTCCTCTGACCAAATCTGACCATCAACAATGTCTATACTTTAATTTTGTTATATTTGCTGTTGCTATATTGACAAATTATTTTAGAATTATTTTAGTCTATTTTGTTATTTGTGCAAACAACCTAAAATAAATTATCTAAAGTCTTTTTGTAAAAAAAAATGATCTAAAGTCTTGTAACTTTAAATCAGAAATAAGTTTAGAGGCATTGAAGAGGAAAATGAAAACCAACAAAGATTTCCGCGAAATCTGAAAATATTTTTTTCTCTTTTTTTTCTTGGTCAATATATATAATTAAAATATTTTTAAATGAGTTTATTTGATAAAAATGGATATGACCCAATTTCATAATATCATCTAAAAATAGATCCAAACATTTGATGTGAAAGTTAGTATTGAGCAATAATTGGTATGTATCCTCGATCAATAAGTCAAATATTCGAATGCCCTGTTCTGAAGGTTGTTGAACTAAAAAAAAACAAATGAGGGCATATATCAAATTATCCTAAGCAGTTCTCTTGTTTCAATTTTGACTTAATTGCAATTATTATCGCTATTTTCAATTTTTTATTGCTATTATTGACCCTAACATCCAGTTAAATTTAAATGTTAGTGGGTAGTGATAGTGAATGGTTAATTTTAAATTAAATGATAAATATACATTTGAATTTTTTTTTTTTTTTTTTGTTAGAAATTTGAAGTTAACTCTTTACTGATGAGGTATGCTTTTTTTTTTAATATGTTTAATGCAGTCGTGTTAAATACGAGTCAATATCAATGATAGGTACATGGCTCAAGTAATTTGCCTTAAAAAGTTTAAATGTCCATATTTAGAATTTCATCACTATGAGATCTATTGTAATTTTTATGTATTATTATTTATCAATGATAGACATCTTTACAATATCATATTGTGTTTTACTTATGATGGGAAGTTTAACTAACCATTATTTATCAATAATAGTTTTTTTAAAAAATATTTAATTGATACTTAGACAGATTGTGCACTCCTCAGTCCTCTCTTTTGATTTTTTTTCTATTAAAGTTGGTATTGTTTGTTCATATATCAATGTTTTACAATTTTTTTTTTTAAAGGAGGTTCTGAATAAAGCAATTGATTTAAAATTGATAAGATGAGACATAATTATTTTTAGAAACAAAAATGAAGAAATATAGTGTAGGAACGAAGAACCTAAAAAAATAGGTAGACTGGAAGAAAAAAAAAGGACAAAGTAGGGCCCGTTTGGTAACGTTCTTGTTTCTGTTTCTTCATTTTTTATAAAGAAAAATCGAATTTCATGACCCTAACATCTATACATTCCATAATAATAAACCTATATTCTTATTTATGTTTGGAAAAAATTGGAAACAAGAACAAAAAATGAGAAGCTAGTTTTAGTTGTTCCCAAAAGTTCTATACAAATTTTGGGAGTGTTTCTAAAAAATGAGAAATAAGAAACATACATAGTTATTAAATGCTTAGATTTCTTAATAAAATTAGAAACAAGAGACAAGAAACGAGAACGTTACCAAACGGGCCCGTAGTTGTGTTTTGAGTGTAAGTTTTAGGTCGATGTACTTTATCGAGGGTAATGTTGGTTGGATATTGGGGTTTAGAAGCCCAAGTTAGACCTGGACCAACACCTTCCGGCCCAATAGTTACTCTTTTAGATTCTCTCTTATTTTCGGCCCAATAACTGTGCTAAGGTACGCCCTTTCTCACCTTTTCAAATTAGGCAAAGTTTGAAAACAGTGATTAGAAAACAATAATAAAGTAATAATGATAATGATATCCATATTCTAATCCTTCAATGTTAATGATATCCATATTCTAATCCTTCAATATTAATAATAAAGTAATCATCATTGATATCTTATTTTAAAAAGCTACATTAAAAGGATAAATATAAGACAAAGTTCGATTAGAGTGTCAAGTATCTTTTTTTCGGGAGCCAAGCGTAGAGTTACTAAATGATACTTTGTTCAGAAAGATTTGAGAAAATTTAGGAAATATCAATTGCAGGTGGTCAACACCTAGACACTTTCCTAGCATTATGATAAAAATAAAATGTACAATGTTCGTAGAAGGTATAAACTTGCAATGGATATGATTCATGAGGTCTCTTCGTCTTCAAATACCACTAGTGGAGAATGGTGGAAGACCTCATGAAATATCAACATCTCGGACAGGAAAAAGATTTTTGCTTGGCAAGCAAGTCTCAACATTTTATTCACTCGACCGTTGTGCTCAACGAAGAAATGGGATGTGGAATGCAGGCAAGAAGTTGGCTGTTTTTTAGAGTTTTTCAAGGACCAGTTGTTCGATGGAGTGAGCAGAAACAAAGGCTTTGGTGGATGGAATTCAGTTAGCTATGGACACAGACTGATAAAGGTGGAAGTGGATTCCAAAATAGTATGGAATCTTACTTAGAGGGAATGAGTTCAATCCATGATAACCACCTACTTAGGATTTAATATCCTACGAGTTTTCTTGGCAACCAAATGTAGTAGGATCAGATGGTTGTCCTGTGAGATTAGTCGGGATGCGCGTAAGCAAATATTAAAATAAATAAATAGTGTGGAATCTTCTATGGGTCTACTCAAGATCACCCTACTGAGCATTGGAAACATCTCTCAAAAACTCATCACATTAAGAGTTTCCACCCAACTCACAGGGAATGCAACAAAATCGACACACACATTGGCTATTCATGCGCGATGAGGCATTCAAAGGTTTGGTTAGAGGATTGTACACAGAGAGCAATACGCATCAACCATCACAAGATGTCAACCATGGATGTTACTGCTTTATTTTAGTTCTTTTTGCCCTGTTCTCTTTTTTTTTTTCCCTTCAAAATATATATATATATATATATATATATATATATATATATATATCTGGGGATAATATTGGATACTGGTAACTAAAAAGCCGACACGATAGATTTGGTCCGTTTGATTAAAAAAAATCAGTTGAAATATTCAATTTCATAACAAATTGACCATGGTGAACATCTTAAAATTCTCAGACAACTAAAAAAAACTATAAGAAGTCATGAAACTTCCATCACTCCTCACAAATCAAAACTACAGATGAAACTTCCATCCTTTTCTATGTAGAAGTTTTAGATAATAAGAAATAAGAAATGATTAGCAAACAAATTTACATTTCTTTTCTCCAATAAGAAACCAGAGATAAATACAATGACAATACTGAACGAACTTCTAAATGTGCAACTGACTAAGTTTTTGAACCCCATATGTTTCAAACATACATTCCATGGATATTCTATTGACTTAAACTACTAGTTCTAATCCAATCACACAACATAATTACAAATAATGAAAACTCAAATTTACCTCAACTACAACTACTGCATAAGAAAAACAACTGCATGAATCGAAGCTGTGAATATTAAAATTGCTCAAACAAGTATTTTTTGAAGTGAATATTTTCATCACGCTCCAACTATCGAGAGAACCCTTAATGTATAAGCCTACGCTAACCTTGATTCCGAGAAGAAATGGAGTCCTGAGCAACTTGAGAGCTGTAACTGGTTCGGATGGCCATGGCTGCCTCTCTTGTAGAATCTCCCTTTTCCAAAACCTGTTCAAGCTCCACAATCTTCTCCAACAAAAATCTGGAATTTGAGTTGGTTGATTCAACCAACTTACTAGCAGTATCAAGAGCACTGCACATCTGAAAATGCCCCAACAAAATAGAGTCAACAATGAATAGAATCCAATTTTCTGGATAGTATAAATGGAAGTACCTTTGCTCAAGCACCAAGTAGTTTTTCAAAATCAAAGGACATGGGGACAAGAATGGATTGTTGTAACTTGTAAGAAAGTAAAGTTCAGACCCAAAAGCTACAGGCATTATTTCATATCACTGTATTATTCAATGTCCAACACAACAATGAACAAACGCCCTACCTTTAATGTCAAAGCAGTCCACGAGTGACCATTATTATCGAATGCTTTATTCAATTGGTCGTAATTTTCCTGAAATAGAAGAAGGACAATGTAAAATTCTCGTAGCTATGAGATTTGCAACATAAACAGCACATAACAAAATAGTTGAAGTCCTTCAAAATCACAATAGCAATACGAAAATCTGCGAAATCGTAGCATCGATCATCGAAATGCATAATGTGAAGATAATAAAAATCGACGTTGGGAAGCGTGAATTGAAGATAAATCGAAAATTGAAGGAAAGGCAGGAAACCTGAAAGAGTTTGGGGAGATCGGAGGGCTCGGATATGTGTGGAAGACTGGAAACAGAAGCAGAGGAAGAAGATGGCGATGATAATGATTTGGGGGTTTCATTTGATCCTTTTCCTTCTCCGGCTGCTTCTTCTCCGACATCGCACAGAAGATCGCCTATGCAAAGAAGAGGTCCTCCAGTTCCTCGCATCTCTCCTTTTCTCTATCTCTCTCTCTGTTTCTGCAGATCGGATCGAGGAGAGAGACCGGAATCCTCCGACTGAACCCTCATGGATTGGACATCGGCCTCGCCTTCTCACCCATTCGAGGCTGGGCCCATTTCTGCAAAACCAAACAGAAATTAGGGTTTCGTTTTTTTTTTTAGAACTTATGCCCTAAATTAGAAAGATTTCGTGCTCTTTTATTTTTCCCCCTCCTTTTCTTTCAAGTTTGGATAAATCAATTTGGATTTTTATTTTATTTTTTGAAAAGGGATTTCCATTATTTGACTTACTTTTCCAAATTAATGGATCAAGTGAATGACTTATTTTTATCCTATTTTTCCAAAATAATTATGGGGACATCACACCTTTTTTTTTTTTTAGTACATCAAGATTGAGGGGATTCGAATCAACATTGAGGAGATTCGAACCTCTGACTTTGGTCGATGGTACATGAAAATTACCGTTGAGCTAAGTTCACTTTGGCAAAAACATCACCCAAACTTAGAGTTTGTGTGTGTTTTAGTCATCCTTGTATAATCCATAATAATAATAATAAATCTTCTCAAATGTCTTTATCATTACCAAATCACATGTGACCTCTTTTCAAAATGTCAAAAGAAAAGGTGATTAGTTAGCATTCAATACAAGATACATGTGAGGATTAAATTAGCCTACTATATTATTATTATTTAAAGGGAAAAAGATCATTTCAACTCATCATTTCCATCACTTAAACAAAATCAAACTGATTTAGATCTTTATTAAAAATCATCAAGAATATCATGAAAGTTCAGCAATTCTAGAAGATGTTCATATCATTATTTGGTCTGAATGGTACAATCAAAGAAAAGAACACAAGGCCGAAAGAAGCCTGAACTAAAATGATGAGAACACCTGTGTTTCAATATAAGGTAACGTGTGTATTCAAACAGCAGCTGCAATCCATTCTCTAAAGGTTTTCAAAATACAAAAAAAAGTACCTAAAATGATGTATCAAATACAACCTAGTTTTTGAGCCGCCCAACGACCAAAAAAAACCTTGTTTGGGCTGCAAACAAAGAACAGATGAGAAGAGAAAAAACATTATGTTTAGTCTGAAGCTGGGTTGCTGATGGGTGGGATCAAGCATGCGAGCCGTATCATAAAAAAGGTTCAGTGAGTGGAACTGGCCTACAAAAAACAATGGCCTTCTCCAGAAACCAGCTTCTTTTTTTACACCTACACAACTAGAAAGCGATTAGAACTGAAGCCACATTGTATTTCTTTCTCCATCCTTTATCTACAACTCTCCACCAGATCATGACTTCTTCCCTACTTAATGAAGCTTCAGCAGATATTACACCAACGTACCTAAAACCCTATTGCCTTGCACTGATTTTGTTATCTACAACAGAGCTAGGCAATTCCCAGAAAGCAAAAAGAGAGAAACTGTCTTGTGTCATGAAGGAGCAGTGGAATGGCAGCAAATGATTTGCCACATCAAACACCATATAGATTACCTTAGATACGAGCTCATGTATAGCCTAACCCCGATGTCGATGGGTCCATCATCCCCACCAACGGCATGGAGTGCTACGGGTATGGTTGAAAGGAGCCGAACTGTGAGGGGGAAAACTACAGGGTCAATTCCGGTATCTGAAACATGAGATTTCAAATTGGACTCTTGTTCCACACCAGCACCCCCTGTGCTTGCTCCACCCGACTCACTAGGACTCACTCCAAGCGTCCTCTGTTTAACATTCAGGTCGCAAGGAGAAATAACTAGTGCAACATCTTCCAATGCCTTCCATTTTACTGAACCTCTACTCCTATGTGAGCGCCTAGTACCAAAAAAACTAAGCACCAACGTAGATGTAGCATCAAGCCATTCAACTGCCAAACCTTCGACTTCGTCATAGTATATTCTCCGCTCAATCTGATATCATATGCCACGAGAAAATAATTAAAACAAAAAAAAATAGTCAATACCAGTTCAGACATTAAAAATAGAATACAGGTTCAAAGACCACTCACAGCTAGCTTCTGTATATACAGCGACATAAATCTTGGACCAAGGCCCAATACCCTTGCATCAGAGTACAAAATCTGCAAATATGAAGAAGCCACAGATGAATCAATCATCCATCGAAACTTAAAACTTACAGAACAAACAAAAACATGATAACTTTAGCATCAATATGTTTACTCCTGGGGTACACTTCAATCCATGTCAACAAATCAAAACCATTTCTCCATATATAAATATATTTTTTAAAAGAAGGTTCATACTTCATACCCACTTCCTATTAATGTAGCCATCCATCTTTTAAAAGCTAGTTGAATAAGTCGACATATATGTTCAAAGATAATAGAAAGTTTAACATGGAAAGGTCAAACTCTTATGACAGTGTGGAAAGAACTCAACTCGCCACAAATACCACCTGTGGGAGAACTTTATGACATGCAACATAACAGAGAATTTAGGTTATTGATTCAATTTTTCCTTTTTTTTTTATAAGAAACCATACTTTCATTGAGAAAAAATTCCCAATGAAAGAACACCAAGGACATTTAAAAAAAAAATCAAGCCCTAAAAGAAAATCCCATGAGAGGAAAGGGCTCCCGTCTACTAAAGTAAGGCCTACAAGATAATTACAAAATCATCACGTCAGGATGCCCAAAGAGAAACAAAATATCTAACCAAGGACCAAACATCTCTATGATCCCTATCAAGTCCTCTAAAGGTCCTATTGTTTCTCTCACTCCATAACCCCCATAAAATGGCATTGATTCAATTATATCATACAATGATGAACTGAATACAGTTCGTTTTGTTGGGGGGAGAAATAGAATGACAACATAAGGGTGCAATGTCCTCGACTTCAAACTAGGAGATAAAAGAAATCCACAAGAGCCACTACTTCATATAGAGTAAAGAAATTAAATAAGCATAGAGTGTAAGCAATTCATCGTAACTACTACTCAAAGTTTGAAACAGTTTAGAGTAAGAATACCGTCAACTTGAAGAAATGACAAATATAGTAGCTTCAAGATGGCATTCTATTATATCAGAAAAGGGCATAAAAGAATACCATTTTTTTCTTCAAAAGAGCCCACATGTACAGCTTATCACAAGCATCCGCAACATGCTTACTAGCCAATTTTCTGTTATTGCAGTGCAGAGCAACATCTGAAAGTAATTCAGAGCATGGAACTCCATGCCTCAATGCTGCAGATGATAATGCTTCTCTACCTTCTAAGGAGTCAGCAGCATCTTTGTCAAAATAAATGCCAGTAAAACATCTCATTTGTTCATCACTATTAACTTTCAGTATGATTTCTTGGTGTTTCAAATACAACTCCTCAGCCTCAATAGCTGCTGCAAGTGTGCGGTGGACAACAATATCAGGATACCGTCGCAATGGTGAAGTGAAATGCGTGTATAGAGGGACAGCCAGTGCATAATGACTCCCATTTTCACCATCTTTTAACTCACCACTACAGAAATAAGTTGCTAATTGCATGGGCCTTGTAGCATAGGATATGAGAATATCGAACAGCAAAGGATCATCATGAAGTTTTATCCTTATCTGCTCTAATGACTGTTGGAACTGGACTGAAGAGGATGTGTCAAGTTCAAAACCATGCTTAGAACAAAATGATTCGAATTCTCTGAGTTTCCTCAGTATAGGTTCAGGATGCCTCCTCAATAATGCACTGTCGGGAAAAGTTCTGGATATAACTTCAGCCACAGTCCTGTTTGCCAAAAGCATGAACTCCTCAACAAGAAAATTTGAATCCTTTTGCTCATAAAACGTACTATCATATGGAATTCCATATTCATCATATAAATAAACTATTTTGGAATTCTCAAGCCGCAAAGCACCATCTCTAAATCTCTTCTCCTTTAGAGTTCTTGAGATTTCATGAAGAATCTTAACAGAGGAAATGACATCAGGCCACACAAACTGGCCATGCAACTGGGGACAATTATTCCCTAAAATCTTTGAACTATCAGAATCAATTAACCCATCAATAATGTCCTGAGCATGTTCATATGAGAGTTTGCAACAAGAGCATATCACAGTACGGCCAATCCAACAATCTTTAACATCTCCACAATGATTGACGTCCAAAAACAATGAAAACGCAAGTCTATCCACTCCGGGGTTAAGTGAACCTATATTCTCAGAGAGTAATGGTGGCAACATTGGTATCTTGCGTTGCAGAAGATAAACACTAGTTGATCGGATTTGAGCCTCCTTATCTAAGGTAGTTTCTGGCAATACAAAATGTGATACATCAGCAATATGAATGCCTACTCTGAATATGCCATTGGCTAATTTTTGAACCGATAAAGCATCATCAAGATCCGAGGCAGAGGAAGGATCAATAGTAAATATACATAAATTTCTTATATCTCTTCTGCATTGAAGTTCCTCGTGTGGGATCTTCCAAGGGGTATGAGGGAGGCAAGATAGTGAATCATGAGAGAATTCACACGTACGAATTGCATTTTCAAATAAAATAGCATCAATATGAGACTCTACTTCACTTCCCCGTCCTAGAACATGCAAGACATGTGCTCGTGGTGCTGAACTCTCTTCAACCCATTCATCAATTCGTGCAGCCACCAGCTCACTTTCAACTGTTACATCACCATTGTCCAGTCTCTTCTTGATGCAGTCAGGTAAATCTCCTGCAAGAACCATCATTATCGGGAATCTTGCATCATTAGGCATCAATTGGACATATCCACGATTATGTGATGACGATAAACATGATTTTGTATTCATCCCTTTCATATAAACCTCCTGAAAGATGAGGAACTTCTTGACATTAAGATGGCCAACAATAGTTTCTCGATGTCGAGACTTTTCTAGGATGGCTACTACCCTACCAGTCGGTCTTTTTGAAGGATATAAATTAATCACTGCACAAATCCTCCCTATGGCCTTAGACACGTCATCTTGATTACTAGAATAATGTGCTTGTGAAGGATCCACAACTGATGACGGGTATACATCACATTGCTTGTAATTTGATAAAAGATCATCACAAGTAGTTCCATCCAAAACTTTGTTCTCACTATAACACCTCTTATCAGGCAAGGAGGGACTCCTAAAACTGTCAGACTTAACATCTGCATCAACTTTATTCTTGCCTTTACAATTATGACCGTCCTTTTCAGTCTCCTCAGCAGGTAAGTTGGCATCACCCATTGAATGCATAGTGTTATGGGCCTCACTAGTGCCTTTCATCCTAGTCCATGCCGTAAAAGGATCCACCTTAATTGCAACTATGTCTCCTTCCACCTAGATGAAGACAGTGACTCCAAATCAATAAAAAATTATACATCTGAACAGAAAGAAAGAAAGGGAAAAAAAAAAAAGAAGAAGAAGATCGGGGAAATTTCCCATATTTACATTTTGATTGTTCTACTCACAATTCTACAGCAGACAAACACAAGATGCTATATTGTCATTTGAAGGGGATATCACAGAATGGGGATGTTTCTGACAGAAGAAGATCAACACAATCAAATGAAAAGGGAAAAAGGTAAACAGCCAACAGAACTAACTAAGTGTTCCCTTTCATTGGTGTACCTTATAAAGAAAAATTCAACACAAAACATAAATGAATCAGTTGATGTTTCTAGGCCTCATAGTGTGATAAAC
Source organism: Luffa acutangula (assembly GCA_036850905.1). NCBI lineage: Eukaryota > Viridiplantae > Streptophyta > Magnoliopsida > Cucurbitales > Cucurbitaceae > Luffa > Luffa acutangula. The sequence continues at coordinate 44,162,061 of CM072094.1, forward strand.
CCTCCAAAATTCACTTATCACCTAAACAAACATCAGAAGTTCATGTGTCTGGTCATATGGATATGGGCCACAGACAAGTGTGCGCTCAAATACATGCATATAACATGAACAAATGTTCCAAGATAGAAGCATACATTACAGCTCATATGACTCAAAAACGAAGCTGAAGCTTTCTAGAAACCCAACAACAAATTTCAAGTTTGTGCATAAGCATGGGCATGCAAGGTGTGTTTGTATGTGTGCATATATGCGTGAGAGAGAGAGAGTATTTACAGCTCTGTTCTGAGATGCAATTCCATTGATTAGGACATCAACTGGTAGTCCGTCAATTTTGCAGTAGGCCTACAAGATAAATATATCATGTTCAAATAAAATTTAAAGGGAATAGGTGAACAAAACATACCCACTCTCAGTAGCTAAGATTCAGAGCATGATATATCAAAAGACTTTCCAATAAGATATACTAAAGAGATTTGACACAAACCTCAAGTCTATTGTGAGCATTAACACGAAATAAAGCTTTAAAAACGTCGCCTTTCTGCAAAAGTGGAAACAACAGCAAAATTGCTGCACTATGTCAGAAAAATTGATATCATTTGAACAAAGCACTCACTCCTAGGGCCCTAGCAATGCAAAATCAGAATGTCACACTGACCTGTAATCCTTCATTGACATCATCCATGGACAAGTGTGAAGTAAAATATTTCTTCTGCATGTTATTTTCAGTCACATCGCCAGGAGTTGAATGGTGGTTCATAGATATCCCAGGCATCCTTCCACAGGCAATCTGCTCAGGACACGACTTTATAACCCTTCCACCAACATCCAATGAATGAAGATGCTCATTCATGGAATTTTGCGACCCCAAGTCCGCTTGTTCACTAATATGCAGAGGGGGCAAAGAACTAAAGGCAATCTTATTTCTTCTGCTCAAACCATTCTCAATTGGATGATTTGATTGAGATGCCTGTTGTGTCAAAGAACAATAATTCGAGGGTGCTGTTAAGTTAGCATCTACTCTGCCATTTTCCATGCACTCGGAAGCTTCCCCCGGTATTTCATTGACTGAACTGCAAGACACTGCCAAAAGGAGCAACATATCTCGTAGGTTAAATTGTAAAGATGGTTTGAAGGAAACACAAAAAAAAAAAAAAAAAAAAAATCTTCCCAGGCAACAAAAATTACATTTGAAAAACAAACAACAAAGTATGGATTAAGAATCAGCACATATCAATGCCCTAACAACATTGTCCCAATGTGAATTACATCCGCGAGGATTCCGATGTTCTTAATCATACCCCGCCACATATTTCTCTTAGGTTTCAATATCGGGATATTCAAACAAAAGTAGGCATCCATATTCGGCGAATTAAAACTAAAATTAAGCAAAACAAGTAAAAGAGAAGAGTACCTGACGTCGAAATAGAGGCGTTCTGCTTAGATCGCCGATTGGATCGACGCTTCTTCTTCTTCTCCTTCTCGCCGTCCTCGTTCCTCTCGGGAGTGGATTGTTCCACAGCTCCCCTCATGATTATCAACCGCAAGAAGAATTGAAGAAAAACCTCAAAATCTAAAGCAAATGGAAAGGGATAAAGAAGACAATCTTCCGAATTGTTGAAAAAAGTAGACGGAAGACGCCTTTGGCAATGGATCTATCTAAATCTAAAGGACCCAAGAGAAGGAAAGGGGAAAGGAATCGAACAGAAGGCGTGAGAGGGAGTTTATATGTTGAAGAAAAGTTTTGGAGAAAACTGTGAGTGATGGTTTTGGTGAGACTGTGGAAGAAGAAAGGGACGTGATGATTGGTCGGCGAAGACAAGGGCGCCGACTCTCGATTCCTTTGTCTTCCCACTTCGCTTTTTTTTTTTTTTTTCTTTTTCTTTTCGTCTCCTTTTCTTTTCTTTTTTTTTAATAAATTGTAAAATAAGTGGGTGTTCTTCTTTCTGATGGTGTTAAGTTACCTGACCGGTAAGATTGGTCAGTTTACTTACACGTGTCCTTCGTTCCTTTGTGCGCACTCTTCTCCACATGATTTTTGAAGCGCAGCCGTTACGTCTTCCACTGTCTACTTCCGGTCACCCTCATCGCTGTCTTTTCCTCTTCCGATCTCTCGCTCCTTATCCAATTTATTATTTTGGTGTAGAGATAGATTCTCATTTTTGTTTTTGAGTTTAGAGTGAATTTCGCTTCTTTTTTAATTTTTTTTAGTACATCAACATTTGGGGTTGGGGATTTGAACCTCTGACCTCATGGTCGATAGTACATGTCAATTACTAGCTAAGCTCACTTTGGCGTTCTTTTTTAATTTAAACACTTTTTTTAAAGGTTAAATTATTAAAATAAATAAATAAATAAATAACTCTAAACTAAGGGGTTTGTTTCAAAAATGTCTCTAAACTAGTTTCAAAAATACTCATGAACTTTACAAAACGTTTCAAAAATACCGTTGCAGTTAATTTTTTTATGGGAACCGTTAAAAATGTTTCGAAAATATCATTGTCGAAAATCTAGTCAAGCTCTTGGGATGATGTGTTGAACAAGAAGAAAAGTTCCTAGTATAAGAATACATGAAAAATAGGTAAAGCTTCTCATTAATTTTCATGGAATAATAATTTATGGTAGGACAAGGAAAAAATAAAAGAAGCATCTTTTAATAAGGTTGTTTTTTAAAATCTTTTGAAAGTTAAAGAGTATTAATATAACTGGAATTTTTAATGGTTTTCATCTAAAAATTAACGACAACGGTATTGTTGAGACATTTTTAAAAGTTCAGGGGTATTTTTGAAATTTTTTAAAGTTCATGAGCATTTTTTAAACAAACCCCATAGTTGAGAGACATTTTTTATAATTTAGCCTTTTTTAAATTATTTTTTTCTTAAGATATATTCGATTAAATTACATATTTAGTCATTGAACTTTTAAAAGTGTCAAGTAGATCTTGTGATTCATTTTTGTATCCAATAGGTCTCTTGAACTTGTAATTTTGTGTCTAATAAGTCACTTACTTATTGGACATCTTTAAAATTCATAGGTCTAAACACAAAATTAGAAGCAGATTGGTTAATTTAAAAAAAAAATTAAAAAAAAAAAATCTTGAATATGTTGGGACCTATTAGACACAAATTTGAAAGTTCAAAAACATATTAGAAAGTTTTTAAGTTCAGGATCTATTAAATACAAAATTGAAAGTTCAAAGACACATCACACACTTTTTAAAGCTAGACCAAAATGGCACAACCTTAAAAGTGCATGGACTAGTATTTATTATAAAGTCAGTCTTAGTCAATCACTCTATAATTACTCTTTGAGTAATCAACTTTAAAGTGATTCTTTAAAAGAAAAAATAATAATAATAATTAAAAAAAATCCACCAAACACTCGAGATTATATAGATATATCATATAGAAAGTTAAGGGGGTCGTTTGATAACCATTTCATTTTCTGTTTTCTGTTTTTGTTTTCATTTTAAAAACACACAGGGATGTTTGATAACCATTTCTGTTTTTTAAAAACGTTTTTGAAATTATAAGTAAATTTCAAAAACCAAAAAAAATAGTTTTTAAAAACAGGTTTCTGTTTTTCAAAAACTCATTTTTATTCTAATGCTTATTTTACTCCTCTTTTACCTATCTCTCTCCAACAAATTATTTTTTCTATTTTTTTCTCCCTAAAATGTTTTTCTCTCTATAAAATTTATTTTTTTTTCTCTCAATTTTTTTTCTCTATAACTTGTCTATTTCTAAAAACTTATCAATAACTTTTTATCTCATTAATAAACATATTCTAACTTTTTATTTGAAAAAAAAAGTCTCCAAAATTTTCTATCGCTACAACTTTTCTTTATTTTTCTAATTTATCGTTATTTTTTTTAGCATAACTTTTACTCTTGACCTTACTATCTCTCTAAATTTTACCTTTTTATTTTTTTTTATCTAAAGTTTATCGCTTTTACTCTATTTTTTTTTTCTAATTTTTTCTCTAACTAATATTTTTTCTCGAGTCTAACTAATATTCTCTCTCTAAACATTTTCTTTCACATCTCTAAATTTTCAATGTTTAACTTTTCTCTCGTTTTTTCAAAAAAAAAAAAAAAAACTTTTCTAAACATTTATATTTGTGTCTCTAAATTTTTGTTTCAACGTCTCTACACATTTTTCTCTCTCTAAAACATCTTTTTCATCTTTCTAATTTTTTAAAAACCAAAATCAGTTACCAAACAATGTTGGTTTTCTGTTTTTTAAAAACAGATAACAAAAAACAGTTATCAAACATATATGGTTTTTGTTTTTTAAAAACAGAAAACCCAAAAGCAAAAACCAAAATCAGAAAAACCAAAAACAAAAAACTGGCCCCGTTTGATAACCATTTTAGTTTTTGGTTTTTGGTTTTTCTGTTTTTGGTTTTTGGTTTTTTAAAAACAAAAACCATATATGTCTGATAACTGTTTTTTGTTTTTTGTTTTTAAAAAACAGAAAACCAACATTGTTTGATAACTGTTTTTGGTTTTCAGTTTTTTAAAAATTAGAAAGATGAAAAGATGTTTTAGAGAAAGAAAAATGTGTAGAGACGTTGAAATAAAAATTTAGAGACACAAATATAAATGTTTTCAAGATAAGTCTTTTTTTTTTTTTTTTTAAAGACGAGAAAAGTTAAACATAGAAAATTTAGAGAGATGAAAGAAAATATTTAGAGAAAGAATATTAGTTAGACTCGAGAAAAGATATTAGTTAGAAAAAAATAGAAAACGAGTAAGAGTAAAAGTGATAAATTTTATATTAAAAAATTAAATTAAAAAAAAATAGAGAGATAATAAGGTTAAGAGTAAAAGGTATGTTAAAAAAATAACAATAAATTAGAAAAATAAAGAAAAGTTGTAGCGATAGAAAATATTGGTGACTTTTTTTTTCAAAAGAAAAATTAGAACATGTTAATTAAAGAGAGAAAAGATATTGATAAGTTTTTAGAAATAGACAAGATATAGAGAAATTTTTTTTTTTTAGATATAAAATTTTAGAGAGAGGAAAATAAATTTTGTAGAGTAAAAAACGTTTTAGAAAAAAAAATAGAGAAATTAATTTGTTGGAGAAAGATAGGTAAAAGAGAAGAAAAGTAAGCATTAGAAGAAAAATGAGTTTTTGAAAAACAGAAATCTGTTTTTAAAAACTACTTTTTTGGTTTTTGAAATTTACTTATAATTTCAAAAACGTTTTTAAAAAACAGAAATGATTATCAAACACCCCTGATTTTTAAAAATGAAAAGCAAAATCAGAAAACAGAAAACGAAATAGTTATCAAACGACCCCAAAATGGTTACCAAACGAGGCCTAAATTGTTTGTTTAGGTCTCTCAAATTTTAGGTTTCACTTGGTATTTTAATTTTTAAAATGATACTTTAGTTCTTGAATTTTAGATGATTGTTTTTGTTCGTTGTTGCTTTTGTTTTGCATTTTAACAAATTGATTAGGCAACTTTAAGTATGTAAATTAATGTATTAACATGAATACATGAGCATGTATTGAAACCATATATAATAGAGGTGAGTATTGGATATTGATAAAGTAATGCAACAATAATCAAAATGATTCTTTTTTAAAAAGTTTTTGTAACGACCCTACTTTTCATGCCTAGATCCTAAGGCCGTCACTACATGCATTTCATTCTACTTCTAAGAACGGCGGAAAATTTCCATATAAAGAAATCGTACTTAGAAATTTGCGAAACATTTAAATCTGGGATCCTAGTTTAAAACAGAACAACAAAACTTTTAGTAAATCAAACAAACTAAAAACGGAAAAAACGTAAGTCATTCAATACAAGTTCAAAGGGAAATTTCAAAACGAAAAAAATGCGGAAGACTTAAACTAAAGGAGATCCATGGCCCAGCAGCTCTCCGTCACGCGTTCCGTACACCTTTACCTCTACCTGCAGTTGTGTGTAAGGGAAAAGAATGAGTATTTAAGAAAATACTCAGTAAGTAGCAATAAAAGTTTTAACATCTTATTCGAGTTAAAGGCCTCAGGGTTAGGTCATCCCATTTCATATCATTTCATTTCTTTTCATTTCTTTTCATTTCATTCCATTTCATTCCATTTCATTTCATTTCAGTTCGGGTCTCGCATTCAATTAGTACACCTGTAAATATATATATAGGTTTGCCAACTCACTGATAGTGCGCAAGTGGGAGTTTTGGGAGGTCTCTACTCCTACTGATGGTAGATGGCACCCAGTCAGTGAAGCTAAGTCTCATCCCTCAAGGCACTAATAGGCGCGTAGCGCTCTAAACTACCATTTCACTGGTGGGGCGTTCATGGGTTTAAGTCAGGAATTTACTTCCACAGTTAGTAAATGGCACCTAAACTGCGAAGCCAAGTCCCGCCCATTAAGCCCCTCATTTCAGTCTATTACATCTCAGTCCTAGGTGTTTAATTGACACGACCCTTGTCTAAGGCACTAGCCTATTCCCTTCACTTTTCTAATCCTTTCCCTCAAGGTAAATAAAATTCCTAAGTCGTCATGAGGCTACCGAAAATTCGGCAGCATAACGACGTACGCAGAGGGAACCCAAAATTTTTCCTTGCACCTGGAAGTAAGAATATACACTTCTATGAACACAATCAAGTCAGAATCACAATCCAACTCCAATCACCACTCCATCGATCATTTAACCCATCCTCCATAACATGCACACAATCCAGAACAATCATAAATCAAACATTCCAAACATACTTACTTAGTCCTACAAGCATAGCAACACTTAATGCATGTCCAAGTAAACGACACTTAAACCATATTCAAACAAGCATACAACGTTCCAAGGGATATTTGACCAAAACATGAAACTTAACCAAAACTTCAATTCGCTACCAACAAGCATACCATGATTCCAAAACAACAACTTCATGCCCAAAAAGCTACTCACTCAATCCACTAACACGCCACATAACATAATCAAAATCCTTATTCCCAAATAACTACTTACACAACGACAAAAGTTAATATGCGACCGTTAACTCATACATTCTTAACTAGTTCCATGCTTTCAAGAAAAAAAAGACCAACCATGCTTGATTTAATCCCAACGACGACACTTAGAGCTTAAATCCAAATGACTACTTACATTCCAAGGGACAACTTAAGGTTTAAGTTCAACTCACGCTATAGCAACCATACTCAATTTAAATGAGTTTAACGCAGAGAATCTATTCCAACGGCTACTTACTTGAGATACTACGCTTGATCGAAAATCCCCCAACGACTCGATACAACACCAACCACGTGATGCGAAATACTCGTCTATTAACACATAAAACATACATAAATATATATTCACACACCATTGGCACAACAAACTTAACAAATTTCCTAAAGCACTAGACTTGAGAGGGCCGAAAACTCACCCAAATGAAGCTACTGCTTGCTGTCCAATTTCCAACTTCGCTCCAATTCAACAATTCGGCCTTCAAACGTTGTGGGTAACTAGAAATCAATAGCTAATATTAATGGGTACTCTTTTAACACAATTAAATCATTCAAAACTTAACTTAGTTCACTTACCCAAAGTCGGAAACTCACCTAAAACAGTAACACCACTTGCTGTCCAACTTCCAAGTTTCGCTCCGATTCGACAACTCGGCCTCCAAACGCTACGGCACCTTAGATTAAGATCCAACGTTAATGGGTATTTCACTAAGGCATAAAAAATCCAATAAGTTATGACTTACAACTCCCTTACCTCAAGTAGTTCTTTAGAACAAAGCTGAAACTTTGAATGGCGGCGGCGAACAGATCTAAAAAACGAACGAGCCCGAAGACGCTAGTGGCGGCGGCGGCTCGCGGCGGTGGAGTGCGGCGGCGTGGCGTCGGCTTGACGTGCAGACGGAGAGAGAGAGGCTGCGAGAGAGAGAGCCGAGAGACGGGTTAGAGAGAGAGAGAGAGAGAGAGAGAGAGAGAAACGCAAGAGAGAGAGAGAGAGAGAGTACCGGCGACGTGGCGGCGGCGTCGACGGACGAGCGGCGGCTGAGACGGCGGCGTCGGCTTGCGGCGGTGGGCGGTGGAGATGAGAGAGGGAGATTGCCGAGAGAGGGAGAGAGCGGGGGTGCGTGAGAGGGAGAGAGAGAGTTCCTATTTTTCTTTTCCTTTTTTTTTTTTTTTTTTTTTAAAAACCCACTTTGACCGAAAATTGGGGGGAAAAGTTCCCCCCCTTTTTCCCCCCTTTGACCGGCAGGTTGCCCACTTCCCCCATTTCCCTTTTTTTTTTTTTTTTTATTGGCTGTTACATCATACTAACCTTAAAAGAACTTTCGTCCTCGAAAGTTGCTAGTATCGGAACAACTCCGGATACTTGTCCATCATTTCGTCTTCTCTCTCCCACGTTGCCTCTTCGGACAAATGGTTTCGCCAAAGGACCTTCACGAGAGCTATCTCGCGATTGCGAAGGACCTTCACCTCTCTGTCAAGAATTAGCACAGGTTCCTCCTCATAAGTCAAGTTCTCGCTGAGTTGTAAGGGTTCAAAGTCCACTCTGTGGGTTGGATTTGTCAAATACTTTCACAGCATGGAGACATGAAAAACATTGTGTACCGCCGAAAGAGAAGGCGGCAAAGCTAAACGGTAGGCTACCGGACCAATCCGTTCCAAGATCTCAAACGGGCCGATGAAACGTGGACTGAGCTTGCCCTTTCTTCCAAACCTCAATACTCCTTTCATTGGAGCTACCTTCAAGAAGACATGATCACCTTCGTCAAACTCTAAATCCCTTCTCCTGGTATCAGCATAATTCTTCTGTCGGCTCTGAGCCGTTAACATCCTCGATCTGATTGTGCGAATAGCCTCACTAGAGGCTTGAATCAATTCAGGTCCTAGCAACTGACGTTCTCCGACCTCATCCCAATACACAGGGGACCTGCATCTCTTCCCATAGAGGGCCTCAAACGGTGACATCCTGATGGTTGCTTGATAACTATTGTTATAAGCAAATTCCATTAAGTGCAGGTGTGCATCCCAACTACCTGAGAAATCCAAGACACATGTTCGCAACATATCCTCTAGAGTTTGGTTCAATCGCTCAGTTTGACCATCTGTCTGGGGGTGAAAAGCTGTACTGAAACGCAACTGAGTACCCAAGGCTCTTTGCAGACTCCTCCAGAAGTTAGACGTGAACCGAGGGTCTCTATCTGACACGATTGATACCGGCACACCATGAAGCTTGACTATCTCTGTCATATATAATTGTGCCCACTTTTCAACAGTGTAAGTAGGCTTCCCAGGGAGAAAATGCGCTGACTTAGTGAGTCTGTCGATAATGACCCAAATCACGGTGTAACCCTTGGCCGTTCTAGGCAATCCTGTAATGAAGTCCATAGATATATGCTCCCACTTCCATTCTGGGACACTCAGCGGCTGCAACAAGCCTGCTGGTTTCTGTCTCGGGGCTTTCACCTGTTGGCAAACAAGGCATTTACTGACAAAATCCGCTATCTCTCTTTTCATGCCCTGCCACCAGTAATACTGTTTCAAATCATGGTACATCTTCGTACTTCCTGGATGGATTGAAAAAGGTGAATTATGTGCCTCCGCTAATAATTCCTGCTTGAGATCGGCATTCCCAGGTACGCATAAGCGACCCTGGTAACACAAGCCGAGGTCTGAAGATAAGGAAAACTCGTTCCCCTGTCCCGCCTCTACTTGACTGCGTTTAACAACAAGGTCAGGGTCATTTGGTTGTTCATCTATGATCCTTTGTCTCAAGCTCGACTTAACTGTCAACTGAGCTAGGCGTGCTGTAACTTCGCCCACTGCAATCATAATCTCTGCACGTTCCAAGTCATCCAATATATGAGCCTGTGTAGTAATCAAAGCAGACGCATGAGCGGTCTTCCTGCTGAGGGCATCTGCAACCACATTTGCCTTGCCCAGGTGGTACTGGATGTCACAATCATAATCTTTTACTAACTCTAACCATCTCCGCTGCCTCATATTCAACTCTTTCTGGGTGAAGAGGTATTTCAGACTTTTGTGGTCCGTGAAGATTTGGATTTTCTCTCCGTATAAATAATGTCTCCAAATCTTCAAGGCAAAAACCACTGCTGCCAACTCTAGGTCATGAGTCGGGTAGTTCTTCTCATAATCTTTCAGCTGACGAGACGCATAAGCAATGACCTTACCATGCTGCATTAACACACAACCCAGTCCCTTCTTTGAAGCATCACTGTAAATAACAAATTCTCCTGAACCATCAGGTACTGTAAGTACTGGTGCTGAAACTAGTCTCTGCTTAAGCTCTTGGAAGCTTGCCTCACAAGCTTCATTCCACGCGAAGGGAATACCCTTTCGAGTCAACTGAGTTAGAGGTGCGGCTATACTGGAAAAACCTTGCACAAAACGACGATAATAGCCCGCTAACCCCAAGAAACTCCGAATCTCGCTGACTGAAGTAGGTCGAGACCAATTGGTCACTGCCTCTATTTTGGATGGATCTACTGTGACACCTTCCTTCGAAACCACGTGCCCTAAGAAGGAAACTCGTTGTAACCAAAACTCACATTTAGAGAATTTGGCATACAACTTGTTCGTTCTTAAGGTAATTAGAGTTCTCCTGAGATGATCCTCATGTTCCTCTTCTGTCTTGGAGTAGATAAGAATGTCGTCGATAAAAACAATCACGAATGAATCTAGGAATTCCTTGAATACCCTGTTCATCAATTCCATGAAAACTGCGGGAGCATTAGTAAGCCCAAAGGACATCACAGTGAATTCGTAATGCCCATACCTGGTTCGGAAAGCTGTCTTGGGTATATCGTCCTCTCTAATCCTCAACTGATGATAACCTGACCGTAGATCTATTTTAGAGAATACTGCTGCACCTTGAAGCTGATCAAAAAGGTCATCAATCCTGGGCAGAGGATATCTGTTCTTTATTGTTACTTTGTTCAGCTTCCGGTAGTCGATGCACAAACGCATTGTCCCATCCTTCTTTTTCACGAATAAAACTGGAGCACCCCACGGCGAAACACTGGGGCGTATATAACCTTTGTCCAACAGCTCCTGAATCTGGACCTTAAGCTCTTTCAATTCCGCTGGAGCCATCCTGTATGGAGCTTTAGAAATCGGATTAGTACCTGGCTCAAGCTCAATGCAGAAGTCAACCTCTCGTGCTGGTGGTAGTCCTGTCAGATCTTCAGGGAACACATCTGTGAACTCCCTTACTACCGGAATTGAGGTCATTGATGCCTCGGTTTTCCTTGTGTCAACCACGCTAGCCAATAAGCCCCAGGCTCCTTGGCTAATCAATTTTCTTGCCTTTATTGCAGAGACCACTTTAGGAGCACCTTTGATCATCGATCCTTTAAACTTGAAGCTTGCCTCTGACGGAGGGTTAAAGATCACCTCCTTACAATGACAGTCTATGTTGGCATAATTAGAAGCCAACCATTCCATTCCCAAAATAACGTCAAAATCACTCATATCCAGGGCGATCAACGTCACATCCATCGATCGATCAGACACTAACATTTGGCAGGCTTTCACCGCTTCACTAGCTAGTAGTGTTACCCCCGCAGGGGTTGAGACTGACAAAACATAGCCTAGCGGCTCTAGTTCTAGGTTGGCTTGACTTACAAATGATGCAGAAATAAAAGAATGCGTAGAACCCGAATCAAACAACACAAAAGCATAGTGGCCGAGGATAGGGATGGTACCTGTCACTACTGCGTTAAGGTCCTCGGCCTCTTGTCGGGTGGTGGCAAATATCTTGCCCTGATGTTGTGCTGGTCTCATCCCAGATGCCTGATTCGAACTGGACGGCTGGTCGGCATAATTAGTTCTCTTCTGATTACAATTCGGAGCAATATGCCCCTCCCGACCACACTTGAAACAAACACGGGTCCCTGCCAAACAACGACCCCAGTGGTACTTCCTACAGGTCTGACATAATGGCCTATCCTGATTAGGCCCTGGCTGATTCTGTTCTCTCTGTCGACGGTCCTGGGGCGAACCTCGCCTAGGGTAACGGTGACCCCTCTGTGTGTTCGAGCTCATCTGATCGTACCTCCGCTTATGACCTGAGGAATGTTCTGAAGAGACAGCTGACGGTCGTCGATCAACCAGCTGTGCCACCCTAACTGCCGTGGCATAGTCTTGGGGTTCATGGGCTGCCACATTGCCCTGAATCTCTTCCTTTAAGCCTGTGATGAAGCGTTCCACCTTATCAGCCTCTACAGCTACCAGGGCAGGGGCAAACCGTGACAGTCTGGCAAATTCAGTCTCGTACTCTTCTACCGTTCGGTTTCCCTGCGTAAGAGCCACGAACTCTGATTGCTTCTTGAATCGGGAGGCGGCATGGTAATACTTCCTGAAAAACTCCCCCCTGAACTGAGTCCATGTGACAGGTCCGTTGCTGACGTCTAAGGTCCTTTCAATCGATTGCCACCAAATCAGGGCGTTATCCCGTAACAAGAACACGGCACAATACACTTTCTGGTCCTCCGGGCAGTTCATGTGGCGAAAAACAGTCTCGATGGAGGACAACCACAACTCTGCTACCGTGGGGTCCCTTGAGGCTCCATCGAACGGACATGGGTCCCACTTCCTGAAATCTCTTAAGCACCTAGCCTCCCGTGATAAGGCGGCTTCGTTGTTCTGAGGCGCTTGGGCCTGTCGCCCTGCAAGCACGCCTGCAACTGCAGCCTGCACTGCGGTCTGAACTATTGCCTGAATGTCCACCGGGACAGGTCCTACCGCAGGCCCCGGCGGTTCCACTTGTGGGTTTTCTGGTAGGTTTCCTTCCTGCTCTACTGGTGGCACGACTTGCTCAGGGGCTGTACGACCCCTGCCACGTCCTCTTCCTCGACCTCTTCCACATCCTTGTGCTCGGGGAGGCATGATCTATTTAACAAAAATTTTATCATCTTACTAACAGGCTTGAATCCTTTAAACAAATCATAGGTACTAATAAACCCTATGCATATCTTTTCCACAACATGGATCTTTTACGAACATGTATAACATATAACATTTACAAACTACAAAGTAATCAAACGTGTACCTGGCGTGACCGGATGCTTGCTGATAAGCCATGGACATACCTAAGGTTTACGATGTAAACCAGTCTACAGAACCTATAACCTAGAGCTCTGATACCAACTGTAACGACCCTACTTTTCATGCCTAGATCCTAAGGCCGTCACTACATGCATTTCATTCTACTTCTAAGAACGGCGGAAAATTTCCATATAAAGAAATCGTACTTAGAAATTTGCGAAACATTTAAATCTGGGATCCCAGTTTAAAACAGAACAACAAAACCTTTAGTAAATCAAACAAACTAAAAACGGAAAAAACGTAAGTCATTCAATACAAGTTCAAAGGGAAATTTCAAAACGAAAAAAATGCGGAAGACTTAAACTAAAGGAGATCCATGGCCCAGCAGCTCTCCGTCACGCGTTCCGTACACCTTTACCTCTACCTGCAGTTGTGTGTAAGGGAAAAGAATGAGTATTTAAGAAAATACTCAGTAAGTAGCAATAAAAGTTTTAACATCTTATTCGAGTTAAAGGCCTCAGGGTTAGGTCATCCCATTTCATATCATTTCATTTCTTTTCATTTCATTTCATTTCATTCCATTTCATTCCATTTCATTTCATTTCAGTTCGGGTCTCGCATTCAATTAGTACACCTGTAAATATATATATAGGTTTGCCAACTCACTGATAGTGCGCAAGTGGGAGTTTTGGGAGGTCTCTACTCCTACTGATGGTAGATGGCACCCAGTCAGTGAAGCTAAGTCTCATCCCTCAAGGCACTAATAGGCGCGTAGCGCTCTAAACTACCATTTCACTGGTGGGGCGTTCATGGGTTTAAGTCAGGAATTTACTTCCACAGTTAGTAAATGGCACCTAAACTGCGAAGCCAAGTCCCGCCCATTAAGCCCATCATTTCAGTCTATTACATCTGTGTTTAATTGACACGACCCTTGTCTAAGGCACTAGCCTATTCCCTTCACTTTTCTAATCCTTTCCCTCAAGGTAAATAAAATTCCTAAGTCGTCATGAGGCTACCGAAAATTCGGCAGCATAACGACGTACGCAGAGGGAACCCAAAATTTTTCCTTGCACCTGGAAGTAAGAATATACACTTCTATGAACACAATCAAGTCAGAATCACAATCCAACTCCAATCACCACTCTATCGATCATTTAACCCATCCTCCATAACATGCACACAATCCAGAACAATCATAAATCAAACATTCCAAACATACTTACTTAGTCCTACAAGCATAGCAACACTTAATGCATGTCCAAGTAAACGACACTTAAACCATATTCAAACAAGCATACAACGTTCCAAGGGATATTTGACCAAAGCATGAAACTTAACCAAAACTTCAATTCGCTACCAACAAGCATACCATGATTCCAAAACAACAACTTCATGCCCAAAAAGCTACTCACTCAATCCACTAACACGCCACATAACATAATCAAAATCCTTATTCCCAAATAACTACTTACACAACGACAAAAGTTAATATGCGACCGTTAACTCATACATTCTTAACTAGTTCCATGCTTTCAAGAAAAAAAAGACCAACCATGCTTGATTTAATCCCAACGACGACACTTAGAGCTTAAATCCAAATGACTACTTACATTCCAAGGGACAACTTAAGGTTTAAGTTCAACTCACGCTATAGCAACCATACTCAATTTAAATGAGTTTAACGCAGAGAATCTATTCCAACGGCTACTTACTTGAGATACTACGCTTGATCGAAAATCCCCCAACGACTCGATGCAACACCAACCACGTGATGCGAAATACTCGTCTATTAACACATAAAACATACATAAATATATATTCACACACCATTGGCACAACAAACTTAACAAATTTCCTAAAGCACTAGACTTGAGAGGGCCGAAAACTCACCCAAATGAAGCTACTGCTTGCTGTCCAATTTCCAACTTCGCTCCAATTCAACAATTCGGCCTTCAAACGTTGTGGGTAACTAGAAATCAATAGCTAATATTAATGGGTACTCTTTTAACACAATTAAATCATTCAAAACTTAACTTAGTTCACTTACCCAAAGTCGGAAACTCACCTAAAACAGTAACACCACTTGCTGTCCAACTTCCAAGTTTCGCTCCGATTCGACAACTCGGCCTCCAAACGCTACGGCACCTTAGATTAAGATCCAACGTTAATGGGTATTTCACTAAGGCATAAAAAATCCAATAAGTTATGACTTACAACTCCCTTACCTCAAGTAGTTCTTTAGAACAAAGCTGAAACTTTGAATGGCGGCGGCGAAAGATCTGAAAAACGAACGAGCCCGAAGACGCTAGTGGCGGCGGCGGTTCGCGGCGGTGGAGTGCGGCGGCGTGGCGTCGGCTTGACGTGCAGACGGAGAGAGAGAGGCTGCGAGAGAGAGAGCCGAGAGACGGGTTAGAGAGAGAGAGAGAGAGAGAGAGAAACGCAAGAGAGAGAGAGAGAGAGTACCGGCGACGTGGCGGCGGCGTCGACGGACGAGCGGCGGCTGAGACGGCGGCGTCGGCTTGCGGCGGTGGGCGGTGGAGATGAGAGAGGGAGATTGCCGAGAGAGGGAGAGAGCGGGGGTGCGTGAGAGGGAGAGAGAGAGTTCCTATTTTTCTTTTCCTTTTTTTTTTTTTTTTTTTTTTAAAAACCCACTTTGACCGAAAATTGGGGGGAAAAGTTCCCCCCCTTTTTCCCCCCTTTGACCGGCAGGTTGCCCACTTCCCCCATTTCCCTTTTTTTTTTTTTTTTTTTTTTTTTTTTTTTTTTTTTTTTTTTTTTTATTGGCTGTTACAGTTTTTGTGATTAAAATGGAATAAAAACTAAAGATTCAATGACCAAAAATTAAAATTAAAATCAATTATTTGTAGGCAAAATGTATAAATTAATCCCTAATCTTTTCAGTAAATATCAGTTTGGTCGTCCATAATATTTCAAAATATTCAATCTAACCCTTAATGGTTTCAAATTTCTCAATTAATTGTAGAAATTTTATAAACCAAAAGTTTATCAATGATTAATTATTTTATTATGTTCATGTAGACATACTAGAAATACCCGACATATGAAATTCAACTTATCTACCAAAAAAATTTGATTTGCTATTCTTTCAAATGGTATGTCTAAATGGGAAAAAAATCATAATTCAAGAGCATCATACTCTATTTATTTACATTATGTTTTTTCTTTACAATTTTTTAATGTTTTTTTAATTAAAAAAAAAAGATAATGTTAGTGAACCCCACATCATTTTTAAAATAATGACAATGATGACATGACAAATCATAAATAGAAAGAGTATACCCTATTTCAATATACATACATACACATTGTCAAAAAAAAAAAAGATACATACATATACATGTTTCTATTTTTCCATCTAAGTGACATGGTAATGTGTTTAAGTATGTTGAGAAAAATAATCATTTAATTACACATGAGTCATCATCAAAAAAAAAAAAAAATTGAAAAGTTTTATTTTTATTTTTTGGAAAAATTTCATTTTTAACCCTAAACTTTGGGAGTTGTATCAATTTTAACCCTGAACTTTCAATTTCATTAAATTGATCCCTAAACTTAACAAGTTGTATCGATTTTAACCTTGAACTTTCAATTTCATCAAATTGAACCTCAAACTTATCAAATCGTATCGATTTTAACCCTAAACTTGCATAAGTGTTACAATGTATACCTTTGGTTAACTTTTTTTTTAACCATCGTACGTAATTGATTATTATTTTTTCTTAATTCACATTGCATTATAATTGGTTTCTTATAAATAAAATATTGAAGAAACTTTATTTTAGAAGAATTTTTCTCGTTGTTGAGAATTTTATGAGAGGTTTTTTTTTCCTGCTATTTAAGATTACGAAAACACAGAAATTTTGGAGGTTTTTTATTTTCAAATATTCGCTGTTTTTTTCTGGTTACTGAGAACTTTGTATTTTTTTCTTTATTTTAATTTTTTTTCTTGCTAATTAGAAGAATGTACAAATCTAGGAAACGAAAATAAAGAAATTTGGAGTTTTTTATTTCTCATATTTGCTAGATTTTTCTTGTTGCCAATAACTCTGTTACTTTTTTTTTTTATAACAATGAGAAGAATTGTCTGAGATATTTGATTTCTTAAAGAGTTTTTCCAACAAATTTCTTACAAAACACTAACTCATATGCAATGTGAATTAAAAAAAATAAAAGGAAATTGTCAATTACATATTTTAATATCAATTCAAATGAAAAGTTGACAAAAGGTATACCTTGCAACATTTATGCAAGTTTGAGGTTCAAATTGATACAATTTGTTAAGTTTGAGGTTCAATTTGCTAAAATTGAAAGTTTAGGGTTAAATTGCTACAACCTACAAAGTTCAAGGGTCAAAATTGATTTTTTTCCTTATTTTTTTTAAATTTAACCTTATGTATTTTTTTTTTTTTTTTTTTTAATGTTTAAAAGACATATCTCAAAATTATTTCAACTTAATTTAAAAGTTTATTTTAATAACTATTTTTTTTAAACCAATATTTACTCAAATTTATTCGATGACAAATGTATAGTTTAAAATAATATCAATATCGTGACTTTGAACCGGTGTATTAAATTTGATGTCTTGTTGGCTAAGATAAATATTAAGATGAGTGATAATATTTAGCGACGAAATGATTGGTAATGAGCAATATAAGATGTATTTATTTACTTACTTTTGACTACTGCCTCACATATATGAATTTGAAAACTTCAACTCATAATCATTTAAAACAAATAGGGTAACATATATGAATTTTAATTTCTTAACATATATAATTTTTTAATTTCTCAGAAAAAAATTAATTTCTTTTTATTATTATTATTTTGAGAAGGTAAGTAGAGGTAACATAATACTCCTATCAAACATATGCATAATATTTCGACAAGTTGAGCTAAGCTCAACTACTCTAATTAGCTAGATTGTTTGACATTATGAATTTAAATAAAATAATTAGTTATTTCGAAACTAAAATAGAAATTAAAACATCTAACTATTTATTAATATTCTGGATAAGAACACAAGACTCACAAAATTTTGTAAAGATACAATTCACAATTAGATTTTTTTTATTGCATCCATGCAATGTCAATATTGTTGTGCCAAATATTTTTTTATTGCATCGTTGTTAGTGACGACGTCGGTAGAGCACATCTCTCCCGACGCGTTAATTGAGCGCGTCGAGAGAGGTGACGTCTCTGCCGCCGCCGCCACTAACAACGTCGGCAGAGACCAATAAAAATTGTCTCTCTCGACGCAGAGGTTAGCTGCGTCCGAGAGAGACCGTTTCTGTCGACGCATTTAGTGACTGCGTCGGCATAAATTCCTCAAAATTGCTTCTCCCCACGTCATTCCCTGCGCGTCGGGGTATATCCCTTCTCCCAACGCGTTTTTGTGCGCCAAGAGAAAGCTGCGTCGGCAAAAAAAAATTTTTGTTGTTGTGTTTTATTACTTTTTATAATGATTAGAATAATGTAGGCTACTTCAAGCTACTTTATTTGATTTTCTAGAACAAAATTTTGCAAAAACATGACTCGATAATGGTTCTTCAAAAGCTTTATTCCGATAAAAATGACATTTGTAGGTTTTGGTTGCTGTTTTTATTGCTTGGAAATTTGGAGTTTCTGGCGAGGTTGCTTATCTACCCAAGTGGTATGCTGGTGTTGTGGTGTTGTTCATCTGCATTTATGTTCAAGCTTTTGCATGGTCTTGGGGACCTTTGGGATGGTTGGTTCCAAGTGAAATTTTCCCACTCGAGATTCGATCAGCTGCTCAAAGTATAATGGTTTCAGTGAACATGTTTTTTACCTTTTTGATTGCTCAAGTCTTTCTCACCATGCTTTGCCATATGAAATTTGGATTGTTCTTCATATTTGCTTTCTTTGTGGCTTTGACGACCCTATTCATCTATTTCTTCTTGTCGGAGACAATCGGTATCCCTATTGAAGACATGTCATGTGTTTGGAGTCAACACTGGTTCTGGAATAGATATATGCCTCAACAACTTTCTAAAGTTTGCCCTCAAGTTTAGAATTCGAAGCTTTGACTACCATTATTTTATTTTTCTTCTGCACTTTTACTTTCTGTTTACTAGGTTAGATCTTTCATTTTTCTTTGGTTATTTCTGAAGAATTACTCTTGTATATAGTTTTAATCTCATGAAATACCTTTCTATTTTCTCTGTTGTTAGTGGCACTATAAATTTATGGTGTTTTTCCATAGTTGTACAATAACATAGTGCTTGAAAATAAACTTTAAAAACGATTATGTCGAGCAAATTCTTGAATAAAACTTTTATTTATTCAAAATATTTTACTCTGAACAATTTTTTTTTTTTTTTTTAAATCATGGCGACTATTATAATTAATCGAAATTGACTGAAAAGCTAATTGGAATTGATTAAAATCGAATTCATCAAAACATTTTCAATCTTCAAATTCAACTTTTTTTTTTTTTTTTGCAAATAAAATTTATACACATTAAACGAATTAATTGATTAATTGTCTCAAATGTTCAATATTGAAAGAGAAGGAAATGTCAAGAGAAACTCCTATATAAAAAAAAGAAAAAGGTTTTGGTTAAAAAAAAAAAAAGATAAACTCCAATAAAATAAAACGAAGGTCGCAAAAGATTAAAAAAACAGAAAAGGGAAAAAAAAACCATTTGCTTTTAATTTAAAGAAAATATGTAAGCAATTAATTTTGACCCCTAAACTTGAAATTGAATCAAATTATATAAGCTTTATACCAATTGTATGTTCATGTTAATGTTGCAATGTTCAGTGGCGGATCCAGGATTTGATGGTAGGGGGCACAAATTCATATTAGATGAAATTATAAGTTTAGTTGTGAAATTTTGGATGAGGTCTATTTAGCCTCTAAACTTTAAAAAATGTCTAATAGAGCCTTGAACTTTCAATTTTCTTTTTGTTGTCTAATATTGATATCTAAAGTTTCAATTATATATCTAATAGATCTTTGACACATTCAAAATATTTATAAATTAAATGTTATATTAGATATAAAATTTAATTCTGTGTCTAATAAGTTCTCAATTTATGCGACATTTTTAAAAATTAATGTATATATTTGTTATTAAATTGAAAATTCAAAGTTCAAATAGATACAAAATTTAATTTTATGAGCAATTAATTTAATTTTTTTTTAAAAAAATATGTTAAAAAAACGGCTGCATAAAAAAACAAAACACCCCAAAACTAACAAAATAATCTAAACCAACGGCTGCATAAAAAAGGAAAAATAAAAAACCCAAAAATTTCATGCAGTAGGATTTGAACACTAGACCTCTATAACCGGGGATTCCTGTGCCCCAACTCACCAACAAACCAGATGTCGAACTTGATAGATAAAGTACAAAACCCTATACATATATAAAATATTTTATAATTCCAGGGGGGCACGTGCCCCTCCTGGCCCCTCCTTAAATCCGCCCCTGGCAATGTTAACCTTAAACTTTAAAAAATGTTTATTTTTAGTCTACCAATAGGTTCACACTCCAAACATGGTTAAAAAAAGGGGCAAGAAGAAATATGGCTAAAAATAAATAGGTGGCTTGAAATATAGCTACAAACGTTTAAAAATTAAATAGATGGCTAAACGATTTAATGATTAATAAATCCATATTTGTAAAAGACAAATATGCCCCCAACAAACTGCCTAACGTATTCTTAACTTTTAAAATCAAAATCAGAGTTTAGGAGAGATAAAATATACCCCTAAAAAAAGTTGGAGACATTTTAGGAAGTTTGAAAAATAAAAAATCCAAGAAACAAAACTAGTTTGAAAAACAAAACTAGTAGTAGGTGTTACTACTGAAAAAATTTGCACCCCAGAAAAAGTTGCTACCCGGAAAAAAGGAGTCAATACCTTTATTAGGGAAGGATAACAAAGTTCAACCTCCGTCAGTAGAAAGAAATACCTTCAGAATGCATTAATTGGAAAAAATGTCTGTTGAGTGAGAAATTTCGGCCAATCACAAATTGCCACGTCATTAATTTGAATTAATGATAAAATAATTTTGGGACCAATTACAAATTTACACGTGTCCCTAAATTAAATTAATAGACATTAAAATTCGGCAAATCAAACAATGCCACTTGTCTATTATTGATACATAAGTCGAGTCCAATCAAATTATGCCACGTGGCAATTGGACTCGAGATCATCGAAGAAATTGTGCTAAATTAAAATAATCCAATTTTATTAAAAATAAGTTGGATTAAAGCCCAAACATAGCCTAAGCCCAAAGATTGGGCCCAAGCCCAAGCCCATATGAGGTCCATCAAACTCTATAAATAGAGGAGGCCACCATTCATTTTGGGCATTCAGACAGAGTCAGAGAAGCCAGAGCCCAGAGCATTCTCCCAAGGTCCAAAGTCTTCAGAAGTCAGAGAGTTCAGAGAATTCAGAAGATCAAAGATTCAGAATTCGACCATCTCAAGACTCAGAAGATCCAACGACTGAAAGACTCCAAAGAATCAACCGTTTCTTCATCAAGATACAAGTTGAAGATTCAACCTTCCTCCGTCTGAGATCAAGCTTGTCGGCCCTCAGATCAGACTCCATATTTTGAGAGAAAGCATCAGAGGATAAATATTAGAGATTGTAACACTTCTACATACAAGATCAATAAAATCAAGTTCATTTCCACGAATTAAATTTCCTTTGTCGAAATCTCGTGTGAACAAATTGGCACGCCCAGTGGGACCATCTCTACCTCTCATCTCTTTTTCTCGCAAAGAAATCATGACTTCCGAAGAAGCTTCTTCAAAGATCGCTGCTTCAAGCAACTCCTATGTGGGGCCAATTACTCGTAGTCGCTCCAAGGAAACCCAACACGAAGACAGCCAAACTCCTGTCATTGCAAACAAGATGCTGAGACGCATGACAGAATCTGCTCAACTTGAAATCGCCGCTGCAGAAAATCTGATGCTTGGCAAATTCATCTCTTCTTCTCAGCAACCAAACGAAACATCCGGTCTTGATGTGATGTCTGTTATGATGACTGATGCTGGAACTAGTGAAGAACGGATGGCTGAAGTTGAGAAGAAAATCAGCATGTTACTGAAGATAGTCGAAGAGAAAGACCAAGAAATCGCCTCTCTCAGGAACCAGATGGAAAGTCGGGATGTTGCTGAATCGAGTCAGACCCCTGCCATCAAAGACAAGGGAAAAATCATTGCACAAGATCAGTCACAACATTCCGCTTCTATTGCTTCACTGTCCGTTCAGCAGCTCCAGGATATGATCATGAATTCCATCAGAGCTCAATATGGTGGACCGACTCAGAACTCTCTCTTGTATTCCAAGCCGTATACCAAGAGAATCGACAATCTGAGAATGCCTCATGGATACCAGCCACCAAAGTTTCAACAATTCGACGGGAAGGGCAATCCCAAGCAGCACGTTGCTCATTTCGTCGAGACATGTGAAAACGCTGGTACTAGAGGAGACCAACTAGTCAGGCAGTTTGTACGAACACTGAAGGGGAATGCTTTCGACTGGTATACCGATCTTGAGCCTGAGACTATCGATAGTTGGGAACAACTTGAGAAGGAGTTCCTCAACCGCTTCTACAGCACAAGACGAACCGTTAGTATGACGGAGCTCACTAGCACTAAACAACGGAAAGGTGAACCGGTTCTTGACTACATCAACCGTTGGAGAGCTTTGAGTTTAGATTGCAAGGACAAGCTTACCGAATTGTCTGCTGTTGAAATGTGCACCCAAGGCATGCATTGGGGACTCCTCTATATCCTGCAAGGAATAAAACCCCGCACTTTCGAGGAGTTGGCAACTCGCGCTCATGACATGGAATTGAGCATTGCTACTAGAGGGAACAAAGATTCTGTTGTCCCCGAAGGCAGGAAAGAAAAGAAAGAAGTTAAAAATACTGAGAAAGCTACCAAAAGCACTACGAAAGAGTCAATGGTAGTCAATGCAGCTCCTTTCAAGTTTTCGTCGAAAGGAAAAGAAAAGAAGATAGAGAAACAACAAGAGGGAGGTGAAAGACGTCGTCTGACCTTGAAAGAAAGGCAAGAGAAAGTTTACCCTTTTCCAGATTCTGACATTTCAGATATGTTAGAACAACTCCTGGAGAAACAACTTATTGAGCTACCAGAATGCAAGCGACCAGAAGAGATGGGGAGAGTTAATGATCCCAACTACTGCAAATATCACCGAGTCATCAGTCACCCGGTGGAAAAGTGCTTCGTCCTGAAGGAGCTAATCTTGAAATTAGCTAAAGAAAAGAAGATTGAGTTAGATCTTGATGAGGTAGCTCAATCAAATCATGCGACGATAGCAACGAATCTGAACAACCAAGTAGCTCCAAGCCCGGTTCATGATTCAGTAGCAAGTTTGATCCAGTTCGGGACATTAGAGCCGATTGTTATTTGGCTTCAGCAAAAATCTGCAAGAGACATCTGCCAAGACCAACTTGAGTCTGTTGAAAATGAAGACGAAGAATGGACTTTGGTAGCTCGTCGAAAGAAGCAAAAGAAACATTCCGCTCAAAGAGAGCCTCACATGTTCCGAAACTACAGGAGAAAGAACATGTCACAAAAACAGAAAAGAAAGATAAAAGTTTTGAGAAAGCCTAAACTAGTTGTCGAAGAGAATCAAGATTTTGTTATGTCTCGACAACCAGTGACCCTTAAAGATTTCTTCCCGAAGAACTTTCTTAATGACGATCATGAGAAAGTCCCTGAGATAGTCACATGTCATGCTGTCAATGCATTCGAAGAGGGTGATTCTTCCTCAAGTCCATCTCAAGTGATGACAAGGCCAGAAGATTCACCTTCATTTACAATAGATGATTTGTTGTCACTTCCTCAAGCAACCAAAGATGCTATTGTTGAAACATTGATAAGTTCTAACGTTTCAGACGTCCCAGGCCTGCAAGAACACAAACGTGCCTCGTGTTATATGTCCATTAGCTTCGCAGATGAAGACTTGATGTTGGGATCGAAGCCTCATAATAGGCCCTTATTCGTCTCCGGATATATTCGAGAGCAAAAAGTTGGCCGAATTCTTATCGACGATGGATCTGCGGTGAATATAATGCCTAAGTCAACCATGACACAGATAGGAATTTCAATGGACGAACTATCAAATAGTAGGTTGGTTATTCAAGGCTTCAACCAAGGCGGCCAACGAGCAATCGGTATGATCCGTTTGGAGCTTGTTATTGGAGATTTGAAGGCCAACACTTTATTCCATATCATAGATTCCAAGACCACTTACAAGTT
This sequence comes from Luffa acutangula, assembly GCA_036850905.1. Lineage (NCBI taxonomy): Eukaryota > Viridiplantae > Streptophyta > Magnoliopsida > Cucurbitales > Cucurbitaceae > Luffa > Luffa acutangula. The sequence continues at coordinate 44,186,387 of CM072094.1, forward strand.
ATTGTTAGGTCGTCCTTGGATTCATGGAAATGGAGTAATATCTTCTACACTTCATCAGTGTTTCAAGTTCTATCAAGACGGTGTCAAGAAAGTTGAAGCCGATACTAATCCATTCTCAGAGGCAGAATCCCACTTTGCAGATGCAAAGTTTTATATACAGAATGATAAAGCAGGAGAGATCATCCCAGGTGAGATTCCTCTTATTGAAAGTCAGAAAATAGAGCATCCAAAGAATGCGAAGAAGGAGTCGATCAAAGAAGTAGATGCTTGTGAAATTCAATCAAAGGAAACATCCACTCACCCTGCAAAATCAAAAGCTCTAAAGGAGGAGGCATCATCAAACGTCCCTATATTGCGCTACGTTCCTTTATCTCGACGCAAGAAAGGGGAATCACCATTCACAGAATGTTCAGGAATTTTGAAGGTTGGCGATGTGGAGATTCTAAAAGAAAATTTCACCACGCCTCTGACAGCAATCGCCAAGCAAGAGATTCAGGAATCAAAGACGGATCGTACCAAAGTGACTTTGCCGGAAAGACGAACGAAGGCTGGATTTGATCCAAATGCATACAAACTCCTAGAAAAGGCAGGATACGACTTTTCAACTCATACTGAGTTTAAAAGTCCAAAAATCTTCGATGGGAGATCTGAACCTTCTCCGACACAGAAGAAGCTCCAAAAAGAGGGTTATGCCATACCATCCTCGAAAGCCGGACTAGGGTACAATCCCCCAGAGCCAGTTCGTATAACCAGAAAATGGAAAGTTGTAGATGCACATCACATAACGATAGAAGAGATGGGCGATCCAGAAGATAAAAAGAATGATGATAGCCAGAAAATCTCTGTCTTCGATCGCATTAAAGCGCCGACTACTCGTCTTTCAGTTCATCAGCGGCTAAAATATTCATCTTGGGAAAAGGAAGGTCAGAGCAAAACTTCTACTCCTACCCGACGTTCAGTGTTTCAGCGTTTGAGTGTGTCTACATCGAAGAAAGTAGATGAACCGCCGAGATCCGTGTTCGATCGCCTTCAAGCAACCTATGGCCAATGCAAGGGAAAGTTGAAAAGTCTTGAAACAGATGAATCCGACGAGATGAATGACAACAACGGATTTTCCAGTACTGTTCCTTCACGGATGAAGAGAAAACCTTTTATTCTCATAAATACAGAAGGTTCTTTAAAAGTAAAGCGACAGATAGTCATTCTAACTAACCCTTCGAAGGTGAACCAAGAGCTTGAAGAAGAACATGTCAATTGCTGCCATATTTCTTTCGAAGAAATGCCAGATACTGAAATTTCTGAAGATGATGCTGAAGAAGCACCCGCATCGTTAGAAGATGGCAGTCAATCAACGATTGATGAACTCAAAGAGGTAAACTTGGGTACGACAGAAGAATCGCGCCCGACATTCATCAGTGCGTCACTTAGTGCTGAAGAGGAACGTGAATACTTGAATTTGCTCGTTACATATAAAGATGTCTTCGCTTGGTCGTACAAAGAGATGCCAGGACTCGATCCAAAAATAGCAGTCCACCATCTTGCGATTAAACAAGGATATCGACCTATTAAGCAGGCCCAAAGGCGTTTCCGACCGGAGCTCGTTCCTCAAATTGAAATTGAAGTCAATAAGTTGATAGAGGCGGGATTCATTCGAGAAGTGAAATATCCAACATGGATCGCAAACATTGTGCCAGTCAAAAAGAAGAACGGACAACTGCGTGTATGTGTGGATTTCCGTGACTTGAATAATGCATGTCCCAAAGATGATTTTCCGTTGCCCATCACTGAACTTATGGTCGACGCCACTACAGGACATGAAGCCTTATCTTTCATGGACGGATCATCAGGGTATAATCAAATTCGAATGGCCCTTGAAGATGAAGAGATGACAGCATTTCGAACTCCAAAAGGAATATACTGTTACAAGGTGATGCCTTTTGGATTAAAGAACGCTGGGGCAACTTACCAACGAGCCGTGCAGAAGATCTTTGATGATATGCTCCACAAACGTGTTGAGTGCTATGTTGATGATCTAGTGGTCAAATCCAAGAAACGAGAGGACCACTTGCAAGATTTGAAGATGGTTTTTGACCGTTTGAGAAAGTACCAGTTGAAAATGAATCCTCTTAAATGCGCCTTCGGTGTGACATCAGGAAAGTTTCTTGGTTTCGTAGTAAGGCATCGAGGAATTGAAATCGACCAATCAAAGATTGACGCCATTCAGAAAATGTCGGAACCACGAAACTTGCGAGAATTAAGAAGTCTCCAAGGACGCCTGGCCTATATCAGAAGGTTCATCTCCAATCTAGCAGGTCGATGTCAGCCATTTCAAAGACTGATGAGAAAAGATACAACCTTTGAATGGGATAAAGCTTGTCAAAATGCTTTTGATAGCATTAAAAAGTATTTGCTTAATCCTCCCGTCTTAAGCGCTCCAATCGTAGGAAAACCGTTGATATTGTACATTGCTGCACAAGAAAGATCACTTGGGGCATTGCTCGCTCAAGAGGGAGAGAAAGGAAAAGAATGTGCTTTGTATTATCTAAGTAGAACTTTGAATGGGGCAGAGCTAAATTATTCACCCATTGAAAAGATGTGCCTTTCACTTTTCTTTGCCATTGACAAACTGAGACATTACATGCAAGCCTTCACGGTGCACTTGGTGGCAAGGGCTGATCCGATCAAGTATGTCTTGTCTAGACCAATTATCTCAGGGAGGTTGGCTAAGTGGGCGATTTTACTTCAGCAATACGACATTGTCTATGTTTCGCAAAAGGCGGTGAAGGGGCAAGCCTTGGCAGACTTCTTAGCCGACCACCCGGTACCGTCAGACTGGAAATTATCTGAAGCCTTACCTGACGAGGAGATATTCTACATTGAATTGGCCGAGCCTTGGACTATGTATTTTGACGGAGCAGCTCGAAGGAATGGCGCAGGGGCAGGAGTAATATTCATTTCGCCTGAAAAACATATGTTGCCATATAGCTTCACATTTGGAGAAGTGTGCTCGAACAACGTCGCTGAATATCAAGCGCTCATCATTGGTCTTCAAATAGCCAAAGAGATCGGGGTGACGTACATTGAAATTTTTGGAGATTCAAAATTGATAGTCAATCAATTATTGCTCCAATATGAGGCAAAACATGAAGATTTGATACCTTACTTCAATTACGCCAGACAATTATTGGAAAGCTTCGAGAGTGTGACGATAGAACATGTTCCAAGATCTGAAAATACAAAGGCTGACGCATTGGCAAATTTAGCCACTGCTCTGACGATTTCAGAAGTTGAAGTTCTAAACATTCCACTCTGCCAAAGATGGGTTGTGCCTCCAATTGAAAAGGGAAGTCAAGAAACGAATGCAATATCTGTCTATGTGATTGAAGAAGAAGATTGGCGACAGCCGATTATAGATTACCTACAGCATGGAAAGCTTCCTGTCGAGACGCGTCATAAGACTGAGATACGAAGAAGAGCATCTCGATTTATCTACTACAAAGATACCCTATATCGTCGCTCATATGAAGGCCTTTATCTTCGATGTTTGGGAAAAGATGAATTAGTGCAGGCTTTAGAGGAAGCACATTCAGGTGTTTGTGGAGCTCATCAATCCGGGCCAAAGCTTCATTTTCAACTAAAGAGAATGGGCTACTATTGGCCTACGATGGTTCAGGATTCGATGCAATATGCAAAGAGGTGTGAAGCTTGTCAATTTCACGCCAACTTCATACATCAGTCACCAGAGCCGCTCCACCCAACTGTAGCTTCATGGCCATTTGAAGCTTGGGGGCTTGACCTTGTTGGTCCTATAACACCAAAATCATCGGCAGGACACTCTTATATCCTTGCAGGAACTGATTATTTCTCAAGATGGGCTGAAGCTGTTGCATTAAAAGAAGCAAAGAAAGAAAATGTAGCAGATTTTGTTCGTAATCATCTCATTTATCGATATGGCATTCCTCATCGCATCGTGACAGATAATGGAAGACAGTTCTCTAACAGTTTGATGGACAAGTTATGTGAAAAGTTTGGCTTCAAACAATATAATTCGTCTATGTACAATGCTGCTGCGAATGGGTTGGCCGAAGCATTCAACAAGACATTATGCAACTTGTTGAAGAAAGTAGTCTCCAAGACGAAGAGAGACTGGCAAGAAAGAATTGGTGAAGCGTTATGGGACAGGAGCCACACCCTACTCTCTCGTCTATGGAGTAGAAGCTGTTCTCCCTCTAGAAAGAGAGATTCCATCGTTGCGAATGGCGGTGCAAGAAGGTTTGACTGTGGAAGACAATGCTAAGTTACGTCTTCAAGAGTTAGAAGCATTAGATGAGAAAAGACTGGAGGCTCAACAAGCTTTGGAATGTTATCAAGCGCGCATGTCTAAAGCTTTCAACAAAAAGGTACGACCTCGTTCATTTCAAGTTGGTGAGCTCGTACTCGCAGTTCGAAGACCTATCATCACGACTCGACATACAGGACATAAGTTTACACCTAAATGGGACGGACCCTACGTTGTGAAAGAAGTCTACACAAATGGAGCATACAAGATAGTTGACAAAGACGGGCTCAAAATTGGCCCAATCAACGGCAAGTTTCTCAAGAAATATTATGCTTAAAATGTAATACTCCTTATCGTAAGAGTATAAACTACATGATACTCCTGGCCCGCATGAGTTAAAAAGGTGAACGGCCCAAAAAAAAAAAATCAAATTTGTACCCTGAACTACGTTATGACTTGATCCCATATATTAATGGGTACGTAGGCAACTTAAAGGAAACTTTAAGCTCAGTCCATAAAATAAAATAAAAAAATCATTATCTCATGTTGGTAAAGAAGGAAATTCGTTCTTGAATAATACAAAAAAAATTGTAGGTGAATTATGATGAGAAACAAGTCTAATATTGAATGACAAAGTTTGCCTATTACAAAAAAAAAAAGATACATCTCCGATATCAAAAAAAAAAATTGCTACAAAAGAAATTGAAGTCTGATCACGACATCCACTTGTAGTTCTTCAGCTCTTCTTGTGCATCTTCCAACATCCCACGAAGCATCGTCAAATGGTTAGCATCAGCATCAGTAAGAACAGGGGCATATTCAATACCACTTATAATTCCTCGTAGTTTGGAAGCCTCGAGTTGATGTTGTTTTAAAAGGTCCTCCTTCTCGACAATCGACTTAGAAGTCTCGCCTCGCCTAGCTTTCACAGCTTCAAGCTTAGCTTCCAATTCTTCTTCTTCTCGCAATGCTTGCAAATGTTGTTGCTGAAGTATACTCTTTGCTGTGAGTAGTTCACTTTCACTATATAGTATCTTCTCCAAGCTAAACTTAGTTTCTTTCAATTGGCGATTCTTACTCTCTGAAGTTAATTGAGAAGAAAATGACGACTGCAGCTTGTTATACTTCTCCACCTTCTTGAAATACGCACTTACAATCCCTTCAAGAGGATCCAAGCCGGGTGCACGAGTCTCAGAAATGGCATGAAGTATTTTGGCTGTCTCTTGTTCAAGGCGAAGTATCTTGTCGAAAGGAGTGCGTATGATCTTTTGATGTATGCTGTCCCACAGGGCAAGGGCAGCTTGTTTCCTATAGTTGGAAATCACATTGTCAGCACAATAATCAGAGATCTCAGACGCAGCTACATGGTTTGTTGTCTTTATTTGTCCAGAAATTTCATCAGTTACAGGAGGACAAGATTGAGTCACAACTCTATCCATTGGCGCTCTGAAATTGCCCACACGCGCAGCTACAGAATCAAAAACGTCTGGACTCACAAAAGAAGAAGGACTGTGATGCCCCTCGACTTCTATAAGGAGATCATTTAAAGGTGACTGCAAAAAAAAAAAAAAAAGTAAGTAATAGTGATAATAATGATGGTAACATATTATGATGAAAGGGAATGAAAACGCTTACCAGTGGGGCAGGGAGTTCAGGAAATTGTGATGAGCTAGGAACTCCATCAAAATATTCATCTTCGTATACTGATGGTTGTTTGGACTTTTTAGATCTTTTCCAGTGATGATCGTCGCTACTGCTCTGACTACCATTGTTATCCTTAGAGCAAAATTCACCAGGTTCAAACATGCGAATCCTTTTGCCTCCGATGTCATTACCAACCGTTTTAGGAAATTTTGGCTTAGAGGGAAGAGGAGAAGCGCTGTCCACCAACTTTTGTATGCCTTCTTCAAGATAAGTCCCATGCTTGGCTAACCACCAACTTCTGTAGCGTTGAGTAACTTGAGTGTGTGGTTTCGTTGCACGAGCAGGAAGGTATACTTGGGATAATGTTTCTCTTTGAGTGCATATCCTCCAAAGATGTAACACATTCGCTAAATTTGCCTCAGGAATTTCTTTACTCAAGTCGTTCGGTATGTCTTGATAGAATCCAAATTGTCGACTAAATCGACAAGGACTATAAGCTTCAATAACCATCAACGATCCACAGCGTGAAGACAAGAAACACGATCGAATGCTTATGAAGAATGAAGAAAGCCAAAACGATAATTTTCCGTCATCTTTCAAAAGCTCGCCTGTATTTCTGGCTTGAAGACTCGCATACCATGACACATATTTACCTTTGTGAATATGTACACGGGCTTCAAAATCGTTAAAGTACTTAGCCCCACCCTCGCCAGAAAACTCAACCATCATCGGGCCAATGACAGGTGCTGGGACTTTGTAATGCGTGTTAAAATAATAAGCCAGCCAAGCATGGACATAGTGCAAAGGGAAACAAGCCTTTGAAAATCCAGCAGAAGGAGATGCACTGTGAATCTGGCCAAGTCCATGATAAATATTGGCCAAAACAGGAACAGCAAGACTGAAAACGTAACCTTCAGCCATAAGACTGGCGACTTTAAAAACTCCTGGACGAAGAGAAGCACGTTGGTCGGGAAATACAAATGCGCACAACCAACAAGAAAGAAAGGCAGCCAAGTATGTCTTATCTTTCAATTCATCTTCTACGCCCAACACGCAAAATAGATCCATTTCTTTTTCGGACCAACTGTGACGCTTGATAGGAGCCCCATTCGGATTATGGGTCTGACGTGGACGAGAAGTCTTCTTCGACTTTCGGGAAGGAGGTTTTTCATATTTCGAATCTCCTTTGAACCAGAAAGAAATCCACGATTTGATAGGAATTTGAAGGCGATCGCGTTGTCGAGATGCAATGTGATAGTACGCAGCAAAAAGGTACTCACAACTTTTCGGGCAATCTTCATCCTCTCGATCAGGCGAGCCTAATAATTCCTTACAGCAAGGGACAACTTCATCATAAAACCTACCCTTGATGGAAAGACCTCCTAATCTCCACATGTCCCATAGAGAGATAGACAACTCTCCTGATGATGTGTGAAGTGTATTTGTGGATGGACACCATGCTTCACAAAAAGCTCGAACTATATCATTATTGCGATCATAAGTGTATAGGGAAGCCATTACAGCATCAAACAAACGAGCCTTCTTCAGTATCGGCGTATTTAAAGAAATTACGACCTCTAACCATTCCCAATAATCAGGAATATAAAAGAATTCTCCATGAATTCTTATTGAATTACCCCAACGAACTTGTTCGTCTCCAATAATTCGACGACCTAAAGTTGATTCTGGATTTTCACCCGGCACCTTGCTATGTATTAGGGACTCTAAAAACCACGCCTTCAATGAAGAGTCGTGACTCAAAAGTCTTTCTTCTGACCATCTAGACAAAGAGGTTGAATTATCCAGGCAATGTTGTGATCCCCTCAAATTACCGCATATTGTCTCTCCTACAGGAAGAATAACGCCATTTTCAACAGGCTGGTCTCTATCCTTCAACACGACTAAGCAGTTTTTCTCAGGATCAGGGTGCTCAGTGAAATACACCATGATGGAGATAAGTTTCTCTACAAAAAAAAAATGTCAATCTTATCCAAGAAGTTTTGAAGGCAAGAAAGTGATGCATGAATAATCAATCATACAAATATATATATATATATATATATATATATAATCAACTCTATAAGACACTATAGTCATCAAAACGACTGGTCTAGACAGAGTGGAATCACTTTAGGTGAGTCTGGTGACTACCCCTGCAGGTTACTCAGATCACCCAATAAAATGGGGACTGGTCTAGCAGGAGTGTATCACTGAAAGCAAGTCTGATGACTGCCCCTGCAGGTTACTCAGATCATCCAATAAAATGGAGACTGGTCTAGCAGGAGCACATCATTGTAGGCGAATCTGGTGACCACCCCTGCAGGTTACTCAGATCACCCAATAAAATGGGGACTGGTCTAGCAGGAGTGTATCACTGAAAGCAAGTCTGATGACTACCCCTGCAGGTTACTCAGATCATCTAATAAAATGGAGACTGGTCTAGCAGGAGCACATCACTGTAGGCGAATCGGGTGACCACCCCTGCAGGTTACTCAGATCACCCAATAAAATGGGGACTGGTCTAGCAGGAGTGCATCACTGAAGGCGAATCTGGTGACCACCCCTGCAGGTTACTCAGATCATCCAATAAAATGGAGACTGGTCTAGCAGGAGTACATCACTGTGGACGAATCTGGTGGCCACCCCTGCAGGTTACTCAGATCATCCAATAAAATGGAGACTGGTCTAGCAGGAGTGCATCACTGTGGACGAATCTGGTGGACACCCCTGCAGGTTACTCAGATCACCCAATAAAATGGGGACTAGTCTAGCAGGAGTGCATCATTGTAGGCGAATCTGGTGACTACCCCTGCAGGTTACTCAGATCATCCAATAAAATGGAGACTGGTCTAGCAGGAGTACATCACTGTGGCCGAATCTGGTGACCACCCCTGCAGGTTACTCAGATCACCCAATAAAATGGAGACTGGTCTAGCAGGAGTGCATCACTGTAGGCAAATCTGGTGACTACCCCTGCAGGTTACTCAAATCACCCAATAAAATGGGGACTGGTCTAGTAGGAGTGCATCACTGTAGACGAATCTGGTGACTACCCCTGCAGGTTACTCAGATCACCCCATAAAATGGGGACTGGTCTAGCAGGAGTGAAATCACTGCAAATAAATTTGGTGACGACTGTTGCACGATGCTTACACATCCAAGCAAGAAAGAAACAAATTGCAATAATATATGTGCAAAAAAAAAAAATGTAGGAGAAAAGAGAAGCTATGACACGATCCAAGCAGTTCATATGTACACATCCAATAAGAACACCGATGGAATATATATGCATATTCAAAAAAAAAAAAAATGGCAAGCAAAGAAAAAAAAAAGAAAAAAAAAGAAAAGAAAAGTTTGAATATGTATATACCTTTGAAATGGTGGACAAAGCTCGATGGTGTGTCCAAGGAGACCCTCAAATAAATCGGTTAATTCCAAGTCCTATAAAGAAAGAAAGATAATTAGCGAAAAAAGGGATGATGGCTAAGCAAGTAAAATGTGTATATATATACATATGAGGTTGCGAAGTAAGCTAAAAAAAAAATTACATACAAGTGGCGATGTGTTAAATCCACGAAGTATTTAAGTATGACAAACAAAAAAAGATTGGCGGCCAAAGTAAGAGCTTTCTGAATCCATAGGCGGCTAGGATTTATAAAAAAAAAAAAAACGAAGCCTAATGTGTTGTGGCAAACTAAAACACAAATATTTGTGTTTGAATTGAAATATATATGAGGTGCAAAGTTAAATGGTTGTTATAAAAAAAAAAAGTAAAAAAAAAAAAAAAATTGAAAAGAAGAAGAAGCTTGCGGCTGGAACATCTTTAACCTAAAAAGATTTCATATGTATATATGATGAGGTGGCGACGACAAATTATTTAAAAAAAAAAAAAAAATCCTTCAGCTGAACTTAATTAGCACCATCTCTACCCTATTTATTTGGATCTTATATATGCTGCATCACATATACTTCCATAAATTCATGTGAAATTGGTGGCATGTGTGTGCGGCATGTAGGTTAAAAAAAAGTAGCAGTTCAAAGATCATGGAGTCGGCGGCAACGACGATATTATAAAAAAAAAAAAATTCTAAAGCTTCGGCAGTAGCTTATAAACAAAGGAATATATATATTCAAGGTTGATTTTGACTTACCAATGGCGCGGCAAAGAAACACAAAGAGAAATTTTCGCTCGAACTCAAGGCCTACACAAAGAAGAAAATACATGAACATTTGAAGTCAAATGAAAGGAAGAAAAGAGAAATTAAAAGAGAGAAATTTTCTCTTACCTAGGTTGCTTGTTTGAATGACTTTGTGTCTTGGCCTATGCAACCTATTCAATTTATAAGGGAAAAATTAGGTCAAACACATAAGGAAAAGTTTATTCTTGGCCAAGGAAATTTTTGCCTAATCAAATATGGAAAGGAATTTCCTACAATTGTCATTAAGGTAAAAAAAAATTTGCCTCCAAGTCATATGAATCAAGAAAGAAATCTTGTCCTAATAAAATTGGCAAGCCAAGAGACCTCTAATTTTTATTTTTATTTTTTTGTTCAAAGTGCCTATCTACCTCCAAATTCATGTCCAAGGTAGAGAAAAAAAAATTGTCACAATTTTGGCTAAAATTAATTTTCCAATTTCAAATTAATATTGGAAATCAAAATTCAAAATTTGGCCAAAATCAATGTTGGTAGCGAAAATGAAATTATTTGGAATTGTAACTTAATATTCTAATTAATTTCGTCTATCGACACAAATTAAAGTTATGACTAAACGTTATATATTTTTCTCACAAATCATGCTTTTCAAAATCCATGCACGCATATAGGTGCATAAATTTCGAAAAGGGGGCATTTGTTGAGTGAGAAATTTCGGTCAATCACAAATTGCCACGTCATTAATTTGAATTAATGATAAAATAATTTTGGGACCAATTACAAATTTACACGTGTCCCTAAATTAAATTAATAGACATTAAAATTCGGCAAATCAAACAATGCCACTTGTCTATTATTGATACATAAGTCGAGTCCAATCAAATTATGCCACGTGGCAATTGGACTCGAGACTAATGTGACTCGAGATCATCGAAGAAATTGTGCTAAATTAAAATAATCCAATTTTATTAAAAATAAGTTGGATTAAAGCCCAAACATAGCCTAAGCCCAAAGATTGGGCCCAAGCCCAAGCCCATATGAGGTCCATCAAACTCTATAAATAGAGGAGGCCACCATTCATTTTGGGCATTCAGACAGAGTCAGAGAAGCCAGAGCCCAGAGCATTCTCTCAAGGTCCAAAGTCTTCAGAAGTCAGAGAGTTTAGAGAATTCAGAAGATCAAAGATTCAGAATTCGACCATCTCAAGACTCAGAAGATCCAACGACTGAAAGACTCCAAAGAATCAACCGTTTCTTCATCAAGATACAAGTTGAAGATTCAACCTTCCTCCGTCTGAGATCAAGCTTGTCGGCCCTCAGATCAGACTCCATATTTTGAGAGAAAGCATCAGAGGATAAATATTAGAGATTGTAACACTTCTACATACAAGATCAATAAAATCAAGTTCATTTCCACGAATTAAATTTCCTTTGTCGAAATCTCGTGTGAACAATGTCCTCTCAATCCGAAGACATACTACCTGCACCCAAGAACATCAGCAATTAAAAACCCAAAAAAATAAGGACACCAGCAACCCGAAGACATACTAATTTTCCCCCAAAAATGAATAAGCTAAAAAGAAGATACCGCCCACCCTCACCACCAGAATGAATAATTGCAATTAAATACTGCAAAACACATCTCTGTCCTCGGAAATGACGTAAACGGCGTCTGTAAATAACCGTAAATACAAGGGGTAAAAAACGTCATGTCACCGCCCACCCTCACCACCAGAATAGCCTTCATACAGCAGCCCACCCGTCCATCTTCTTCCTCCAAAAGTAGAAACCCTTGAGAGCATTCCACACCCCCGAACTCTCCATTCCACACCATTTCCCTCCGCCAAACAGAGTGAATATCACTACCTACCTCTCACACCACGACGACGAACCATCTCCGTCGTGCCAACGACCTTCATCCGCCGCGTCGAAAATCATCTCTTGCATGCTCGGTCGTTTCTCCCCCTACGCACGACTGTATCAAAAAAATTGAAATAGGTAACGGTTTCGTTTCTCTCCCCTTATATTTGCAACAAACAGATACTAAAATCCCGAGATTTTAGGGATTTAGTTTACTCCCTTTGAAACTGTCCCCACGGGGTGTATACCAGTATTGACACTCGGGATGTTAATGACTACACAACACCCCCTGTATGTATCGTTTTGAAATTCGTTGACCATCCAAAACACATCTCTGTCCTCGGAAATGACGTAAACGGCGTCTGTAAATAACCGTAAATACAAGGGGTAAAAACGTCCAAAATAATCCAGTAAACAGTTCCCTAAAATGTCGGTAGCCATGCTTGCAAAATCCAAACTTCCGTAGCAAAAAATCAAGAATGCTTATTTTTTGTAGTCATTTATCACAATTTCCCTTAAAAAAAAGTATTATTTTATGCCCTCTTTCAGTGTGCGAGAGCTCGGGAGGTATGGGACCTTCTTTTTCCTCCTATGAATGAGGGTCATTTGTATCTCATGGATATTAAAGACCGCTGGTTGAGTTTGGATGGTAATCAGGACAGATCTTAGAGCGTATTTGTGTGGGGGCTTGGACAATCTAGAATGATAGGAATAGTTGGGTTCATAATCGTCCAATCCCTACTGCAGCGACGCGAAGTGAATGAATCAATGCATATCTTTCAGATTATTGGCAGACCAACCCGAAAGGTGGGACACATGTTCAGTCTGAGGAAGATGTTCTTGGTCTTATTTCAAAAGGTGAAGAGCTTATTTTGCATATCGATGCAGCTTTTATGGGAGCTATGAGCAAAAGTGTTATTGGGCTAGTTATGCGGGATAAATTTGGTCATCTCCAGGCAGCTCAAACGTTAGTTTCTACGATTTGTACCTCTCCATTAGGGGCGGAAGCGGTAGCAATGCTAGAAGGGTTTCGCCTGACAAGAACAATGGATGTGCATCGTTTAACGGTTCTGTCTGATTTCCTGACTTTAATTAAATCTATTAATGAGGAGATCCAATGTGAATCTTGCATTGCCTCGACACTTTGGGATATCAAAGCCATCCAAAATTCGTTCGAGAAGGTGAGCTTTAATTTCATTGGTCGTAAATTTAATGGCTTTGCCCATAAGATGGCTCGAGCAGGTCTTTTTTCGTCGCCCTTTTTGTGGTTAGGAAACTATCTTGAGTGGATGGAAAGTTTTATCGCTCCAAGAACGATGTATGTTTGTATCCCCTTGGGGCTTTTTTGTTTCTTAATGAATTTCTCTTTTTCTCAAAAAAAAAAAAAAAAAAAAAACGAATTATAAACCATATGTATGATATGAAATTGACAAAATATTGGAGAAAAATGGCATTAGAGATTTTTTTTTTTTTTTTTTTTTGTTGAAATTATGAATTTTGAAAAAAAAAAAAAAAACTCAATGTTCAATTTATATATCGGTTATATACTTATCTAAATTAAAAGGTAAGAAATCCAAATTGATCCGACCTTCGAGGAATGGATTTTTTCGAAAATAAAATGTAGGCAGGGGTGCGGACCGGCACCGTTTACTGGCGACGTTGACCGGGTCGAAGGACCGTTGACGTTAAAGTTAACACCTCATCCAGTTTATTAAATTAAAATTAAATTTAAAAAAATCATAAAATATGACGTAGCTGTAGCCAATCAAAATTCGCGCAAATCATAGTAAAAATATAGAGGGCGGAAATTTCCAGTAGATCCGAAACCCACGAGAACGGTAGCTCGACTTCGACCTCCCCGCTTTAGAAGATCGCATTCATTTCTTTTGCTCCGATTCCAAGAAGACTCTGAAAAGTATCCCATGGCCTACGTTGAACGAGGTTCTCTCTTAATTTCTAATCAGTTTTAGATTTTTTTTCCCCTCTGGTTTGGTCCAAGGAATACTTTCGTTGAATTGGGGGTTTTGGTTCTGTTGTTGTATTTAGAAGTGATCCTTGTGTGTTTGGTTTGTTGATTTATTATCTTTGTATCCTTTCCCTGTATCCCGTGGTAATATGCATTTAATGATTCTGATTTCGATTTTGAGCTTAGTTGGTTAGATCCAATTAATTTTTCTGGAAGACGTGGTATTCTGAGGGAACTTCGATCCGATTGCACATCTCTTGGTCTATTTTTCTAACCATTTGTCAGAAACTTTGTGAATTTTATACCATCAAATGGAAAAACCATACACAAAAGATAAATCCTAGGTCATGAATTTAATCATGATTGGGGCGGAACCCTTGAATTCGATTATTCGAGTTAAAAAGGGAGCGAGGTTCTACGACCTTGCGGAATGACGGGAAAATAGAGAAATATGGTGGTTGAGTTTGGGAAATTTCTAGTCATTTGATAACTTAGATAAGGGACATAGGCTTCTTATTTCCTTACCTTAAATTTCAAATTTTGTGGTGCGGGTGCCATTTTTACAACCTATTATTTACACTTTCAAGATGGAGGCATTTGGTTATTTCTTTGAGTGTGTGGATAAAGTGACGGTATTTATTTATTTATTTATTATTTATTTTTTTTTTATAAGAAACATCCAGAGATAGATTTCATTCAGCTGACAAAAAATAATACAGCATAAGGGCCAGGGGATGAGAAAGCCCCTGCCCAAACTCTATCTCATAAGGGCCTTCCAATCGTTGGCTATCATTGATAAGCTATAATTACAAAAAAATTTGTTGAGAGAAATCCACCAGGAGGCCGTATTTTGTACAAAATTACAAAAAGAATCGAAACTAGAGGCCTTATCTTCGAATGATCTAGCATTTCTTTCCTTCCAAATGCCTCAAATAGCAGCTCTAAAAGCACAAATACCCACTAATCTCGCTTTCTGGGGTAGGTTCCACGCGCTAAGGCCTTCTTCCAGCCACTCATCCACCTTCTTAGGCAAGCAAAAAGAAATTTCCAACTGTCTTGCAATGAGATTCCAAACTTTTCCAGCAAACTCACAATGGAGAAACAGATGGTTAAGGTCCTCCCTTTCTTTTAAGCACATTCTGCATCCAGGAGGAGAAAGAGCCCAATGTTGGAATTTCTTTTGGATCTTCTCATCCGTGTTTATGCTGCGAAAAGCAACTGACCACAAAAAGCCCTTAACTTTTTTAGGACTATTGTGTTTTCAAATGAGGTTAATCAAACTTTGACTAATTCTGGCCTTGCTTTTAATTGAATTGTGAAAAAAAGACTTGGTGGTGTATTTCCCACTTTTATCGAGCTGCCACCAAATATTATCCGGAAGAGAGTTCAGTTGAACATTGCTGATTTTTTCAACCAAAAGCATCCAGCTATCAAGCTCCCTGTCGAACAAACCTCTACGGAGAGCTAGATCCCACGTTTGCTGACCATGATCCCAGCAGTCGAAAATAGAGGCGCCTTTCTTCCCAGACAACATATAGAGGTCCGGAAAGGCTGTTTGGAGGGGGACATTATCGCACCATTTATCTTCCCAAAATCTAATGTTTTTCCCACAATTAAGGGAAAACCGAACAAATTGATTGAAGGCATTATAGTGTTTAGCAATTTCAGTCCAGGGGCTACTTTTATTTCTAGGCGAGATGTTGCCAGATTTCCAACCATAAGGATCCTCCCCATGAATGCTAATAATCACTTTTCTCCAAAAAGAGTCCTCTTGAGTAAACCTCCAGAGCCATTTAGTAATTAAGGCCTCATTTCTTTGGTGTAAAGATCCTACACCTATCCCCCCATGCCTGATCGGAAGGGCTGCCCAGTCCCACTTTACTAAATTGCAACCTAGTTTGTAGTTTCCCCCATTCTAGAAAAAGTCCCTGCTAATCTTTTCCATGGACTTAGTCACTGATTTGGGAGCTTTGAGAAGGGAGAAAAAGTATTGGGGGATGCTATTTAGGACCGCTTGAATTAAGGTCATTCTCCCTCCCTCGGATATGGGAAACTTCTCCAATTATCCAGCTTCACTCTGAATTTATCAATTAAAGGATCCCAAAAGGCTTTTTGCTTATACTTACCACCAAGAGGGAAGCCCAAGTAATTCACAGGGAGGAACTCTTCACCTAAGAAGCACGGACACTGACACGCGACACGACACGACACGACACGGACACGGCGACACGTCAATTTCCAAAAAAGTAGGACACGACACGTTAGGGACACGTTATTTTTTTTATTTTTTTATTTTTTAAAACATATATATGTGTGCATATTTTGACATATTATGAATATTTAATACTTTTATGTAAATTTCCTCTATATTTAAACATTAAAACAAGTAAAAAACAGAATTATGGATAAAAACAAAAAAAAAAAAAAGAAAAAAAAAAACAGAACTATGGATAAAAACAAAAAAAAAACACAAAGGCTACAGAGAAGGATAAAAACAAAAAAAAAACTACAAGGATAAAAACATAACTATGGATAAAAATAGAAAAAAAAAACACAAAGGCTTTAGGGAAGGATAAAGATAGAAAAAAAAACAACAAGGATAAAAACATAACTATGGATAAAAAAAGAAAAAAAAAATCTTGTTGGAGCCGTGTCCGAAAATTAAAAAAAAAAAAAAATCAGACACCCACGTGTCGTGTCCGACACTGACATTTCGTCATTTTAGAAGTGTTTGTGCTTCTTAGCTCTTTACTACAACCAACATTGTCAGCCCACCTTTTCACTTCATCCCCACGGGAATTGATCCCAATCATAGCAGACTTAGACTTATTTATGGAGAGACCCGAACCTGCTAAGATGATCTTCAACATGTCCCACCATTGCTGAATATCATACTCATCATAGGGGCAAAAGACTAAAGTATCGTCCGCGTATTGCAACATAGAAAGAGGGGTTTTACACCTGCCAACCTCCCAGCCTTTAAGGATTTTCTTCTCCAAACAGAATTGAACCGATCTCGAGATGGCATCCCCCACAATGGTAAAGAGGAACGGGGAGAGAGGGTCCCCTTGCCTCAGCCCTCTAGAGGTCGTAATTTTGCCTCTTGGCTTCCCATTTATCAACACAGAAAAATTAGTCTTATTGAGGCATCCGACTATCCATTTTCTCCACACCAAACCAAATCCTTTCAGCTCAAGAACGACATCAAGGAAGCTCCAGCTAACTTTATCATAAGCCTTCTCCAAATCTAGCTTAATCATCACCCCGGATTGCTTATTCACCTTATAATTTTCCACAGCTTCAGAGGCCACCAGAATGGCATCTAAAATTTGCCTACCCTGCACAAAGGCAGCTTGACCGTCATTGATAGTGTGAGGCAAGATCCGCTTGAGTCTTTCTGCCAACACTTTGGCTATAATTTTATATAGGGAAGTCACCAAGCTGATAGGTCTAAAGTCTCTAACCCTGGCTGCATTCTTCTTCTTGGGTTACAGGCAGATATAGGTTTCATTTGTCCGTTTATTGATTATGCCATTCTTAAAAAATTCTTGGAACACCTCTACTAAATCGGACTTCAAGATGTTCCAAAATTTTTTAAAGAACTCACCTGTCAACCCATCCGGCCCTGGAGATTTCATACAACCCATACTCTGAATAGCTTTGAATATCTCATCTTCACTGAAGCTCTGCAAATCTCTTTGACTATCATCAATCGGGGATCAAGCCAGACCGTCTATCACAAATCGCGGGTATTTTTTTATTTTCTCCACTCTGTTTTTAGTTCTACACTGTGTTTATCATCTTTATGGCTTTAGTGAATAGAACCGAGGATGAAAAAGGCCCAGAAAATGGTAAACTTCTTCGCTCAAAAGGTTATACCATTCACTTTAAGAGGATTTTTTGCCCTTATAAAATGCATCTACTTAATATAAAATTTAAAATTGTATTGTAGATGGTAGTTCACAATGGAGGATATAAGTATCAGTGCTTGTGAAAATCTGATGAAGAAACCAAATGTGTTTTCTTTTAAACTAGTTTTATTTGCTTCATGTTCGTCAGGCTCTGTAGTGTTAGTGATTAATTTTATAAAGTATAAACTCTAGAGCTGTTCTTCGTGTCTTCTATTTGTTAAGCACTACCTGATTGCAAGCTATCGACAAAAATTTTGTGAAATTACCATAATTTCAAGCAGTAGAGAGAGAAGATATTCTGCGTTTTAAATATTAACAAGCTTCATAATTTTGTTGTTTTGTAATGCTGTTGAACTGAATCAATTTGCTAAAAGAATATATGCTTTCCTATGGTTTGGCAGTTTTTCTGCACTCTTTACAAGTGCTTGTTAAGGATTTGATGTTTTATTGAGGTTTTCTTCTCATGCACATTTAAAAATCTGTCTGCGACCTAAGGAGGTTATCAGGAAGCTTTTGTCAACTCGTGCTTGGAATTCCTCTTGGTTGTTCTGTTTAGCAGGGTTCTCTAAGACTGTGTAGGTGGATAGTGCTCGTACAGAATACTTAGATAGAACTCGTGCTTGGAATTGCTTTGGTTGCTTCTTACTGGTGAACTCTCTCATAATTTAATCATGAGGGATGTTCAAGTTTCCGAAGCATAAATTGATTCTAAATTTGCCAGTATTAAACAGCCCTGTGTAATTTCCTATTGCACTCCGCTACCTGTCTCCTGGTACATTCATTTTTCATCTTCGTCATATAGTACTTAGAATAGCTAGATTTTTAGGAAGCCTTGGTGCGTTAACTTATGGAGTACCGAACTGTGTTCTTTCTTGACTTTCGACTGCTGGTCTTGTTGTCTTCAGTAATGGCCTCTTTCAACTCTTCTATAATTGCTGTTGTCTGTATGACATTGTTTTTTATATTGTTATTTGTTTACAAGTTTGAAGAGATGTTAAATTGCTCTCACGTTCCACAATGTCCCATCTTATCTGATTTGCTATCTCCGGATTGATAAGCTTTGGTAGTATTCTTAGGTGGGTCTGACATGTTACTATTCTTGATCTGATACTTTCTTGAAACTATGAAATTGGATGTTTCCATGTTGTCGATTATGTCGAGCATTTAATGACGAACTATGCTATTGCTTGATATCTTTTAGGCGTTGTGAAATCCAAGAAATCATTTTGGCGTCTCAAAACCATAACTGATTTCTTTTGGGCCATTGTAAACGTTATCGGTGTGTTTTTTACCACCTTGTTCTCGGTAAGTTGTTCTTTATCGCCCTGAGAATAATGTTAGCATTTAGAACCCTCATCATGGGAGGGAAGATTAACTTTTCATACTTCTTTCTAGATGGAAAAATCAGAGGCTTATAGAAAAGGATCTGGTTCTGGCAAGAAATGGGACGGTGGTGGCCCTGGAGGTCCCGGGTCAGGACCGTATGGTGGTCGTCCACGCGGTCCACCTCGTGGTCTGGATAATGTTCGAGGAATAGATCATAGTAAGTTGAATGCTGTTTCTCAAACTAACTTGTTTTTCTTTTCTTTCGTTTGATCTATTGACTGATCTGTGATCTGAACCGATGGCAACCAGATTCATTACCTGCTTGTGGCTCGTGCTGTGGCTAAGTTTTGGCTGCTTCCCTGGTGCATTTACATAAAGCTATCTAGACAATGTTATTTCAATTTAAAATCGTGGGACGTGTTGTAAATGTTGATGGAATGTTATCTGCGAATATATATATATATATGTATATGCCAAAGGAAAGCGTAAATCCTTCAATACATCAATAAGGTTCTCTCATATAATCTTTTACCATGCCTTTTTAAATGGCTTGATAGATTATTAAAAGTTATTTTTCTAACCAAAATTTGTATTGTTTGGTTAAAATTTTAAACAGGGGTGAAAAGTGTTTTGACGGATTAAAAGTTCTTTTAAAGTTTTTTTATAATCAAAACTTGTTTGAGAAATTTTAAGAACGGTTAAAAGATAACACTTCAAAATTTGTTGAAGAACAAGTATTTAACTAATTTTAAAACGCTCAAGTCAAACACGTGTAATCTTTAATTTAAATATCTTGCCATCAATTGTTTTAAGTCCTTGTTACTTGTTAGTGACTTTTATTTTAATATTACTCTAAAAAGCTTCTTTAAAAACAATTGTAAATATGTTAGTTTTGAACTTTTGAGACGGCTTTTATCCACTATTCAAGGGAAACGATTTCGACGCAATTGTGAGGTTGAACTACTTCCTATAATCATGTAGGAGTAAGAGATTTGAACCACAAATCTTTTGGTCATTAGTATAGTTTTATGTTCATGTAAAGCTATGTTCATGTTGGTTACTTCTTAGTCTCTTAATTTAATCATCCTCCCTTTTCTTAACTTAACTTATATGTATAATTTCTCCTTAGCTACACCCTATAATCCCTCCCATCTCTCTTTCAATTCTTTTTTTTTTAATTGGTCCTCTTTCAATTATTTCCTATAATCCTTCATCTCTTAATCTAATTATCTATCTCTCTTTAACTAAACCCTAATATCTCTCGTCTACTTAATTAAGTCCTCATAATACTTTCTCTTTGTAATTTGATTTACCCTCTTTCACTTCTTCAACCACAACAATCCAATGTTGCTTTTTGGTAATCATATTAAAGTCCATTTGAAATGACTTTCTAAATGTCTAAAAAAGTGTAAAATAAATGTTTTTAAACACTTGAAAAGCCATTCCAAACATAGACGTGCATACAACCTCTTGTAATATACCATTTTCACGAATTTAAGAAAAATCTATACTTTAGCACTCACACTATTATTATGAACTTCACTGTGTTTATTGTAATAGTTTTCCTTCTAACACTGACTATGTTTAAATTAAATTATTAAGTTTAACGAGTTTTTAAAATGGGGATTGAGAAAATGCCTTATTTCCCCACATGATCCAAGAGAGAGTCAAAACAATTTTTTTTTTTTTTTTTTGAAAAAGGTCAAAACGTTTCATTCATCTAAGTGGTAAGATACGTCAACTCATAAATTTTGAGTTGATCAAACTTTGCCCTTTTCTTTTCTAATAAAACTTTTACTAACTTGACATGATTTAGCAATTGAGATCATTACTTCCTCTAGGTAGTCCATCTATCTTATGAATTGGAGGGTTACATCTCAAAATCAATTGACAATAAGTGGAGTAACCCATCTATCTTATGAATTGGAGGGTCTCCACTAAATGTGGGAATCTCCATCATGACACTTATTGAACTAATAAAGGTAGAACTTCCAAAATAAAAAACAGAATGGCTATAAAATATGTCGAGTTTATAATATAACATAGCTTTCCTTTAACATACAAATATAAATTAATGTTGAAGAGATTGGATCTGTTGAAGATGACACATTTAGTAGAGACCTCCCAATTCAATATGTATATATATATATATATATCAAAAAGTTAAAGGTGCAAAATGGATGTACATACAAAATTTCCCCCTCCCACGAGCCTTCGACTAACTGAAAATACGCACCGAACCAATAGTTTGTTGAAACCGTATCGATTGAAACGACGAAGCAAAAAAAAGGAAAAAAGAACATGTAGCTGTAGCCTCTGTTCTTTAATTAGAAACAATAGTTTGTTCTATCGAACGATCCTAAACTTGTCCACGTTTCTTCTTCATTCATCCTCCATTCTCCAACCATTCCCAGATCCCACTTTTAAACTCACCCAAATCGAAACCTGCGCTCCATTGCAACCGGAAATGGAGGTCGGGAGAGTCCAGGACATCGCCTCGGCGGTGCTCTTCTCCGGCAGTCTCCCGCCCGAGTTCGTCCGCCCGGAGACCGAGCAGCCCGGTTTCACCACCGTCAAAGGCCAAACCCTCGCCGTTCCCGTCGTCGATTTCAGCAACCCAGATGAGGACTCTGTAATTCGAGCCATCGCCGACGCCAGTCGCCATTGGGGCATGTTTCAAATCGTCAACCACGAGATCCCAAACGAAGCGATCGCCCATTTGCAGGCTGTGGGGAAGGAATTCTTCGAGCTCTCACCAGAGGAGAAAGAGGCCTACGCTAAGCCCGCTGGTTCCAAATCCGTCGAAGGCTACGGAACCAAGCTCCAGAAGGAAGTCGATGGAAAGAAAGGCTGGGTCGACCATTTGTTCCATATCATCTGGCCTCCTTCTGCCATTAACTACAAATTCTGGCCTCGAACCCCTCCTTCTTACAGGTATGGAAATGGAGATGAGAACAAAACAATCTCGCCAAATTCCATTACGTTTCTTGATCGTTGAGTTTTCTGGGTCTGAATACAGGGCTGCGAACGAGGAATACAGAACGCACTTACAAGGGGTTGTGGATAAGCTCTTCAAAAGCCTCTCGCTCGGGCTGGGGCTCGAAGGGCATGAACTGAAAGAGCGCGCCGGTGGAGATGAATTAGTCTATTTACTGAAGATCAATTACTACCCGCCATGTCCACGCCCTGATCTGGCTCTTGGAGTCCCTGCACACACCGACATGTCGACCATAACAATTCTTGTGCCGAATGAAGTTCAAGGCCTCCAGGCCTTCAGAGATGGGCATTGGTACGATGTCAATTACATCCCCAATGCCCTGGTCATTCACATTGGCGATCAAATTGAGGTACTTAAAACTCGTTTTCAACTCCATGGATTTAAATGCAGGCAGGTGGTTCTGCTGTGAAAAGGGCTTGATTAGAACTGGTTTTTTTTGTTGTGTGTGTGTGAGCAGATTCTGAGTAATGGGAAGTACAAGAGTGTGTTGCACAGGACGACTGTGAGCAAGGAGAAGACGAGGATATCGTGGCCGGTGTTTTTGGAGCCGCCGGCAGATTTTGAAGTTGGGCCTCACCCGAAACTGGTGGATGAAGAGAATCCGGCGAAGTATAAGAGGAAGAAGTACGGTGAGTATGCATATTGCAAGTTGAATAAGATTCCACAGTGACTGTGACAGCGCCTGAGATTCTGAGATTCTTCTGCAGCTTCTTCCTTGGTCGTTTGTTTCGTCGTCTCTGGGCTTATGAGTCTATGTAATTTAGTATATGTCATCGTTTAGAAAAGTGGCAACGAGGGCTTGGGTTATTTTCAATGAATAACGTACTCTGTTTTAGATTGATGCTTCTCGGTAGAAATCAAACAACATAATATTAGTATTTAAAGTTTGATTAAATGAAGATGGGAAAAGAAAACTGTTTATTTTCTCATGGGCCGGTTGCAAGGATAGCAATATGGGCCAAAATAATTGCAAATCTAGCAACCCACAAAAAAAATTGCAAAAATGGCAAAATCTAATAGTTTGTGTGTTGCATTTACTAAAATATCCCTCTAGATTTTCTTTCACTGATAGAAAGTTTTTCTATCACTGATAGATTCTATCAGTGATAGAAATTTTCTTTCACTTCTATCATATGATAGAAAATTTTTCTACTACTAATAGATTCTATCGGCGATAGATATTTTTCTATCACTTGTTTGGTGTTCTATCAGTGTTTGGTTGTTGTTATTTGGTTTTCTATCAGTGTTTGGTTTTTGCTTTTCAGTGTTTGATTTCTATAATCGTTCGTTTTTGCTTTATTTTTCAATGCTCGATTTCACCATGTATCACCATCGCTGATAGAAACAAAATATCTTCTATCACTGATAGAAAAGTATCAGTGATAGAAAGATTTTCTATAACTCACGGAAAGTTTTTCTATCAGTCTCATAGAAAATCTTTCTATGAATGATAGAAATTTTTTCTATCACTCATAGAAAAAATTTCTATAAGTGATAGAAGATTTCTATCACTGATAGGTTCTATCAGGGATTGAAAGATTTTCTATCAAGAGTTTTCTATCATTGATAGAATATTTTTCTATCACTGATAGAATAGTAAAAATTTCTATCAGTGATAGAAATCTTTTATCTTTTATCACTGATAGAAAGTTTTTCTATCGGTGATAGAAAGTTTTTCTATCACTTATAGATTATATTTCTATCGGAGATAGAAAGATTTTTATGGGTTCAGGGATTGAAAGATTTTTTATCAAAAGTTTTTCTACGATTTTCTATAAAAAAAATTTTTATCACTGATAGAACCTATCAATGATAGAAATCTTTTATCACTGATAGAAAAAATTTCTATTAGTGATAGAAATCTTCTATTCTATCAGTGATAGAAACTTTCTATCACGGATAGAAAATTTTTCTACCACTGATAGAAAATTTTTCTACCACTGATAGAATCTATCAGTCATAGAAATATTAGTGATAGAAACTTTCTATCGCTGATAGAAAATTTTTCTACCACTGATAGAATCTATCAGTGATAGAAATATCACTGATAGAAACTTTATTCTATTAGTGATAGAAAGTTTCTATCACTGATAGAAAATTTTTCTACCACTGATAGAATCTATCAGTAATAAAAAGACTTTCTATCAGTAAAAAAAAAACTGACAAGGAAGAAGAACATGGGCACACAGGGGCAATATAGGAATATAAAAAATTAATTCAAAAATTTTGCCATATTTGCAAATATTTTTAAAAATTGCTATATTTGTAATTATTTATCTCCATGTTGCCACCCATTACAATTATCCTTTTCTCATTGCATATCAACAATTCCACTAAAACTAACTCAATACCAGCAAAATCAACGAAAGAAAAATCAGATTTATAGGACCCGTTTGATAACCCGTTTGATAACGTTATCGTTTCTAATTTTATTAAAAAATCTAAGCATTTAATAACTATGTATAGAATTTTTTAGAACAACTAAAGCTAGTTTCTCTTTCTGTTCTTGTTTCCAATTTTTTCCAAACATAAATAAGAATATAGATTTGTTATTATTGAATGTATAGGTGTTAGTTGGGGTCATGAAATTCTATTTTTCTAAAAAAACGGAAACAAGGAACGAGAATGTTACCAAACGGGCACATAGTGATTCGACTTCAATGAAAATGGTCAACATCCACTCTAGTCGAGCAATCATTAAATCACAATCAATCTCTACGTTCAACAGGATATCACCTACTCAACCGCAAAGCTTCAGAGCTCTCACTCTCACACTCTAAAACTCCTCTCTGAGATGGATAGGGAATTAAAAACCCTATATATTACATTCACACATACTAGGATCCATCACATGTATAAAATCAATTAGTTGAGAGAGTATGCTGACTAGGACAACAGTCAGCTTGCTGACTCAGCTCCAGCTCATATAGCAATCACTGCCACATAATATACTTGCTACAAAAGCACCTTGTAATTATATGTCAAACTTTCAACATGGATCTCCCTACATACCACTAGGGACTAGGGAGAGATAAAAAAAAAGTTTTCTCCTTTCATACCATTCTCTTTCTTAGTTGTAGGTATCTCTTCACACACCTAGAGATATCAATTCTCCCTACGAATCGAGTTCTACAGGAACCAACTTCTAATGGGGCGGAGGATCTTCAAGCTAAATTGATAATCCCTCGAATTTTTCGCTAGAAATCTAGGATATTTCCCCACAAAATTTAATAGAGATTTTTGTGGAGATGAGAATTGAAATTTCCCTCTTCCATTCTGTCGACTTGTAAAGGTGTCTTCCTCAATTACGGAAATTTTTTTTAGTATTACAGTAGTATGGTAAAATTTTCATACTAACTCTATTTATTGTTTGTCATGTAAGGAATATTTAAGAATGATGTGGGACACATAGAATAAAATATTATATCATATTAAATGACGTATCAAATGTTGAATGGAGGGAGTAGGTACTAGTGTAGTACTAGAAAATTTGAACACAGTTTTTTTTTTTTTTTTTTTTTTTTTTTTTTTTTTTTTTTTTTTTTAAGTAATTCTTTCTAATCACAAATCAGCTCAAAAGTTTTCCAAATCAATATCCAATAAAATCAGTGCCGTCTAATATGTTTTGACTATATTTATGTAGCTTTAATTTCAATATCTTTATAGTTGTTAAACTTAAAAAAAATATAAAAACTTATTTCAAATATATATATATATATATATATATATATATATATATATTTTGAATTCAACAACATTTGAGGGTGGGAGGATTCGAATCTCTGACCTCGTGGTCAAGAGTATATGTCAGTTATCCTTGAATTATGCTCGTTTTGACAAATAAATATATAAAACTTGTCAACTACAAGAAAATGTTTATCTAGATGGTACATAATTGTAAGGTGTTGACTTTGAAACCCAAAATAACCAAAAGTTAATCCCTTGATTTTAATAGACTGGTTTGAAAAATGTTGCTATTGAAATGGTAATTTTCTTTTTTTTTTAAAAAAAAAATTGATGGTTGGAACATGGAAGTAAAGTGACATTCTAATGTGGATATTTTATTTGATCTAATGTAGTTAATTTGATTGAGGATTATGTAATACTTTTAACATTTAAAAAGGAGAAGGCTACCTATGTTCGAATTTCCCACCTCACATGTTATAAAAAAAAGTTGAATAATATTAATTTCTCAAAGGAAAAAAAAATGATTGGATTATAATAATTATTTTTTTAAGTGAGAGTAATACTAATTATTTAAACTTTACAATATATTATATATTTATTAACTCAAATTTTAAATCCTTGATGTTTATATATATTGTTATCTTCTCATTTCCAATCACAAGATCAATAGTTGGAAAGCATTGACGAATTTTAATTTTTCATGCTTCAATTCTTGACGAGCATGGCAAAGGACTTAGGAAGACGATGTTGTTCCCAACATGTTTATGCAAGTAGAGCTTCAAGATAGAGTTCATTAACTGAATTCTAGTTTCATTTAGATTAAATTACAAGTTTAATTGCTATGATTTAGCAAAATTTTATTGGTTACTATGGTTTTAAAAGTTTTAATTTAATCTCTATGGTTTGCACATAGTTTCAATTTAGTCTTTATGATTTAGTCAAACTTTACAAATCGTCTCTATTGTGTTATCATATTGACAATATTTTTCGAGCAAAAGTTTTCTATTTAGGTAACTACGTGAGTTGACGTTTAGAGGTAAGTAAAAAGTAAAAAGAAAATAGGTTGGCATTTCGAATGGACAAACACAAAATCTAAATAAAAACCCTAAAACTACCATGGTTTGTAAACAACTTCCACCAAATATGAAAAAAAAGATAAGAATGCAAAA
This sequence comes from Luffa acutangula, assembly GCA_036850905.1. Classification (NCBI taxonomy): domain Eukaryota; kingdom Viridiplantae; phylum Streptophyta; class Magnoliopsida; order Cucurbitales; family Cucurbitaceae; genus Luffa; species Luffa acutangula. The sequence goes on from CM072094.1 coordinate 44,213,380, forward strand.
TTGGGCTTTACACTTACATTACTCACTGAATCCTTTGGTCCAGACTGGTACAGAGTAAATCAACACGCCGAAGCCGAACGAAATGGCCATCGTCAGGGCCGCATACGCGTAGGCTCTCCACGGCTGCTCGCTCAGCCTCATCGCATTGAACTCTGCAACGAACGTCGACACCGTGCTCAAGCACCCCAACAACCCCAACTGAACCCCACTCGCTACCGTCTCCACCCTCTCCGTCTTCACCGCCTTCTTCACCGTCGCCAGCGCCGCCATCACACACGCCGCTGAAACATTGGCCGCCAGAGTCCCAATCGGCACCCATTTCCACCGCCCTTTCTGCCCCACTCCGCGCCCGTTCAGCCGGGCCAAGAACCACCGCAGCCACACCCCCACCGGCCCCACCAGGCAACCCACCCACAGCTCCGCCGCCTCACTGTGGAAATCTTTCTCCAGCAGACTCCCACTGAGGCTCCATAGTAGAATCAGCATCAGTGAAAACCCCACCATGGCTGCTAAGTGGCGCTCGTAGCTGTCCACTTTCCAGCACCAGCTGCAGGTTATGTTTTTTCTTCTCAGAATCCATCGGAAGCCCTTTGCTGTTTCTATTCCGAAGATTATGGAATATGCCACCAGAAACAAGCCTGCAGAAGAATTAATTAGTTGTAGTCTTCTGTTCTTCTGCATAAATATAATGGGGTTTTGGAGTTTTGATGTCTTGAATCATTGGATTACCTATGAGGAAGCCGAGGAATGCAAAGAGCCAGTGGCCGTCGACGCTGAGTTCCAGCATTTTCTGATTCCATCCGCTGAATGTTGTTAGGCTTCCCAAGTAACCGGTTGTTAATCCGATGGCTAGATAATCTGAAATTTCTGAAATGTCTCCTTTGAACACCACACCCCACCATCCCATCAAGAATGATCCCACCTGTCGAATAACAACAATTTTGCTTACTTTCTTGAAGATGTTGCATACAAGATTACATATTAAAGATGCTGCATATGAAACGATAAAATGACAAAGAGTCGAGTTTTAAAAATTAGAACTTTTAAATGAAAGCAACGCTTTAAAAAGAGCTTTTAAAAATAGCAATAATTATGTACTTTTCCTAGAAACATTTCAAGTGTTTATAGAGTTTTAAAAATCACTTTTAACTATTTAACCCATCGAGTGGTATGAAAAAATTGTTAAGTGCTTTCAATTGACTAAAAACACTTTTCACCTTTCTAAAACTATTACCAATTCACCCAAATTTTCTGGAGGTTTTTTCACGATTGCGTGGCCTTTTAAAGAAGCTGCAAGCCTTTTCTATTCATGCACAGAAAATCGAACATAGGCGAGGTGGCTCATAAAATTCGTACCAAAACTTTTTTACTAGAAGAAAAGGTGAAGCACATTGAATAATGAGCTTCACTTTCACCCTTTTGAGACCGAATGAATTAAATATTCTAGAGGGTAGACAAAAGGAAGATGAGTAACAAATGAGTTCATGAGAGAAGAATTGAGAGCAAGACCATATTGGAAGGAAGATCGAGATACAGAATAGTCTCATTGCTCGTCACGTTTGCATTCTCTGGACCAAACAACTTCTGCAGTCCATACCTTGTCAAGACCTGTACAACAACAACAACTAGCTTGAGTGGAGGGTGCAACAGAGGAAACTCTGTAAACAGAAAAGGTTTCAACAGTCTCAATCTTCAAAGCAACTCTTGAAAAGTTCAAAGTTTCTGTCGCTCAAATCATAAAGTACTGTCAAAAGATGACAGTAAACAGCAGAAATCTCAGTTGTAAATGAGAAGTGGGTGGTCTTTTTCTAAGAATGCACTAAAGATTATCACTACTTTGAACTTTTTCAAATGTAGAATTTTCTTTGAGTTACCCCAAGAATTCCAAAAACAGCAAGATGAACGAGGCAGGTTACATACTCCAACAGCTTCGACAGCTTCCTCTTGCTTTCCTGGACGTAAAACCAAACAAAAACTCATAAATCATCTAAGAAATGGAAAAAACATTCAATTCAGCAGTCGTGGAAAAGATATCAAAATAAAACCCACTTGTTTTGTATCTTCAGAATGAACTGTGGGGCAGGTTGCAAGAGGTGGCACAGGAGAAACAGTAGTATTAACTGTTGCAGATTCACGACCTCGAAAACCAAAGGATTGCAAGAATGCATTCTCTGGAATTGGGGCAACTGCACCATTCTCCAATGCACGATCAAGAGACAAACTAAAGCGCTCACTGTCACTGAATCTGTTGCTGTAAAGAGCACGATCCCCTATGTCTCCTGCTTCTGAGACGCTCTCACTTTCAGCATCATGATCAGTTTGAGGAGGCTGATCGCCAGATGAGTTAAAAGAGTTTCTTCTAAATGAAGAGCCTAAACTTCTTGCTCGATTATGCGAAATTCCTTGTCTGGTTTCTGGGTTGCTACCCCCATAATCCATGACCCTTTTCGGAAAGAATCAGATATGTGGAGATTAAAAAGCAAAACCATAGAACAGAGTAATTGAATGGTGATAAAGCTGACAGTGTTCAAATTGTTTTTCTAATTTGCTCGCCCGTGAATGTATTTATGATCAACCACCCTTCCCAGAGATTAAATATAGATTGAAACTATAAACAAATTTTAAATAATTCCATGAATAATTGAGTCGTTGAGGTTTAGATGAATTTCAGCCAACACAGTGCTTGAAACAGAAACAAAGAAATGCAAGAAAAAACAATCAAGTTCAACCGACTGCTGAATAAAATATGACAGAAAACAGAACCTTATCTGTGATAAAATAATGTATGATTGGTAACAGAAGCAGAGGAATCTCTCCCCCACCCACGGCTTAGCGAACCAATTATGAAATCCCCAGCGAAGACGAAGATAAAAGTTTAGTTTATTTGGGAATTCATAATATATATTTTCCATTAACAGAACACTGTCAAATCATATAAATTCACTTCCATTTCTCTTTCATTGAATTTGAGGCTTCGAGCCAAACGGAATCTTGAAACGATTAATTTAAGAAATATGTATCTATTTCTGGAGATGGCCACATCTCACATCTGCATACGATAAATGACGGTCATAAAGAAGAGAGGGAAAGACGAACACGCAACGACAAAATAAGTCAAAGCGCTGCATCGGGATGATGAATTTTGACCGCCATTACAAGATTGAGATTAATGCTCGACTGAAAGTAAAACTGAAACTGAAAGAGAACGAACCTGGGGCTACGGCGGAGTCGCCGACGGCGATTTGGGAATCGAGAGTGGTGGGGGTCGAAATTAGTCTTGATTCTGGTAAATCGCAGTGGAGGAAGCTGGATTTTGTGCGTTGAATCGAAGAGGCGTAGGGTTTGAAGGCGCAAAGAAGGGGAAATGGGATTTGGGAAAGAGGTGGTGGAGGCGGAAGTGAAGGCTACGGCGGTTGGGAGGTGGCCGGAGGGAGAGGGGCGGTTGCGCGCTTCTTTACAATGTTAACTGTGTGCGAGAGAGATGGAACGTTCAGCGCATGCGGCAGCGGCTTGGTTTGGTTTGGTTTGTCTCAATACTTTGACTTTCTTTCTCCCTTTCTATTCCAACTTCTTACACTTAGTTGAGAAATTATTGGAGGAGATCGTCATAATTTGACTGATAGTTTTGCACACCTAGATCTTTGAAGAGAATCTGTCAAACTTATATTGGATTTGTATTTAATAGTCATTATTAGAAATGTATAGATTTTAAATATGTATCGAATATGGTTGTTAGAGAGTAGTCATGTTATGACGGTCTCATTTAATAATAACACTATCTATTAGATGTAATATAAATAGACAGATAAAAATAGGTTGAATTATTAAAAGTACCCTTGAACTTTGGAGTTGATTTCAATTTTACTCCTAAACTTTAAAAAGTTTTATTTTAACCTTGAAGTTTGAGTTGTCTGAAAAATGATGTGTTTGCAATGAATTGTTGCTTTTGTGAATAAATATAAACACTTATGTTAAAAATAAATAAAAACATATGTAAACGTGTTATTTTCCATCAATGAATTGAAGAGAAAAAACCTTCGAGGGTTGTTTGTTTTGAAACAAACTTCAAACCTTAGGGATTAAAATAAAAATTTTCAAAGTTGAGAGGTATAATTGAAACCAATCCTACAGTAGAGTTGTATTTTTAATAATTTAACCAATATCACATTGGAATGTGAGTAGAAACTCTTACTTGGTGTATAGGTAAGTTTTGCTAATTGTTAGTTGGTTCTAGCTTAATTATAAGTTTGGTCTTGAATTTTTAAAATGTGTGTTAATATATATCCGAACTTTAAAATGTGTCTCACATCAATTTTCAAATTGTCAGTATAGTGATCCATTCGATTTTATATTTAGCAAATCGCTTAAATGGCAATGGAGCATGAGGATGAGGGCTCGAGAGGAAAAGAAAAAAAAAAGAGAGGGAGAGGGAGAAAAGAATTGGTAGAAAGAAAGAGAAAGAGATAATATAATTTGTCAAGTTAGAAAACTCAATCCACAAGTAACTATCATATCATTTTTCTTAGTCAATTAACTATCAAACGAGTTCATGAACCATTTATAACCAATTGACAAATCTTGCTGACCAAATGACGCAAATTCAAGTTCAAGGACCAAAAATATATTTTATCTTAGGTTGAATCTTCCCTTATAAGACTCTTAAAAGAAAAAGGTTAAAGTGACTTAGAGAATGTGATACAATGGATAAACAAGAATAATATCAATATAGGTACACATATCTTATTCTTAAGTAATAAGTTAGAGTAAATTCTCAGTCCAAACAAATCATATTAGATAGGATGAAATTGTAGACACCTATTATCTTTTTAAAAATTGTTAGTTTAAATGGCTAAAAAAAAGAATTAATATATAAAATTGGATTAAAAATGGATAATTGATTTATTTTGGTTGGTTGAAGTTGATTTAAAATGGATGGTTGAGGTTGAAAATGCCCAAGGTTGCATAGCATAAGGGTAGAACAATGAGAAGCATGAAAAAGCACATCAACATGAGTGGTCCGAATCCATACTTTATTATTTATTTATTCATTTATTTTTAAACACTTTTTTTTTTTTGACAATGTGTGAGGTGGAGAGGATTCGAACCCTAATTCAAGACTATCCACATTCTATAACAAAAAATTCTTAGTATTAAAACAATTTTCAAATTAAACAAATTGCACTGTAAGATTTTATTTCAAGAGCCAAAACGAGCATGTATCCTCCACCAAAAAGTCAAAAGTTCGAATCCTCCTACCTCAAACATTGATGTACTAAAAAAAGATTTTACTCCAAGAAATGAAAGTCAATAGAGTTTAAATTGATAAATTGAGTCATTAAAAAAATAAAGAATTTCTCAATTAAAAAAAAAATCATACGTTAAAATAGTGTACCATGATTTACATATATATTTTTTTAAAATTGGGTTTGACAATAGTTAGCTGTCCGGGAGATTTCTTTGCCATACATTCCAACATTTTTCCTCCACTAAAACAGCTGAGGTGAAGATACTCTAGTTTTTTATACACATATCATTTTTTAAACAACGATTATAAAATTAAGAAAGTATAACCCATTTTTTATTTTATCAACTATCAAGTATCAAGTAATAATGCTGCCAAAGAAAAAAAAAAAAAAAAGTAATAATAAGTCAACATTTTGCCCCAATCACTCCTCGATTCTTTATTGATTGGGCATTAAAGTAATCAATATATCATCATAATTATATTTAACCATTTTCATTGTTAAAATTAGTTTAATGCTCTTCTCAAAAAAAAAAAAAAATATATATATATATATATAGTTTGATGCTACAATAGTAGGCATTTATTTATGATGACGACTAGACTAATCCACAATTACTAATGTCAACGTTTATTTTTTTTAAAAAAAATACAAACGTCAACATTTTCACACGTGGACTAAATTCATCCAGTCAGCAATCCAGCCAAGACAAGCCCTGCCCAGTTCTTGCTTAATGGGCTTAGCTCTCTGATACATGGTTTAAATGGGCCTGCGCTCGGTCATCTTCCCAAGCCCACTTTCTCTCCAAATTTGATCGTATTATCTTGAGTGCATGTTTGAGAGTGATTTCAAAATGACTAAGATCACTTTATCATGTTTCTTTTATTGAGTTCAACAACCGAACCTTTAACCTCTTGGTCTAGGTTAGGTCAATTACTGTCGAACTAGCTCGCTTTGGAATCATTTTGTTAGGTTCGAAATCATCATAAAACATGTTTTTAATTATTCAAAATCAATTTCATGTTTGATTTCATCTTTTTAAAACATAATTTTCATATCATCGAAACTGATTTTGAATCATTAAAGACACTTTTTAGAAGTGGTTTTGAAGGTAAGAAAAGTGATTTTAAACCTCAAGCATGCACTGATTTTTTTTTTTTTTTTTTCTTCCAATTTTCGTTTTTAGTGGCACGGTGAGCTGCGTATACTGTATACGATCTAAATATATCCGACTCATTTTGGCGCCTTAATAATAATAATATTATTATTTATTTAATATTTCTTTTGGATTACGTGTTCGTTTGCGGTTAACTTGGTTATCTAAGCGGATGACGTGGCAGTAGCCCAATGGATAAGAGCGAAGAGAACCGAACCTATCTGGAGCTGATAAAGCAGCTCATAACCGTCCGATTGGTTGGGTCCCACGTCACCCCGAATCCTGCTTTTTCCCTCGAATCTCTCTTTCAGAGAGATATCCACTTTCGAAAACTGAATCAATGCTCAAAACAAACTCAACTGTCCGCCATTGATTCCTTCTGTGAATGACAGCAGCTTAATCAACTAAATATACATTGTTCGAAGCTTTTCGATTGTTCTTTCTCTTCCCTTTTTTCTTTTTCCTTCTTGTAGATTTTTTTTTTTTTTTTTTGTTTTCCATGGCTGAGGTGAAGAGATCGAGCGGCACTGTGAGGTGGTTTAGTGCGCAGAAGGGGTTTGGCTTCATAGCTCCAGATGATGCCAGCGACGATCTTTTTGTCCACCAGACTTCGATTCGGTCCGAGGGGTTTCGGACTCTTTTCGATGGTCAGGCTGTTGAGTTTGCCATCGATTACGACGAAGATCAACGCGCCAAGGCCGTCGACGTCACTGTAATTGGTAGATCTAGCGGGTTTGGAGGTGGCCGTGGGGGTGGCAGAGGTAGAGGCGGCGGTTATGGAAGGTTCGGTGGAGGAGGAGGCGGTGGTCGTGGTTTTGGCAGAGGAGGTCGGTACGACGGCCCAAGCAGCGGTGGTGGTCGTGGCGGTGGCGGTGGCGGTGGCGAGTGCTACAATTGTGGCCGGATGGGTCATTTGGCGAGGGACTGTTATCGGGGAAACGGCGGTCCGCCTCCCGGCCGTGGAGGGGGTCGTGGATACGGCGGTGGTCGGGGTTATGGCGGCGGCGGTGGTGGCGGTGGCGGTGGTTGTTACAATTGTGGAGATACAGGACATTTTGCTAGGGATTGTCCAAACGAAAGCAAATGAAGAATGCGGGTCTTCCTTTAGCGGTATTTATACTTTTTTTTTTTTCTTCTGAAGATTAATTTGGTTGGCCTGTTAATTTTTTTGGTGCGAATTCTGGGATTTTTAAGTGTGTCGGCGACTGCAAGTCTGCAATTGAGAGCACGAGGATCCGAGACAATAAACCATTGTTTCTCCTTTTGGGTGTTCGATAATTTGTTGATGATGGAACCAAGCAATTGTTTGTATATGCTATACCTTACTGGGCATTTCTAATTCATTCTTCTTTTGATTGTTGTGATAATCTTAACATGTTATGTAATATGATATATGTAATCCCGTCAAGAGTATATGTTCATACCATTTTCTATTTCTCTTTTGCTCCATTATTGATTTTCTGGGATTCTTTGCCCATAAACTTTTATTATTGGTGTTGGCCTGTTGGATTGCCAATAATTGTCCTGCACCGTCTACTCTATTATTGCCTGTGTTTTCTCCAGTAACTGAATGATATTGGCTCTTATAACTATTCTAGGAGTATTTTCCATATCTTTTAAGTTTTGTTTGTAGAGGAAGCTAAAGCCATTTCGGGTTTCATGAATATAAGATGTTGTTACAAATATAACTTTCGAGGAAGACCACTATTCTAAATATAGTAAAGTAATACGTCCTTATGACTAGATTAAATTTTTTTCCTTTTGGTATGTTTCACACAAGAAAATCCTAAGCAGGGTGATCTTAGTTGTTGGTGTTGCTCTTGATGTTTAGTTAATTCTTCGTGTAGGCAGATTACTTGTTGTTATCATTTTTATTTTCATGTTCTGTGGTTGGATATTGATATTTATCTTTTTATTCAATGTATTTGACAACTATGTCACATTACATTTGAAGCTTGAGAAAGTTTGATGTTGTATCCAATTCGATTCTCTGCTTCCTGAGAACTTGAATTGTTTGGCCTCATATTTCTCAACTGTTAACCTTGTTTATGCGTTTCTTCCTGAGATGAGATGCTTGCAGTTTGTTTATTTGTTTCATTTGCATTATGGAACACACCGGTTTATGGAACTGTTGTGTTCTTTTATTAGGTGGAAAGCAATTGAACTACTTTATAATCATTTTGTTCTTGCCTTTTTTAAGTGGCATTTAAGCCCACCTCAACTTTATAGGGAAATAAACTTCATTGTAAGTTGTCAAGGGGTTATGTGGATGATCATGACAAGTTAATTTCACCCTTCACTTTGTCATTTCTGCAAATCAAGGAAGTATAACATAAAAAAGAAAAGATGAAAATCCTAGATGAACAGTTAACATTCTAATGGAGACATTTGACTTATAGGTTGAGTTTATGAAAGTAATTTTCATTTTGGTCACGACAAGTTTCTATATCTTCACCAGGTAGAAAAATGTTATAGCAGAAAACACCTATGTATCGCACAATGTGTGCCTTGATTTTCTATTTCTTGTAAAAACTATCTTGTAGGCAAGTTCAATACTTAAAGAAGCGGAGTATAGTTCAATAGTAATTGACATGTACCTCGACCAAGAGGTTAGAAGTTCAAATCCCTTTGCCTCAAATGTTGTTGATCTAAAAAAACCACTTGAGAGTGATGGATATAGTTTAACGAAATGGCATCAGTCTTCCTCTACTATGTCATATTTAGTGTGGGATTCATTAGTGCTCCAAAACATTTTTTCAATTAAAATCATCAGGGGAACAATTTATAGAATGTGCTTTCAAAGAAGTCACTGCACTCATTAGTCCTAATTAACTAGGAAACATTTAAACACTTTTAGGGGTCGTTTGTTTTTTGGTAATCAAGATAGCCAGAATTTTCAGATGCCGGAATTATATATGCCCGAAATATAGATGTCTGGCATTTTGGTAATAATTTATAGGGATGTTCAGAAATATTTAGATAACCATGTTTGTTTTATAGGATTTATGGATTAGAATGTCTTAAAATGATGTATTATTCCAACAATACATTTTTCTGTCTTCAAATCATTTATATATTAATTTAATATAATTTAACTTGTATAACATTTTTTATTTTAATAATTTAATATTATTATCAATTCAATTTGTATTAATTTTATATGTTATTTTGTAAAAACAATAATTTCAATTGTCTTAAGATTTGTATGAAAAAAATAGAATTAAGTATTAATTTCAATTTAAACTTGAACTACTTGAACTTATTTTAAATTAGAAGAAGACAAACTAACTGAAGTTTATTTTATAGGTAAATAAAACATATAAATATAGTTAATTTCATATAATTGTTTATTAGTGAATGAATACACTAATTTTTTAAAGTCCTAAAAAAAAGAAAAAAAAGAAAAAAAAATGGAAAAATAAAGAAAATTGATGAAAGAAAATATAAAAAACGAAGGACCAAAACGTCAATAGTCAATTCCCTTAACATGAGAATCTTAGAAACCCATGTATCAGGAAGGCATCCAAATCTTCTTAGATGCCTCTCGTGTGGGCATCCTAGGATGTCCGAGCATCCCGAGATGCCTAGGCATCTTATATCACCACAAAACAAACAGGGTAATCCAAATGTCCATTCCATGAGAATCTTGGATTACCGCGAAACAAACGGCCCCTTAAGAGTCTAGAACTAAATATTCAAATGGTATGGTTTGTTATTAATCGTAAAAATGTGATGATTTTTGGGAAAAAAATGTTTTTAACTAAATAAACACCATGAAAATTGTAAAAATTATATTTAATTAGCTCAACGTACTTCCTATTCTTTCAAGAGTACTTATTCTTGATATCCCTTCTTGTGCATATAGAAGATGGAAACAATTTTTTACAAAAAAGTGGTAAAAAGTGTCTCGAACTAATTAAAAATGTCTTTAAATTAATAAAAAATAGTTTAAGAAATTTTGAAGAAAAAGAACCATAGAAGTTAGCATCATAGAGTCATTTTAAAATGGTTAAAATCATTTTTTTCATATTCAAAATCACTTCGAAACATGCATTTAATAATTCAAAATCTATTTTGACAATATGAAAATCATGTTTTGAAGTGTAAAATAAAACGTGAAATTGATTTTGAATAATTAAACAAAGGGTGACTTCGAAGATGACAAAAGTGATTTAACCATTTTAAAATGACTCTCAATCATCAACTTAGTTGTATTAGTTACTGTTTGCAATTATTTATTATTATTATTATTTTTAATCTCCGTCCTAATAAAGTATTAAAAAAAAAAAAAGTAGTTTTTGAGCATCAAACTTTTAAAAAAGTAGTTAAGCAAATAGTTCATCATGAAACAAAGAAGAAAATTGGCAACAAAGTTCCAAGCACGTGCTGATAGATTCCATTTCCGACACTGTATGAAGAAGAAAGCCAAAGCATTGTTGAAGAAGAGAAGCATAGCATTATAGCATCCATCTTTTCTTTTTCTTTACACCTATCCCTTAATTTCACCTCAATAATTTCCCAATTCTCACTATTATAGCTAATTTCATAAACCCAAAATAATAATATTAATAATAATAATAATAACTTTTCAGTTCTAGTAAAAAAATGTAAAAGTAGAATAAAAAGACTGTAGGAAAATTTTGCAGTGGACAGAGGAGATCCATATAGATAGAGATTTAATGTAAAAGAAGGAAAAAGAAAAAAAAAAAAGAAAAAAAAAGCTGTTATCTTGGAAAGTTCTGAAAAGGTATTATATCACATTTGATGGTTCACATCCAATGGCAATTTGACACATGTAGCCAGCGTGGACCCTACCCCGGAGAAAAATTATAGTACTAAGGTAGAACCTACTCCCTCCATTCAGCATTTGACACGTCATTTAATGATATAATAGTTTATTCCATGGATCTCACACGATTCTTAAATATTTCTTTCATGGCAAACAATGAATTGAGATAGTATAAAAAAATTTCCATGTTATTGTAGTACTAGAAATTTTTTCAAGATATTATATCATTAAATGAGGTGTCAAATGTTGAATGAAGTGAGTAGGGACTATTGTAGTATTACAAATTGGAAAAAACTTAGACTGCATACCACCGGTATGTAGGAATCTCTCTGCATACTACCATTAAAATGTTGAGAACTAGGAGAGATAAAATTTTTTTTCTCATTTTCTCCCTTCTTCTTTCTTAGTTGTCAAGATTTTGATGGAGTATGTAGGGAGATCCATGCATACCGGTTTGCAGCCAAGTTTTGTTCTAAAAAATTTTCCCCAACCGCTGAACTCAACCTGCTGACTCATGTTTGGTGAAAGTAAAGAAGTGTTGGAGGTGAGAGAGAAAGGTTCAGTTGTCACCGTTAGCTTTTGGGTATGGGCCTGGGTTGTGTAGGCCCATTTGTTGACAAAATTATGATAAGCCCATGAAGGAATGGGGCCCACCATCAGCCCAATGCTTTTGTACTGTTTACAATAGGGAGCCCACATAGAGGCAGCTTTTGCAGAGACAGAGTTCCCAATCTCTGCTGCTTTTCTCTGCCATGTCCCAAAAGGACTATGCTCTCAAATTAAAAGGACAATCCAATTATATACCAACCTTCATTTCATTTATTATTTTTTTTTTTTTTGCATGGAATTAGAATAGGTTTTTAATTGTTTCATATTCTTACTCATAGTAGTGTCGTTGGTACATCTCACGTAATTGTTAGAATAGATGAGTTTATAAGAGAGGACAATTTCTGTTATGTACAGAGTTTTTTAGGTAGATTTCATAAAACCCTTCAAATTTAAGTAGTCCAAGTAATATTGGATTGTTGCTCTATAATTACCCATGTGCATGGAATCTTTCTAGAGCAAAGAAGTGAAGGTCGAGATATGAGCACTTTTAATGGGACATAGAGTGGGTGAATGATAACAACTTGAAAGAAGACTAGATTGTCCTTTATTCAAGGGGAGGGTAGAGGGTATGACTAAAGTTTCGCATGTCGGTCACAAAGGAGGAAGATCGTATATTTATAACAAGAAATGATAACATTTCTAATAGTGTGAAATAACGTAGGATTAGAATTACATGGACAAGCTAGATTGATTGTCTTAACACCTACTAGTTCGACATATCAAATCTATCTTCATCAAATTTGAGTCATTCTCATCTTGTAATGTAGTGTGTGATATTTATAAAACTAAATGATTATTAAATTCTTATGAAATATTTTATTCCATTCCATTAATTATCCCATCACCACATCAATTGTGTTTGTAAGCGAAAGAAACAACTGCTTTTATGATTTTTTAATTTTAAATTTTTTCATTCATTATCGTTTGATCCTCATAGAAAAAAGGCGACAAGATGACAATGGTTGTCGTTTAAAAGCGACGAAGATCTTATCAAGAAGTCGCAACAATTTTTAACAAGATTTTGATTGATTAAAACTTCTATTTTATTCATTGTAGTAAATAATACACATCTCTCCCTATCCTATGTTATGATTTGAATTGAAATATGAAAAAAAAAATATATAAATATAAATAGATGAGAAATTAGATGAGAGGTAATTTTGTCATTACATAAAAATGTTGGGAAATGAATAGAACTTGCCATTGAAATGAGTTGAGACCTTCCAAATAAGATTGAACAACTCCAAACCTAGTGATCCTTTCATCTTTTCCATTAGGACCCACCAAAATTTCCTCTTGGGTACTCTAACTTTTTTGACCAAAGACCTTTGAAGTGATGGCCCGAATAGATTCACAATTAGAGGGGTTCAAAAAGTTCAATGAACCCAAAAAATTTGATCCATCCGATTCGAGTTGGATTAGGTTATAAACTTGTTCGTGTTGGATTGGGTTTAATCGAGATTTTATATGTTGGATTGGTTGTCCAACCCAGATTTATAATTTCTTGGAAAAGTGAATAAAGTCTCACATCAACTAGAAATGGGGAAGATTCACGGTATATAAGTAAGGACGATAATCTTATAGAAGTAAATTTATGTAGGTTCAAGTCCTATAATGGACAACTTCACACTATTGTATAAATACGAAGACGATCGTTGATTTAAAAAAAAAAAAAAGTTTCCTTAACTGATAATCAGTTGTACTCGATTGCACCCTATCAGAGATTGATTACTGATTAGCTCGGAAATGGACCTACAAATTTTTCCTTGGTCCTCTCTCTCTCTCAACATGTTGTATGGCAATTCAATAATTTGTAGTGTTAGGACAGCTAGTTGGGACAATGACTATGTGGTTGCATTCCCATTCTCGAGACGAACTATTGACTTCTTTCATTTGTCCTCAATGCAATGAACAACCAAATAACAACAAACTCCCCCAATTGCTCAAACACAAGAGACCTTACAACTTACAACTCTCTCTGAACTTTATGTTATAATGTTAATGTCATTAATCAAAGAATAACCCATCATTTCTTTTCCATTAAAATGATAAAAATCTCTTGATAGAAAGCAATCATTTTCTTTTTAAACCTTTTGTATCATAACATGCTACAATACACATACTTTTGCTTTTGTTACTATCATTACATGTGCTTCCAGACCATATAATATTTTGGATGAAGTTAAGCCACAATGGAAAATGATGAATAGAATATCATTCATAAAGAGAAAGACTTAACAGATTTCTTAATATCAAAAAGAAAAAAAAAAAGCTAGTGGACTCACCAGTTACAAACTCAACTGGGGATCTGTATAGGGGTGGCTAACATTGCCATCACACCTTGTTCTTAAAACCATCACCAATACATGGAAAAGGCAAAGGAAAAAAAGAAGAAGAAGAAGAAGAAAAATTTAGGGATTGCCAATCTCTTTACACACAAACATATTTATGTTCTTTCTCTGTCTCAGTGCCTGTTTTTTTGTTTAAAATTTGAGTGATCTGATCTGATCTGATCTCTCTGTGTGAGTTAACTTAATGCTTGTGAGGAGGGCACTGGTAGCATTTGGTGAACAACCCAAAAGTGTCAACTTGATGAATGAAGTTGAGCATGCTTGCCCATCCTCCAAATCCAAATCCCACAATCAAAACCCATCCAACAACAAATATGTTTACAGAGTAGAGCCCTGCCCAACCTCCCAACAATGATGGAGCTCTCTCTACTGCATTCTGTATTGTTCAACATAAAAGAAAAGGGTTAAAAAGTCACTGAATTGTGAATTGAATCAAAAGAAAAGAGTTTGGGGCAAAAAGTTATGAACCTCTCTAGCTGATGGAGAAGCAAAAGTGACCATGTGGGCTAAGGCAGGGATTATGTAGACGGTGAAGCTGACGAGAAGAGATCCCACCGTCGAGTTGATCGGTCCGAAGAATGGGAAAATGATCGCCAAAAACCATATCGGTATCACGACCGGAAGTCTTGCCAGAGCTCTCTTGATCAAGCTCTTTGTCTCATGTACTCTTATGAATTTCTCCCACACAAAGTAGAGAGGTGTGCAGGCAAATCCAAATGTTATGAACTGTATAATCAATCACCATTTCCAAGTGTTACATTATAAAAAGACACATTGATAATGGTGGCAGTCTCAATGAATCTGTTCAAATGGGCTTGGTTTTGCAATTAGAATGTCACCTGATGGATGAGCATGAGGATGACAGCAGTGTCTCTGAAGCCAGTCCTAGGGAGCATAGCAAGAGCATTGGAATGGGTCAAGAGGTCATCCCCAAAAGCCCAATAAACAGCAGAAGCTGATGGCAAAGTCAGGGTAAGCACATAGAGGGTTGCCATCAAGTAAATAAGCTTGAATTTCTGTGGCTTCCACATGGCATGCATAATCTCCCTACATCAAGTCAAAATTGAAGATAAAATTGGTACAAATGAATGTTTGTTTTCTGTTTCTAGCTCTTAAATCATCCTTTGAATTCTTACACTGTTACAGCATGTCCTCCAAAGGTGTAAAGAATGTTGGTAGCCCCAGTAAAGTACAGAACCATTTTAGTAGGCCCTGAGTGCTTCACTCCCTCAACCTTCACAGAAAACAGCAAACAGGACAACAACTTCAGTTCATTCAAACTTTCTTCTTCTTCATCTTCTTTCTATTTCAATGAAACACAATTCAAGCAAAACCCAGTTTGATGTTTACATTTAGATGACTTTTCCTTTACTACTCACCCATGACAAAACTCTGATTCATTCCTGAAAAACATCTTCTATACTAATAAACAACTAAGATGTGTTTGGATTGTTTTAGAAGCAAGCAAGCTGGCAGAACAGAATTGGAAATTGAAAAACATGAAACTAATACATATATTAAACTAATGAAAGTTGAGGGTATTGATGATTTTATTATTGTACCTGTCCGTGGATAAGGGAAGCAATGGTCATATACCAAGCAGTGTAGGTGGTCATCATGAGGCCAAGGAACGACCAAATTCTGTAATTGTGGAAAGAGGGGATGAAGACAGTGGTAGCACAGCAAGCGCCAAAGATATAAGTCCAAGTCCTCTTGTCCAAATTGTCGTTTATGTAATAGATGTTACTGCAAAACCAAACCCATCAAAATCGTATCAAAAGGCAGAGAATTATTGAAGTTGAAATGCAAATTCAGGGCAATTCGTTCTTGTTCATGTTAAACTACCTCGCACAAGCTATCAACTGAATCACAGATCCAAAAAGAAGAAAGGTGCAGTTGAAAAACAAGCCCGCGTTTCTCCAGTGTTTTCCCAGCAATCCATCAAGAACTTCAAACCACTGCAAAAGGGAAATTGAAACGAGAGATTATAAGAGAAAAAAGAAATGGGTTTGTGCTTAGAAAATGTGAATGAAGATTAAAAACTTACCTGAATTACATGGTTTCTGAAATCAACCTTCTCTCTTTCCTTTCTGGTTCTGTATTCAACATAAAGAACACTGATAAGATAAGCAGTCCAGCTTCCCATTAGACCATAGAAGAGCTGGAAGAGAATCCCAGAAAGCATCCCCAGTTGGGAAAATGAATATGGAAGTGTGAGAAGCACTTGAGCAACCTGAAAAACAAAATCCCCAAAAAGAAGAAACCCAGAATCAGAAAAACACAAGAGACTCGAAAACAGAGAAAAATAAAGATGGGTATGGAAGAAAAATGGAAATGGAGGGTAGTTGCCTGATTAGAAGCACAGCTAAACCATGCATCGTAAACAGAACCGCCATGCCAGAAGAGTGTAGAGAGCTTGCTCTTAGTGGGCTTTGAAGAATCGCCCTCTTCCCTCTCCATTTCGACATAATTGCCTGCAACTACAGTTTCAACTTTCTCAGAAGCCATTTGCGCGCGTTTGGGTAAGGTGGGAGGAAGCAATGGTTGGATTTAGAGCCTTTAAATAGACAAGGAAGGACAGTCAGTTTTTGCTCTTCACTCTTCAAATCTTTGCTGCTTAACTTTATGAGCCTTGCCCATGTCATATTTTTCACTCACATTACCATAATCCAAAATTTTTACAAGAATGTGTAAAATTGAGGAAATGGGTTTTCTTTTTTAATTAGTGATAAGTTTGAAAGAAGATATTTTTAATGAAAATGAATAGTTAGAGATGATATTGAGCCTTGAGAGATTGTGCCTAAAACCCTGTTGAGTTCAATTCAAACTAGGCTGCCTTCTTCTTGTAGCTTTTGGTGGTGGGTATTATGGAACTGTTTCAATCAATTAAAACTCCTTTTTTAATTTTTTTTTTCTTTTTCTTTTTTCCAGCTTTTGGAGAAGGGTAAATAAAAAGGAAGGTTTTAAAAGAGGTTCTTCACATGTGGGCTTCAAAAGCAGAGTTTATGGGCCAGGCCTGGCATGCAGTGCACGAGCGGGTTGGCCCACTATACCCATTATTTCTCTTTTTCTCTCTCTTTTATTTATTTATTTATTATCAAAGCCAATATATATAATGTATATTACAACAAAATTAAGGAGGTTGGCATTCAAATTTTAATCTAAAATGGGCTTGAAGTTTGAATATTATACTATTAATTATTGCATTTTAACAAGTTTCAATTACTACCTTGATTTTTTTTTTTTATTATTTATTATACTTCTACATGTCCTTCTTATTAATATCATCAACAAAGCATTGACATGACATGCTTCTTATATAAATTTTGGATGGATTGATTTGATCTAACACCTAATTGTACGCGTAAATTTCTCATGGTAGAGTAATAGAGAAAATGCTATATATTGCTCTCATTTACTCTCAATCATATTAAAATACTTTAGATTGACGTGGAATCCACAAAATAAATCAAAATATATCAATTAATCATATGGTTGAATACTAATGGAAAGAATATCTACTGCAATTTCCTAAAAAAAAATGTACTGCAATGGTACCAAAATATTATATTACTTTGATAAATTATTATGCGTGATACGTCAAAATTTAGACGACGGTATGAAATTTAAGTATGAAATTACTTTTTTTTATATCAAATAAAAATGTAAATAAGTATAATGTTTGAAGATTGATTGACTAAATATAATATATAATATATAGTATGATGTGTTTAAAAAGAAGGCATGAATGGAAGTGGAAGATGGAGAGAATGATTGCATTAAGGGTGTGCTTAGTGGTAAATATGATTAGTAACACACGTGTGCCAACTGGCTTTGCCATTAAACAAAATTTTCCACGTGGACCCCACTGCATGTCTTTAGGTTAAATGGGCCCCACTCTTTTTATATCCTTAATCATGATATTAAGTGCACTTCTTAAAAAAGCTCCATTTCATTACCTTAATTTTCTATTATAAATTTCTTACATTCCATTTCAATTTTCATTCTTCATATATTTTCGATAATAATAGACCATAAAAAAAATTGTTTTTATTCATATTACTAGAAAATACGAGCATAATGTTCGTAAGTTGGATGACTAATCAGCGAAATTAAAATCATTGTGAAACATTTATGTTTTGGGACAGATGGTAAATTGAACCAAATTAATAGCAAATATAACATAGTTGCAAACTAATTGCAATTAAATCTACAAGACCAAAAACTTATCGTCAGATTCTATCAGTGTATATTGTTGATAGACTCCGATTAATCAAAATCTATCAGTGATTGAATAATCAGAGTCTATTAGTAGACTAATAGATTCTGATTAATCAAAGTCTATCAATGATAAACTCTGATAATCGAAGTCTATTAGATAAATTCTAATTAACCAGAGTCTATCAGTAATATATCTTGATAGATTGTGCTATATTTTTAAATATTTTTATATTGTGCTATATTTGTAATTATATAATTTTTATTTGTCACACCCGCGCTTTCTCTCTTATCTTTTTTGCTCTAATCATCTTTATTTAATTTTTTAAAAAAAGAAACATAATGCGATTTTCGTACTTATGGGATGTTACCGGTTGGGCCATGGTAATGTGAAATGGGCCTCCATTCCCACTACCTCAAATCTACGGCTCAGCCATTTGTTGGGGACTTCCAAGCAATTTTCCTTTAGATTTTCAACTCGTTGAATTGATAATTCAATATTATTTTGGGCCAGTTTGCAAAAGACATGCATTAAATATGGGTCTTTTTGCAATACCATGGATTGCATTTTGGGATTGCTACATATCTAACTTAGTTTTGAAGTCAAAAGTTCCCATCTTTATAGAACTAGTCTAAATTTGATTGGCCATCTATATATATATATATATTAATATTTTAATTTTATTTCCAAAGAAATTTGAAAATCTTTCCCATAAATATAGACGATGTGAATTTCTCATATTTTTACAACCATTTGGTATCAGTCACTTTAAGTCCAAATCTACAAACTTTTTTGTTAGTTTAGGGTAAACGATCACATTATTTTTCGTTTTTAGAAGGAGAACTTATGTTCACGATGTATGAATTTTGTTATAATTCTTTAATAGGACTAAGGCTTCAAAATTAGTTTTGATAGTTGAAATAAAAAGAAGAGGGGGTGGGGTTGAGATTGTGGAAGAGAAATTGCTTTCCATTGGATTCTTGGAGAGTGACATAGCAATGATGAGTATATTGGAGTTTGAGAATATTAATCAACAGCTTGGATTGATCATAATTATCGTTCAATTTTTTTTTTTATTTTTTTTTTTTTATAAAAAAAAGTCCCACTTTAATGGTGATGATGTTGATGATAATGGCCAACCTAGTCACTAGGCCTACAAATGAAAAAAAAAAAATTAATATATGCACATTTTTTCGAGAATTTTTGTTTAAAAAATTATTTCAATTGCAAATTTAATTTGTTTATTTCTATCTAAAATATACACCGACACTCAATAATAATTAAAAAAGATATTAAACGAAACAACATGTTCTACTATAATAATGTCAATTTGAGCATAGTTTAACTGATTAAGATGTATATCATTTACCAAAAGGTAAGAGGGTGGAAGGTAAGAGGTTCAAAACCCTCCACCTCACATATTAAAAAATATATATTGGTTAAATAACAAGTTTGATTATTTTTATTGTTAAAATCTTGACTTTGTGTCTGGACGTCTTTGGTTTTGTCGGTGCTTGAATCTTTCTACTTTAAGAAATACTTTAAAAAGTTTTTACTATGTCATTAAAACATGATCAATAAATCTATCTCATTAATTCACTAATTTAATGTTTATATAGTATGTAGATTGTATTATTCATGATTATGCGACAAGTAAATAAAAATTGTTAAAACCAAGAAGTTGATAAGGTCACAGAATTGAAAATTTGGCAGTCTATTATAATTTATTTAAAATATCCACTTGTTAGAAAAAATTTTAAGTCAATGATGAAATAGATATAACACTTAAAACTCCAAAAATCAAACTTATAATATTGTTAGATTTTATTTATATTATTTATTATAAGCAATTTTATGATCCTTTATGTGGGTAGGCTTTGAAAGCAAGAGAGTACCAAAAGGGATCAAAATTAAAGTGAATGAAACTAGCACAATTTGATTATGAGGTGCCTAATGGAAAGTTGGACCCTAGTTTAGGTTGGTACAAACACAAAGTTACATTATGCCATGTGCCCTACAAAAAGAAACTAAAGTAATGCCATTTAGATCATTTGATAGCTATAACTCAAATACTTTATTTTTGGATCAACATTTCTAGCAATTCTATCACTTAACATAAAAGTACATCTAAACTAACTTCACAATTTTAGTTATATTATTGATAGGTAAGATTAGGTTTACAAATTTGGTCCCTCACAAGTTTTAATCTGGTCTCTAGGGTTAAATCTCCCAAATTGTATTGACTATAACCATATTGTTACATTTTTTTTTAACATGGCAATGAGTTGTTCTTTTCCAAATGACCAAATGATTGCATTAGGATGTGTGAGGAATAAAACCAAAAAAAAAAAAAAAAGAATGAGAGAATGATATTGATGAACCTTTCGGGTGGGTAAAAGACAGTTTAGGGATAATTTGTAAGGTATCAAATCATAGGAGGACTAAATTAAAATGCCAAAATGAAATTAAACTCAAACAGATTGGATTGAACTTTAAAATCAAGGGACTAAATTAAAATTATGATCAATCCATATGAACCAAATTTGTAATCTAACTTTAAAACTATGTGACTAATATGTAACCACTTGACTCAATTATACTGTAAATGCAACATTAGTAAGCTAGTAACCTTGTTCAGATTAGAAGTTTTGAATCCTCACTCCCTATTTGAATTGCAAAATATTGAAAAAGAAGTATAACAAAAGTAGAATTAGAGATTCAAACTACTATGGGCTAGTTGCATAAATAAGAAAATGGACCAAAATATTAGCAAATATAGCAACCTGAAAAAATAATTGCAAAAATAGCAAAAAAATTACATTCAGAACATCTAAATGACCAAAATACCCTCAATTATTGATGATAAAATCTATTGACAATAGCGATACTAATAGAAATCTATCCGTGAAGAATTTTATCACTGATAGACTTTCAAATATTTTTAATAATTTTTTTTAAAAAAAAAATCGTTTTACCCCTCATTTGATTTTAGCGTGCATTTTTCTACTCTTCTTTGTTTTTTCATTTTCTTTGATGGGCTTCTATCTTCAATTAAATTAAAAAAAAAATCATAAAAAATATTTAAATTCTATCGACGGTAGAAATTGTATAACCGATAAAAAGTAGGCTTATTTGACCCATTAAAAAACATCCCCTTCACTACATCTTACATAATGATGAAAAAAGAGAAATGCTTGATTGGGTGGCTTCATGACTGGGCCTTTTGCAAAATGAACAAGTGTAACATATTGGGCTTTGTTCTTGAGTGTGGCCACTTAGGGTACTTGAATTGAATGGGCTATAGAAATAGTCTAATAGATAGACAGAGAGACGAGATTAGTGTTACTTAGAAGGATGGAACCTTAACCTTAACCTTAACCTTAACCTAAACCTTTGAATAAAGTTGATGTGAAGGGTGAGGAAAGGAATCTGGAAAAAGAAAAAGGAATTATTAACTTTTTGTTGTTGTTGTTGTTTCGTTTAAACCCAGAAAGGTGTTTCCTGAAATGGCCAACTTTTGGGCTCCAAGTTATCCTTCTCTGATCTTTCCACACGTATTCTATTCCTCTTCCCTCACCTCATTTTTGCTTTTTTATATATATATATATATGTGCTTTTCAACTTTCTACTTTCTTCCATCACCAAACCCTAAACCCCACCAACGCCCATTATGCCTTCACCTCTTCATCCCATTTCTCTCTTTTTCTTCCTTCTAATCATTTTCTTATCAGGTAATTTTTCTTCTTTTTCTTTTTCAACATCCTACGTCCATCAACTTCAATATAGTTCATTAGTTAAGGTATTCCACCACCTCAACATCCACGGTTTGAATTTTTCATACAATAATCGGAACTTTGAAAATGTTTTGAGCAAAATTCAAACCAATTATATTTGGTAGAGTTGTTTTTTTTTTTGTATACTTTGTTTTGTTTCATTTTTTTTTAATATGGTTTTAAATCTGTGTGTATCGCATTTTAGAAAATTTTATTATAATAGATGCAAGATTTTTTTTTTTTGTAACAAGGTAGAATATTGGCAGTCTAAATGAAACTTTCATAACATTAAAGTCGGAATTTAAAACCAACCAAATAGAGAAATGACATTTTTGTGTTATTTAGTTTATTTCAAAAAGTAGAATCGTACGTACTTTTAGAAACTGCCTTTTAGAAACATAATTAGAATTGCAACAAGACGACACATACCTTTACACAATGAGTATTCTGAGGTTTGAGTCGAAGAGTGTCCATCATGAACACATTGAGCTCTTTCTAATTTCCTTCCGTTTTAAATTCCTTTGTACTCCAAACAAATAAAAAGGAAAAAAACATGAATTCCTTATTTACATTATTAAAAATAATTTCCTATTAATTGTAATATTCAATTCAACACCTTTTTTTGTTTCGTATATTGCATCTGAATATGAGTGAACATGATCCGTTTTAATTTTGTTGGCGAAACGGCAGAAATAAAAACATCGGAGAGCGCTCGAGTTTTCACGATAATAAACAACTGCAAAGAAACAATCTGGCCGGCGATCACCCCGGGGGAGAATTTCAACGGCGGCGGTTTTGCACTAAAACGCGGCCAGTCCATCGTTTTAACGGCACCGGTCGGCTGGTCGGGCCGGATATGGGGTCGAACCGGGTGCAACTTCGACCGGAACGGCAAGGGGGAGTGCCAGACCGGAGCCTGTGGGACCGAACTCAAATGCAAAGCCTCGGGGAAAACACCGGCATCCCTCGCCGAGTTCACTCTCGCCGCCCTCGATTTTTACGACGTCAGCCTGGTCGACGGCTTCAATTTGCCGATGGCGGTCACGCCGATCAACGGCACCGGAAAGTGCGGCGTGGCCGGCTGCGATAGAGATTTGCGACCCGAGTGCCCGTCGGAATTGTCGTTGAAATCGAACGGGAAAGTTGTGGGCTGCCGGAGCGCGTGTGACGTGTTCAGTACAGATGAGTATTGTTGCAGAGGAGTTTATGGGAATTCGATGACTTGCCGGCCGACGTTTTATTCGCAGAAGTTTAAGAATGCCTGCCCGACGGCTTACAGTTACGCTTACGATGATCCGACCAGTATTTTTACCTGCACCGCCGCCGATTACGTCATCAGCTTCTGCTCCAACAGGTAAAATTAATTTCAATACATTTTTTTTTCTTTGAAATAAAAAATTTTTTGCTTTTGAGTTTGGTTAAATTGCATATTTGATTTTATTGGTTTGAATTTAATTTTTATAATGTGTCAAGTTTTTAAAAACTACCCTCCGTTCATAACCATTTTTTTTTTTGTTTTCTCTCAATCTTCTTGCAATGATTTTCATTTTTGTTAAAGAGACATTTGAATTCCTAGTCAAATTCCAAAAACAAAAACAAGTTAGTTTTGATTTTTTTTTCTCAAAATTTGGCTTGGTTTTTTAAAACATGAAAAATGATGTAGATAAAAAACAAAGAAGTTTGTGGGTAAAAATAGTGTTTATAGGCTTAATTTTCAAAAACTAAAAACAAAAAACGAAATGATTATCAAATGGGCCTTGATTTTTTGGTTTTTGGAAATTAAAAAACACTACATTCACCACTAAGTTTCTTGGTTTTGTTATATACCATCTCCCCATGTTTTTCAACCAAGTCAAGTTTTGAAAACGAAAAAAATTAATTTTCAAAAACTTGTTTTTGTTTTTTAAATTTGGTTAGGAATTCAAATGTGTCATTCACAAACATAAAAACCATGGTAAGAAAATTGATAGAAAATAAGCTTAATTTTCAAAAACCAAATGGTTATCAAACGGGGCCTACTTTTTTTAGTTTTCAAAACTCGGTTGGTTTTTTAAATTGTGGAACAAAGATAGATAATAATATAAAAGAACTTATAAGTGGATGTAGCATTTGTAGTCTGTAGGCTTAATTTTCAAAAACTAAAAACCAAAAAATCAAATGGTTATCAAACGAGATCTAAAAGTTTTCCCTTTAATATTTGTAGTTTGATTTTGATGAAATGTCCTTGCACAGTTTCCTATTCACCCAAAATTCAAATTTTTTTTTGTTAAATTACAAATTTGGCCTTTATAGTTTAGAGAGTAAGAATTTGATATATGTAATTTTAAAAATTAAAATTTCATCTTTATGATTTGATAAATCCTCATAAACAGTTCATAATGTGAAAAGCCTCTAACAAATTAGTACATGTAACTATTCTGCAACATCATGTACTTGATCCATTAGTGACTACTAACAGTAAAAACTATTTACAAGAGGTTTTACAAATCACAAGGACAATTTTCTAAATTTTAAAACAATAAAGACTAATTAAATTCTAACTTTTCTAGATCACAGAGACCATATTTGTAATTTAATTTTTTTTATATTTGTGGTTTGGGTTAAGTTGCATGCATCTTGATTAATCTTACGAAACAATCATATGACCCTATTACATTTATAGCTCGTTGGAATAATCATTTGATTTTTTGTTTTGAAAATTGTGTTTGTTTTCTCACAATTTCTTTATCATAGTTTTCCTATTTCTTAAGGAAATATTTGAATTCTTAATCAAATTCCAAACTTTGACTCGGATTTTGAAAACATTTGTTTTGTAAAAAGTACATAACAAAACAAAGCATCTCATTAAGTGGAAGTAGCATTTGCAAGCTTAATTTTAAAAAACCAAGTTGTTATCAAACAGAGTCTTGACTTTCAATTTTGTGTAGACGCATTTTAAAGTTCAAGATATTATCCGACACAGTTAAAAATCCAGAGATTTATTAAACATCTTTTAACGTTGAGTAATCTATTAGACACAATAATAACAATTTGAGAACCTATTAGAAACTTCTTTTGAAGTAAAAAATTCATTTTATACAACTTTCAAAATTTATGGACCAAACTTGTAGTTTAAAATGCAATCAGTTGACACACAACACGGTGTGTCTGCAGTAATTTGCTCATAATGATAAAGATAATTTGTAAGATTTGACCCAAAAAAAAAAAAAAACTATAAAACCTAAATTGAAAATTATAGAAACTAAATTTAAACCAAATTGAGAGTTTAGGATTAGAATGAAATCAGAACTAAATTTGGGATGATCAAGAACAAATTAGTAATTTAACGTGCATGTTTACATGGTTGCCCTTGGGCGAGCATAATGTTGTGTTATTTTTCTGAATGAACGTGTGGGCGGTTGCAGGAGACAGACGGTGTGCACTTACCACAACCACAAGCTGGTGTGCAGTGGATCCAACGGCTTGAAATCGTTCATCGGAGGATGGTGGGCTCTAATGGCTGCTTTTTTACTTGTGATCAATTCATGGCTTCTTTTTTAATATCGAGTTCCATATTTTTCACATCGTGAATATTCTTTTTTTTTTTTTTTTAAATTCGTTTTCTGTTTGTGATTATTTAATTTTTCTTTGAGTGCAAAAAACAATGAAATGGGTTGTGGAGTCGTGGACTATATTATTTTCAATTCTTTATTTACTTCGTCTGTTTTAAATACCTTTTCTCATAACATTAGTAACATCTAATTGAGTTAATTTGCATCTTGTTTTAATCCGATGAAGTACTAATATCCTAAAAAGGATTTGGTGCATTTATTATTATTTTTTTTTTTTAAAAAGGATTTGGTGCATTGAATTTATTTGATACATGGGAACAATTTTAAGAGATTAGTCTAATTTTGCTAATCGAGGTTTGCGAAGATAAGAAAGCAATAGATAGTGTAAAATCTATGTAAAAGAGATTCAACTCTAAATACACATATAGTAAAAAGGTATATTAGTAGTAAAAAAAGTAACAGATGTACATAGGTAAACTAAAGCAGAAAGTAAGGTTAATTAATAAGGTAAGTTTGCTCATTTTCAACTTAGACATGTTAGGTTGTAACAAACATCTGATGACCTAAATTAGACGATTTTTCTTTCGTTTCCAAATCAGTCTATGAATGTCTAGCAACAAAACCTTGGTTGCAAGATGAAACCATAAATGAAAATCATAGAGCCAACATCTTTACAAAGTAGATTACAGCAACAAGTTTTTGTTCCGACATCGTCTATCTTCATATTTTAAGTTCTTAGAAAGAGCTATGGATTAAATGTCACATTGGCGAGGTTAGTGGTAAACACAATTGTGCATCCTTTTTGTCTCTTTAATTGGTCAATGTCTTCTAAAATCATTAATATTTCATAGTTTTCAATAATTAAGAAACCTGCTCAGTTTTCGTTACACTAGACCCTCTATATCTCGAGAGAGTTTTTCTAGTCTTATTGAATCAAAAGAAAAGTATTTATTATTATTTTCTTTCGATAAAAGACAACTACTCTCTTATTAAGAAAAAAAAAAAAAAAAAAAGAACAAAACTCAACTTGCCACATAAAAAATCAAGTCTTAACAACATTATACTAGATAACCATTCTTACAATTTTGTGGTACGTTAAAGATAAAATTACAAATATTAAACATGACATTAAAAATCGTATCTTATTTTACGAATTACGACTAAAATATAGAGAGAGAAATTATAAAGTGAAAAAGAAAAAACACAAAAATTCAAAATATATATTACTGTACTGGACGCATAAGTACGCCGTACCTATAAAATACAACCAAGAATCTCTTCCAAAATCAACGAGTTTCAACCTTCATCGCATTACAGAGCTCGAAAATGGCGGGTGCTGGTGGCGGAAAGGTCTCCTTCAAAGTCACTCTCACCTCAGACCCCAAGCTCCCATTTAAAGTGTTCGTATTCTTAAACCCTTGATCTCTTCGTTCCTAGGGTTTCCCCCCTTCCTTTGTCTTGTATTACGATCCAATCTCATCGTTTTTCAATTTCTTTTACTCAGATTTAGTGTTCCAGAGGCCGCGCCCTTCACCGCTGTTCTCAAATTTGCCGCTGAAGAATTTAAGGTGCCCCCGCAAACCAGCGCCATCATCACCAATGGTAATTAATCATCTTCGTGTTGATGCATTCGTTAAGTTTTGATTCGATTGTGGTTGAAATCGGCATGCGTGAAATGTCTTTTGTATTTGACGATTTGGGATCTTCCGATCGCCGATACGGGTGGTTCTAGAAATGAGAATTGGTGTTGAGTTCCTTGAGAGATGGTTGAGAGTTGGCGTGCCCGCGATTTCACGAGGAGTAACGTCTTCCGAGAGAAACGAGTATTAGTAATTGGATGTGTGGAGATCGGTTCAGTACCAGTGTTAGGGCGCAATTCTTTTTCCTATGATCAAGATAGTAATTAGAAGTTAAAACGTGAAGCCTTCTCTCTCAACTTTAAATTGCTTGTGAACGCCCATTCTTTTTGATGAAAAGTTGGGGATCTGCATGCGTAATTGTTCTAGAACCCGTCCATATTCCTTCATTGATCGATGGTTCTTTAGAACTCAAGGACACGGTTGTACAATCTATAGAACAAATCCTATTTAAGTAGGGTCTTCATTGATTGAGGGTCTCCATTATCATCTTTTGTATTCAAGGGTATATAACTGTAGCTGATTTGAATTTGATTGATTTGAAGGTTCTAGTACTGAAAGATAGTCAAAAGTAGTTTAGTATGAGAAAAGTTGCATGTCATCATTCAAACTTAATTAGTTTTAGTTCAGGGGCTCTTGCGTTTGCACGTAAACTTACTACTAACTTCTGTGGAAACGATTGTTGTTATTATGCTACAGGTAATCCTTGATGTTAGTTGAGCTTCCCTACATTGTACCCTCATATCTTTGATCCTGCCATGAGATGTGCTTGTGATTCCTTTTGGTTTTTATGTCAGAGAGAGTCAGTCCTCTTCATGCTAGTTTTTATTATACTAGTACTAATATGGAAGCAAAAGTACTCAGGCTTTTCTGCCCAGATAAAGAAAAGTTGATACCTTTGAACTTGCATCATTCAGTGCTTGAGCTAATTATCTGGAGTTGCTTCATGATTTCACTGATAACTTATGGTAGAAAGAGTCTGAGGTTGTGCTTTAGAATGTGCAAACTATGGGATATGGACAGTGGTCATGTTTCTGTTCTTGCTATTGGTTTTAATATTTGACAGAAGAAATTACACTGTTAGATGTGCTATGCTTTTTGCACGATTAATTTTCAGAGAAAAAGATTTAAGAATCCAATACAAATACAACATTTACCTTCATAAAAACTTTCTGTTTGTGGATCCCCATACTCCTTAGATCGGTCCTCAAATTCACATGCACATGTGCTTTTAGATGCACTGATATTATAGTTTTCGTTTCAGTCATTTAGCCTCTTATTTTAGGTGTCTAAAATTGATCACATGACTTGCAGATGGCGTTGGAATAAATCCTCAACAAAGTGCTGGTAAGCTTATTCATGGCTCTATTCTTAAGCTCTACAATTTATTCATTTATTGTGTCTTGCTTCTGTTTTATATTCTTCATGTTATTTAAGCTTTCCAACCACAGAAGCATATGCTGAACTGCATTATGTAAGAAAAAAAACACAAGTTCTTTGATGATATATGGATGGAGGGAGACACTGTTACTAGTGACAGAGGTGTTGGAATTTGTCTGTGATTTTATGAACCAAAGGCACCACCATTTCCTGAAGCTAAAACACAACTAATTATATTGTTTTTTCCTCAACCCCCATCTGATTTTTTTTTTTAGCTTGTATGTATGTTAGTTTTAAATTTGAACCTCTTCATTGATAATGATATGACAATTTATTTTTACGTATTCCTACTGCTAAACAGTCTACAATTTTTGTAACTCATTGAAGCTTGAGGCCGTAATATTCCTTTTGAAGTTGTAATTTATGGTTGATGTGCTTTTTGCAGGCAATGTCTTCCTCAAGCATGGCTCTGAACTACGCCTGATTCCTCGTGATAGGGTTGGAGCTACTGGATCTATGAGAATGTAAACTACAATCCCTTTGTCTACTCGCCTTAGTTAACTGGCTTAATTCGCAATCGTCAAGCTGGGAGAATTTCATACTTGTTTATCACATTATTGTAATTGATAAAGCACCAATGTCTGCTTAACTAAATAAATGAGCCTCCTTATTTAGATACACTTTTGTTTAATCATCTTAAACTCGGACAAAGTTACATAATTGAAGACTGAAATTTTAATTTCAAGGCTTGGTTAGGATAACGGTTTTGTTTTTTCTTTTTTGAAAACTATGTTTCTTTTTTCTTTAGCTCTTCGCTTAAGACTCTTATTTATAACACAAAATGAAAATTTGAAAGCTATTTTTTATTTTAAAAATTTGTCCAATTCTGAAATTTCAAAACAGAAGTTTTAAATTTTCAGAAAATATTCTGAAACTGACAAATTACCCGAGTTGTTTTTCACACTTGCTTTGGAGAATTCACATCATGAGTATGCTTGATACACTTCATGCCAATACAAGTTTGCAAAGCAATAAAAGCCTTGCCAAATCTGACCTTCCACTCCGTGCTTCAACATTCTCAAGATCTTGAGAAACTACAACATCATCATTGAAAACAAGAAATATTTCTACCGCTCATCTCTGTTGAGTACTAGACTTTAAATACATGACAAATAACTTAAATCGTCGTGATACTATGTAGCAAAAAAAAAAAAAAAAAAAAAACAAAACAAATAGTTGAAACTCATATGATCATTACATATATTTGTTAAGAAAAATAAATAACAACCACTAACACATCAATAAGACAAGTCAAAGCGAACATAGCTCAACAATGAGCATGTATCCTCGATCAAGAGGTCAGATGTTCGAATTTCTCCACCCCAAATGTTGATATACTAAAAAAACACACACACACACCAATAAGACATTATTTGTATAATAAATTTGCACTAAGGGGGTGTTTGGGGGAGGGAATTGAATCTGGATTATTGGGAATCCTTGACTGTAATCTGGATTGGTCTGATACCTGTGTTTGGATTGCAGGGTTGGATTTGGACTGGGATCGTATTTACTATTTTTTTCCCTTCCCTATACTCATATATTTTTTCACCCATTTGAAAAGGTTTATTCAATATAGTAATGTGTGCATAAATTTTTAGTCTATGCGTAGAATAATTGAACACACTAGAATGTATAGGAATAAGAGATCGAATAGTAGAATTCATAATGAAGTTCCAAATGCATATATCTAATTAAACATCAACCACATGACAAAATGGAAGAAATTAGCAACATGGAAGTCCTAAACATAGCTGAAGCACGATTAAATAGTTAACCAAATCTCCCCCCTACTTCGTTCAATAAAGAAAAGGAAAGTCAAACACACTTCCAAATTTGAATGGCCACTGTCTGGAGACTGGAGAGCTTGAATTGAGCTGGACAGAGGCAACTGCGGAAAGCCATATCAAACCTGTCTTTAGCGATAACAAAGTCAGTTTCCTCTTCCTGCCGATCTCAGACATTCTCAACATTGGCAACAGACCTCGAAATGCTCTGTTCGATCAAGCCACCTTGTGGTCCTTGTCCATGCTACAAGACCGTCATATCCTTGTGCAGTGCAAGAAACTTCGATATGCGTGCGTGTCGAGCTCCTGTGTGGACATCAAATTGACCATAGTAACAGAGCAGAAGCCACTCCCACATCTCCGTAGTCAAATTTGAAAAACTTCCCGCCTTACATTTCTCATTAAGATGTACGAATATACCTCCGTGGGGTAGTACAATTCCCAAGCTTTTGTCAGTCATGTATACGAACTGCATAGCGAAGGAATTGCGCCACTGCGCGCAAGTTAGAGCTTCCAGAAGAGGCAACGCCATTCATGCTTATTTGAGAAAACTTGGGTGTTTGAACGATGTGTTTCTTGCAAACAATTTGATTTCCATGTACGCGGAGCTTTTGAATTTACGAGATGTAGAGAAGGTGTTTGATGAAATGACTGACAGGAATATTGTAACTTGGACCACCATGGTTTCTGCATTTACTGATAGTGGAAGACCTTATGAAGCACTCCGAGTGTATAATGATATGCCGAAATCAGAGACACCCAATGGGTACATGTACTCCGCGGTTTTGAAGGCATGTGGGCTTGTTGGTGATCTGGGTTTGGGTAAATTAATTCAAGAAAGAATATATGGAGATAAATTGCAGGCTGATACCATTTTGATGAATTCTCTCATGGACATGTATGTGAAATGTGGAAGCTTGAATGATGCTGTGAAAGTTTTTCACAATATTTCACGTGCAACCACAACTACTTGGAACATTATTATTTCTGGCTGTAGTAAGGCTGGTTTGATGGTGGAGGCTGAAAAACACTTCCATTGTATGCCACAGCCAAATGTTGTATCTTGGAACAGCATGATTGCTGGTTTTGCAGACAATGGGAGTCAGCGCGCATTGGAATTTGTGTCCATGATGCACAGAAAGGGCATTAAGCTTGATGACTTCACATTTCCGTGTGCTTTAAAGATCAGTGCGCTTCACGGTTTATTAGTCAATGGGAAACAAATTCATTCGTATGTCGCCAAGTTGGGTTATGAATCCAGTTGTTTTACTCTGTCTGCCCTGATTGATATGTATTCGAATTGCAATGACCTGATCGAAGCAGTCAAGTTGTTTGACCAACACTCTACCTTCAACCCTTCCATTTCTGATAACCTGGCATTGTGGAACTCGATGCTCTCAGGATATATTATCAACAATTGCGACCAAGCAGCTTTGAATCTGATTTCAGAAATCCATTGCTCGGGAGCGTTATTGGACTCTTACACCTTTGGTGGTGCCTTAAAGGTTTGCATCAACTTATTAAGTCGGAGGATTGGTGTTCAAGTACATGGTTTGATTGTCACTTGTGGTTATGAGTTGGATTATGTTGTTGGGAGCATTCTTGTGGATCTTTTTGCAAAACTAGGGAACATTGACGATGCATTGGAACTGTTCCATAGGCTTCCAAGGAAAGATATAATAGCTTGGTCCGGTTTGATCATGGGATGTGCTCAAATGGGATTGAACTGGTTAGCTTTCTCAATATTCAAAGATATGCTCGAGTTGGCTCATGAAATCGACCATTTTGTCATTTCAACCACGCTGAAAGTCTGCTCCAATTTGGCATCTCTTAGAAGTGGAAAGCAGGTCCATGCATTCTGTGTCAAGAGTGGGTATGAAATGGAGGGGTTCACAATCACATCCCTTCTTGACATGTATTCAAAATGCGGTGAAATTGAGGATGCGTTAAAATTGTTTGGTTGTACACAAGAAAAAGACATAGTAAGCTGGACTGGGATCATTGTAGGATGTGGACAAAATGGAAGGGCGGCCGAAGCAGTCGGGTTTTTCCATGAGATGATTCAATCAGGGCTAAATCCAAATGAAATCACCTTTCTAGGGGTTCTTTCTGCATGTCGATATGCTGGATTGGTTGAAGAGGCACGACGCATATTTAATTCCATGAAATCTGTATATGGACTAGAACCTCATTTAGAGCATTATTGCTGCATGGTTGATCTTCTTGCTCTAGCTGGCCTTCCTGAAGAAGCTGAAAAATTGATTGCAAATATGCCCTTTGAGCCGGATCAGACAACATGGCGCACTTTGCTTGGGGCATGTGGAACTCGTAATGATACCAAGCTTATTAACAGTGTTGCTGATGGCCTTCTTGAAGCCGCACCAGATGACCCTTCAACATACGTGACACTTTCAAATGCATATGCATCACTGGGGATGTGGCATACCCTGAGTAAAGCGAGGGAGGCTGCCAAAAAGGTTGGAGTCAAAAGAGCTGGGCTGAGCTGGATTGAGGTTTCTAGTTGAAAAAAAATCCTGCTTTGCCGATTGTGGAAAAGATTTCTTTGTGTTGATAGGCTTAATTCTCTCTTGAAATGAGGGTCATTCCATGCAATCGGTAATGCGAACAAGTCTACACATGAAAAGGAGAGGTGGCTCTTGGCACCAAAGTTCAAAGAAATCCCACCTTTATGTCCATGGTACGGCAACCTCCTCGTTTTTCACTTCTAACTCTGCACTCGACTTGATGTTTCTTGCTATATCTACTTTGATTCTGAGGGTGAGCATAGTTCAACGGTAATTGACATGTATTCTCGACCAAGAGATCAGAAGTTCGAATCTCTCAATCGGTTGAACTCAAAAAAGAGAAATTTGGGGTATGGTCGATTAATAAGACTTGAGTTTATATTACTATGTTTTGACTTGAATTTCTTCTCTCTTGGCTATTTCCCCCTAAAAAAAAGTTATCTTTCTCCACGAATTTTGTTACAGTTCCCAATGTTTGATCTATTGTAAAAGTTGGTCGATCATGCTCTTCGACTTTTTTTGTTATTATAGTTCGACGTGTTACTGGGTCCTTTTCTTGTCATTTCAAGCCATTCATACTACAGAATAAAGGGGGAAAAAGATATTCAGGCATCATTCTGCTCCATTAATTATCAAGCTGATAGATAATCAATCAAGCGTCTTCTTTTGATGGCCTTTTCATCTTTGTTCAAGGACCTAGCCTACCTTGGCGGGAAGATAACTGTTGACGCAAAATAGAGGATGATACCACTGTTATTTCAAGCAACTGCAAGGTAGACTTACTGTTTTTTGAAAAAACAAAATATGGGTTTATTCTAGACAAAAATTCCTGTTTTATATTTTCTTCATCCTCTTGTAGTCTTATAATCATAATATATTGTTACGCAGTCGGTGAACTGCAGTTTCCTCTCTAGTCTTTGATGGGTTCCTCCTAAACTGATAGTTCTGTAGGTAATGGCCAGAGTGGAGGAGGAATATTCAACTGACATAAAGCGATGATGGCTAAACGACTAATCATGACACGGGTCCCAGGGTGACGAGATGGTAACTTCTGTGCATTATTATGGTCCTTTGAAAAAGACTTATCTTTGTTAGGTTTCTTATTGGTTGTCAAGTGTTCATTAGTAGGAATCTAGAATGTATCCAACATCAATGAGATGAGTTAGTGACCACAACATGATATACAAGAGCAAAATTAAACAGCGGGATCTGAATATCATTCCTATATAATATGTAGGTACAAGTTTAAAACCAAGCTTCATTTTTTATTTATGGAGGGGCACAGTATCGATTTCTTTGTCAAGTATTGATTTCTTTGCATCTCTGCCGTGGTTTGGAGATCAATTAGTTGGTGCCAGTATTTTCTCGCGTTTAAAGCCCAGAAGCAGCTTTCAGCATTGAAACCAAGTCAATTCAAGCCATTTTGTTAGTGGGACAGAATGGGGTTTTCCAAAAACAAAACAACATGATTGCTGGGCCCCGGCAAGATCAGAAGGGCTGACTTGCCCTCAGTACTACGTAAGTCTGCTAATTCTTTACCTTTTTTTACAATTATAATTAAGATGTATGTGAAATTTTTGCTCTCCCCTCTATAAACTGATACGGATGGGCTTCTGTTATGATCTAGAGTCGTTAAAATCAGTTTTAGTAGTAATTTATATGCTATTGAACATTTTCTAGTAATATTTTGCTATGATAAGCTGAGACCAACGACTGAGCCCTTTGGGATGTCATGTCTCCGGCAGAACTGTTGGTGGCAGATTGCTGTCTGAAAAGAAAGCCTTCCAACGTTATGTTGCTTTCGTCTTGCAATCATATAACCCACTACCTACCTTACTCACTAGTTCATTTTTTTGCTGTGCTTCATCTCCCCTTTTTTCAGGCCCGGCGTGAGGTACTGCTACCCTTTATTTTTTATTTTACTATTACCAATGACTGGAAATAAATTATAACGATGGCCAAAAAAAAAGATACACGAATTTGGCGCCAAACTCTCAATAACCTACCCGCTTCTTTACCAGGGCTCTTTTACCCTTTTTGGGTTTTGTTCAAAGTCTTGAGTTTTTAACCTTTGTCCAAAGAAAAATGGGGTCTTAAGTTCTAGCCAAGTCCATGCTTAGCTTGTAAACTTCAATGTCAAACACCTAGAGATTTCCAAAAGTTTGGCGGGTACGAGCAACATGGTCAAATAAATTAACATGTCTAGGATGTGAAGAGAACCCACACCAAGCACATGGCCTATTTTGGGTTCACTTATGCTTTGACAACCACCATAGGAGTTGTAATACAGATACACTCATTTCTAGGCGGCAGCCGTCATCAGAGAACCACAGTGAAATTAGAAGTTTTGAGCTTGAATGTTGGGGGGTTTTCAACTGCAATAAAAGACTTCACATTCACATCCTCCTCCCTAAACTGCCGATGTATGTGCTCATTGTTGATGAGCAGATTCTGATTTGGCGCTTGCACCCAAGGACGAGGCTATATAGAAGTTCCTTGCTGCAACAATGCTTTCTTGGAAAAATTTTCTATATTATGATAGAATAAGTGCTACTTCTTTTAGTTTATCACATTAGCATCATAATAAAGAAATATTGGTGAAGGAAAATTTGTAGTATGAGGTAATACTTAATTACTAGAAATTTTGGTCAACTTAGTTTTGTGGTTAATATGTGCCTGAGATATTATATTTGGATTTGATCTTAAAGAAAATCTACGAACATTTATTTAACCTTCTCGAAAAAAGTGGTTTCTTAGGAAAATGCATAATTGTTTAAAATTATTGCCTGAAGTCATTAAATTTATTGGGGAATAATTATCCTCAGTCCTGTCCTCACTCTTCACTCCTCTCTATAGAAGTATGGCAAATGTCTCCACATTATAAGTACAATTTGAATGTGCACGATGTGCAATTAATGCCTCCATCGGGCTGTGTGGATGATTTCCATCTCCAAGACACCATTAATACCCACCCAACACAGCGCCAAATGCCAATTTACAAGAAACACAATACAATACCATTAAATTCAACATCTTTCCAAAGGCAATCAGACAAACTCTTGCCCAACAAAAAGCCGTTAATGGCTGCTAAAAGTTAAAACCCTCCATAAATCACAACAAAACAAGGCAATATTGCCTTGGGACTGAATACGTATAACTCATCCAAATTGGAATACATGCCTGCTGCTCCGGCCAATGAGTCGTAATCTTCCATGCTGCCTTCTGAACTCTTCTTCACCCTGCCAGCTATTACCCGGCAAACCAGCATTGCTCGTTTGTCATTCCCGTCCGATGATATTCCGGCACTGTCATGAGCCTTTCCACTTGTTGCCGTTGTTAGAATGCCCTTTCCGGCGTCCCCTCCGGTGGCCTCTGCGGCCACCTTGAACCCATTCTTGATTATGTTACAGACATTGCATGGTGGGATTGAACTGCAGAGATTAGAGGAGCCATTTAGGCCCAGCGAACAGGCCAAGGTGGTGCAGTGGAACCTTAGCAGTTCGTTGCCGTCTGCTATGCAACGTGGGTGCTTCTTTGGAAGCTTTGTGGCTTTGGCTTTAATGGAGTCCCTGTATTCCTCGAATTTCGAGATGGTCTTTGGAGTGTTCTGGACTTTGAGAATCCTTTCAATTTTGCAAATTGGAGTTTGCTTTTTCAGCCAGCTCGACTGGAATATGATTTCCACTATGTTCTTGCTCGTGTCTTCAGGACCAAGTTCAGACACTAAAAAATTATGCAATAAGAAAATAAGCTTAGACCTTATTAACTGATAAATTAATGGTTACATTAAGGTTGCAGAAAAGGAGGGATCGAAATTTTTAAGTACCTGCATGTCTAACACTCTGGTGAAGCTCCAAAGTTTCAGCTTTCATGAAAATCTCACCACATTGAGGACAAGGGCAAATGGTTGCTCTAAGTGAAGGATCTCTAGTCATCCCAAGAACAGGGTCAATCACCATTTTACATTCATAACAGCCATAGAACCTCCTGAAAGGCATTCCCCTGAAAGAGGCACCATTGGAGGAATTAGAAGACGATGATGCAGATAATGATGAACATGTGGCTGATAGAACACCATTTTGTTCATTCAAAGGAGGAGCTTTCGTGGATCTACTTGAACTCGAAGACTCATTGTTTTTGGAACCCATTGAAGCCAATGCCCTTTTCTTGTGAACTTCCGGCGATGCTGCTGCTTCAAGCCTGTGTGTTACCTTAGTGTTGCTACAGAGTGAACCCGAACACCTCATTTTCTTACAGTTCTTGCTACTCTCTTCTGTTGCTTGCTCCTGTTGTTTCTCTTTGCGTGGCAATTGATGTTGCTGTTGTTGTTTTTCTGGTTGCTGTTGAGGCTGCAGGTACTTGCAACTGAATATGCCTCTAACAACTGCCCAAGACGGCGGCTTCTCTGCCTTCTGCGGCTTCGGCTTCTGGTTTTCATGGTTCTGTCTGATGAGCTTTCTCTGCGTTTTGGCTTTGGCCATGGCAGATGCCATTTCTTCACTGAAAAACTGAAAAAGCAGGGAAGAAATTCAAGCCAAATAGTAAATGAAATGGCTTTTGCTTTCTTCTTTCAGGATCTCAAAAAGAAGGAACTTCTTCAGCACAACATGATGCTGTGGATGAAGCTTGATAGGACCTCCTTTAGCTTTAGGGACTAAGGATATGGGGACTCGTGGGACATTTGGATATGTGATTTTTTATTTTTCGCCATAAAGTATCAATTTTGACTCGTAAATTTATTGCTCTAAACACGACAAAATTATTTTTTTATTTTTTTTTAACTATAAGAATCTTTTTCAATATGTGGCACCGGTTTTGTTGTTCCAAGGTCCCCCATGCTTAGTTTTTTTTAGTGGAAAACTACATTAAGTTCCTTGTGAATTATTAAAAGAAATGTCTTTTCTCTCTATTTTCTAACATCTTCTAGTTTTATTTCATTTCTTTTTCTGCCTTTCGTTTTGGATTTTATCATCTTACATGCTTACTGACAAAATTTAAACAATACCCCACTTCCATGATTATGAACATCACATCATTTATGCATAACCAACATAGTTAATAAGCCAAATTCCTTTGCTTTAAAAAAAAAAGGGCCAAATTCCTTTGAGAAAATTTCACTATTGAACTACAAACTAAGATTACGAATATTAGGCTCACGATTTGGATATATTTGAATCAATAAAGTATGCATAAGGTGAAGTTTTTAGGCCTTGAATTTACTTACTCATATAGACTCGACTTTTGTCAATATAAGCATATTTGAACTAGTTAAGACATATACCTTCAAGCAAGCAAGGAACAGAGGTTCAAAGCTCCATACTCTCGTATGGAGTTGTTCAAAACTTATGAGTAGAGTGTAACAATTGTGCTCCCAATCCATCAAATTTAGTGGTGTACAAAATTATTATGGGTGAAAAAAGGAATGATCATGTGAGGGGAGTTTTAAAAGATGAAAATTGTGGTTTCCCATACCCAACAGCAAATTATGGAGAGGATAGGGTTTGGGAACTTGGCAGATGAGAGGAAGAGAAAGGGAGGTGGGTTGAGAAACCAAGCCCAATGCAATGGCAGCAGCCTTTATTTTTTAGGGCTAAGCAAAGCAAAGTGTCCCAAACATTAAGGTACACACTAATTACACCATAATGAAGGCTGATTTCCCTTAAAAGCTGCTGCTCCCTCTCTTGTCTTGATTCCCTTTGCCTCAAAATCACCACAGCACCATTTCTTATGGAATAAAGCTGTCTACTCTTCTTCTTTACATTTATTCAATAAAAATCATTCCCCTCTTTCTTTCCCATTCAAAATTCATTAGCCCTTAAACCCATATTTCAAATTTGAATTCATTACTCTTTCTATCTGAACATCTTTTTGTTCCTTTAAGCTATTAAAAGCTTCATCTAGTTGTTCCTTGAAATTTTGTTTGTATTATTAGATTGTATTTTGATTTTGATTTTGTACTACTTACAACATACTTCTTGAACATTTAATGTTTAGTCCCTAAACTTTCAATTTTGCGTCTGAATTTAAGAAAGTGTTTAATAAGCCTCTAGACTTTTCATTTTGTGTCTAATAGATCTCTAAGGCCCCGTTTGATAATCATTTGGTTTTTGAAAATTATGCTTGTTTTCTCTCAATTTTCCTACCATGATTTTCATCTTTGTCAATGGTACATTTGAATTCCTAACCAAATTCCAAAAACAAAAACAAGTTTTTGAAAACTATTTTTGATATTTAGGTATATATTACTTAATTGACCAACATTAAAACATGTATCATTATTGGGTATCTATTACTTAATTGACAATAAACTATAACAAGCAACAATTGAAATCTTATTTCTTTCAATTTCTGTAAGGTATTGAGTGAAGGATGAAAAATGCAATTCAAATCTTAGACTTGAAAAAAGAAAAGTTGCCTCTTTCAAACACAAACTGTGAGTCAAGTTGTGCTTTCCGTTTGAGTACTTCTTGGGAAAGTGATTGGCAGCATGTAGCCTTGAGTGAAAAATGGTGTACGGGCAATACTATATAAAATTTGGATTCAAATCCTTAGGGAACAAAGAGCCAGAGCTAGTTGTAGAAATTATTTTATTAAAGAGTAAAATCAAATCACATGGATAACAAATTCAACCCCCTTTCCAACAATTTTTTTTTTTTTAAATAATCAACCACAAACTTGTAGAAATGAAGGAAATGAAATTTAGTTGATATGAAAAAACTAATGAACTAATATTTGCTGGTCAATTTGTACCTAGTTCAACCGTATGTATCATTGACTAAAATGTTAGAGAATCTTCCACTCCATTGGTTGTTAAAAGTAGAAAAAAGGAAAAAAAAAAAAAAAAAAAAAAAAAAACAATAAATGGTGAAGTAATAAATGTGAGTTTGACCTGCAAGTTTTTATTAAAGTGATTTTAATTTAAAGATTTGTGTTTGGTTGTACATTTTAAAATGTTAAATTACCATAAAGAGAAGAGGAGAAACTGCAATTTTGTAATTTCAACCTTCTTTGAGTTTTTCACGGAAATTTTGGAGTTTTTTTTTTAATATGAAGTGTTCTTTTTTTTTTTCTTTTTCTTCTTCTTCTTTTTTTTTTTATATTAGAAATCACTTTTTTTTTTTTTTATAATCACATTTAAGCATTATTGAAAGATACTTATTATTAATCAATCTAATTATTTTAATTTTTTTTGTTGCCAAATACTTTATATTAAAAAAAAAAAAAATCTCGGTCCTTCATAATCTCTTACAAAGTTAATCCAAACACACCTTAATTGATGTTGACTCTACTAATTAATCAATGATCCAAATATAGTTAATTTTTCAACATAAACATAACTCGATCATTTAAATAATTGGTAATTCCCTCGGTTTCAAGATGGAATTTTAGCCCTCACTTTTCCTAATTCAAACCAGTGGTGAGAGTCAAATCTATAATTTTTGAAAAGATTACTAATACTTTAATCGAGTGAGTTCTGTTGGCACTGATCTAATTTTTTTTTTTTTAAGTTTGACAATATGTGAAGTTGGAGATTCAAATCTTTGACTTTATAGTCGATCATATATGTCATTATGTCTTAATCAATTGGCTTGATCAATTGGTTGACTAGTACATATCAACTAAAATTGATTAAGATTCTAAATCGCTTAAAAATTAAATGTCCGTTAAAAAAAGGGCTTCACTTTATAAATTTTCAAAAAGAGAAATTCTACATTCAAAGTATGAAGAGTGACATTATTCCTTGTAGTAAAAGCCCCACAAAGTAAGGTGAAGCTTCCATAGCCAAAAAGAGATGGGAGCAATTCTGTCTATACTTTCTCCATCATATTGCAAGGCTAAATGTCTACAAAAATCAGTAATTCCTAACTTAGAAGCAAAGCATATATAACATGCACAATTTTTATTCATATGATCAAAATGATAATAACTTTGTATTAAACATTTTCATCCTTTTTTTTATCAAAAAAAAAAAAAAAAAAAAGAAAACATAACATTTCCATCCTTTTATATACAACAATTTTTATTTTTTATTTTAAGAATTTTAATTTGGTTGTTTGGAAATATTAAGTAGCAACTATTCTTAAATTTCATGATTTTTGAAAGAAAAACTAATTCAATTGTTTAAAAAAATAAAAAAAATATAATAAAATACAAAAAATAAAAGGGTCAACCACAATAGCAAGCTTTTTTTTTTTATCTCAAATAGCCACATTTTGACAAACCATTTAAGAAATAGCCACATGTTAAAGAAAATTATATAGGTAACTATTTAATATTTATTTATTTATTTATTATGCCTTTTTTGCCCTTCCTGTGTTAATGGATGCCGTTAATAATTAATTGTTTCTACATGGTATTAATTGAGTGATTCATTAATTATATTTAAATTTTCAATTTATAAATTTTGTTAATAGTTTCATTAACTTTTGTTGTAAGTTACTTATCTATTTTTGCTCTCTAGGTATGGGAGAATTTTTGTTATTATGATTTTAAACCAACTATTATGCAAAGTTATTGATTGATGAACGTTTTAAATCAAGTGTTGTTGTTCTTTATTTTCTTTTTTCTTGAGTACATAAATCAAGGTGAATGGATGTATTACGTTATAAAAAATGTTTTAGTGAGCAAAGTGTAGCTCAGCGATAATGGACATGTACCAAAGTTAGGATCTAAAAGAGAAGATTCACTTCCTGACCGAATGACATGATTCATTCCTTCTTCAGCTAAAGTTGAACGATCAAAGTCTTTTTTAGGCTCAATCTAAGAGATCGAAGCAAAATCATCCATTCAACCATTTGCACAGCCTCCTAACCTCTTTTCCAAATGAACCAAACCTCGATACCACACTCAGAAAAAGAGATACAACCATCTCTCTAGATTGCACACCCCCTTTAGATCGTTCTATTCATGCTTGCACTCTCCATGAACTCAACTCAAGGAGGCTTTGAAAAATTCAGCATAACACTACTAACATTAGATAGTAGTTCAGTTGGATCACAACTATTTTTTTTATCAAGCACTTCACGTATATTCATCCTTGTCATTGAAGTTTTCATCGAGGAGCAGTTGCCCCTTAAGAATTTGAGATAAGTACACATATAGCCAAATTGGGCCCCCTAATTTCAAATTTGTCTAACTACACTATTTTTTAAAAAAATAGACATTGGGCCTCCATTTTTTACAGGAAAGTGGTCATTTTACCGAATAGTCTTTTGCCTCGTCTCTTCAATAATTGCTGAATATTTTCTCTCTCCCCCATCAATAATGGTCATCTTCTCTTTCTCCCATCAATAATGGTCATTTTCTCTCTCTCCAATCAATAATGGTCAAACATCTCTCTCATCAATAATGGCATAATATTTTCTCTCTCTCATTAATATTTTCCTTTTTTTCGTTTTTGGGAAATTGGGTAATCCTATTACTTTTTTTTTCTTGATATGATTGATGAGATTGTTTACATGAATATATGCTTTCGTGTTCTGTATGCATAATATATCCTGATGTATATGAATTATATATATTGGATTATGGCTAGAGTAAAAAAAATTGCAAGCATTTGATATCTGATAAATACGAATGTATAGTTTTATTATACTGATCATATATTGTATATGTTGATATATATATATATATATGTGTGTGTGTGTGTGTGATTGATGAGATTGTTTCCATGAATATATGTCTTAGTGTTCTGTATGCATATTATATCCCGATGTATATGAATTATATATATTAGGTTATGGTCAGAGTAAAAAAATTGCAAACATTTGATATCTGATAAATACGGATGTATAGTTTTATTATATTGATTATATATTGTATGTTGATATATATATATATATATATATATATATATATATATATATTTGATTAGATTGTTTCCACGAATATATGTCGTAGGGTTCTTTTTGCATATTGTATCCCGGTGGCCGATGTATAAGAATTATATATATTAGGATATGGCTAGAGTAAAAAAAATTGCAAACATTTAATATCTGATAAATACAAATGTATAATTTTATTATTCTGATTATATATTGTATGTTGATATATATATATATATATATATTGTTTCCATGAATATATGTCTTAGTGTTCTGTATGCATATTATATCCCGATGTATATGAATTATATGTATATTAGTGTTCTGTATGCTATGCCAATCTACAGATGAGAAATGCCAGAAAGAACAACAGAAAACCAGAATTGATGATAACTTCACGAGGAGTCAAAAAGAAGTGGAAAAAAAATTCCTTAAAAGTTGAAACTAATAATAATTCATTAATTACTTTCTGTAAAAAAACGAGAGAGAACGAAAGCAAATCCACAAGCACCCAAAAAGACTCGAAAAAACACTTTAATTATGGAAAGTGACGGTCCATACATGATGATTGAAAACACTGAAGTAGCCATGTTGCAGAACAGCTTTTTGTTCTTGTCGTGCAACGCGAAAACCGACACCAACGCCACGACCGCGACCGCGCCCAACGCAAACGAAAAAAACGCTCCGATTTTCGCCTTCTCCTTCTTCGTAAATGGTGAGAATCGCCGTCGGAACGCCGTCGGTGGACGTGTACGCCATTCTCAACACCGGCAGCAATGTGCGAACTATTACCGACAAAGGAATTCAGTTTTTTACCCTTCGAGATTGTCCAGTTTTCGGAAGCTTTCTTGCCCGTCGAGATTTGGGGAGACGGTTTTGTTTTAAGAATCTGGTGTTCGAAAAATCGAAGGAAAAAAGGATGATTCGAGCCCCAATGCACTCCCGCCCTGCTCCCCGTCGAAAGGCCAAATCGCCGCCAAGCTGTAAGAAGATGGATTCGCAGCGAGGAAGGATGATTCGTTAATGAGGGGAGGATCGATTTCTGTATGCATATTATATATTGTGCTGGAATATCAATAGTTCAAAGAATGGAAGGCAAAAAGGCATGAAATAAATTGCACGATTCTCAGAACAAAGGAAAAAAGGAAACAGATAAACGAATTTATTACAAATGCCCTAAATGAATAAAAATCATGAAATTTAGGGGATAATAATGAATGAAGAGAGATACTATGCAACAAACTTATTGATGAGAGAGGAAGCAAAAAGGACAAATTTGTCACAAAAAAAATGAAAATTCTAAATCAGAAAAAATTTCCTATCTTAGACAAATTTGTAAAATGAGGTTTGAAGAGGATCATCTGTAAGAATTTTAGTCCAGAAGATAATGGGCCCAGTAAGAAAGCCCACTAAATTGAAAACTTGGGGAATTGTGCTAAATAGCTAAGAGAGAGAGGCCCAAGTCCGTTCCAAGTCATTGATGGGCTCCATCATATTAGTCCAGAAGATAATGGGCCCAATAAAAAAGCCCACTATAATTGAATACGATTTCAAAAAACGCTCCGACAAGCGATCCTTTCAAAAATCACTCTTTCCCTCTCACTCCTCCTTCTTCACAGTACCAACTTCGGCAACAGTGGCGATTTCCACTGATCTCATCTGTATCTCACACCGAGCACTGGATCGAGATGGTTCGGAGCCAAGATTTCTGTAATTAGAACTCTTCCCTCATCGTTCTTCTCTTTTCTCTTGTTACTTCTCTCTTCCCCATCCCGAAATGCAGTTCGGAGCCGACCATGGACAGGGAGGCTAACCTTCCGGTCCCGACCGCACTGGCGAAGAAAGTGGGCCGTCATACAAACCCGGAAACTACGTCGTCGTCTTCATCCTCATTTTCTTCTTCCTCACCGCCGGACTTCCTTCGACACGTTCAAGCCGCCTTTAAACGCCATCGACCACTTGGTAACCATTTCTTTGTTTA
The DNA here is from genome assembly GCA_036850905.1 of Luffa acutangula. Classification (NCBI taxonomy): domain Eukaryota; kingdom Viridiplantae; phylum Streptophyta; class Magnoliopsida; order Cucurbitales; family Cucurbitaceae; genus Luffa; species Luffa acutangula. Next base: position 44,258,265 of record CM072094.1, read on the forward strand.
ATAATTACTCGATTTGTTAGAATGTGTGATACTTAGGGCTGGTGTTTGTACGCTCTTAATTTGGAGCTAATTCAAGAAGAATTTCTTCCTGTACTATAATATATCTTGGCTTCAGATAGAGGGAAAATTTAGCTGAAAAAGGCTGGTGTTTAATTTTCTATGTTTTTGTTTTAGCTTCAATCTTCACGGATATTGAATTGCAGAACTGGGATTCGCGAGAATGAATTACTAGGATTACTGTATGGTTTCTCTAAAATGTTCGATCAAGAAGTCATTGTAGTTTTCGGTCTCGGGAGTTTCCTTAGATTGCTGTTCCATTATTCACTTTCGGGCTTGCTTGAAAGGAATTATGCCACGACCACCTTGTTTCCGTTAGAATCAAGAATATGTATTAATTATTCGGGTAGAAATATGATTCTGTGTAGCTTGAAGAAATATTGTATAAGATCTCAGGCAATTGTTTTTTTTTTAGTTTTATGGTTGCTCGTTGATCCAAATAACTTTCCTGACAGTCGTGTTATAAGGAATTTCAGGTGTGACGCAATCAAATAGTATAAGACCCAGGCGCTTGTTAGTTCCCCAAAGAGAGGTGTCAAGGAACCCTCGTTCACAGGCCAGGCTTGCAGAGAGTGTTAAGGAGTCTGAAAATGAAGTTTCATTGAGTCAAGATCATGAAGTTAAGGATTTGATTGAACAAACGAAGAGCACAATGACTATTATTGGAGAAACTCAAGATGAATCAATAACACCACCTTCTATTTCTGGCCTGATGACTAAAAGCTTTGATGGAAGTTTCCCATCTGATGTCCACAGAGATGAACCTGTACGTGGTGCTGGTTGTCAATCTAGGAACGCATCATCTGCTTTGAATACAGGATCTCAGCATGTTGTTGGTCAGAAGATGGTTCATTTTTCTGTCAAAAGTAAGAAGACATCTCAGGGTAAATAGTGGTGTCTTATATTTGCTTGTTTAGCTATCATATCCTCACTTCAATGGTTTCCCACGAGCACTGCTTGTGAGTTTTGTATATTTTTCAAATTGTTGTATAGTTTGCTGGTTTTCTACCAAGTTTTGCAATGTATATGTCATTCTATTTCCACTTGTAGGGGCCCATGATCTAATGGCCAGTGGATTGGAAAACTTATCATCTCATATGGGTTCACTTGCGTTGACAGAGATGGATTGGATGGCCGGCAATCAAGGAGATGCCTCTAGCGTAATCAATCATGATGAATCTAAACATCCAAGTTTTCCAAATTCAGAGTCTGATATGAACATGAAGAACAATGGTGGGATTTCAATGTTGGCACAGAGAACACCAGCTGTGGAAGATCAACTCAAGCGATTTGGAGACTTTTTGGCTCAACCAGTTAGTCAACCTTCATTTGGGCCATCCTGTGTAACCACCACGTCTGTTCACTCAAGTTCAGTGCCTATGCTCAATTTAACGACCTATTGCTCTCATGTGCATCAAGAAAGTGGTGGTAATATTGCTACGGAGCCTTTGAGTGACTTTAATGCAAATATTCAACATGAAGCTAAAAGAAGTGTGATGCTGACATCAGGGTCTTCTCTAAAGGACATTAGTGGTGAGGTCAAGAATGGGAAAGGTAATGATGCCATGCATGCTCCTAGCCTTGCTACTGATACTGAAAAAGTTATAAGGCAATATGACATCTCTAAGGAGCAAAGGGAAAAGTTAGCAAGGGAAAGTGATATTCGGAAGCAATCTTTGCAACATAATGATAAATCACATGAAGGCAAAGCTACCATAGGGGATGCCACTGATAACAAATCGAAGGCCCAAGAACCTAAAAAGTCAGTTTCTGATGTGAATTTGAACCCTTCTGTTTCAGAAAAACCAGAAAAAGTGGGAAGTGGAAAGAGTACTTCAACAATTCGTAAAAGGAATTATGATCCAGACTTGTTTTTTAAGGTTAATGGAAAGCTTTATCAAAGACTTGGCAAGATAGGCAGTGGGGGAAGCAGTGAGGTTCACAAAGTCATCTCATCAGATTGCACGATATATGCACTTAAAAAAATTAAACTTAAAGGTCGAGATTATGCCACTGCTTATGGGTTCTGTCAGGAGATTGTGTATTTAAATAAGTTGAAAGGGAAGAACAACATTATACAACTTGTAGATTATGAGGTATGTACCTTCGTCTTGATGTCTTTTATGCACGTGTTTTCATTCATATTACATACCTGATACCTCTCATTTTCAATGTGAATGTTGATAATTTTACTTCTCTCAGCCGTTGTTCAGGCCTGTAAGCCTTTAGTAAAACTGTAGAAGGCACTTGATATTTTTGCTTAGTTTTTCATAGTCAAAATACTTTGGCCCCATTTGATAACATTTTTGTTTTTTGCTTTATGTTTTAATAATTAGATGTGTTTGCTACAACTTTTTCTTGTTCAGTTTTAACCTTTCAAAAACACTCTTGAAATCTTGGCTAAACTTGAAAACAGAAGCAGATTTTTGAAAATGACCATTTTAAGTTTATAAAATATGACTGAGCTTTTAAAAACAAACTAGATTAGGAACAAAGAATTCATTCTAAACACAATCGATTCAAAAAAACAAGAAAACCTAAACTTGTGCTAAAAATGAAACTTTTCATTTAATAAATGAAACTTTTCATTTAATAAATGAAACTTTTCATTTAATAAATGAAAAGAGTCTAAGGCTCAAAAGATACCAACTTCACAAGGGAGTGAAACAAGAACAGTAAAGATTATAAAGGAAGAAGTAAAAGTATCCCAATTTAAACATAATCCTGAGAAGAAAACTCATCAAAAGGCTTTGAAGGAGAACACCAAGAGGAAACTTTAAAACTAGCGGACTTAAAGTGATCAAGCCAATGAAAGAACCTTCGATTCCTTACCAACTAGAATTCCAATAAAAAGGCTTTAACCTAATTAAAAAATCTCCTTTTGCAATGGAAGAGATTGCCAAAAGTCAAGATAATGATCTCACTAAGAAAACACTAAAAGAATCTAAAAATAAAAGACTGAATAGCACCCAACTCTCATTCTAGACCATGAAAATCATCCAACCAGCCAAAACAACAAAGACTACTCGCACCAAGAACCAGAATGTAATCAAATGGCATCTGTGTTAAAAATTTTTTTTGCCTAAACTGTGGAATAGTTATCAGTTATTCATGTTTATTTGTGACTTGGTGTCAGGATTAACTAAGAACCTGTCTCTTTTTAGGTAACAGATAGGACTCTGCTTCAGGAAGTGTTGAATGGTTCCATGAATAATAAAGATGCTAGGGTTAAGGATGACGGATACATATACATGGTGCTAGAATATGGTGAAATTGATTTGGCTCACATGCTCTCACAGAAATGGAAGGAAATTGATGGGTGCGATCAAATAATAGATGAAAATTGGCTTCGATTCTACTGGCAGGTGATCCCTTCTTCCAATTTAGAATCAAACTAAGCAATAAGTGCACTTCGATTAATGTTCACTAATCGTTTCTTTCCCCTCAGCATTTATTGATAGTTTTTATATTCCTAGCTAATGGTTTTAATTTGGCAATTAACTTTCATTTTCTTCCGTTTATACCACATCCATTGACTGTTCTCAGTGCCCCATGTTTAGACACAATTGTTTAACTGTTATTCTGGGAAGTGGAGTAACATTCTTTAAAAGAAAAGGAAAAAAGGAAAAAAAATCTTGAAACTGCACAAACCTCCATATTTGAAATGTTAATATTTATGGGAAAAAGGGGATTACCACGTCGTGATAGCAATTGAATCTTCCACGTGCCTATCGGAATTATTTCAGAATCTCAGATTATTCCTCACCCTACCCACAGACCTAACAGATTTTAAATCCAGCAAGGTTCTAAAGCTTATTAATTTCATATAGTTGTGATTAAGCGTTTTACCTTATGTTGTAGTTTAAAATTTTGTTTATTATGAGATTTGTTGCATATGCATTGTTTTGATTGGTCCTGTAGAATAAAGAGCCGTATACTTTTAGCTGTTTGGAACCTTGTTCTGTTGGAGGAATTACTTACTATTGCATTTATTGTTTTTTCTTTCTTTCTTTCTTTCTTTCTTTTTTTTTATAATTTTTGCCGCTTATCAAGATTGCATACATTTCCATCATCTACAACATTTATATTTCTCCTTATAGATTAATAATTTTCATGGAAAATGCTTTTATACATGGCAGCAAATTCTTCTAGCTGTAAACACCATACACGAGGAACGCATTGTCCACTCTGATTTGAAGCCAGCAAATTTTCTTCTTGTTAAAGGCTCCTTAAAACTAATTGACTTTGGTATTGCAAAAGCCATAATGAGTGATACAACCAACATCCAAAGGGATTCGCAGGTGAATATCATTTTTGACGCCCCTCCTTGCTTTAGTTTTTCCATGGTGGATGTAACTCGTATAGAATGTCGCAATAATTTTTATTGCACTCATATAATCAAAATAAGTAGAAAAAACTAATAAAGCCATCAAAGCAGGGAACTAAGCCAGCTTTAAGTAGATAGATAGAAAAGTTACGTTGATGTTAGATAAAGTAAGTCGAACCTAAGATATTTTTTTATGATATTAATCAAACAAATAAGATATGATGTTCAGGGCAAACTTATATTCTTGTCTGGTTGACCTTTTTGATCTTTTCCGTATCAGGTGGGTACACTGAGTTACATGTCACCTGAGGCATTTATGTGCAATGAGAAAGATGCAAATGGGAACACCATCAAGTGTGGTCGACCTTCTGATATTTGGTCCCTTGGCTGCATTCTTTATCAGATGGTTTATGGGAGGACCCCTTTCTCCGAGTATAAGACATTCTGGGCCAAGTTCAAAGTTATTACAGACCCAAATCATGAGATTAACTATGAACCCGTTGGCAACCATTGGCTTCTTGACCTTATGAAGAAGTGCCTTGCATGGGACCGCAATGAGAGGTGGAGAATTCCTCAATTACTTCAGCATCCTTTTCTCGTACCCCCTGTGTCTCCACACTTGTCCATGTCTCAAGACCAGAGTTCCCATCTTCTGCAACTTATTGCCGAAACTTGTGAAAATGATCAGGAAGCTTCATATCTATGTTCTCAGCTTCAACAACTGCTCATTAACTCTGTGCAGCCGGTGACATCTCTGTTAATAACTTCTAAAGACAATCAAAGTGAGCTGTTTTCCCAAACGTCAAAGAACTATTTTCTGCTACACAAAAATCTAGCTACTCAGAAAGATGAAAGGTGAAAATCCTAATTTTGTTTCTTGTTCAAGGAATGGTTTCAAGTTCGCTTCGGTCTGAAAATAGTGGATTTGAGTAGCTGATGATTGATAGAATATGAAGCTGCTCTTGTAGATGCGGCTTTTGCCTCTCCAGGTTCAGCACATTAGAGCGCACTAATTTTCCTGTCGGAAGCTGGATGATCAATTTGACACCTCTGTATTCTTTGCCAACAGTGTACAATATATATTGTTATTAATGTGTTCTCGGCTTTGACATTGTAAATTTGTTTGTAGTTTTTGTTCGAGAGCTTGCCATTTATGTTACTTCCGAGATTCCTACACAGAAACTATGCATTTTGAACATCTGGCGATTTGTATCCACAAGTATCCAATAGTTGTTTCAACGGAATTTGACATACTTTGTACAATGTTTAAGCAGGGATCTGTGTTCTAAAATTGAGAGGTAACTTCGCATTGTAATTGTTGACATCTTGATTTTGATTAGCTCCCTCCAGGATGACTTCATTTTACATGTTTCATAAATACACTGAACATATGTTTGACAGTCATTTTAGAAGGACCAAAACTACTGTTGTTCAGTGGCGGATCTATTAAGGGTCCAGGGGGTTCGAGCCCCCTCAACTTAAAAGTATTTTATAGTTATATTAAAAGCGGCAACAATATTTCAATCCAGTTGCTTAGCGTAGCTGCTTTAGCCCCTAGTTTGAATCTCTAAGCCTGTGTGTTTGAATGCATTATGAATTTTTTTTTTTTTTACCTCAGTTTTTTTAACGTAAATTTTCACGAGTTTTCCCTTTTTAGTTTTGTTTTTATTTATGCGCATTTTTTGCATTTCTTTTTTTCTTTTCTTTTCTTTTTCAGTTTTTTTACAAGCATTTTGAATTTATTTTTTTTTTCGTTTTTTCTTCTTAATTTTTGTTAACTTGCAAACCCTTTTTTTTTATTTTGATTTTCTTTTTGTCTTTTAGTTGCTTTGCAACGTGGTGTTAACTGTTAAAGATTAATGAAATCTTGTTTCAATTTCAACCTTAAATTTAAAATTTCTTTTCTTGGATCAACCTACATGAAAATAAATAAAATTATTTATAAATTTCAGTAAAATATGTTTTAAAAATGAATAGCATGAAACAAAGGTATAATCTTTGTGAAAGAGAAAAAAAAAATCTAACTTTGTTATTTCAATATCATTCTTTTTCTTTTATATTTATATTGAAAATTCTTTAAACAAAAATTGACCATAAGGTAAAACTATAATACTTTTTAAAGTTAAAGTAAAAATTACAACACTAATCAAAGTTCGACGTGCAATTGGATAACATTGAAAGTGTAAGGTAAAAACTGAAATACTTTACCAATTTTAAGGTTAAAATTGATATTTTCCTTCATTTCTATACAACCCCTGACATGAAGTTCTGGATCCACCACGTATCCTATTTAGTTATTTTAGACGATATGAGTTCCCACCACGTATCCTATTTAGTTATTTTAGACATGATAGAAATTGAACTCATTTAAGCATGACAGAAATTGAACTCATTTAAGCATGACTTTTGGTAGTTTATACAATGAAATTGATGGAAGATAACTCGTTGAAAGTTTGAATTATTTTAGAAAATTTGGAATGTATGATAACTGTGATTAGCATAGGTTGCATTGCATCTTAGCCTTCTGTACACGTTTGCATTGAGAACTTTAATGTATTAATTAAGCAAATCTAAATATGCTTTGGATTTTCTAAAATTAATGAGTACAAGGATGTTGTATTATAAAGTCGATAGTTATTTTAACGAAGTAGCAGCTATATTTACCCTACTTTTGTCAAACATCATTTACCCTACTTTTGTCAAACATCATGCACCATAGCTGAAATAGTCAAATAAACAATAAATCTGGATGCCAAAGTGGACATAGTTCAACTTGAGGTGAGGTAGCATAAGTTGTTTCCGGTGAAGGAGAGAGTAGTTCTCAAGGCAGTAATTGACATGTACTCTTGACAAAAAAAAGTCAGAAGTTCGAATCTTTCCATCTCAAATATTGTTAAATCCAAAAAAAGTAATAATAAATAAATAAAATAAACATCAGAACAAAGGATGCAATCCTATTTTCTCCCTTTATATCTTGTTTCAAAAGAGGAAAAAAAAGTTTTTATTCATTGAAAAAAAAATGTTTTGGAATACATATCAAATGAAGCCTAAATAGTTATATTACACCCCAAGCCACTTTTCCCTTTCTGAAATGCACTACTTCCACAACACCACAAAACTAGAAACTAACAGTCAAATCGGAAACTATAAAGTTAAAGCTGGAGAAACCTTATTCATCTCTTCATTTCTTTGGATGGAGGACTTTGAATTTGATAATGCACATTAGTTCAATACTTTGGAAATCTCTCCTCAAAATTGGTATATAAATACGCCTTGAACTTTGGCAACCACCATAGCTTGATTACCTGTTCAAAAACCAATCTTCATCAGATTCAATGGAAGTGCTACCAATAGATGATTTCTTTTGAGGAGGTAGAAACAATGCATCTTGAATTAACGCTCTCTGTTCTTTAGAACTCAAGGATACAGATTTACAACAACCCATAGAACAAATCTTGATTCTATTCAAGTAAGCTCATGGCAGGCTCTTCTTTTCTCAACATGCTAAACAATAAGATGTCAAGATTGAAGATGATGCCTACCTTCTTATTTGGTCAATAAATTCATCCAGACTTTGCTGTGAGAAATGAAGGGAACTGAGGCACAGGTGGCACAAGTTGCATCTGGGACATAACGCAGAAGTTATAACCAGGATTAGGTAATATTTGAAGGTGTAGGGGAAACAATATTGTAAATCTGTCTTTAAACCATTTTGTTATGTTGACCAATTCATTAATTTCTAAACAGGGAAAAGTAGCCAAGAATGAAGCAAGAATCTGAACTCACCACTAAAAATACGGGTGTCTACTCATCATCCATAGATGAGAGTTTATAAGAAGCTTCAGCACGAGCTTCCTCCAACTTTAGAAGCAGTTCCTTCACGAAACTTGAATTAGTTCCATGAGTAATTCGCAGTATATCAAACGCCTTGGTATAAGATTTCACAGCATCCTCTGTATACCCAAGTAGCCTGCAAATTGAATGGCATCATCACATATTTGAAAAGTTAACGCAAGAATTACCCAGTTCTTGAAAAGAAGTTGATATGAGTTTGGCAACAGAGACGATCTCTTGCAGCATTTGCCTAAAAAATTCCTCCTATTTCCTCTAGCCAAATATACCGAAGAGCTTTGCAAAAAAATGTAGACAAAGATAAAGGCTTTGGTTAATTTTGATACTATTATCAAGTAGAGAATGATGAATTGACACGTCCTAAGCAATGTAATTGTGCAGTTTTCTGAGCTTTAGGAAATAAAATAAGATAATAGAGATCGGTATCGTCTTTCACTTTCTTTTTCTGCTTTTCCCAGTGTTTGATGGCTGCAGAAAAGGGAAGGACTAGTAAATGATAGTATCTTAGTGCATCACTAACCATTCCAGTTTCCCACAAGTATAGAACTGCAATCCAAGCAATGGATGGATCCCAGGGTATAGTTCTGCAATCAAAGACAATTGACTTAGAATATATTATATAAATTGTTAAACTATGTAAATATATAAATCAAGGATAAGGTAGTACAACCTATAGAACAGATCCGGATCAAGTAAGGCCGTAACTTTGTAGATTCATAACACAAGATCAAACATAGTCTACCAAGTCCAAGTAAAACTATAATAGTAGTTTACAAGGACTCCCAGGGGCAAACATGTTGAAATAACCCACTCATGATATTTTAGATAATATTCCATTTGCTGGCTGAACTGGCCTTGCTACAAGCATGCAAGGTTTTTTTTTTTTTGGATAAGAAACATTAAGAGGAGTATATTTATCAAAAGGGCAAACTTGTAACAAGCATGCAAGGTAAGAACAAAATGCCTAAATTGAAATAACAAACTTGTAATTTTGGGATCAAATTGACAACAATTCTATAATATGAACTCTACTTCCCAGGGTATAGCTAATGCTAACTCATCAAAGTTTGCTATATCTTCTCTTGCAACTCCTCATCCTGCAACTGCTCATTTATGCATGCAGAGAAAATGGTAACTCTTCCTTTAAGCATTGTTAACTCTATGTTTTACTCTTCTTCCCGTGGTGTGAAGTTCAAAAAGTACTTAACATCTTAATAAGGGATTCACTGTAACTAAAACTCATGACTTCAAGATGATGGTAAACATCAGGCTGCTCTACTTCCCATGTAATCTTATAAGTTACTTATAACACAAGATGACCACCTTTGGGCTTTGACCAAAGAGAAATTGGGAACACTTTGAGTGTAGGTAATAATTTTCCACTTGCTTTTGCATTTATCTTCGAATCTGCTGTATTCCATCTCCCCTTTGATGTGTAATATCCCGATTTAAATTTAAAGCTCCGAAATAAAAGAGAAAATTTTGCAGTTGTATTGAGCAGATTATCCCACTTTTTATACCGAAACAAGTAATTTATCAATTACCAGAAGAATAATAGACATACTCTGATAGACCGAAATTGTCGATTTGCAGTATGCCAGAGCTTTTGTCCAATTCTCCAGCTCCATTGAAATCTGCAAGAGACATCAGACAATCAATCACGAACCAATACAACATATCTGAGAGAAGCACCAAACATTAGTTTAACAGTCTGGTCTGTGTAGCATGAGCCGTTTAGGAGTAGTTTCAAAGGAATACAATTAACCGCTCATTATGCTATTAGATGACAAATAGATGGTCGTCGTTTGTATCAAAACATTCAAGAGGTATGATAAAATATCGACTATCTGCCCCTATCTGGCAAATGCCAAAAACCATCCCTCAAAATATAGAGGTTATTACAATAACACCCTCAAACTTCGAATTTGATCAAGCACTCTAGACTTACGAAATTGTAATAATTGCAAAATATACAAATCACCCTTGAACTGTAAGAATGGTTACACAATCAAACACTCAAATTATAAACTTGTTACAATTTAGCCCAAAATTTTCCACTCTATAAAATTTGAAAACTATAATATTAACCATTATTGTTACTTTTTTTTTTTAAATTGTTGTGGAGCACTGGAGCAATCATCTTGATTCAAGAAAACAAAAAATTTATTGCAACTCCTATAATTGATGGGTTGATTGGAACAACACTTATAATTAAGAGATGATTTGTGCATTTTGCAATATTTAAAGGTTTAATTGCAAAAATTTCGGAGGTTTAAGGGGTGTTGGAACAAATTGATGGATGAAGGGTGTGATCGTAATAACTTTTATAGTTTACTAATGGTTTTTGCAACTTTTCCACAAAATAATAATAATTAAAAAAACAATCAGAAAACAGTGTGAAACATCATTTAATTATATATTAACAAAAGAGCTAAGATACTGCTTATAGGCAGACTCAACATTAAGAATCCCCTATGCTACTTGCAGTCTTGCAAGTGATATTTAAGAAAAGCGTATTTCATTAGATTGAAAATACAGCAAACAATAACATCAGACTTACATTTCAAAGATCGGTTGAACAAATAAAATTGACATATGATACACAAATAATTACAAAAATAGGTAAGGAATGATAACAAGAAAGTGAAAGGCATTGTTAGCCTACCTTGAGAAGCTTTTCTCGAGTTTGCATCAAACTGATGGAATGAGGATGGCATAATATCTTTTGGAGTTTCTCAATTTTTTCATACATAAATAAAGCTTCTGCACAATCTGAATTTGGTTAAAGATTAAACCGAACACAATACTACATGTCATAAATATTATTCCTAAAGCCGGTATGGCGGTATCTATAAGAACAACACCAGACCAAGCTTATTCAGATGAAAGAGAACACCTATGTGTAAAAGTATTGGATCAGCGAAAAAAATCCAACTACCATTAATGATTTATAATCAAACACAAAAGGATACTTTGGGAAGACAGAGAAGTAGAAGCTTCATCTGAAATTGATTTTATCTCACTGGCAATATCTTTTATCTCTTCCTTATTTCGAACAAGCCCACATTCTTGGCATGTGAATCCAGTGTCATCTGCACGAAAAACGAGCATTGAATAATAGCACATTCACTGTTACTGATCTAGTGAATTATCACATACCGGAGTTACGGAGCAGGAAACCATGACATTGGTCATTTTTGCATCTGTAGCCCTCCAAAATCGCACTTTCTTTGATTTCATCTTCTTGAACCTTAAATTTTTTGAAGGGGGGAAAATGATCATATAAATAACAATTCCAATCATTCTGCTCAAACATAATGTGATTTAAATCAAGGATGAAATACATCTGAAAGGTGCAATTATCAGTTACAACTTTAACGCATTGAGAGCATGTGCAAGTGAATAAATAGTTTTCTTTAAGAGCCTTTTGCCGCGTCATAGTGCTTCCACCAGTTTCAATGTAACTTATTGACACCTAATAAAATGCGACCAGATAAATATAATTAGACATGGAACTGGGGAATATAAATCATAAATCAACTGAGACAAGAGAACAAAAGTTAGAGCTACTGCAAACATGGTACACCGATAAATAAAACGACCACATCACTACAACCTAAGGACAAAACAGGAAAAGAATGAATACAGATAGAACTGTCACCTCAGCACCTCCAGGTATATGTTGCACAGCATGGACCACAGCAGATCTTCCCTCAAATACCAAAACAGCATTGGGCACGCAGCTATGAACCAAAATCACTAGGTGACTTGGTTGATTATTGTGATGAAGTTATGAACTTAAATTTAGAACATGTCTTGTGAGAAGTTACCTATGATTTATAATGGAGATGACAGGATATAATCCAGTTCCTAAGGGTCTGAGTTCACTGTCACATATGGTATGTGCATTACACGCAAGCTGCATTCAAATGCATGGGGTTTGACTTCAGAAGAACTGATCTTATCAAACCTTGTTCTTATGGAAAATAAGATTTGGCATCATAACTCATTTTAGGCAAAGATATCAAATAATAGCAGCAAAGGAAGTACACAATCCTGAAAAACCAATGTTTAAGAAATGGACTAGATAAATTTATACCAAAATAGATGTTAAGACCAATAGTTAGTTGAACAACTACAGCCCATCTTAAAGTGTGTACCGCCCAAGATAAAATTATGACTAATGTGATCTTCATCCAGCTAAAGATGACCATTACTAAATACAACTTGTGCTTAGACAGTCCAATTTATGAATAAGAATGCCAAGAAACACAAGGCTGTTTAAAATTAGAATTTCAGGGTTACTAGTGAGTAAAAGTCAAGCTCAGCTACAATATAGAATATGTAGAACTATAAATGTTAAATGTAGGACCTTGGAAAAGTTTCCTGCTATCTCTTTAACGTTAATTTCTGGCCACTGCAGAATCAAATTCACAAGAGTTCCCATCTGAGCAAACAACACCAGTTGTTTTTCATCAATGCCAGACATGTCTGGTTGGAAAAATGGTTAAACAAAACAAAATTACCAAGTTGAATAATATAGTTATTCAGATAGAGAACTTCATTAAACAAGGATACGATCTATTAGTGCCTCCACCAATTTATAATTGTTTGTTGCAGTCGTAGGTATGACCTGACAATAAAAGAACGATATGTTCACATTGCAGATTATTACGAACAATATAAATTTCTAAAGTTATTAGACTAATCAATTTTAAGACAATTTATTGCACAAGACATGGAGTTCCACATCATACTTCAAAATTACTTATTTGTAACCTTACAATGTAAACATGAGTAATTACAAATAAAAACTTATTAGAGTGTTAAAAATGAAAATACAAAAATTGTACAAATAATATTTGGATTACAACGCCATAACCAAAATGGTTTGCCTGCCTACAACCAGATCACATTAATATAAGCATCCATATTAAATAAACATAATTTAATACCAACGGTTAGATGCCTAACACCACTACTATCACATTATGGTCTTTGAAGCTTGATCAAATAGACATCGTGGTGTTCCAATATATTTTCACAAACTAACATAAACTTCTTGTTGTATACATCAGACATTGAAATATTGCCCCACACTTCCAATTTAGTTTCCTCCTTATTACTTTTTGACGAACAAGTCTAACATGGAGCTAGAGAATATTTCCCAACGGTAGTTTCCATATACTAAGCATGGAAAATGCAGTACAAAACAGGAGTTGTTGATTAAAAGTTGAGGGAAAATTTTACCTTTTCACTTTGCAATTTTCTTTGAATAAAGAGTTTGATCATCAACCTTATAGATGGAGTAATGGATTTGTGCCTATCCTTGTCAAGCCTTGCAAGAGCACAACATTCAAGACGATGCAACTTCCACTCTGACTTCTGAAAGTCGTTGAAGTACAGATTAGTCAAATCCCATTGTTCAATCATGCTAAGGTGTTATAAGAGGCCAAGCCACTAATACAACCCACCCGCTAGTCACTACATAAAAACAGCATACAAAGAATATCGAATTTGTAAATTATAAATGGCATTCTGTCACACCAGTATCGACAGAACATAATTTTCCTCTTCATCTTTTTGAAAGATTTATGTATATGAGATCAGAATGAAATTGAAAACATACTTTCAAACAAGAGTTACACGTCCTAACATCTGCTCAAAAAAGTTCTCAAATTCAAGTCTAGTTTTTTGCACAATCCTAACATGCAAACAAGTCACTAGCAATGGTTGATATTTGGCTCAAGTTTTACAGTAAGATAGATAAATTCTTCAATGGTGCATATAAAAGTGGAAAAGGAACAAAAAAGGCTTCGTCTGTCTCACATACCTGGCACATACTACTGCAATACCATGCAACTTTGCAAGCTGAGCACTTCTTAAGGTTTATTGATGTGAAACATCCGTCACATCTTGACTCGACTGTTGAGTTGTTCGGGACACAAACATAAGGTTCTTGCCTAATTATTTCTTCCCCTGCAACACTAAACATAATAAGTCCCATAAATTTTTGTTTGCGTTCAAATTTCCATCAGTAGATACTAACAACACACATACTTTGAAGTGCATTTGTAGAATGAAATCACAGTAAACAGCATAATTTTAATAGAGTTTCATATAACAATGAGGTTATCGCATTTAACTAAAATGATTTGCACTAAACCACCTCCCAAGCCACTTTTCATAGACCCAACTTCTTAACTAGAAAGTAGAAGCCTTCTTTATTTTTCAATTTTGCGGCCTGATGGTGGCCATTCAGCTAGTAGAACACCATAGTTGAGCCCCAGTATAAGCTCGTTTGCTTAACCAACAGAAAGAAAATGGCAGCTTCAGAGTTCTCACGATTTCAATAAACTAAGAAGATAATCGATACAAACGACGAAGAGAGAAAAAAGAGAAAGACCCGGATGGAAATCCCTGGTGGTAAAAAGGCTCCTGCCCTTCTCCGGCAAAATAGTAACTGTTAACCCACGGTCGTTTAGAGCACTCTGCAAATCCTCCATGAATGCTCCGAGCACAGAGCAGCAACAGTACCGAGTGAGCTCCGGTATAAAGGTGCCTTCTTTTTCCCACTGGCGGCAGAGTGGATTTCCCCCCACCTGAAAACCAAACAGTAAAATGATAAACTGACCATCAAGTAAAGCCAAGACAATAACCCTAATGAAGATGAGTTAAAAGGTCAAAGCTGAAACCTGAAGCTGATAAAAAAGGTCAATGCTTTGATGGGGACGTGAAGAATCTGACTGAATGATAGGATTACAACACCAAATCGAGTATGAATTGATTTTCAGAAGCTCGGTGGCACGTGAAAGGAAGCAGAGAGTGGCAGCAAGTCACTTCTCGAGTTGTCGTCACTTAGCAACCTACAGGGTGAAGATTTGTCCCTGCATTAGGCGCATGGTCTCGACTCTGCCACTTGAAAGTGAATCATCTCATAATATATAGTTCTGTGGGAGTGTGGGCGTGTCTTCCAACATAAACATCAATACCTTTGACCGTATCAATTAGCACTTGCATTTGGCAATGCGTGTATTGCAATGGTGTTCAAAGATTCTAAGGGCGTGTTTGGGGCAAGGGTTTGGGTTTTGGAAGTGGGGGTTTAGGAAATAGGGTGGTTTTGGAAATCTGTGGGTTTTGGAAGTCTGTGTTTGGGGTGCTGATTTCAGAAGTCTGAGTTGGGAAGTCTGTGTTTGGGGTGCTGGTTTCTGAAGTATGAGTTTGGGAAGTCTGTGTTTGGGGTGTTGATTTCAGAAGTCTGAGTTTAGGAAGTCTGTGTTTGGGGTGCTGATTTCTGAAGTTTGAGTTTTTGTTTTTTTGTTTTTTTTTTTTGTTTTTTCATTTTTTGAACAAGAATAATTTTTTTATTGTTTCTTATTCTTGTTTAATATTAAACAATTGTTCTAAAATCAACAATTTAGAATGTTTTTTCCATTAATTGTGAATATGGGAATTTAATACACAATCCTGATCAAACATTTAAAATTGGGAAAAAAAATATCATTTATCAAATTTCTTTGCACACATGTTGCATTTCCTACATTTCTTCTGAACTTAGTTTCAAACTCCGTTTTTATGATTTTGATTGGTTTTTTCTTCTTCTTTTTTTCTTTTTTCTGTTTGTACTTTTCAATGCTACACAATTGTTCTAAGATTGGGTAATGAACATGACCATTCTATGACTTTAATCATTTGAAATTAACTAGGATGGTTGGAAAAAAATTTTAAACAACAAAACTTTATTATTCAACTAAGGAAGTAATAACAAAGAAAGCAAGCAAATATTAAATCATGGAAATAATATCATATTAAAGAATAGTCAGTGTGCCAAATGTGAGAAGAATGGTGTTGACGTGGCGGTTAAAAATAATAAAATAATATTTTTAAATTAAAATAATAATAAACTTAATAATTAAATAAAATAATAAAAATAATAAGGGTTAGTGGGGGTTTGGGAAATAGGGTTTTTCAAAAAAAAAAAAAGAAAAGAAAAGAAAAAAGAAAAAAGAAAAAAGAAAAAAGGAGTGATTTTGGAAAATGGAGAGAGAAATGGAGAGTGATCTTGGAAAATGGGGAGAAAAAAGTGGAGTGATTTGTGAAGTGGGGGTTTGGGAAATAGGGGTTTTGGAAAATGGGAGCCCAAACACCAACTTGGAAAAATGGGGTGTTTTCCAAAACCCCCACTTCCAAAATTGGCACCCCAAACACCCCCTAAGAGTTGTGAGCAAAGTAATAGCTTTAGTATCGTATAAAAATCCTGCGAGTTGTGGAGAATGCGTGTACTGACCTAAAGAGAATGTAAATGTGTATATATATATTTGATAGTATGTGAAGGTTGGAGAATTCAAATTTTTTACATTTTAGTTGACGGTGCATGTTTTATGTTTGCAATTGAATGTCTTGGTTTGTTGAGGTTTTCATTAAAATATCTAAATCAATTATGTGGGGTTCGTAAATAATTTTATAGGGATGTCTTGATTTAAAAAAAAAAACGAATAATCACGCAAAGTTATTGATGATAATATCTATTAAAAAATACTAAGATAGTATTATGTTTTGGAGGATTTAAGGCACCTAATAGGATAAATTTATAATTTCACATTCAAATTTCTAAAGTTTGGCAAAATTTTTGACTTTTATTTTTTAAAGTGGCCTAGTTCACATGCTCGCTAAAATGGTTGTCTTTTTTATCTAGTTCATGGTTCATTGAGTTTTACAAGTTGTTGAGGATCTCACATCGGAAAGATTGGTGGAGACCTCACAATATATAAGCTTCAAGGGTCACTTCTCTCATTGCCAATTGGTTTTGAGATGGAAACACATATAATATAATATAAGTGATTTGTGTTGTCGGTCTCTCGATTTTACACAAATGTCAATTGTTCTCTACTCGATGACATGGATGTTAAGCTTCTTTCCTTTTCTATCTTAATGTGTTAACCTTCGTCTTTTTTCACTTATCATTCTGCCAAATTGTTGTTCTAATTATATGCTAGAAGTTTTTGGTTGAGATATAGTTATGTTAGACACCGTTCATGAACTTTTTGTGAAAAAAAAAAAAAAAAATCTTCAACATTATTGTGGATTCATTGACAAACACTTGGTCTTCGATTATATGATAGATTTGATTTTTTAAAATTGTTCTTCATTGGTGTAAAATGTAAACACCATTTTATAAATTATAGTATTTCCTTTTGAATTGAAGATCAACGGGTGGTGGGAGTTTATTAAGTCCCTTTACAACTTCATTAATCAATGAAATTATGTTTCTCTTTTCAATAAATGTTCCTCCTTACTGTATAAGTTTGTCGTAAGTCAATTTTAACATACACCAACAAGATGGAGTATAATAGAAAATTTTCAATACATACGAAATCAATAGCACAATATATATAGGCAAATTTACAAACCAAACTATCTAAACATCGCTTGGAGTTTAATGACTTATTACACATAAATTTAAATTTATAAACTGATCTCGTAACTTAACTTATTATTTGTCGGAGTGAACATAACTCATCCATAAATTATATGTATCATCGATAAAAAAGAAAAACTTATTATTTAACACATGTGTCAAGTCAAGAGATTGGTGCAACAAAAAATGTATAATAATATTTCATAGAAGTCAACACGAACATAGGTGAACTAGCATAAATTTTGTATTTTCTACCAAATGAGAAGATGTTTGATCCCCCACCTCCACTTATTGTAAAATAACAATAAAAATGTAATGTTTTTTGTTTTTGGATTTCAACCACGAGTCTTTTTGTCATCAATACAAACTTTATATTAGTTGAGAAATGTTATGTTAACAATAAAAATAAAATATGCTAAAGCGAGCATAACTCAACGGTAATTGACATGTACTCTCGACCAATAGGTCGGAGGTTCGAATCCTCCCACCCCACATATGTTGTTGATCTCAAAAAAAAAAAAAAAAACAATAATAAAATATTGATTTAAAATCACTTTTAGTCCCTGAAACTTTAGTGAAAGTAACAATTTAGTCTCTGAATTTTTACGAGTAACAATTTAGTCTATGTACTCTCAAATTTGCAACGATTTTGTTCCTTAGTGAAAATTAGTGTAAAGATTTCATGAAATTTCTTACATATACAGATTAATAAACTAATTTGGGATCCAATATGTTTATAAGCTACCAAGTTTAATCATTAAATAATAAATCGACAATTAATTTTAAAGATTTTTTTTTGTAACAAAGATTAAATTATTAAAATTTGAAAGTAAATAAAGTAAATGGTCGTGAATTTGAGAGTACACTACTAAATAGTTTCAAATCAAAATATAGAGAGCTTTGGTGGGAATTCATGGACAAAATCAATTTTAATCTAAAATATTTGGTGATATTAGGTATACTGATTCACGTAGTTGTCCAATTTTATAAGAGAAATACCAACCTGCCTCATTTGGCAAATCCAAAAGAATTTTAGAACTCTCAGCCGGCTCAGAAGTCTCGGCGGTCTCAGCCAAGTTCATGATTCAAAATCACACTAGAATCAAGATCAAAGAACGGTCATCCCACCAGCCATCTTATTCTTCATCATCTATGGCCTCCAATGCATCTGTGATGCCAATTTATCAACGCGTTTCGTGACGACAAAGCCCATGTATTGTTTTTTCCGCACCAGCTCGCAGAATCTTGCAGCAAGGAGGCTCTTCGTAAGAGAAACAAGATGCTCATGACATGATTTTAACTAACCCACTTCGCTATTTCAGCAGGCGAGACTCGCGCTACATTTTTTCCATCATAAATTCTCCCTCTCTGAGGTCTCTCAGCAAAACAACTGCTTCAGCTCCCACCCCAGGTTTGTTTATTGCTTGTTTCAATAAATGCTGGAGTGATTTTCCTGAAAATCTGGGTTCATTACGTTGATTTGGGACGAATTTTAATTTGCGGAAGTTGGGTCGAACTGTTTCATAAAGATTTATGCGTTTTTCTGAAAAGAAGCTGAATAACCATATGGGGTATTGGTATTCTTCTGGAAAACAGAAACTTCCATTAATGTGAGGGAAAAAAGGAGATTGCTCTCTATATTATCTGGTTCAGCAATGGAGACTAGTTCAACATGTGCGTTGGTTTTGAGTGGAAAAACAGCGGCTGAGAATGAAACTGCCAAGTTGCTGAAGAGAAATGACACTTTGAAGCTCCATGACGGTACTGGAATTTCGGTTTCTTTGCACTCAGAAAGGGATAAATCTATGGAGGAAAGTGGTTTTCAGATTGATTTCTATATGGATGCTCTTTCTACTAATACTTATGGTAGATTCCTCATTTGGTGTCCACGGATTCCTTCAACTCATGATGTCATTTCTCAGTAAGTGTATCAAAGCATTTTTTTTCCTCACCATTTTTTCATTCTTTGACGAGCTAGCTAACTATTAGTTTGCAACAGCAACTTTAGCGACCTTCCATTGGGTGCTGTCTGTGTGGCTGATGTACAGTTTAAGGGAAGAGGTGTGTAATACTAATAAGTAAAGACAAACTGGTAACATTGTTTGTTAGTTCTGGAATTCCTCTTTCTATTTAAAGTCACTTTGTGGATTTAAGTGAAGGTCGATCAAAGAATTTGTGGGAATCACCCCCTGGTTGCCTCATGTTTTCCTTTACCATTCAAATGGAAGATGGGCGTATTGTTCCTCTGCTGCAGTATGTAATATCTCTCGCTATTACCGAGGCCATAAAAGATATTTGCGACAAAAAGGTAACTTTTGTCATGTTTTGGCCCATATTAGCAACCCTTATGGAATCTTTGTTGGAATTTGGTAACTTGATTCTGGATCCCGTGATATGCTAAATAACCAAAACTTTACGGGTAGGGGATTAAATGAAATTGCAAGAGAAAAACTTATGGTCATGGAAGGAGGAAACAGTCAGAAAGAATCGGGGGGCTTGAGGAGTATATAGGATTTCAAGTAATGGTAGACTGGCTTCCTATATCCAGAACTGTAAACGTGCACTATGGAGATGTTTATACTCCCTTACATATTTCGTTATTTCTACCGTGCCAATGACACATAGCTATCACACTCATGTTGTGACTATTATTTGTAAGCTTTTGAGGTTAATACCGCTCATTCTCTTTGTGTTTCTATTTCAGGGTTTACCTTATATTGATTTGAAGATAAAGTGGCCAAACGATCTTTATGTGAATGGCCTGAAAGTTGGAGGCATTCTATGCACTTCAACATATAGATCAAAGAAGTTCAACGTTAGTGCTGGTAATTGTGTTTGTTTCCTTTTCCATCTATTTTTCTTCTACAGTCCTTTTTCCCCTTCCAAATTTAAACTTATAGTCTTATTGCACCAATTTGAAAAGCCTAGAGTCACTGTGATATATTTTAACTGCTGTGTTCTTCCAGGTATAGGTTTGAATGTAGACAACGACAAACCAACAACATGCTTGAACGAAGCTCTTACAAATTTATCAAGTACACCTTACAAGCTCAGAAGAGAGGATATCTTAGCATTCTTCTTTAACAAATTTGAAAGACTGTACGATATTTTTATAAATCAAGGTATTTATATGTCAATCTAACGTCTTCCTCATGATAAGACATTGTCACATTCATGCATGGATTTAGAGCTTCTCCTTCAATCCAACCTTAACAATGCTCTGGAGAAGCTTGTGAGTTATGAAATTTCTAAGCAGCTATCATCATTTGCGAAAAGAATTTGAAATTGTCCATCTCTCTTCTTTTTCCTCATCACTGAGCATGTTAGTGTGAACATCATTCTATCAATTCATGCTCTTCGTTGCCTTAAGGTTTTGTGCATGCTAAGCATTTGGCTTCTACCCGGATAGGACTTCAGATGAATAATTATACGTAAAGGAAATCTTCCTAGGTTTTCTAGTTACACATCCATCAAGTCTGTAAAGATGATAATTGATAGCTATATGTAATACTTCCTCTGAAGGGGGTGAGAGAGAGAGCTAAGATATTATTCGTTTAGGATGTAGATTTTTAATCTTGTTCTCTTGTGAAAAAGCTAGAATTTTTGTATCACACGTATTTCATTTATTGTTACCTTCCTAACATGCTGTCATACCTTCAAATATAGTCCACATCATGTTTATCTCAAGTTTGTTATGCTTCAATTTCGGAATTTCCCAGGTGACCTCATTCTGACTAAATCCGTGAATAATGGCATTTTGTTTTCATCATTTCTGAATAATTAGGGTTTCAGGCTCTTCAGGAACTCTACTGTCGGACATGGTTGCACAGGTAACTAATGATGTGGATTAATTTATCTTCTTTATATATATATATATATTCAACACATATTGTGTTCCAAGATTCTCACGATTATACTTGGTTTGCATTGTCTATACATTTGTTGTCATGGAAACCAAAAACATCGTGGAAATGGAAAATGTTGTTTGATTCTTTAAGTGCTTAATGTCTATGGAGCTAGTAATACTTTGCTTATGTTGCCGTGGGACTCTGTCTTTGCACAAGTCAAACGTCACTTGTTTCAATTGTTTTGTTGACAATTTATGACATATAATATTGTGCAAGTTATGCTAAATAGGTCTTACACTTTCTTCCCTATAGATATGACTTTGTTTGGATCTGTCTTGTAGTGGGCAAAGAGTTATTGTACAAGAAAAGAAAGGAGACCAAGTAGTGGAAAATGTAGTCACTATTCAGGTACGTGATATCTGAATGATAGCTGATCCTGTGGCAGCTCTAGTATTTACACGAATGCTGCAAAGTGCAAACTTAATCCCACTACTCTTTTTGGTTCTTCACTGTGGTTATTTATATATTTTTGGCTCAGAAGAAAAGACCTTGTCTCCTGCAGTTGAATTTGTTTTTATCTTGTAGTTGTTAGATAATCCTATTCCTGAAGGATGTTAAATATTTGGCATCAATTTTTTGTTCAACTTAGTACTGGAAAATGCTGAATGCACTACATTCTATGATTTTCATGGTTTTAAACACTAAATTCGTTGCTTATTGGTCAGAAATTCTTGTTTTCTTATATAGGGGTTGACATCTTCAGGATATTTGCTAGCTATTGGAGATGACCACCAAATGTGCGAGCTTCATCCCGATGGAAATAGGTCAAGTATTTGAATGGATTCCTATTCTTGATTTAGTGAATTAACTATGCTGTGCTGATTTTTTTGCAAAGTTTGACACATACAATTTGATACATCGACAGCGAGTGTACGACATCTGTGTCTATAGCATATCAATTGCATTTTGAAACTCATGCTGAAAGATTGAGAGAGTTCATTGTACATAAAGAAAAGTGACTGTGATATATGTATACCATTTGCCCCAACCTGAACGTTCAAACAACAAATAGGATAACTTGATAAGTCATCTGCTTCAGGCTTTCACCGAAAATCTGGTCACAACATTCTAAAATTTTTTATTTCCTGTTTATACTGTAGATAGATGCTTACGAAAAGGAAAAGGTCTATCATAACTAAACTAAATCATTATTATTTACAAAATTGACTGAAATTGATTCCAAATTCATGCATGACTAAGAAACAGTGGTCAATAAAGTTAACGTCTTCAAAGTGCTTTAGAATCAATCATAATGATTATAAAGGAAGTGACTGCCCTGTTGGCCAGTCAACCAATATTGTAGTTTCTGCTGTACTCAGTTGGATGAATTTTTAATTCTGATTTATTTATTGCTCAAAAGTCCTTTAGAACTAAGCTGGCAGAAATGTCTACATGCCCTGTTCTGCATTGCATGCATCAGCTCACAACCCCAAGCATTTGAAAAATTTAACCATCTGAATTCTTCTCCAAATGCAATTGACTGTAGAGATCTGATTTTAGAAGGCTAATAATATGTAATAGATCTGATCTTAAATCTGATGATCATGTCATCTTCCTATTGTTCTACAGTTTGGACTTTTTCAAAGGACTGATCAAGAGAAAACTGGAGTGAGAAGGCTGCTTTTTCACTTTCCAACAGGTGGCTGACTATGAGCTGTATGGAATGGAATCATGTGCAATAAGAAGGAGACATTTGCTCTCGTTTATTTTTGGCTAACAATTCTCTGTTTCTAAACTGGAGGAAAGAAAGAGAAAGATATCTTACTTTTTATGATTAAACAATGAGATCTCTACTGAAGTTGTAAATATTATTTATCTTTAAACTTACTAAGCAGGGTCCATGGCCCAGAACGTGCTATATTTTTGTATCATCCTATTGAACGTGAAGGAATTCCGAGTGGGACAATTTCCAATTGATTAAAACTGTCCCCACAATTGGCATAATCAGTCAGTCAGCAGTTCTTTTTTGTTAGAAACTTAGGAAATTCTCTGCCACTTTATTGCCAGCTGTTGAGCTTGAAACTGAAACCCCGTTATGACAGAAGGTCTTGCGTTGTAATGGAGAACGGATGGAACTTATTTGAACTTTACAACTGTGAAATACGTGAAAAGAAACAGAAGGGCAAAAGATTCTTGTGGCGAGGCGCCATGTCAGACCCAGAAACTGGTATGTCTTCTTCTATACATTTCCTTACGGTTGTTGGGGCCTTTTGTTTAGGGTTCACTATCAGAATAGAGAAAAGGGATTGGCTTGCCACATGCAGAACAGTGGATGGATTGAAAAACCAAAAAAGGGTTCTATCATCATAACATAAGTTTGTTCTCTGAACTTTCAATATCGTTTTTGTACCTAATAGTTTTCGAGACATTACATGCTAACTATACTATTAAAGTTAGAGTTAGGTGGTGGGCTGATTTCAGGCTGGCTGAGGTGTTTGGTAGTGTAAGCATTGAAATGACATAGTTAACGTCATGAACTTATTAGACACAGACTTGATGGAAACTCGTGAAACTTAGGGACAACCGTCCTAGTTCAAGTCAGCTTTGTATTGGTTTTGGAGGGGGTGGGGGTCATGCAAGGACAGAGTTGGGCGGTGGGAGTGTGGTGTTTGAGGTAAACAAAAGCTGCAAAAGTGAGAAGCCAGAAACTGTGAAACTGGGTTTGTGTTCAGCTTATGTTACAATGTGCCCCTCAAGTAGAATTCCCAATTCTGAGTTGCCGCTGTTGCAGCCTTTTGTCTGTCTTCGGCTTTGTCTTATAATCAGCTCAACCTCAATGATGCGGTAGGTATATGGTATCCTTATAATTTATAATGTCGCCACCCTTACACTAAAATCCATTACACCTTATTGTGTTGTCCTTTTGGGCTGTCTCTCAGTATAATGTTCTATGAAATGTTGTAGTCAGAATCAGAGTAAGGTATTAATTTTATTATCATTTTCAACTCTATCCAAGTTGTTCAACTTTCGTATTCTTGATCCTTAAACTTTCATAAATGTTTGTTCCAATTCTCATCATTATACGTTTATACTTACATTGTATTTCACATGAATGGTATGTTAGTTCTTTTTTGGTTTAAACAATATTTTGGTCCCCTACTTTTAACTAATGTGGTAGGACTAGACGGTTATCTTGTGAGAATAGTTGAGATACGTGCAAGCTAATCCAACTTTCACGGATAATAATAATAAAGAAAATAACAATAATGAACTATAGTTTATATCCAAATCAAATCAACCGACTATTTATTCAATTGATTAGCTTTCACTCTTTCCTTTTCGCTGTTCGGAGAGGATATTTTGGTCTAGGAGGTGGGGAAAAAGAGAAAAGAGAAAGTAGCTAGGAGGTCAAAAGCAATTGTTTACAATGAAAAAAATGGGTTAAAGAGAGGCGAATGAGAATGAGAATCTAAGTGAAAAAAGGCAAAAGGGAGTGGGGGAAGGAATAAATTGAGAGATGGTTAAAAAGAAAGGATCAGATGAAAGAAATTATTCACATTGCAAAATAATAATAATAATAATAAGGCTAAATTATAAAAAATACCCCTCAACTATGGGGTTTATTTCAAAAATGTCCTTGAACTTTGAAAAGTTTCAAAAATACTCCTGAACTTTGAAAAATGTTACCCTTATTGAAAAATGACTATTCTTTTTTTCTCCTCTCACCCGTAAATTCTAACGGTTTTCACCAAAAAATTAACGGCAATAGTATTTTTGAAACAATTTTCAAAGTTCAGGGATATTTTTGAAACTTTTCAAAGTTGGGACATTTTTGAAACAAACATCATAGTTGGTATTTTTTATAATTTAACTTAATAATAATAACAAACAATTTGAAGAAGAAAAATCAAAGAGAAAATTTGATTAGTCAAAGATATTGGGCATAATCGCGGTGGACCAAACAAGATTAGAGAGATAGATATCACTCACATTCCAATAAAGATAGCTACTGGAAAAAAAATATATAAAAATTAATTTCCAATCAACAACATAGATGCATGTCACGCGCCGAAAAGATAACTAATTTCAAAACACCTCGATAACATCAATTAACCATTTTTTTTTTCTTTTTTAAAAAATCTTCTTTTCTAATTTTTTTACAAATTTCATTTTGGTGGGTTGACTTTCAAATTTATTATTATTATTTTTTTTCATATTTGTGAGTGTCCGAACTAACTTGTGTACACCTTAATTAATCTTAACTTCTTAAGAACTCTATTTCTTACTCTTAGGTCGATGTTATTAGAAATTTAAAGACATTTTGTGAACATTGATATTAAGAAGGAAAAAGAAAGTTTCTTTTTCATACCATTTAATCATAGAGTTGTTTGTTTAGTCATTATTAGATATCTCTTTGCTTTTATATATTTATAGTTGAATTGTAAAGATAAGATTGGAGAATTTCTTCTTTTTTTGGAATTTTGGAGGTGGAGTGATAATTAATTTAGGGCTTTTGTCTCTATCCTTTAATTCTTATCTTAATTTTCATTATTTACTTTTACCATGTTTATACTACTCTATAATAAAAAAAAAGGGGAAAAAAAAACCTTTACCGTGTATTCTATGAGATGCAAATTGGTAAAAAAAGGTGGGGTAAATTTGGGGAAAAAGAAGAGCGTGTGAGTGTGTAAAGAGTGAAAAAGTGAAAAAATGAAGTGAAATTTTGGGTAAAAGATTGGGATGGGTTATATCACTTTTTGTCATTTGAAAGAAGGTTTGTTAAAATGATTTTGTTTGATTTGAATTAGTTTGGATTTTGATTTTGTAAAAAGGGTTTTGTTTTGGGAGTGAAAAAGAAAGAATGGATTGGATGTTCCTTCCTTCCCTCTAATCATTGGGATTGCAATTCCGTAATCATTCCTCGTTGATATGAGACTTCCATCAACTCTCCTTTTAAACCCTACCCCTCTTTTTCTTCATTATTTTATTCATTTATATATAATATTATAGGCCCTTTTCTTTCTATTTCACATCTCAATCATCCATTACTACGAATTTTATAAAAAAAAAGCGAATAATTAAGAGGGATCAACTTTCTTTTTATTTAAGTTTATAGTTTGATTTGATGAAATGTAAACCTATTTGGTGTTAATTTTAACTTACTTCGCTAAAGTAGATTAAAAGATTAATATGTCCTTCTAATTTAAGAAATAAGCTATATCATCCAAATTGAAAAACTTTGGGTAGCTCAACGGTAATTTAACATGTACTCTCCACTAAAAGGATTGAGGTTCGAATCACTGACTCCAATCAACCTTCCCTTCTTTTTAATCGCAACATTTTGATTCCTTGAAAAAATTTTAGTGTTTGACAATCACTAAAAATTACTTGTTAACAAATGAGATTGAAAAAACATTTTGAGAGAAACACTTTAAAGAATTTTTTTTTTTAAAAAAGTTTTTAAGTATATAATAACTTATGTATAAAAACACTTACGAGGAAATGTAACCAGTTTAACTTCTAAATAATTTTTATACAAAATGTTTTTTTTTTTTTTAAATGCATTCTTGAAAAACACTTAAACTAGCCAACAAGAGCTTAGCTCACTAGGCATAAAGCTAGCTGTACTGATAACCACAAGATTTGTGGTTTGAATCCCCCTCCCCACATATTATTAAAAAAAAAAAGAAAAACACTTAAACTAAAATGTATTTCAAATGAGCCCTTAAACTACAAAATGATTTTTTTCACCTCATATGAATTTCTCATTAATGATTAAAATTAATACATTTACAATTGAGATCTATATTAAATTTTATGTTTAAGTTTTTTTTTTTTTTTTTTTTTTTTTTTTTTTTTGTCTAACTTACAACTTACAAATTTATTTAATTTTCCATCAAATTTTCAAAATGAATATAGTGTATTCTCCAAACTTAAAAAAGAATAATAATTGTGTTCACAAGTAATATTTTGTCATACAATGTCTACCTACAACATATGTGGCTTCATTACACATGTCTGCTAACATAAGTATATATTTTGCTAATCCGAGCATAACTTAGTAGATAAGACACCTATATCATTTCAAAGGTCAATGATTCAATCTCCTATCCACTTAATGGTTGAACTAACAAAAAAAAAAAAAAAAAAACATATGGCATAGCTTAGTTGGTCTAGACATTAAGGTAAAACGCTTTAAAAAGTTGGAGGTACTAATCATTCAATCTCCTATCCACCAAAGTGTTGAACTAAAAAGAAACATACACACAATCGTAGCTCAACTGGTTTACACATTTAAGGGTGTGTTTGGATTAGTTTCTAAGTGTTTAATTTTGAAAAAAATTCTAGTGTTTGACAACCATTAAAAACGACTTCTTAGAAAATGAGATTGGTAAATAAACCATTTTGAGAGAAACACTTGAAACCAACTTTTTTAAAAAATAGTCTTTAGTATATAATAACTTAGGTATAAAAACACCAATGAGAGGAAATGCAACCAAACATATGAGTGTTTAAATTCTAAACAATTTTTATACAAAATGTTTTTTAAAAAATGCATTCTTGAAAAACATTTAAATTAAAATGTATTCAAAACGAACCATAAGTAACACCCCAACCCATTCCCCAAATTGAACTGAAAATTTCGGGAGGATGAGAAATTAAATAAGGGAGATGAAGACGAATAAGTCATCTCATCTTCTGTCCCACCTTGCGAACATCTCGTAGACCGTAGTTGAAGGTTCAAACCAAATTTCATTCCACCAATGTTTGATTTGTTTTTTAAACTTCAATATTACATCAACACGTTAATACACATATTTTAAAATATATGATTTATTTATTAAAAATAACCAACAACAAATTAACATAAGAATCAAAATATTGTTTTTGTTTTTTTAGTTTAAGGAGTCAAATAGACACATTTTGAAAGTTCAAAAATCAAAACAAAATAAATTTGAATATTTTATATACTATAATAACACACTTTTTAAAAGTTCAAAGAGAACAGCGTAACCAACAAATTAAAATGAAATAAAATAAAAAAATTCATACCTTTTAAAAGTTAATAACTAGAATGTGATTTAAATATAAATCACACTTGTTGATTTAAAAGGAAAAAAAAAATGTGGTTTAAAGGAGAAAAGTGGAGGGCCGATGAAGGTGCCACGTGGAATAGAGTTAGTTGAGTGGAGTTTTGAAGTAGTCAAAGTAAAAAGGAAATGTCCGTGATCATCTGCGCAGAGGAATGCCCTATCTATCGTCTTCCTGTTTTTTCTATTTCCGTGTCGTGACGTCACACACCCTTCCGATCACGTGCTCCCTATCATGCCGCATGTGACCACATTTTTTTATGTTCCCCCTCCCTCACCTTTTTTAATCTTTTCCATCCAACTCCCCTCATCCACCCACGTGTATGTATTATATTGCCTATAGTTTTTTCTTTCTATTTTATATTCTTCTTGAAATTTCAATCATAATTTTCATCTTCCACAAAATAAATTTATGCTCTTCCACCTCAAAGGTTGAGTCATTAAAAAATATAATCTTTTAATTTTCAATCCTAATTTTCATCTTTCACAAACTGCTTGAATTAGTTATTTTAATATCTTTATATGTTATTGTTGATGGTAAAATCCGACCAAGCGCTCACCTGACCTTCACATGACACACCAACAGTGAATTTGTTGAATTCGGAGTAGACGTGACCTACAAATAAGAAGCAACACACTTTACACCGATGTGGTGCTTGTCACACACGCTCCGATGCTTAAGTCATCGGAGGAAATCCAGCAAAGTAATCAGAGCTCTGTAAAAGAACAGTGTTAGGAATAAGGTTTTTCAACCCCTTACCTAGGTCCCCAAGAGGACCTTTTATACCTTCCTCTAGACTAGGATTTTCTCTTCTCCTCGTCTTCAATTGACTCTTGCTCCACGAACCTCGCCCTCCCGGACCTAGGAGGACCCTCCACATTGACCCAGGTAGTGGTTGGGCTTTCACCACCTCCTCGGCCTTGGCCTAATGCTGAGGCCGATGAGAATGTTAGGCAGCTCTCCTCTTGGGTTTCCTTCTCTCCGTGAGTTGGTTTGGAGTGGACTCGAAGCCGCTTTCTTCTGAAATTCCTGTTATGCTAAAATTACCCATAACAATCATTAAATTATTAATTATACGTAGATGTTAGTAAACAATAAACAAATATCCATTAATATCATTGAGAAATACATCTATGTTATGATTTATATCAACATAGGCATACACACCTCAATATCATTCAAAGTTTTTTTTTTTTTTTTTTTTTTTTTTAGTTCAACAACAAATGGAGATGAAGATTCAAACTGGTCTTTTGATTGTCATATATATAATGTCTTAAGCAGTTGAAATATGTTTAGATTGGACATATACCAGATGTTAGTTTGATCATTTTTTTTTTTAAGAAGAGAACAATATTGTTATTACCATTATTTTGAACCATTTTTAATTCTAAACGTTGTACAATAAACACTCAAGATTAGTGGACAAATTCTTCCAATTGATTGAGACTTTAAAACATTGATCTTTCTTTATCATTATTATTATTTTATATTTCAAGGAGAAGTTAACAACATAAATTAAATTTTTTCTTTGTTGGTGGGGTTGGAAATAACATTTAATCAATTATGATCTCCCCCATGCTAGTGAAAAATTCCAAACTATATATGTAGACAATTTAATTTCCTTCCTACGTGGCTTTCCAATATCATAGGCACCGATCTATGGTAAGTAGGTTTATATAGACTAAACATGATTAGTATTTTTTTTTTTAAAAAAAAATTATTTGCTTTCGATCATGATCTTCAAAAGATTCTCACATTGGATTACGAGGGGATGAAAATTTTGAACGATCTTTTTAGTTCAAAATCAATTAATTGGTATACTCGATTAAGGTATTAATTATTTGAGACCCATATAGAAAGATTTGAGGATATAAAAAAATAGTTATTGAGAATGAGATGTTTGTCACATAAAATTCAATTTTAGATGGTTAAGAAAACGATTCAAATAAATGCTTTTCTTAAAATTTAGAAGGATCATTCTCTCCCTCGAAATTTCGTAGACCATTAATGATCTCTTCCGTCCAAATTTTCCTGGCATAAGCTTAGATGTACGATTTTATGAGCTAATTGATTAGGTCCCGTTTGATAACTATTTGGTTTTGTTTTTTGGTTTTTTAAAAATATGGTTGTTTTCTCCTAAATTTCCTACTGTAACTTTCATTAAGGATTCATTTGAATTCCTAGCCAAATTCTAAAAACAAAAACAAGTTTTTGAAAACTACTTTTTTTTTTTTTTTTGTTTTCAAAATTGGACTTGGTTTTTGAAAACAAGGAAGAAGATTGATACTAAAACAAATAAACTTATAGGTGGAAGTAGGTGTGTTTAAGCATAATTATAAAAAACCAAATGGTTATCAAATGGGGCCTTAATGATTAGAAATTGTTTTCTTCACCTAATCCATAAAATATTCTTAGTTTGTGTCGATCACATCCCTATCTTAGAATTATCATCACTGTAACACTAGAGTTAGGAGGGGTACATGAATGAACTGAAGCCTGAGAGAGATCCTGAGGACATGAAAGTATGTTCAAGATAAGCTTAAAAGAATTGATAGATACTACATATACCAACAAGGTGCACCTCCCTTTTCGGTGTTTCAAACAAGTATGGTAACGTAACCACCAGATCACATGGGAATGTCAGAGTCGTTAGGTGCCGAATCCGGATTCCGAATCCTGGACCTGGGACGTTACATATCATGTATGTATTCATATAATACAAGAGTAAAATAGATATTTTTATCATCGATCTATATTTGCATATATTAAGATATAACTTTTGACTTTAGGACGAAAATTAGACCACTTTTAAAATGAATGTAGAGAAGGAGAATAATGGATAAATTGTGGAAAATTTTGAAACTTTTCTAATTTAGAGATGAAAAGGTACATGCGCATTTTAAAGATGGGATATTCCTATTTGTATTTGTAGCTTACCAACCGTCGTTTTCCAATCATTTTTTAATCAACGAATATATGAAAACGATGTTGGTGGGAGGTAGAGGATTCATACGACGTGTAATTAGATCACTTTTTATTTTCTTTCATATAAATTATCTTCATAGAAATTAGGTGGCAGTGCCAAATTAAACACCAAAAAAGAAAAAGAAAAATGTGGCACTCTATTTTTTAAAAAAAAAAATTATATAATGATTTAATAGCTAGTTGGCAAATTTTAGAGATCAACTAGACATATGATGATTGAATAAGATATGGCAAGATAGAAGGAAGAGACAATTACCCTTTTAATTCATATTACGTATATAATAAAGAATTTAAAGTTTTTTCTTTAATTTTCTCTTTAAAATTCTTATTAAAAAAATATAATTATAAATATGAAAAGTCAGAAGGTAAGATTGTGTTTGCTCTTAAAAAATCGACGATCTCTCATTACTTTAGCTGATAGAAAACTAATAGAATTATATCAAAGTAAACATAGCTTAACTTGGACATGTACCTTCGACTTCAAGAGATCAGAAGTTTGAATTTTTCCACTGTTGAACTAAAAAAATATTATATATATATATATATATATATATATATTTGAAAACTTATGTTTTAAATTTAATATATAATCTATCAACTCATTTTCATTTCATTCAAGTAATAGGCAAAATTATTGCATCAACACTTATCCAAATCTAAAGAAATGATGCAGTGTATATATTTGAGCGCTTACAACATCCTCTAAAGTCTAAAGATTCGTGTAATTGAAATTTAACAATGTAATTGATAGTAAAGAGACAAAATATGCTCCCTAACCTATGAATTTGTATAAACAAATAAGTCATTCAAATTTAACAATGAAATTGACGGTAAAGAGACAAAATATATAACCTAATCTATGAATTATATAAACAAATTAAAGAAGATTCAAATATAAATTTTTAGTTTAGATATAATTCATCGATTTGAATATAACTCAATCGATTAGTATATTCTATAATTTCTGTACACTCAAAAGTTCAAATTATCCTATTTATAATATATAATACTTTTTTTTTTTAATTGTTGGTAGTGATTCAAATTATTTCAATGAGATTTAAAAAAAAAAAAAAAAAGAATTTGACGACAAAACCAAAAGGAAATTGGAGGGAAAATGATTAGAGGATTTTTTTTTTTTTGGTTTGATTAAATGTGGAGTTTTTAAATATAACATATAAAAACAAAAGGAAAAAGTGGAGAGATTTAGAAATTGCAATAGCATGCGATGATTGTCCTTTGTTCGAAAATTTGGTGGTGAAAATGGGTGGCTTTCAATTAATAGACGGTTGATTTGACTTCATTTTTTTAATTTCATTTCATTTGATTTCTTTTTCTTACTTTTCATTCGTAATCTCCAAAAGTGGTCTTAAAAATGCGAGCTAATCATGCGACCCCTCTTTTCTCCCAATATTTCTCTAATCAAAAGATATAAAATCATCATTATTCCATTCCAACATTATTTTTTCGTACAACTTATTTTCAAATTTATTTCTCTATATATTTTCTTTTTCATTCAACACATGTAGAATGAAGGAATGATTAGAAGTTGACAATCTTACACCATATTCTGAATCTTTTCTCTTATGGAGATGAGGATCCGAACCTTTGACTTTTTAGTCGAAGTTATATTGTCTTAATCAATTGAGATGTTCTCATGTTGTCAATTTCCAAATACATTTTTTTTTTCTTTGGAGAGTATTACATAGTTCCTCTAAATGACATTATTACTGTAATAAACGTCATAATCCTTCTTTGAATTCATCTTTAAGAATATAAGTACCATATAGGTTGTATCCACACATTTTGTGCATATGATGCACTATCTAACTAAACTTTAGATATTATTGTTTAAATTTTTCCGATCCATGGAAGTTATAAAACATCAATTACCATCTCAAAAGCTAATAGAAAAAAAAAACTTTAGATATTATTGTTTAAATTTTTTTTTTCTAGCTTGAACGGAAACATCTTAATATATAACTTGAACATGTCCTTCAAAGGATTGATATATTAACAATTTTTATATGAAGTTACAAGTTCGAATTCCTTCATTCATACATGGCACGATTTTTTTTTGATGGATTTCCTAATACTTTTCCTTATACTTATACTCTTTTTATATTAACGTATGTCTTTCCTCATCATTCCCTCAAATTTTCAAACTTGATTTTATGTTATAAAATATGAAAATCATTTATTCAAAACATAATTAATTTCAAATCATATGCCCAACAAAATCAAATATCCCATATGAAAGATTATTATAATTAAAGGATAGTATAGTATAAAAAGCTGAAATCATCTAGAATAACACGTAAATAAGTGATTATGACGATATTTTAAAAAATTACTAGCTCTTAAATATAAGTTTTGAAACTGTTGATGGTCGATTTTGACCAGAGTATCTCACCTGACCTTCACGTGCCACCAACGGTAAATTTGTAGTTGTGGGGGAAGACGTGGCCTGCAAGACAGTGAACCTGCACACCGGTGTGGTGCTCGCCACACCGGCTCCGATGCTTAAGTCAGCAAACAGAACGGTAGGGCGTGGAAAAGTAAGAGCAAGAGGAGAAAGCAGAGAATAGAGAGTAGAGTTTAGGGATTGAATTCGGGATCCCCTCTTCAGTGGCGAAGAGGGATATAAATACCTGCTCATCCTCCTAGCCTTTTTAGGGTTTCAGAGGCGTTTTAGGTCAAACCAGGCGAAACCGGGGCATCCAGAGGCGGTGGGGACCAGACGGGACCAAACGGGCTCGGCCCGCACGAGCGGGCCGAGGCCGAGCAGGGGGTCGGGCCGAAAACCCGACCCCTTCGGTCTTGGCCCGTCCCATTTGCCGGTTTTGCTTCCTTGGTCCATCTTTCAGCCCGATTTCTCCCCGGTTGTCCTCGTCAGCTCCTTGTGTATCGGGGTGGTCCAAAATTGCCTATAACAGAAACTATCTCATTATTTTATCTTAAAAAAAATAAAAATAAAAACAAGAACAAAAAAATTACTTTATTATTATGTCAAAGTGAGGATTAGTAGTAATTTGATATGTTTCTTCAACTAAAAGATCAAAATTTGAAATGTTGTTAAACTAAGAAAAGGAAAAAAAAAAAAAAAAAAACCTCATTATTTTAGAAAAACTTTGGTTGACATTTTGGTCCATGGTTATGTGGTCGCGTGGGGCATGTTTATGTGGAAATAGTCATGGTCGGTGAAATGGTCGAGGGAATTCTTTTTATTTAATTTAATTATTTTATCACCTTTATGACTATCACGTATTTTTCTCTCAATTATTTATTCATTGTGGCCATTACACCCTCCAAGAATTGGAATATCCCAAATTGGGACCAAATCATATTTGAAGTCTCTGCATCCACGTAAAATGTTCAAGAAATTTGTCTCATCAAAATAAATATTTAGATAAACATTTTAAATAAATAAATAAAATAACCAAATGCAAATTAATATGAGATAATAGAACCTGAGATTTCATACAGCGTAACTGTGTGTGAAGAAGGAAGGGATTTTATTTATTTTGAAAATGGCACACTTTTAAAGAAAACAAATTATTAAATACTTAAATCTTAATTAAAACAAACAAAAAAAAAATGTTGCTCTCAAACATTTTTTAAAATTTCAATTTTTATTTAACCATTGTATATGTCCATATACTTGCAAAAATAGGTTTTTGTGGCATTGACTCGAAATGGTTTGAAATATTAGAAACCCCAAAATCAATTGGCAATGAAAAGAGTAATCCATACATCTTATAAATTGTGAGGTCCTCAACATGGAAAGCTTGAGTTAGTGCTTAAAATCATGTAGAGAGCATGATGAAGAAAAAAAAAAATTAATTTAAGGACCGTTTTTGAAATACTTTTAGTTAAATGTTTTTTAAGAATGCATTTTCTTTTAAACATTTTGTATAAAAATCATATTTAGAATTTAAACACTTATGCATTTGGTTACCTTTCCTTTCCTAATTTATGAGTATGTATAATATATCTTGATAATTAATTAGTGTTGGATTGAGTTACAGACACCTATACTTATGTAAACATCTAAATATTTAGTTTGAGTTGGTGATTTGTATGAGTAAAAAATTTCTAGATATAAATTTTAGATGATTAAGTTACATGTTTAGTCTTGAACTTTCAAATTGTATTTATTTGGTTACTAAACTTTAAAAACTGTCTGATAGGTCCATAAAATTAAAAAGTATCTAATACATCAACTTTAGATTTTGTGTCTAATATATATATATATATCGCTGAATTTTGAATTTTGTGTATAATACATCATTTATCCATTCAATATACATATATTTAAAAACCATAGATATATTAAATGCAAAATTGAAAATTTAAGATTTTGTTAGACACAAATCTCTGGACATTTTTTATTAATATTACAATTTTTAAAACTTATTATTAAAATATAATTAGTTTGAAACTTATTATTTAAATATTGTAGTTTTAAATTTTCGGTCAAAGGTCGTCTCTTCAAGAGACGACCTTGAAACACGTGTCACACATCACCTGACGTGATAATAAATTAAAAAAAAAAAAAACAAAATTTGCGGAGGTCGTCTCTTCAAGAGACGACCTCTACACATTTAATCAACAAGATTACTTCTGGCAAGGTGGTGAACGCGGCATCTATCTTTCTCCCCGTCCCTTGTTCGAGTCTCAGCGGCTGCACTTTTACGTTTTCTTTTTTTTCCTTTTCGTTTTCTTTTCTTTTTTTTCGTTTTTTCTTTTCGTTTTCTTTCTTACCGTTTTCTTTTTTTTTCTTCCGTTTTCTCTTTTCGTTTTCTTTCTTTTTTCGTTTTTCTTTTTTTTCGTTTTCTTTCTTTTTTCTTTTTTTTTTTCGTTTATAGTTTTTTATTTTTAAAAATATCAGTAGTTTTTTTCTCTTGTTTCACTTTTCTTAGAAATTTGAAGTTTTTTATTTAAAAAAAAATGAAATTTGAAGTATGAAATAAAAATAAAAAATTTTATACCATTTGGTTTATATTTTTAATTTGAATTATAAAATTATTATAACCAGCTTTTAAATTTAGCTAATTGAGATAAAAGAAAAATAAAAATGAGAAATATGACAAATAATCAAATTGTTGTTATTTTTATACCAATAACAATGGTTTCAATGAAGAGTGAAAAAAGAAAATGTTTATTTTATATATTAAATTAATTCAAAATAAAAATATAAAGCAAATGGTATAAAATTTTTTATTTTTATTTCAGACTTCAAATTTCATTTTTTTTTTAAAATAAAAAACTTCAAATTTCTAAGAAAAGTGAAACAAGAGAAAAAAACTACTGATATTTTTAAAAATAAAAAACTATAAACGAAAAAAAAAAGAAAAAAGAAAGAAAACAAAAAAAAGAAAAACGAAAAAAGAAAGAAAACGAAAAGAAAAAACGGAAAAAAGAAAAGAAAACGAAAAGAAAAAACGAAAAAAAAAAAAAAGAAAACGTTAAGAAAGAAAACGAAAAGAAAAAAAAAAAAAGAAAACGTAAATGTGCAACTGCTGAGACTCGAACAAGGGACGGGGAGAAAGATAGATGCCGCGTTCACCACCTTGCCAGAAGTAATCTTGTTGATTAAATGTGTAGAGGTCGTCTCTTGAAGAGACGACCTCCGCAAATTTTGTTTTTTTTTTTTTTAATTTATTATCACGTCAGGTGATGTGTGACACGTGTTTCAAGGTCGTCTCTTGAAGAGACGACCTTTGACCGAAAATTTAAAACTACAATATTTAAATAATAAGTTTCAAACTAATTATATTTTAATAATAAGTTTTAAAAATTGTAATATTAATAAAAAATGTCCCAAATCTCTCTCTTGAGCTCAACTATAAGCCGTGGTGGGGGGAGTTTGAACCTAGCTTTTTTTGACGTATGCTCAATTTGGCTTATTAGGCAAAAATTTTCAATTTTATGTATATT
Organism: Luffa acutangula; assembly: GCA_036850905.1. Lineage (NCBI taxonomy): Eukaryota > Viridiplantae > Streptophyta > Magnoliopsida > Cucurbitales > Cucurbitaceae > Luffa > Luffa acutangula. The sequence continues at coordinate 44,295,781 of CM072094.1, forward strand.
TAATTTATTAATTTTAAAAATTTTCAACTATATCAAGAGTCTAGTTTTTTTTTTTTTGTTTTTTTTTTTCTTTCTTTCTTTCATTCTTTCTTTCTAAATCTAGTCTAGTCTACATAATTGAAAGTTTAAAGATTTATCATACCGTTTTAAAGTTTAGATGTCACTACAAAAATTGTCCCTTTTGTCCAGTTACTTAAAACAACCCTTTCTTGATAGCGATGGCAGATGGCGAGGCGAGCGACTGACATATGATCATGGCAGCAGTAGATGAAACGCTGGCAAGATGGGGGCAATTTCGAAGGAACGTAGGCGAGAGATAGACAGGGGGATTTCGATTATGCTTTCTTAGGGCTTCTTAAAAAAGATTTCTACCGACACCATCATTAACAGCATTGGCGGAAACCCCCTCTCTCGACACCGTAAAAAATTGTTGGGAATGACTAGCATATTTGCTTGAATATTTTTTGGCTTTTCCATGTTTCACTTTATGTTTGTCCCACATGGAAAGATTTGGAGTTGGGAGGAGTATTTTTATACAATCACTCTTCCCTACTCTTGTAAAAGTGGTTAAGGGTGGTACTTAGACCACTTCCCACACGCGCGCGCCGCCGCCGTCCGTCGGACGGGCGGGTTCGGGTAAACCGCGCTTGCGCGTAATAAAGAAAGGGTTTTACTCTTTCTTTTTGCCAAAATATATTTCTTACTTATTCCCAATATCCAACGTATCAGAAGCTTCCACGTGTCACGGTTCGGTCCACGGTTCATGCCCAAACGTCCAGGTTCGGTCCACGGTTCAAGCCCAAACGTCCAGCTCGCAGCTTGCATGCCTCACGCCTCAGTTGACCGAGTTTTCAGCCTTTGACCGTGGAAATGTTGACCGATTTTTCAGCCGTTGACCGAGGAGTTCTGACTCCTCACAGATTGACACGTGGCAGCTGGGACTCCTTTTGAGGGATGATGGTTACGGTTTTGAGCCTATAAAAGGTGACCTTAAGCAAAGTGGAAGGTATCGAATTCATTTTCTTCCTTCCTACGTTTTCCTCTGATTCCAATCCTTCTCTCTCGAGTGCACGAACGAGGAGGGTGTTGTGTTAACCTTGGGGAGCAACCGGCATCAACGATTTAGCACCGTGGTCGTGCCGAAATTGCTTTCAAGGCAGTGGTCTTCACCACGACACAACAACTGTGTTGCTCAATTTCTACGAACAAGTTGAAAGCAATTTGAAAATGTCCATCAAAACCAAGAAGCATGTTCCGGATCTATCCAAACTAGAACCTCTGGATGGTTCTAACTATCGTCGCTGGTCTCAGAAGCTGCTCATCTTCTTCGAACAGCTAGAGGTCGACTACATCCTAACCACCAATTATGTGGAGAAATCAGAAGCACCGGTCGTAGACCTTGAAAAATCTAAAGAGGTTCAGCCTGATCCACACAGTTCTAAGGAAGTACAGACTGTCCCTCAAAAACCAAAGGCCAGTCATGATATTGATCCAGAAAAGTTCGAGAAAGACAACAAGGCAGTTCGGGGTTATCTTTTGAACCACATGAACGACTCGCTGTTTGACCTGTTCGTTGTTCAGAAGTCAGCTAAAGTTATCTGGGACACTCTGGAATCCAGATATGGTGGCGATGATGCAGGAAGGAAAAAGTACGTGGTCGGAAAGTGGATGCGGTTCCAAATAACGGACGACAAACCAGTGATGGACCAGGTCCACGAGTACGAGAATCTAGTGGCAAACATTCTGACAGAAGGTATGAAGATGTGCGAGATTCTCCAGGCGAATGTCCTGCTCGAAAAATTCCCTTCTTCATGGAGCGACTACCGCAATCATTTAAAGCACAAGAAGAAGGACCTGACGTTACAAGAATTGATCAGCCACATGCGAACTGAAGAAGCCAACAGGCAAAAGGATAAGTTGGAATCTAAGTCTTTGAATTCAGTTAATGCTAACTTAGTTGAATCTTCTGCTGCATCTAAAGACAGGTTCAAAAGTAAAAATAAAGACAAATCCTCGCAGAAGAAGAACCATCCGTTCAAGTCTCCTAGCGGGAAAATAGAGAAAGAGAAGTCCAAACTGATATGCTATGTCTGCGGCAAACCTGGGCACAAATCCTATCAGTGCAACCAGAGGAAAGGGAAACCAGACCGGAGGCCTGATGGTGCACAAGCCAACGTGGTTGAAGCAGACGATATCATTGCTGCGGTGGTGGTGGAGGCTAATCTGGTGGAGAATAAGTCAGACTGGATTCTTGACACTGGTGCTTCGAGACACTTCTGCTCAAATCGAAGCTTGTTCCACGAGTTCCATGACACTGTTGACGGCGAATGCGTATATATGGGGAACTCAACCACTGCTGGAGTACTTGGAAAAGGGAAGGTTCTCTTAAAACTTACTTCTGGGAAAACATTATCTTTGAATGATGTATTGTATGTTCCTTCATTGCGTAGGAATCTGGTATCTGGAAGTTTGTTGAACAGGGCAGGACTTAAGATTGTTTTTGAAGCTGACAAGGTTGTCATCACTAAAAATGGTAACTTTGTGGGTAAGGGATACTTAGCCGATGGTCTGTTTGTGTTAAACACTGTCTCTACTCTTGCCGAAATGAATGAAAGTACATCTCGTTCTGCCTATATTGTTGAATCTATTGATGTATGGCATGGTAGACTAGGTCATGTGAACATTGCATCTATTAAAAGGCTTAAAAAACTGCATCTTCTTAATGTATCAGAATCACCCAATGATAGTAGATGCTCAGTATGTGTAGAGGCAAAATTTGCTAAAAAACCGTTTAAGCCTGTTACAACTAGATGTACTGAATTACTTGAGTTAATTCACTCTGATCTAGCTGATTTCAAAAACACTACTAGCAAAGGTGGCAAAAAATATTATATATCTTTTGTTGATGATTTCTCTAGATACACGAAAATATATCTTCTGAAATCGAAAGATGAAGCTAGTAGCATGTTTAGGAAATACAAAGCAGAAGTAGAAAACCAACTAGACAAAAAGATCAAAAGGTTAAGATCCGATAGGGGAGGTGAATACAGTGACAAGTCTCTCAAGGAATTTTGTGAGTTAAATGGTATTATCCATGAGAGTACTGCACCATATTCTCCTCAACAAAATGGCATAGCTGAACGTAAAAATAGATCATTAAAAGAAATGATGAATGCTATGTTAATAAGTTCTGGATTGCCTAACAGTATGTGGGGGGAAGCTGTGCTTTCTGCCTGTTTTGTTCTTAACAGAGTTCCTCACAAAAAGCTGGACAAGACACCATACGAGCTTTGGAAAGGATATTCACCGAACCTGAGCTATCTAAAGGTATGGGGGTGCTTAGCTAAAGTGGCATATCCGGTATTTAAGAAACCTACGGTAGGATCTAAAACCTTTGATTGTGTGTTTATTGGGTATGCTCATAATAGTGCTGCATATAGGTTCATGTGTTTAGATGATAATTCAATATGTGAATATAGAGATGCTGAATTTTTTGAACACATATTTCCTATGATTAAAAATGAGCCAGTTAATATCTCACGATCTAGTCAGGCGTCTGCTTGTCCTTCATCTACTGCTGATATTATGCATGAAACTGAACCTAGGAGGAGTAAAAGAAAGAGAACTGAGAAAGATTTTGGATCGGATTTTTTAACTGTTTTTCTTGTTGAAAACTCAGATAAAATTGACGATCAATTTGCATGCATGTATCTAATAGATGAAGATCCGAAAACCTACCAAGAGGCCTTAAAATTTGTAGATTCTAGTTTTTGGAAAGAGGCCATTAAAAGTGAACTGGATTCTTTAATTATGAATCAAACGTGGAACTTGGTAGATTTACCCAAGGGAAGTAAGCCTATTAGGTGTAAGTGGATCTTTAAGAGGAAAGTTAGACCAGATGGGTCAATTGAAAAATTCAAAGCCAGATTAGTGGTTGTGGGTTATTCACAAAAACAAGGTATTGATTACTTTGATACTTATTCTCCTGTAACTAAAATAGCTACTATTAGATGTCTAGTTGCTCTTTCAGCTATTCGTGGGCTGTTAATACATCAGATGGATGTGAAAACAGCATTTCTCAATGGAGATTTAGAAGATGAGATATATATGGCACAACCTGAGGGCTTTGTAGTTTCTGGTCAAGAAGACAAGGTATGTCAGCTTAAAAAATCTCTTTATGGTCTTAAACAAGCTCCCAAACAATGGTATGAGAAATTTAATAATACCTTAGTAAACAATGAGTTTAGGGTAAATTCTTCTGACACATGTGTTTACTCGAAATTGTTTGGTGTTGATTATGTGATTATCTGCTTGTATGTAGATGATATGCTTATTTTCGGTACGAATTTAGAAGTAATAAATAATACCAAGTTGTTTTTATCCTCACACTTTGAGATGAAAGATTTAGGTGAGGCTGATGTGATACTTGGTGTTAAATTGAAGAAAACCGAAAATGGGTATTCTCTGAATCAACACACTATGTTGAAAAAATGCTAAAGAGATTTGATTGTTTTGATGATATGGCTGCAAGAACACCTTATGATGCTAGTATGAAACTTAAGAAGAATAAAGGGGATAGTGTCTCTCAATCTGAATATGCAAAAATTATAGGTAGTGTGATGTATTTGATGAATTATACTAGACCTGATATTGCATATGCTGTGAGTAGATTGAGTAGGTATACACATAATCCTAATAAAGAACATTGGGTTGCACTTCGTCGTTTGTTGAGATACCTTAAAGGTACAATAGATTACTGTTTGCAATTTAATAAATTTCCTGCAGTGTTAGAAGGTTATTGTGATGCAAACTGGGTAACTGATAACGACGAAGTAAGTTCAACTAGCGGATATGTGTTCGTTTTTGGTGGAGGAGCTATATCATGGAAATCTGCAAAGCAAACCTGCATTGCTCGATCCACCATGGAGTCTGAGTTTATAGCTCTTGAACTTGCAGGGCAAGAGCCGGAATGGTTAAGAAGTTTACTTCAAGACGTACCACTGTGGGGGGCGTCAGTGCCAGTATCTTTGCACTGTGACTCACAAGCTGCCATAGGAATTGCCAAAAGTAGTGTATACAATGGCAAGAGAAGGCATATACGCCTGAGACATGGAGTTGTGAAACAATTATTGAAAGGGGGAGTTATCTCCTTGGAGTATGTGAGGTCTGAGAGGAATCTGGCAGATCCTCTCACCAAAGGCCTAACAAGGAGAGTAATCCTAGAGTCCTTAGGATGTATGGGACTTAAATTGTTGAAATAAATCCATAGCCCTTTATTTGGGTGGTCCAAATATGGACTTGATGGACAAAGTTTGGAAAGTCTTCATAGCTAAAGTTTGAGTGGTTTACTGCGGTAGACTTGATGAAGCATGACGTGATAGTGAAGGTGTGGCCGCCTTCTATGAAAGAGTGTAAAGCATTCTCTTTCTAGAGCTCTCACGATAACCCAAGGTGCTAGTGCATGGCCTTAAATAGCACTTGTTCGACTGTTGTATCGCGGAATCAAGAGAAAATATGAGGATACAAACGTGCTGTAGGGGTCTAAACCATGACTGCTGAAAGTTCAAAAGGTAACTTACTTTCACCACGCTGGTTATTGCCTTGCTTCACTACGCATTAATTCAAATCGAAAGATATTAATGCTTAAGTTGAATTTCCTCCTTTGCTTAGAGAAATATTGCTCACCGTCATTCGTGGGGGATTGTTGGGAATGACTAGCATATTTGCTTGAATATTTTTTGGCTTTTCCATGTTTCACTTTATGTTTGTCCCACATGGAAAGATTTGGAGTTGGGAGGAGTATTTTTATACAATCACTCTTCCCTACTCTTGTAAAAGTGGTTAAGGGTGGTACTTAGACTACTTCCCACACGCGCGCGCCGCCGCCGTCCGTCGGACGGGCGGGTTCGGGTAGTTTTACTCTTTCTTTTTGCCAAAATATATTTCTTACTTATTCCCAATATCCAACGTATCAGAAGCTTCCACGTGTCACGGTTCGGTCCACGGTTCATGCCCAAACGTCCAGGTTCGGTCCACGGTTCAAGCCCAAACGTCCAGCTCGCAGCTTGCATGCCTCACGCCTCAGTTGACCGAGTTTTCAGCCTTTGACCGTGGAAATGTTGACCGATTTTTCAGCCGTTGACCGAGGAGTTCTGACTCCTCACAGATTGACACGTGGCAGCTGGGACTCCTTTTGAGGGATGATGGTTACGGTTTTGAGCCTATAAAAGGTGACCTTGAGCAAAGTGGAAGGTATCGAATTCATTTTCTTCCTTCCTACGTTTTCCTCTGATTCCAATCCTTCTCTCTCGAGTGCACGAACGAGGAGGGTGTTGTGTTAACCTTGGGGAGCAACCGGCATCAACGATTTAGCACCGTGGTCGTGCCGAAATTGCTTTCAAGGCAGTGGTCTTCACCACGACACAACAACTGTGTTGCTCAATTTCTACGAACAAAAATAACGTCGAGAGAGATACTCTTTGCCGACACCGACACTGAAGGTGTCAGCAGACATATCATTTATTTCGTCGACGTTGATGAATCTCGAGAGAGCCTTTTTTGCTCGACACCCTAAATAACGGCGTCGAGAGAGAGGATCATATAGATGATACTTCACAAAAAGAGTAGACATAATTTAAGAAAATGAAGAGTAGTACAACGATATATGAGATACCCCAGTAGACGTAGAAGAAACCCAGCAGTCCAATGAAAATTGAAATTAAAGTAGAAGTCCGTAGACAAAAAGAAAAAGAGAGAGAATTGAATGCTACAATACAATACAGAAACACACATTGATATTGATAATATCATAACATTACAACGACAGACGACACATGCATGCACAGTGAAAAAAGAAGAGAAAAGGGCAAAATTTAGATCAGATTCTCTGACTTGAATATCTATCAAGCCAGCCCCAGCCGCATCTTGGACTACTGGATGGATGAACCAATTTTGCTGGATAACTCTACTTTCTGTTCGCCACTCGAAGCCAAATAAAAATGTATAGGCTTTCTTGGTTGTTAATTTGCGGCTGTAGCGATCGATAGCATCAAAATCTAACCTCTAAAAAAAAAAAATTTATTTATTGGTTTGGGTGCTGAGGGAGCGGTATTTTACTGTTGATAAAGAATGCAGGCGCTGTGAGGGTTACAGTACAGAATATTCATTCATACACCGCACTTGGATGTACGTGTACGCGTGTCATTACCCCATTCGACCTTCACCGTAGATTCTCCTACGTCAGGAACCGTACTCCTTTTCTATTTCCACGTCTTGCTTCTCTCTCTCAAAACCTTTTCATTTTCACCCTGCTTCTAATTATATTATGTAGTTGACTTCTTATTTCCATCGAATTCAAAAATTCAATCTAAATTTTATCCTTGGATTAATTTTCACCAACAGAGTGGAATCTAAAATCAAATAAATGTTATAATTGTTTTACACTACCTTTAATTTTACTAATTTACCTACTAATTTTAATAAATAAAACTAATTTAATTATGCACAAAATTAAATTTGATTCATGTAATGAAGCGGTCTAAAGTAATTATTAAGAAAAAATTGCAATAATGATTCAAATTTAAAGTGCAATGGAATAAAATTGAAAGTCATACAACTAATTAACCCAAGCTTAAGATTAAAATAGATATCTTCATTTTTTTTCCTCCCCTTATTAGCTAAATTGTATATTTTCCATCCATCTATTTTGAAAAAGGTTTTATTTTATTATTATTATTTTTTTAAAAGTCTTGTTTATGTCCTTGATGGTTAGATTAATCTCATTGTACTTTAAAGGAAAAAAAAATTGGTTTCTTCTTACATTTTCTTTAGGGTGTCCATTCAATTTGTTAAAGTTATTACATTATTTCATTTCAAACCCAACTTAACTTAATTTTTTTTTTTTTTATCGAAGTATGTTTTTCTTTAATACAATGATTTAAAGAGATCTTGATGTTACTTTATATGCTTCCATTTGAGGTGAAACATAACTTTTTGTCAAGCTCCTCGTTGACGCCCTAGTGCAAACAACATCTTATTAAGTTCATCTAATTATTCAAGAGCTTGCGAAAAAGATTGCAACTTGCAATGTCGTGTGGTGACTTTAAAACTTGCCTTGAAAGAATGGAATCAAAATGCTCACGGGCTTGCCTAACATGCATGCAACAGAATGATATGTTATATTTATGTATAAACTATAAACACAAATTTAAAGATATATTAGATTATTTTGTCAAATCCAATATATATATATTTTTTTGTTGATGGCAAAATCTGGACCGGAGAAACTTACCTGATATTAAGAGATGATCCAAGAACGCCTTAGTTCACTGTCCGGTTGAGTGATAGTGCCGTCAACGAACCCTAACTTGTTCTTCACTGTTAGGCCAATGATCATGGTGTTGCACCAGGAGGTGTAATTGGACTCGGTCAGAAGATCTGACTAACTATATATTCTAACACTCGACCTTCGCGTGCCACCAACGATAAATTTGTTTGAGAGGGGGGAAGACGTGGCTTGCAAGACAAGAAAACCTACACACCCGTGTAGTGCTTGCCACACCGCTTCCAATGCTTAAGTCAGAAAGCTGAAGGAGGAGAGCAAAAGAGCAAAGTAAGAGGAAAGAGTTCAGGGAATGAGTTTCAGGATTCCTTCTTCAGTGATGAAGAATGGTTTAAATACTTGTTCCTACTCTAGGATTTCTAGGCGTTCGGAGGCGATGCAAGACTGAACCAAGTGGAACCGAGGCGGCGACCAGGGGGACCAGGGACCGGACGGAGGCGAAAGGACTCTGCCCACGCGAGTGGGCCGAGTGGTTAGCCTCGGCCTCGATCCAAGGCCGAGGTCGAGCAAGGGTCAGGCCAAGGCCTGGTCCCTCCGACCTTGACCCGACCTTCTAGCCCTGTTTCGCCTCCGAAGTCAGTTTTCTAGTCCTGTTTTCGGGCTCGTGTCGAGTTGTCCTCGTCAGCTCCTTGTACATCGAAGTTGTCCAAAATTACCCCTAACACATATATATATATATATATATATATATATATATATATATATATATATTCAAAGCATGAACATGCTAAATATGAATGAAAAATACAATAACTCATTATATTGAAATTTGAAAAAATTATGTGGCATTCGATAACTATTCAATTTTTAGATAGGGTTAAAATCGTTTTTGTTATAGGCAATTTTGGACCACCCGATGTACAAGGAGCTGACGAGAACAACTGAGAGAAATCGGGCTAGGAGATGGACCCGAACTCTCTACTCTCTTCTCTTGCTCTCTAGCCCCCTACTTCCGTTTTCTGACTTAAGCATTGGAGTCGGTGAGAATAGCACCACACCGGTGTGCAGGTTTTCCGTCTTGCAGGCCACGTCTTCCCCCGCTCTCAAATAAATTCACTGTCGATTATCACGTGGAACGAAGGTAATTTACCTAGCGAAATTTGATCCTGAATAGTTTTATTATTATTTTTATGAATATTTTCAAAATTAAAACAAAGTTTTAATTTGGAAAAAAAATGCGAAAACCATTCAAAATTATAAATTGAGACGAAATCAACCCAATTTATTTTAGTAGTTTATAATACATGAGTTGTTCACCCTTTTGGAAGCTTCTTTAGTAAGAAAGGGTTGGTAAAACTACTTCTATATATTAAATTAAATTGACTTGAATTAACTAAATTGAGAGAGAAGTTTGAAAATTTCTCTTTTTTCATACCTTATAAAATATATTACAAAAATTTTAATTAATATGTAGATTATCAATTTAAAACATTTCTAACCTTTTATTTGTTGGTTGAAGGTTGAAATATTTCTCTCCACATTTCTATATTATATTTTCTAAAAATAGTTATTTAAAATATGCATGATGATATTTTTTTTATGTTTTTCTTTTTTAGTCGAACAAGTAAAGTGAGATAATCCGAATCTTTAACATTTTAATCAAGGATACCTGTCTCAATACGCTATGTTCAGATTATTTTTTTTAAATTGTTAATTACAATAATATAAATGTGTGGTATAAATTTTAAATTCCTAAATAAGGTTGCTAATTAATGTCTTATCATTAAACTATGTTGACTGTGATATGTCTCAATCTAAAAATGTCTATATAACCAAAATTTATTGTCTTGATATTTCATGTTAAGTATGCGTGTGTGATATATATATTGAGGAAATATTAAAGTATGTATAGACTATATACATATATTTAATCTATGTAGTATATGGTATCGTTTTATTTCCTTTTTGGTCCACACGCTTCAACAGCTCATTTTAAAAACTTTTAATTGTGTTCTTAGTGAGTTGTTACCCAAAAACCTCTGTCAATTGATTTAGCATATCTACAACTTTAGGGGAGTCAACTTTTCTCTTTGTAAATATCAAGCATTCCCCTTTTCAAATGACTATTTGAGAATATCACTTAAAATTTTAGATATATATATATTTTTTATTTAAAAACATTCGAAAAGTAAAATAGTAGCAAAATTTCAAGACTAAAGATGATTCCCCCTTTAAACAAAATATAATATTAGAAAGTAATGTATACGTTTCTTTAATTTCAAAATTCAAAATTTAGCTAAAATTTGAAAACCATTTTGGATTAAAAAAATGTTAGTAAATGAGCATGGCTTAAAAAAAAAAATAAAAAAAAAAAATCATGATATAGCTCTTGATTTTATAAAATTTAATTCAAAGCTCTCTTTTTATATATAAATTCAGAGTTCAAAACAATGTAATTTTTTTAGAGTATATAATAAATCGTCTAATACTTTTTTTTTCTTTTCTCTTAACGTGTAAAAATAGTCCGACAAAAAAGATAAAGATAAAGATTAAAAAAAAAAAATCCATTTCATTAAGGAAGGAATTATCGAGTCAAACCGTATCCTACACTTTACATATCATTCTTACCGAAGATGTTTTCCTTTTCCTTCACATTTAAAACGAAAATCCTTTTTTATTTTCAAAAAAAAAAAAAATGAAAATCCTAAAATTAATAACAATAACGGCAATTAAAAAAGTGAAAAGACGAAAAAGCCCTCAGAGAGATTGCCCCGTTCCCGTCAAACCCTCATCCGTCCCCACGTTGTCGATCCCCCTCACCCACCTGTATATTTCCCACCAAACCCGCGCCGTTCCCCACTCTAATTCCTGCACCCTCCCGCATCCAAACAAAACCCCTCACAGAAAAAAAAGGAAATTAATTAATCTAATTATTATTAATGATCTTTTTTTCAGAAGTATTAATTAACCACCCGTCCGGCGACGTCCATATTTAAACTGGGCTGCCCATAGAGTCGCGTCTTCGGCAGTCGCCGCGTGTCACCATCGTCAAAGCGGACGACACAGCTTCTTCCTCTCCGATTTGCCTCTTCTCCGACGCTTTAGATTTCTTTTCTTTTCTTTTCTTTTCGTTTCGTTTCGTTTTCCCCTTTGATCGAATTCTTTCCATTCTATAATTGAAATCCGTTGCCGCCGAGCTTCTCGCTCGCTTCGAGATTTCTTCTCTCTCTCCAGCCATGGCCATCGGTTGTTTGCGGCTTCCGTATAAAGAGATGTATTAATCCAACCGCCTTCTTCCCATATTCTTCGTTTCAACAATTTGGATTGGATCAATGATTCCTCCGCCCGACTCCCACGACGACGTCACTTTCACTTCCGCCGCCATCTCCTTCTCGCCATCCTCATCCTCCGCAGATCCCTCTGTTTGATTGTATTTTTTTTTTATTTTGTCTTCTTCGTTTCAATTCCCTATGCATTCTTTCTGCTGCGTCTCTACTGTCTCAGACAACTCCCCTGCCAAGCAACCGCCGTATCCGATGCCGGACCTTCATATTTCGCCGACCTCTCCTCCGGTTTCCGTCGCGTCCAGATCCGATCCGTCGAGTCGAATTTCCCATTATCGGAGTCTCAGCCATAGCGACGCTGGACGACTTAGCCAGCGGAGTATTTTTGCAGCTGAGATGGTTGCGCGGCATTCCTCCGCCAGGGAGCCTCCGGTTGACGTCAAGATCAACGATATTGTTGGGAATGGTATTTGTGGTATACTCTATAAGTGGGTGAACTATGGGAAAGGTTGGCGTCCACGTTGGTTTGTGCTTCAGGATGGCGTTTTGTCCTACTATAAGATTCATGGACCTGATAAGATCGTCGTCAATGAGGAAACGGAGAAGGGATCGAAGGTCATCGGTGAAGTGTCGATGCGGAGGATTTCGAGGCATAAGAACGGGTTGTCTAGTCAGACCATCCAGTTCCCACTCAGGCGCAAGGCGTTTGGGGAAGTTCATCTCAAGGTCTCACCGATTCAAACTGCTCCTTCGTAATTTATGCCTTCAAGTATCGTGTCATTCATTTCTCCTCTTCTTGCGATTCTAAGTTTTCACGCTTTGTTTTGGAGGTCCTGATATAGCGTATCAACATCTTCCTTCGTTTTCTGATTCAGTTTGTGTCCATTTTTGGTTTCTGTTTGGTTATTAGTTTGTAAGTTTCCTCCCTTCGTAGACAATGACTCGTTTGTATGTTTTTCATCCTTTTTTATTAGTCAAAATTCAACGTCTTCATCCATGCTTACAATTGATTTGGTTAGATTTCATTTGTGTTTTCTTTCTGATCCTCTCAAGATTTTAGTCTTCCATGTTAATCATGAATGAGACTTGAGAAATGATGTCTAGGATGTAGATGTATCTTCTAATTTACATTCGTGGCACTTCTTGATTTCATCCTGGTTCTGTGGTTCATTTGTCATCGTTGAATATTCCTATGACAGGTTTCCTCAATTCGAGAAAGCCGATCAGATGATAAGAGGTTTTCCATCTTCACTGGGACAAAGAGACTTCACTTGCGGGCGGAGACTCGCGATGATCGGTTGGCATGGATGGATGCATTGCAGGCAGTGAAGGAATTATTCCCAAGGATGTCTAACAGTGAGCTCATGGCGCCTATGGACTTCTTGTCTGTGTCAACAGACAGGATTAGACAGCGGCTTCTAGAAGAGGGTGTCAGTGAAACAGCCATTCAGGACACTGAAAATATTATGAAGAGTGAGTTTGCTGCATTGCAAAACCAGCTTTTGTTGCTCAAGCAGAAGCAGTGGCAACTTATTGACACGCTGCGGCACTTAGAGGTACATTGAAACTGAATCTGGAATACTTCATATGAATCAAATTCAGAATCGTTTTTTCATTCCTACCATCATTGGAACTTTTCAATTAATTTACTACAGAGCTGCGGCATACAGTGTTACTCCGTATTAGAGATTGTGTATATTTTCCCCTTTTAGTGATTCTTCTGATAGAATGTAAGGGGAATCTGAATTTGTAACTTAACTCTTTCGTAACTTTGTAAGCACTTACATTACTCAATTTTAATAATTAGCTGGATTTAAACCCGATTGATATCGGTTATTTAAACCTATTGCTTTGGTGTACATCTCTTCATCCAATAATTCTGATTGTGGTTCAAGATTGGTGTTGCACCATTGTTGATAGTGTAGCAGATTGATGGCATTTGCCTCTATGTAGTAGGCAGAGATTGTCATACTTTTCTAGTCACACATACTTATTCTCACTACAATGTCTAGTTTGAAGCAAACTAAAATATTTTAGAGTAATTACATTTTTCCATGAAACAAAACCAAAAAGAGGTCAAATCACAAATGTCCCACAAAATGCACAATTTTTTTCAATCGACAAACTAAAATATTGGTTATCTAGGAAAGTTTGTATTTGTCTACCCTTTTCATTATAATTTCAATAGGTTTTTTTTTTTTAATTTTTTTTACATGTTACTCAGTTCCTTGGTTGAAGTTCTTTTACATGTTGGGTTGTTTCCATTTTTTCCTACTAAATATATCTCCCTTGTGTCTTGACTCTTGAGTATATCCCATTTGTCCAAAATTTTGAAATTGGACACACTTCGAAGCAAAATGCAGAGCTTGCTCGTATTCGATCTGATATTGGAACTTATGTTTAGAGCATGTCTTGAGTTCGACATTCACTCTCTTTTTAGAATAGGGTGTCCATGATTCTGAGCAGATAACAAGTATACCAAAACTTCTCAGAATTATTCCTTTCTTGAGGTAGCACCACCTACTTGCTGCTGAAAGCTAAAACTCTCTTCCCAAGACATTTCTATTCCGATTCCTGGGTTTCTTCATCAAGGATGGTGAAATCTTCTGCTGCTTGCTTTTTGTGTTTTCACTATGGAAATGGTTTTTCTAGAATCGCTTGATTGCTTTGCCTGTATATTGAAGTTAACCTGTAAAGGTTTTATATGCTTGTTCCCCGTGCATGTGTTGCACTTCTTGCAAGTTATCTATAATTATAATATTAAAACTAGTCAAATTGTGTACGTCATTTGGATTCAAAACTAGTCAAATTGTGTACGTCATTTGGATTTAAAACTAGTCAAATTGTGTACGTCATTTGGATTCAATCTTACATCCAATCAGTGTTATGAGGCTTAATCCAAGCAGACCATTTGTTAGTAGGCACTTCAGATTTTTTTTCCCTCACACCTGAGCTATTCAATTTTTGTTTCCTCATTTTTGAGCTATTTGAACGCCTTTCTAATATATTTATTTATTTCTAGAATTTGATTCTCTAATTTCCATGAATAATTCATTTTTTGTTAGCATTGAGTAGACCACTAGTCAAATCAATAGCAGTAGGAGTTCCGATAGAAGTTCACTGACTGACCATCTTAAGGTCAGTCACGTAAAATTATCTAATTCTGCATTTCATTCAACATTTTCTTTTGGTTGTTGTGCTCTACTGAATTACTCTCTTTATTGTCTTGTGCAGACAGAAAAGGTTGATTTGGAGAATACAGTAGTTGATGAGAGCCAGAGACAGTCAAATGAGCCTGGGGCATTGCCTGGTCTGCTGGAAAAGTTCAGTGGTGAGTTGTCATGCTGTATTAACTACGTTACCATGGTTTTACTACACACTTCATTAATTTTGTATCACTGTCTTTTGGCCTGTCTCATTTCCTTTTGAATAATTATTATTATTGTCTTGGATTATGTGAAAAGTTAAGAGATTTTTCTTCGTGTTAATTGCAGCTTTGTTTTTCTAATGATGACATCTGACACTTCTTTGTGGTACTCTGTTTTCTTAAGATATGCTATAATGAAGATGAAATGGTTGGCAGAAATTTTTATGAAACCCTGCATGTAGCTTAACACTAGACTTGGGTCTGGATTTGATAAATTGAGGCGAAGTGTAGCATTGCCGATCTCTCTCAAGCAGCACTACTTGTATGAGATCTCATGGATGGTAGTGAGAGTTTTCTAATGAAGGCTATAGAACTAAAAGGTTACTGGACAGTAAGATTAGAAAAACACTGATAAGAAATAGCTTAGTTTGTATTCTGGAGAACAAGTCAGTGCAGGTGGGGTAAAAGGACGGTATATTAAGTTATTTAAGAGTTGGCAACACCAACACAGTTCATGAAACAATCAAGACATGACTTTTTTCTTAAAAAATATTTATTGTTTTATTTTTTCTATTAAAGAGAATAATGGAATTACTATTAGCTGTGGCCAATGAACAGGCTAATATCAGATTCTAAGTTTTTAGGAAGGTGGATGAGTGTGGTCTTAATTTTAGTATTTAGCTACTCTGAACTTGCAGAGTCAAATCTGATAAATTAAGTTGGGCTTCTCACCTTTATACAACATATGATGATGATAATGTTTGCTATTAATTTTCATCCATTTTCCCCTCGTCAAGTCTTCTCGTTCCTTTTTCAACAGTTTCGGGGTCCTATATACAATTTTTTAGCATAAGTTCGTTGAACACTGACTGTATATTTGTCTTCTTACTCTAGATGTGTTTGTATGCAAGTGCACAATTCTTTTAGTAATTGAAAACATGTCCTACTCTTTTTCTCTCAACTTCTCTATTTGGCTACAGATGCAAGTGCAAGTGAATCTGATGATGATAATGAGAGAGTCGATGCTGCAGAGGAAGAAACAGATGATGATGAGAATACCTTTTTTGACACACGAGATTTTTTATCATCAAGTTCGTTCAAAAGTAATGGATCTGATTACAGGATATCATCTTTTTCTTCTGATGATGAAGGCCTTTGTACAGTTGATTCTGAGGAAGAGGTGGATCCATCAATTAGATCTGTTGGAACTAATTATCCTTACGTTAAGCGGCGCAAGAAATTACCTGATCCAGTCGAAAAGGAAAAGGGTGTCAGTCTTTGGTCAATGATTAAAGACAACATTGGAAAAGATCTCACTAAAATTTGTCTTCCTGTTTTCTTCAATGAGCCTCTTTCTTCCTTGCAAAAGTGCTTTGAAGATTTAGAATATTCTTACCTCATTGATCGGGCATATGAATGGGGAAGAAGGGTAAGTTGATGATCCATGATCCAGTGTTTTGCATATCGTTTAACGTTTTTTTATGTAACTAACAAAGGAGATCTCATGAAAGATGTTGCAAAGCCTTAGTGTTCCATGAGAAATTTAAGGAATTTTCCAGAAAGTGTAAAAAGAAAAAGAAAAAAAAATCATGTTTTCATGTTTCCTATGATTTCTTAATTAGGTTATTTTTGCCAACTCTTTAGGGTGATAGCCTCATGAGGATTCTTAACGTAGCTGCATTTGCTGTATCCGGATATGCTTCAACAGAAGGAAGAATTTGCAAACCGTTTAACCCGCTGTTAGGTGAAACTTATGAGGCTGACTATCCAGATAAAGGTCTCAAGTTTTTCTCCGAGAAGGTACTGTTTTTAGATTTATTTATGTTTTGAGGGTAAGAAGCAGGGGCTAATAAAAATCTTATACAAAAGTTGGTTGGAGAAGCGATAAATGGCCACAGCTAGATCTAGATGCCTAGTAGAAATTACGTTAACATTCTCCAGTTTAAGTTAATACTATAAGCAGACCAGTTACAAACCCTACCAAATTTGAAGCAACATGACATGGTCTCTGAAAACTCATGTAGTCTTGGCCCCTAATAAAATACTCCTATTTCTTTGGAACCAGAAGTTCTAGTTCTAGTAATCAAATACATATCAATTTAATGACCGTTTCCTTCCAAAAAGAAGTTTTTTTTTTTTTTTTTAATCACTCAGGCAACCTTGCTTAATATTTGACTCTATCCGGCATTTCAGCCAGTACATATGCAATTTTCTTGTTGGAACACAAACATATAGCCTATTTTTCACTTAAACTTTGCCCGGGATATAGCTTTAATCCTTTTACAGTTACACTCGTATTCCAGCAGTGATTGGATTATGTGACTGGATAAGGTGGGAATGAGAAATGAAATGGGATGACAGTGGTTAGTTAAGATTGTGAAAACAAAAAAGTGAAGGATATATGCCATCAGAATATCCTTATAATACTAGTATTTCATAAGAGATTGTCTTATTTAGTTTGTTTCTAAAAAAATTCTGGGATTATACAGTTGAGAGAACTTACATGGTTATTGATCCACCATATTTCTTTGATCTCATACTATTATTCCCCCATTCATGTTCTTGGAGTCACTGAATAGGCCATATTAATATTTTCAAGAGTGTACTTAATCTCCATGTTATTTCTTATTGGAAATACAATTTCCCTTCAAAAGAGGATTTGTTCTTTGTGCACTCCTGCAGAAGGCAACAAGAAAATTGGACATAAAAGATAAGATTATTTTATTATGTAATGGTGCTAGATCATCAATGTGGTAGTACAATAGTATTGATCTACTGCAACATAGAGGACTTTTGTCCACATTCTTTGAAATTTTAATTTGTTAATTCAACGTTACTTGATAGCTTCATTTATTTGCCTCGAATGTATGGATCACTACATATTCTAGTTCCTGTATTTGAATCCAAGAGTGAATAGCTTTGTTGTTTTTTTTTTCTTATCTAAAAAAAAATAGCTTTGTTGTTTTTGGCTTTATCCAAGATATTATCTCTCAAATGATATAAGATTTTTCTAATTTTGGTTGTTAGGTTAGCCATCATCCAATGGTAGTTGCATGCCATTGTGAGGGTAAAGGGTGGAGATTTTGGGGGGACAGCAATTTGAAGAGCAAATTTTGGGGTCGGTCAATTCAGCTTGATCCTGTTGGTCTGTTAACATTAGAATTTGATGATGGAGAAGTGTATCAATGGAGTAAGGTGTTACACCAGTGATTGTTTTATACTGTTTAAATTATTTTTTTTCCTTTACTCCATTTCCTCATTTAGAACCTTAAATTATTTGGTTATGCTTTTCTTGTAGGTGACAACGTCAATTTATAACCTGATACTGGGAAAGCTGTACTGTGATCATTATGGTACAATGCGTATACAGGGAAATCACGAATACTCGTGCAAGCTAAAATTCAAGGAGCAGTCCATTATTGACAGGAATCCACACCAGGTAATTTCCTAGTCTTTTATCATATGCCTGAGATATATAGGGTTATTGTTATTGAAAAAAAATTCAAATATTTACCGTTTATTCTGTCAATGGTGTAAGATTTTTCCATCTCCATTGGTGGACCTTTGTTTCTATACCATGACGACATTTCATCGTAGGATTCTTTGCCTCCAATAAGAGGATGGAGGGAGAAAACAAAACCAGTGTCAAGTTATAAAATGTTCCCAAATCATTGAAGAAACAAATCACGTTTCTTCAATGATGTAGTAGGTATCATCACAAAATTCATATAGTACTCTTACAATTTTAATTAAGAGAGTATAGGACTATAGGTAATCATGCTCCTTCAGATAATCTATTTTATGCGTTCAGATTCTGGGTGAAACTTCTGAAATTAGCAGGGTTCATTTGTCATGGGCAAAAGCTGAGGTTTTATATGGTTGTAGTTATTCTAGTTCTAACTTTACCTCTCTAAGCTGACTCGTGTTCATGTATCATATCATCATCATTCAACTGGATGTCATATTATTGTTAGTGGTGAATAGGTTATTCTATTGATCATCCGATGCTTTCATTTCATCTGACTCAATTCGGATTGGGCTATGATGTGCAGGAATAGGTTAAGAAAATCTGTGGAAGTTAAAAATAGAATTCCTGAGTTGTGAAATATCAAAGATCTTTTATGAATCATTAAAGTTGACTGAAATTTGAAGCACCATTCTCGTGCAGGTACAGGGCGTAGTTCAAGATAGAAATGGAAAGACAGTGGCTACGTTATTTGGAAAATGGGATGAGAGTATGCATTATGTGAATGGGGACTGTTCTCGGAAGGGAAAAGGATTTGATTCTTCGTCTGAAGCCCACCTACTCTGGAAACGAAGCAAGCCCCCAAAACTTTCTACTAGATATAACTTCACCCGTTTTGCTATGACTTTGAATGAGCTGACTCCAGGCTTGAAGGTAATCCTGTCGATTACTTTATTGCAGTTTCCCATTAGACTTGCATTTCTATTTGGTCGTAGCAAATTTATCTGCTTTAGTTGCAACGTGCGGAATGAGATGATACTTTAGAATTTCTTTTCCCGCCTTTTCTTTTTGTTTTTATTAAATATTTGAGATGTAACGAGATGCAACTTGCAACATGTTCTGGGATCCATTTGTCTCTGATATTACTTCAATATGCAGGAAAAGTTGCCTCCTACAGATTCGAGGCTCAGACCTGACCAGAGGTATTTAGAAAATGGAGAGTACGAAATGGCTAACTCAGAAAAGTTGCGATTGGAGCAGCGCCAACGGCAGGTAGATTATACTTGATTGTTTCATATTTGGTTCTTTTTCAAGAATGTATTATGCATGTTTGCCTTTTTCTTAAGCTTCCAATTAAATATCCCAAGCTACACAACATGATGAGTGTCCCAAGCTATATGCATTCTTCAAACCTGAGGACTTTGAATTATTTCAGCGATAACCAAACACATTTTCAAATTAGTAATTTGTTCTCAAGTTTGTGGATGTTGCTGAAATGACTTGAAACCAATTGACAATAATAAGCAGCAATATGGGTCTGCAAAATTTTAGCACTGATGAAAGTTGACAACTGACTTTTATATGCCTTTTTTTTTGTTTTCTATATATATATATATTTAAATTACCTCGTTTACTTCATATTATTTTTCTTCTGCAATCTACTACCGGAAGACATATTTACATTCCTATTCAAATCTTACCACTTCAAATACTAGTTTTCAAAATCTTTAATTTATTATTCAATTTGGCCGAGATTTCAAAAGTTCTTGGATCAATCGATTAACTTATGTTATTTCATTTGGTCTTCAGGCTCGGAAGATGCAGGAGCGAGGTTGGAAACCAAGGTGGTTCGCCAAGGATAAGGGAAGTGATACATATCGCTACATTGGCGGGTACTGGGAGGCCAGAGAGGAGGGCAAATGGGACTCATGCCCTGATATATTCGGTCAGATCCCTACTGATCCGCAACTCGAGTGAGTTGAACAGTTTTTTGTCGTTTTTTTTTTAATTCTTTTTTCACATATTTTTACCGAATGAGTAGCCAATAGCGTGCTCATTTGAGTGGTTATATAGTATAGCAACTGCCACCGTTGATGTGGTTGCAAAGTAAATTAGATGGAAGATGCTGGGCAGTCAATTAGAAAGGAAAAGAAAAAAAAAAGAGAAAAAAAAGAAAGAAAGAAAGAAAAGAAAAGCAAAAAACAGCCAGCCCATAGTGTTTCTCAAAGTATCTGGGCCGGCATCTCATGTGTTCTTGTTAGATCATTTTTCCTTGCGTTAGGTGGAAAGGAAACACATCTCTTTCACAGCAAAGTGTTGAATGAAAGCATTTGTAGAATTATTATTCGCAGTACATACATATATATATATATATATATCCTAAATTACTACAATCATTATCTTGCTGATTTCTCCCAGCTGGTATTTCAATAACGTTTCTTTTATGTACTGATGATATTCACCCAATCAGTTGAAAAGACCAACAACCATAAATGTTAAAACTTCCGAATCCAGTGGAAGAATCGATGTCACATATTTTGGTCCCATTCTCTCATTTACGAGAAATTTTCAGGTAAATGACAAAAATATAGTAGTTTCAGATTTAAATTATAGTTTGTTAAGTTTCTGATTAACGTAACTCTGTGTTTGGGGTCTTAATTGATGGATTAGAAAGAAAGTTTATTCTATAAGAAAAAAAATTGATTGAAAAGTAGTTAAATCAATCCTGAGAGTTGAATTGGAAAAGGACGTGTTAAATGTTGGCAGGAAAGGGCATCCAAGTTAACCAACTGAAGTCCGAAGGGACATTTTGAATAGATGGATTGATTCAAGACACAGAGAGAGAGAGAGAAGTATGCACACATCACCATCCTGTTGTTCCTATAAATAATAATAATAATAATAATAATAATAAATAAATATAATAATATTATTAATAATAGGCTAAATTATAAAAAATGCCCATGAATTATTGGGTTTGTTTCAAAAATACCAATTTTTGAATGAAAGTCATTAAAAATTTCAGTTTCATTAATACTCTTCGACTTTTAAAAGATTTTAAAAAATAATCTTATTAGAAAATGTTTTTTTTTTTTCTTTTCTGTAAATTCTTATTCCATGAAAATTAATGAGAAGCTTTACCTATTTTTTAGGTATTTATTATATACTAGGAGTTTTTCTTCTTTTTCAACACATCATCCCAAGAGTTTGACTAAATTTTCGGCAATGATATTTTCGAAACATTTTTAACGGTTGCCATCCAAAAATTAGGTATTTTTGAAACGTTTTGTAAAGTTCAGAAGTATTTTTGAAACTTTTTAAAGTTTAGAGACATTTTTGAAACAAACTCATAGAAGTATTTTTTATAATTTAGTCTTAACAATATAAAAATATTGGAAGGCCCAGAAACATCCCGATTGGTGATTTACATTAATTAGTTGATTTGTGGAGTTCCATTTTGTGACGTGGAAAGGCAAAGAAAGAGGTGTAGCTATCTGTGTGTCCCTCATCTTCATGTGAATCCTTCACAAACAGACCCATGAAATATTAAATTCCCATTTCGTCTCTTTTCTTAGACCTTTGACTGACTGACTGACTGACTACTCACTCTCCTTTTCTTTTGCCTTCAAGACTTGGATTAATTATTTGTGTTGGACAATTTTCTAATCTCTCACTTTGTGCTATCATGATTATCACTTGAGTTGCTTCTCACTTTTGTCCCATTTGTTTAATTAAAATATATAAAAGAAATAGCTATATTCAGATTTCGTTAGATTTTAAAAATTAGTGTCTATTTAGTCCAGGTAAATAAAAAGAAAAATTAAGAGGTCCTTGTGTTTGTTTGGTTTTTGAACTTTACATTGTATTGATAAGATCCGCAAAAGTTAATGTCATTAGTATAAACAATTTAATGCTAAGATTACATAAGGACTTGGTTTTGACAGCTTTAGGTATTTGATGACGTAAACGTTAAACTTACCTTGTTAGTGATAGACATAGACGCATAGTTGAAAGTATAAGGACTAAATGAACATAGTTATAAGAAGTACAAGAGTTCAATAAACATAACCTTGAAAATTTAACATCATACTATAGTTTAACCTTCAAACTTTTAGCTTCTTTTGATAATTAAACCCAAGTTAAATAATGTTGTTATGTGTTGCTTTATCAAATTGGTTCTTTAGCGTTGCAGTTATTTTAAACCATTCTTGGTCAACAAATTAAAATAATAATCACAATTTTAATTCTAACGTGGCCTCCAAACCCTTTCTTTTTGGAAAAAGTCCAAACTTCATATTTATTCAAATTCCAGATCTTCAACTTCATAAAGCAAAATAAGAGGCATCTGACAGACATAAGTTTAGCCTTGGAACCATACATTCACCATCCGAAATTGATATTCCGAACTACATATCAATAAGAACTTAAATTTGAAAAATATCTTGGAAGCAGAATTCAAATACAGACCACACAAACTCAAAAGTACGTACGTACGTGAATTTAGACTTCTTAAAAATGCAAACCGAACACCTCGAAGAGGCGAGTATGGAGATACGAAAGGAAGTGATAGTAGAAAAGGGAAAATAAAAAAGAGAGGGGGCCTTAAATGAACACATGATATGTATTAATATTTCAATAATGTTGTTTGGCAGAAGAGGTGTTGATGGCACACCATGGTGAGGGGTGAATTAATGGGTGGATGACCACTCATTAAGCCTTCTTTTTATATCTCATTTTTCAGATGTGGATCCCATTCAGATCTACAATCATGCCCAATCTAACCCACTCTCATTTGCTTCTCACTTCCATTTCTTCCTATGTTTTACCATTTAAATTACTCTTTTTCCAATCTCACTTTTATGAATTGGACTTGGTTGTCCAAATATTTAACCATTCAAAAAAAAACCCAACATGAAAAAATAATAATGATTTTTAATTAAAATTCATTGGTTACGGTTCTTTTATTAATGTGAGACTATGTTCGCATCTCCAACACTCTTCAAATAAAGTAAACTTTTATTGTATTCTCAACAATGGTGCTAACCAACAAACATTCATTGAGTCACCCCACAAACGATGTTTTTATTAGAACATGCAACTTGTCCGATATGAAGCTCTACCTTGATCTAATATTATTGAGATAATTGGGTATCGTCATTTATTGTTTGGCAATCAAAGAACTTTATGCACATGACTAAGTTTATGTGGCTCACTACTTTTGTTTAGGTTCCAATGATTCCATCCACTTGAAGAGCTAAAGCTTGGTATAATCAATCGAAGATGATAAGACCTAATTTGACTTTTTTGCAATACTCTCTTGCTAAATCTCTCTCTCTCTCACCTTTCTATTGTGATTTTTTTTTTTCTAAGTTCTACAAAAGGGACAAAAGAGAGATGCTCTCTATTCGTCAAAAGTAGAGCTATAATATTAGGCTATCCGAAAACCAATCTCCTTCTCACATCCATCTATCGAAAAAGGGTGTGTTTGGCTTAGAATCTTTTTATGTTATCATCAGCATAGACTAGTCTCTCCACATTTCTATAATCATATGATATAGTACGTCCATATTAGACTTCAAGCCTATCTAATTATACTGTTGTTTTCACCCAAAAGATCTCATATACTAGTAGAGACATTATATATCCTCTTTAATTTTGAGTAGAACAGATCATGTAGAGGTGAGAGAGATTCAAACTTCTAACCTCTCGATCGTCGAGTATGCATGTTCAACTAATCCACAGTTAAGGATAACGAGTAGCTACGTGAAATTACATTCACACCCCTGAATTCCATCATTCGTTTTCGAAGTGGATAAAAGAGGACAACTTGCCGGTTGCCAATAAAGTTAGGGTGATGTACACTTGGTAATAGCCCTTAGAGATGGATCAAATATGAAATCCAAAATGGTTTTAAAAGGGAAACAAAGTTGATAAACCCAAAAAGGGATATGTCCTCTCATTTTGTCTCTCTCACAAAACAAATTAGGGTTCATCAAACAAACAAAAAACAACAATACATCCCAAGTCCACCAAGGCCTACAAAAAAAAATTTCCCACATGCAACCATGGCCCTCACCGACACTCCCTTCACCACCACCCAATCAAATTCACCAAACCCTTCACATATATATCCTCAATTCTCTCCCAAACTTCTTTCAAACATTTTTTTTTTCAAAACCTTACTCAAATGTGTTTGTGGAAATTTGTGTTCCTTTGAATCTAATTTAACTTTCTTTTTATATGTTTTCCAAAATATCTTTTTTTTTTTTTTTTTTCTATTTGGAAATGGCTTGAATATCTCCCCCACTTTCACTTTTCGAACACTTCCCTTTTGTGCTTTTTTAGATAGTTGAGTTTGTCAAATTTACGTACGGTTTAAAGTTTGAGTATAATAATTAATTGTTATTTGTTCAAATGATAGTCGAAGATGAAGAAGAAAGAATGGCTTTAGAATGGAAGTCCATTGGATGTTGTTTTAATTGTTTTGAATTTGACCATAGCTTTGTCTATTTATTTATAAATTAAAAAAAAATGTGTATTTTTAAATTGAGAAATAATGGAAATATATAAATTCAAAGAGAAAGAAACAACTGACTTTCGGTTGGTTCGATAGGGGCGGCCATTACGCTCATACTCAGACATTATCTCCGGAATTTTCTAAATTATGAAATATTTATTAAATATCTTTGGAAAAAAAAAAATCTTGTTCAATGGAATAAGAAATTTAAATGCTGTTTTAGATTGTTCTAGGTTGGTTGATTTGTATCCCAAAAACTGTTGTGCTTATTTTATTTTGGCCTTTATTTTTTTTTTAACCTTGATTTTTAATAATTTTTTTGTCATTGTTAATTGTTAATAGGTGTATAAGGTGATTTAAAATATGCATTTTAATGTGTTGATGAAAACATGTGTTGAATGCATATAGGATAATTAGAGTGTAGAAACATAGTAAATGTTTTACAAGTTAATTGATTAAAATAGACGTTTTAAAAGTTCAATGATGAAAATAGTTATTTTTCAGTCAATCTTATCATAGTTTAATAAACTTGTTACTATCATAAAAGTTGATGATTTCATCTTCCACTCTTCAGAATAAAAAAGATATTATTATTATTTTTTAAAAAATATATATATAAACTAGAATAGATATTTAAAAAAAAAAAAAAAAATCTAAAATGAAACAAAGGCTATATGTGTTTTTTGGGCTCTAATCTTTTGAGCATATTCTTTTCAATTGATTTTATATTGTTTAAAAAGTTTTAGTTGAGTTTCTTATGTTTTGATGTTTTCATTTTATCCTTTTGTCGGTTAATGCTCAAATAAATTAAGGATAAACTCGGTATTTTTTCCTCTTTTTGTAGTTAAACAACATTTAGGACGGAGAGATTTAAACCTCAACCTTTTGATCAACAATACATATCAATTAGGGGGTGTTTGGGACACTGAATATGTTATAATAACCCCTTATTATAACCTATTCAATGTTTGGGGCACCAATAAAAATAATTGGTGAGGTGAGTTATTTTAATCCCCGATTATTCAACCCACTACAGTAACTATCTTCCCACTTCTTCCATGCGACTCCTTGACTTTTCCGACGACCGCCGGCCGCCGTCAGCCAACGAAGTTTCCGACGAATTTTCCGACGACCGCCGACGACTTTCCCGGCAATCGCCGATGACTTTTCTGGCCACCAATTTTTTTTCCATATTTCTTCTCAATTTCATTTTGAAAAATATAAAAAATAAAAATAAAGAAAAAAACATCAAAAGTTGCCGGAAAAGTCGTTGACAACATCGAAGGTTAATCAACTTTAAAAAAAAAACATTCAAACGAAATTATATTTACCACACTCAAGTTTATTTCAAATGATTTTATTGATTAAAAAAAAAAAAAAACTAATATGATTTTTGAACTAAACATTTACAATTTTTATTTTGGCAATACTAAAAGTTAACTAATATGATTTTTCTATACCAAAACCTAAACTTTTTTGCTTTGTAACAAAAAAAAAAAAAGCATAACCCTAAATCAAATCAAAGTGTTGTATATCATAAAAAAAAACTAGAAAAAGAAAACAGTCAGTTTGAACCTTTGATTCAGAACCTCATGTTAAAACAGATCAACACTCCAAACACAGATTATTTTATCCCAGACTATAATAATCTGCACCCCAAACACAGATTATTATAACCCCAGATTATTATAATTGCCAGATTATTATAACCAATTCAGCGCCCCAAACAGCCCCTTAGTGTTGACCTATGCTCACTTTGACATAATTTTTGTCATAATACTTAATAGCAAGCATAACTTTTTTATTAAAAAAAAGTTACCTAAAAAAAGTTTAGGCCTCGTTTGATAACCATTTGGTTTTTTGTTTTTGAAAAGTATGCTTGTTTTTTCCTAAATTTCCTACCATGATTTTCATCCTTGTTAAAGATCCATTTGAATTCCAAGCCAAATTCTAAAAACAAAAACAAAATTTTCAAAACTACTTTTTCTTGTACATTAAACTATGATCAGATTGACTAGAAAATAAAATTGGACTTGGTTTTTAACAAGGGAAAAAAATTGGACTTGGTTTTTAACACGGATAAAAAAAATTGATACTAAAACAAAGAAACTTATAGGTGAGAGTAGGTGTGTATGGACTTAATTTTCAAAAACTAAAAACAAAAAACCAAATGGTTATCAAACGGGACCTTAAATTTTGTCATCGTTGTTTAAAATTCAGAGTGAGAATTAAAAATTTAACCTATACGAGAGCATTCATAATCTAAATTCAAAATTTTTAAACAATAGATTTTTTTTTTGAAAGATTGTTATATTTAATTCTAATAGATTTTTTTTTATGTGAAATGAGGATTTGAATCTTCACCTTTTCGTTGAAATTATAATCTCTCGATCAGTTGAGTTATATACATATAATTTACATCCAGAAGGTTGAAGATTCGAATCCCACACCTTGAAACTAAAGAAAAAAAACACTAATTAAACTACATTAGGGTGAAAATTAAAGAAAAAAAATACATTTGGTTTTATGGAAAGTGACAAGGACACTTGGCCAGCATGTGTTGGGCGCGTTTCGTCACGCGCGTGATCTGATGTTTCGCTTAGAGGGACGATGAAGTTAGAACCGGGACACGTGGAAGGCTGGATGACGCCTCGTTTTACTATGTTGGAGAAGGGAACAGTTGGCAGCGTCCCATACCTGTCTCGCTGTTATACAAAAAAGACGTGGGAGGTGGGCCCCACCCACGCTGCTCAACGACGGCCAAGTGGGCTCCACATGCGTGCCAGCTCAGACACGCCCAAATCCTCCTCTCTCTCTTCTCTTTGGTTTCATTTCCACAAATTATTATTATGCCTCTATTTCTATTTTGACATTTGCCTCTCCTCAATTATAAATAATCTTATATTCTTTTTTTTTTTTCATTTTTTTAATTAACTTCGTTCTTGTTATTTAATTATTATATTCGTAGTATATATTTTTAAAGATCGCTGCCTTCTTAAGACCTTGAAGATGCTAAGATAAAATATTCACGATTTCCATCGGAAAATATAAAATAATTATCCATGCAATCATTAATTAATAAATATTCAAAGAAATATTTTGTTAGTGTTCGTAACGATACGTCATTGAATTTCTTTGTTAATTTTATAAAGTTACAGACCAATCAAATTCAAGACGTGTCCACTGTATTTAGTTTAAATTGTAATACTATAAATAGTCATACTATTTTCTATTTTATTCTTGATTTATATCTATATACTTCTATTTTATTCTTGATTTATATATACGTCATTGAATTTCTTTGTTAATTTTATAAAGTTATAGACCAATCAAAATCAAGGACGTGTCCACTGTATTTAGTTTAAAGTGTAATACTATAAATAGTCATAATACTTCTTTTCTTTTCAAAAAAAAATAGTCATAATACTTCCGTTTCAAAAAAAAAAAAAATAGTCATAATACTTCTATTTTATTCTTGATTTATATATATTTTATTTGTTGAATTGTGTTAATTATTTGCTTATTACGCGCAATTTTTTATATTCTACCAACTTGAATTTTTAGATTAATATTTCTTGTTTGGTACCGTACATAACTATTTTTTTTTTTTCTTTTTTAGAATAGGTGGGTTGATTAATGATTAAAATGCATGATAATGTAAATAAATGAGTTTATATAGGGAGAAAATGAATCTTAGGTGCTACTTAGATTGTGACTTTTAAAATTTAAATTCCTCAAAAAAAGAACTTCTAAAATTGAAAATGTAATTAAGCTGGAATTATATTGCCATCAACTTGTTGATGGCAAAATCCGGACAGGAATGCAAATGTTGATGATGTACTAAAAAAAATTTGGACATGAGGAACTCACTTGATCTTCACGTGTCACAAACGGTAAATTTGTATGAGTGGGGGAAGACACGTGACCTGCAAAATAGTAAACATGCACACCGGTGTGGCGCCTCCAATGCTTAAGTCAAAAAAATGATGGAAGAACTAGAGAGCAAGAGGAGAAGTCAAGAATAGAGTTCGGGATCCTTTCTTCAATGATGAAGAAGGGTTTAAATACTTGCTCATGCCTAAGGATTTTTAAGCGTTTGGAGGCAATCCAGGGCTGAACCAGGTGGAAACGGGGCGTCCAGGAGCATCGAAGACCAAACGGAGTCGGACGCGCGGGCCGAGCAGGGGGTCAGGCCAAAAGCCCGATCCCTTCAGCCTTGGCTCGACCCATTGGCCCGTTTCGCCTCTGGGGTCCATCCTCCGGTCCTATTTCTGGGCTCGTGTTGGGTTGTCCTCGTCAGCTCCATGTACATCGGAGTGGTCCAAAATTACCTATACCAAACTTAATCCCAAATATTCCTAAAAAAAATTCAAAACGCATCGTATTCTTTAAAGAGGAAAAAAAAACCTAGCTATGAATTGTGAATTAATGGATGAGAATCAAAGTTGGCCAAGATAATATAGACTTGGAACTCAAAAGAAGATGCCTTGTTGATTAGAATCTCTAGAATTTAATGTATGTAAAAAGCTAAAACACAACTTGATTCATTATTGACAAAAAGAAACTCTAACTTACTTTTATTTGTTTCTTTACATTAAATTTATAGTCTATTTTTATTTGTTTCTTTACATTAAATTTAACAAATAAGTGAATTCAACTTTTTAATATAATAAAAATAAACCATACAAGATATTAATTAAGAGTTGTATTTTATTCCTGATAACCATTTTTTTTTTTAAAAAATAAAAGTGATTGAAGTGGAGACATTCAAAGTATTAATTACAAGTGGGATGATTTTAGGGGCAATACCATCATGATTTAAATTAAATAATAATAAATTGTTATTAATATTAAGCAACAAAATAAACAATTGACCAAAGACGACTAAAACTAACAAAAACTAATTATCAAACCAAACTGAAACCACAAAATTTATACAAACTAAATTAAGGGACTGTTTTTTCATTTCATGCTTTGTAAAATCAAATCGATTGAAAAAAAAATGATTTAAATTATATCTTAAACGAAGTTTAGGTCGTTGTTAATTCTTTTCGCTCCACTAAAACTCTATTCTCGATATATACATTCTTCATATTAACTTGTTCTTATAAGAAAATAATGGATGGTTAAATGAAGAAGCAAGATAAAATCCCCAATAAAAAATGGACCACCCTTAGTGGCATAATACTAATGTAAATCCCTTCTATGATTCAAACATATCCATATTTATATTATAAGTATTGATACCCAACTTTGCCATTTTTTGATTTCTCCCCAATATTTTAGTGCAAGTATATGACATCCCACACAACAAATATTCCCTTTTGCCCAAACCATAATAATCTTATTTTTGGAATTTTTTTCCTTTAAATTTCATTATCATCAAACTCCCTATATCTCTATAACCTAAGCTTTGTTTGGTCATTATTAAAATCCATTCATCTATCTTGGAATGTTAAAAGGAATTGCACTCCCAAATGATTATTCTTTTTTGGCTTGGTACCTAACAAAAACACCTTAATTACTATAGTTAATAATATTATGATTAAAAAATTTAGTTGAGCTTTTTTCATTCTTTTCATCTTCTTTTCATAAAACTAAGTTTAGAATACACATGAAAATTAATATATTACTATTTTAACTTGAGCTAAATAACTCTTTGATTAAACTCGTATTTAATAATGATATATTGTTGTATATAATATAATTGTTATAGGTAATTTTGGACCACTCCGATGTTCAAGGAGCTGACGAGGACAACCGAACAGAAATAGGCTGGAAGATGGACCCCATAGGCGAAACGGGCCTTGGGCCGAGGCCGAGGCCCACGGGCAAGGGGGCCAAGCTCGGTCGCCTTCGTTCGATCCCTCCTGCCTCTGGGTGCCCCGGTTCTGCCTGGTTCGTCTCGAAAGACCTCCAAATTTCTAAAAACCCTAGGAGTATGAACATGTATTTAAACCCCTCTTTGCCACTGAAGAAGGGGACCCGAACTCTATTCTTTGATCTCCTTCTTGCTCTCTAGTCCTTCCTTCCGTTTCCTGACTTAAGCATCGGAGGCGGTGTGGCTAGCACCACACCGGTGTGCAGGTTTACTGTCTTGCAAGCCACGTCTTTCCCCTTCTCAAACAAATTTATCGTTGGTGGCACGTGAAGGTCAGATGAGTTCTACACGACCAAATTTGACCATCAACAATAATTAAATGCACATTGAGTCTAAAATGATGTTAATAATATTGTCCAAAACATGCATATACCACTTGAGCTATCTTAAATGAATACTTGAGTCGTGAGAAAAAAAATGTAATGTGTAACCATTATCAACACTTTATTGGTTATTAATTTTTTTTATGATACTAAATTTATCATTTATCAATCATGATGTTATATTGTATATATAAAATAACATTATTTCATTCAACATTTTCACACACAAGACCTAGGCCATGTATTTGGTTAATCTGTCATAAAATACTTCTTTTACACAATGTATTTTTAACCAGGGGTAAACCTTTGTAAAAAAGAAAAAGGCAAACCTTTGTAAAAAGGAACAAAACTTGGTAGTAGTCAACATCCTAAGCTATTTACATCTTAGCCAATGAAACTTTTGCCTCATGAGTCAAAATTCAAAATCCAGCCAATATTTTTACTTTTTTTCTTTTCATAAGTAGGCTTAGCTCGGGAACCATCAATGACCACATATATTCTTTTTGTAATGAAAGGTTATCTTTCTCTTTCAATATAAATATTCATCACACATTTTTCACCTAAATTGATAATAATTAAACTCTATATGTCAATCTGAACATAATTTAATTGACAAAGATATATATCTTTAATCAAAAGATTAGATGTTTGAATTTTTAATCCCCACATTTTGTTGAACTCAAACAAATTATTATAATAATAATTGAACGGTAAATGTTAAACTTACCTTCAACAATGTAATTTTTTTAAATTTTCATTAAAAATTAAATCGAATAAAATCTTTAAACAAAATATAACTTAGATAGTTGAACATTGATATACACGGTGTGAGTTGTAAATTTGTATTATCTGAGCAAATAGAAATTACACTCCTATCGTAAAATTCACTATAGGTTAAATTAAATATTAGATAAAATCAGCTTAGGAAAATCTACATTGCAAAATGAAACTTAGGAAAAATACCAAAAATTTGTCTCTTGTTGAATGAATTAAAAAGATTAATAATAATAGGAAAAGTAACATGTGATTAGGTGGGAAGGCGGAACGTAAATTTGAAAAGAATTTCTGACCCTTTTTTCTCCATTAATTTATTCGTTTATTTGAAATTAAAATTAAAAAGGAAAAAAGAAAATGACCAAGCGTAGAAGACAGCGGGCCCCACCGCAACCGCAAATCAAACAATGATGCCTCGGATCGCGAACGGAACATTTTCCCCCAAAGCCGCATGAATGGCATTGCTGTATTTTGAACCACGTGCAGGGGCAAGTTTGTAAAATCCTCTAACTTATGAGGAGGGTAATCTCGACATTACGCTATTTAGCATCCAAATTTTCTAATTCATTTTATTTGTTATATATTTTTTTTCTTTATCATACATTTTATTTATTACTAGTTTAACATAACTACTTACGTTTCAAAAAAAAAAAAAAAAAAGAGTTTAACATAACTACTTTAGAATAAAACTACTTTTTTTTTTCTTCTTCAATTTATTGCTATATTTATCAATTTGTTGAAATTAACAAAAAGTAATTAAATGTGTGTATATATAGATGAAAAGTAGTTTTTTTTTTTTTTTAAGAGACAAACAATAGTTGTTTTACACTACCTTGTTTTAACTTCTTCACAATTATTTAAAAGAAGTTTTTCTTCAATTATTAAAATTACTTTTAAATAATTACAACCATCATATTCTCTAATTAAATAAAAAGTAAGACATTAATTAATTAAACTCATTTTTCACTAGTAAAATACCTAAGATAACACACATTTATTTCACCATAAACCTTCTTTTTAATTTTCGCACAACAAAGATAGGGGTGAAATAGATGCCTTAGCTCTTCTCAAAAAAAAAAAAAAAAAGCCTTAACTATTGTATTATGTTGATTCTAATTAGAGAATAAAAGTTGTAAGTCAATAATATATCTATTTCAATAGATATTATACATAACAGTCACTTACTACCTACAAGAGCATAACTCATGTTATAGGCAATTTTGGACCACACCGATGTACGAGGAGCTGACGAGGACAACCGAGGAGAAATCAGGCTGGGATACGGGCCAAGGAGGCGAAGCCGGCAAGCGGGACGGGCCAAGGCCGAAGGGGTCGGGTTTTTGGCCCGACCCCCTGTTCGGCCTCGGCCATGGGCCAAGGCCGACCCTCGGCCCGCTCGCGCGGGCCAAGCCCGTTCGGTCTCGTCTGGTCCCCACCGCCTCTGGCTGCCCCGGTTTCGCCTAGTTTGACCTAAAACGCCTCCGAATCCCTAAAAACTCTAGGAGGATGAGCAGGTATTTATACCCCTCTTCGCCGTTGAAGAAAGGGACCCAAATTCTATCCCTAAACACTATTCTATATTCTCCACTCTCTGCTCTTGCTCTTACTTTTCCACCCCTACCGTTCTGCTTGCTGACTTAAGCATCGAACTGACTTAAGCATCAGAGCCGGTGTGGCGAGCACCACACCGGTGTGCAGGTTTACTGTCTTGCAGGCCACGTCTTCCCCCCTCATCTACAAATTTACCGTTGGTGGCACGTGAAGGTCAGGTGAGTTCTCTCTGACCAAAATCGACCATCAACAACTCAACTGATATAAAGTTGTACTCATAGACCTACTCACAACCAAGTCTATGGTTCAAATCCACATCTTATTAACTATATATACAATAAAGAGGACACAAAAAATAGAGGGAAGGGTAGAATGGTAAAAAGGGGAGACAAAAATACAAAAGTAGAAGAGAGAAACTTTGCTTCATTTGTATGAGCAGCAGCAGTAGGATTAGACAGTGGAAGAGCGACTTCCCCAGGAAAAGCCGCCTCATTTACTCTCTCCCTTTTTTTTTTTTTTTTTTTTTTCTTTTAATATTCAGAGTTTAAACCTCTTATTTCTTTTTCTCTCCCCCTTTATTTTATTTACTTTCTTTTTTTGATTTCTTCTTCTTCTTCTTCTTCTCTCTCTATACTATACCCCTTTCTTTTTTCATCTCTGCCTCGTCCTCTGTTTAGCTTGTAGCCATCCCACCTATTCTCTCATCACAGCGCCTACGAAAAGCGTGGAAACAACTGCTGCACAGAGAAACAAAGAAACAAAACCCACAGAGAGAAACAGAGAAACTGCCTTCTCTCTAATGACCCTGAAATTTTCTTGAAGGGTTTTTAAACCTGCTGCTGGAGAGATGCTCAGTATTCTTTACGCCTCACTGGGCTTTCTTCACGGAACACAATTTCCTTAACCCGCCTGAGATGCACAGGTAGCCAACGGGAAAGAAGAGAAATAGAGAAACAGAACAAACTGAGAGAGTCACTGGGGGAAAAGGGTGTTTTATGTGCGCCTGGAAAATGCGAGAGGCACTGGCGTCTGATGACCCTAACGAATTCCTCTCTTCTACCCACAAGAAGAAGAAATCCGATGACGATAAGCTAGATAAAGATTCACAGAAACCCATGCCGCAGTTGCAGATGGTGGCTGTTCCTCCGGTAGTGCTTGTGAATCGTAGCCGATCCCAAGCGAGTTCGAGAAGGGTTACACCCACTACGTTAACAACCACCCCTTCCATAGCGACGGCCGCTGTCGACTCTGTTTCCGGCGACGGGACTGGAATCGTCTTGCCGACGGCCGTGGAGAAGCACCTTCCGAACGGGGATCTGTACATTGGGAGTTGCTTGGGGAGCGTGCCGCACGGATCGGGTAAGTATTTGTGGACTGATGGGTGCATGTATGAGGGTGAGTGGAAGAGGGGTAAGGCCTCGGGGAAAGGGAAATTTTCTTGGCCTTCTGGAGCCACCTATGAAGGCGAATTCAAGTCGGGTCGGATGGAAGGGACCGGCACTTTCATCGGATCCGATGGCGACACTTATCGTGGTTCGTGGAGTGCAGATCGGAAACACGGTTTCGGCCAGAAACGATACGCCAATGGCGATTTCTACGACGGAACGTGGAAGCGAAACGTGCAGGACGGAAATGGCCGTTATGTATGGAAGAATGGGAACGAGTATGTGGGTGAGTGGAAGAACGGGTTGATGTCCGGCCAAGGGGTTTTGATTTGGGCAAACGGGAATCGGTACGAAGGTCAATGGGAGAACGGAGTTCCGAAAGGGAATGGGGTTTTCAGTTTGCTCGACGGTAGTAGCCATACCAGTGAATGGAATAAGGAAATGAAAATCCAGCAATACAATGGAAGTTTCGATTCGCTTGAAAAAACCCAGAGCAATGGGGTTGTTGAGAGCGAGAATCTGACGGCAACATTCAGGAAAAGGTCTTCGGTCGACGCTGCGAGAGGCAGTTTGACGGAGAGGAATTTTCCGAGGATTTGCATTTGGGAATCGGACGGCGAAGCCGGCGACATCACTTGTGATATACTCGATAATGTGGAGGCTTCGATGTTGTATCGAGATGGATTTAGACAGTTTAGGCGAAGTCCTTGTTGTTTATCGAACGATGCGAAGAAACCAGGGCAGACGATTTCCAAGGGGCATAAGAATTACGAACTCATGCTCAATCTCCAACAGGGTATAAGGTAATAATCGAATGAGCTGCGGCTGCCCTAGTTCATCTGAAATGCTCGTTTCTCCAACTGGATATGTGAATAATGCTGGTTTTAGGGTTTTCTCTATGCTCTGATCTTGATTGGATTTTACTGGGGTTTTCCGTAGGTATTCTATTGGGAAGCACGCTTCGATCCTGCGGGACCTTAAGCCTAGTGATTTCGATCCGAAGGAAAAGTTCTGGACGAGATTTCCACCAGAAGGATCGAAAATTACGCCCCCTCATCAATCCGTGGAGTTTCGATGGAAGGATTACTGTCCCTTGGTGTTCAGGTATTCTTCAATTCTCAAAGCTTCTGTTCAGTTTGATCTTTGTTGTGTTCAATCAGTGACTAAATTTTCGTCGCAATCCTTGTGTAACATAGACATCTGAGGGACCTGTTTCGAGTTGATCCTGCGGATTACATGCTAGCTATTTGTGGAAATGACACACTTAGAGAGCTCTCTTCTCCAGGAAAGAGTGGAAGTTTCTTCTACTTAACTCAGGATGATAGGTTTATGATAAAGACGGTGAAGAAATCAGAAGTGAAGGTCCGTTGCCCTCTAAATACCAACTCTGTAATTCCTTTAGGATTCTGATTGGCGTTGTGTTGTTTTTGGATTGCATGATATGTTGGAGGATGATCATTGATGAAATTATTACTTCTTCAGGTTCTCATCAGGATGTTGCCGAGTTATTATGACCACGTATGTCGTTACGAGAATTCTCTCGTGACGAAATTCTTCGGTGTGCATTGTGTGAAACCAATTGGTGGGCAAAAGGTGGGTGGTGTTTTACTCTAGACTTTGGTTTGTTATGCTTTTCCAGATAAGTTACTGTTAAAATTTGTGTTGCTTCTAACTTAATCTTTGTATTGGAACTAGACACGGTTTATTGTGATGGGCAACTTATTCTGCTCTGAATACCGGATTCATCGGCGATTTGATCTAAAGGGATCCTCCCATGGCCGATCAACTGATAAGCCTGCGGGAGAAATTGATGAAACCACTACACTGAAGGATCTTGATCTTAATTTTGTGTTTCGCCTTCAGCAAAGTCGGTTCCAAGAACTCATCAAGTAAGTTTCAACTTTCAGAATGTATGGTCGTTGCAGTCTCCATTTACCGGCATTGAATTTAACCTTAATGTTTTGAAAATATGACAGGCAAATTAACCGAGACTGTGAGTTCTTGGAAGCTGAGAGAATCATGGATTACAGTCTTCTGGTTGGTCTTCATTTCCGGGATGAAAATAGATATGACAAGATGGGCTTATCACCATTTCTATTGCGATCTGGTAAATATTCTGATCTCCACAACGTTGTCATGTGCAAGATCTATGCTGGGGGATTTGATAAGCTAAAAACCACTTGTGCTATCTTGCAGGTTATAAAGATTCTTATCAGAATGAAAAGTTTATGCGTGGCTGTCGCTTTCTTGAAGCAGAGCTGCAGGATATGGATCGAGTTTTAGCTGGCCAGTATGTTTCTTGTCCATTTCTCTATTGCTGCTTTTTTACCATTGAACATTATTATGAACGAATAGGTTGAATATACAATAAGCATGGGTCAATGCTATTCAATTATTTGACTATGGTTGTAACTTATTACATATTGAGTACTGGCCCTTTTCTTTTCAAGCAAATGTTTCAACATCTTAATCATCCTTCTTAGTCCTTCCTACGTTTGAAAGAGACACTCAATCTCAATGATTTTTAACCCGATGCATTCTGTTTCTTCCAGGAAACCTTTAATTAGGTTAGGAGCCAATATGCCAGCAAGAGCAGAACGAATGGCTAGAAGGAGCGACTTCGACCAGTATACCCCTGGTGGGACGAGCCATTTGATCCCATCTAGGAGTGGTGAAATCTACGAAGTTGTCCTATATTTTGGGATCATCGACATCCTACAAGACTACGACATCAGCAAGAAATTGGAGCATGCATACAAATCCTTACAAGTCGATCCAATCTCAATATCAGCAGTCGACCCAAAGCTCTATTCAAAAAGATTCCGAGACTTCATAGGGAGGATTTTCATAGAAGACAGGTGAAAGAGGAAAGAAGATGGGACAGCTAACCATCATCCAATCGGTAAAAGATTTCCAACCGAATCTTCGATCGACCAGAGACTCGAAGAGTAAGGTTGCATGTGAACTTCCATGCTCCAGGTTCGTAGAAGAGACTTGCATGGAACAGGAGCTCAAATACAACTTACAATTGGGGAAAAAGCTTGGCATTCATTGGCACATGGAAGTTTTTATGGCTGATTTTGCAGAGCAGCCAAACTCTAGAGGGAAGGGGGAGGGGGTAAAGTCTTTTTATATAATGTACATTCAATGCAAGAAAGAGGGAGATTTGGTATTGAAAGAGTTCCCTCACGTTGCTTTGGTTTTCATGGGGTGATTTTTTTTTTTTAGTCTTTGAATATGAAGATTTGAAAGATAGGTATATAGGTAATGGAGAAAAAGATTCAAAATGGGGATTTGGGAAGGGTGGGGAAGGGAGTGGGCTTGGAATAAAGAGAAGTGTACAGGATTACGTTTATGATTTTTTGTGAAATATTTTATATTGAGAAAAGAAAAGACTCAATTCAATCTCTCTTCTCTTACTCTCAAGGTTCACTTTTTTATGAGTTTTAAGGCAAAATGGGGTCGTTGGTTTGCTTTTTGCAGTGAAAGAGCGGGAAGAGAGTTATGTTGTAAAAGGCATGAAAAGCAGAGAAAGATGCGGTGCTGTTTTCTTGTTTTTGCCTTCTTTGCTCACTTCCCTCTCTTTTTCATTCTCTCTTTTCTTTACCTTTTTATAATTCAATTAGTGTATGGTTTAGGCCACGTGTTGGAAACCCATTTGTCAAAAATGAATTTAAGACATACCCATAATGTAGTTTGGGAGAAATATGTTATGTTTGTTTAGCCAAGTGGTCAAAGTCAGCAGGAGAGAGAGAGAGTGGAGGGGAAGTTACATAGGAGTGGAGTTTGATTCTGAATTTGACCTTCTTCTCTTGTGTTTGCTTTTGTGGAACTTCGTTCTATTGTCTGATTGCATAATCTCAGAGCACGGGTCTGTCTATTAGTGGTTGTGGATCCTGCCAATTCTCTCTCACTTTCTTCTTTTCCATTTCTTTCTCTTTCTAAATCTATATCTATTTCAGTATTTCAATCTTCTTCTTTTTTATATTCCACTTGGGATTATTTCTCTATTTCCCCCTTCCGTGACTATTTTACATCATACTTTTCCCCCACCATCTCATTAATTTATCCCCTTTTACTTTCACCACTTTCATTATTTTACCTCAACTTGGTTTACTCTAATCTTTCCCTTTTCCCACTTCAATTATTCTTTTCTCCTCTTCTACATCTAGATTACAACTTTACACACATAAGTTTATTCATTTCATTCCCTCATGTATATTACATATCTTTAAAACTTCTAAAATTCAACCATAACATAACTCAATTGGTTAAAACATAAATTCTCAATCAAAATACCAAGATTTTTAAAACTTATATTGACTTGAGATGCCAAACATATATGTTGTCTAGTGAAATTGTCAGAATTTGAATCATTCTTGTTATAGGAAATTTTGGACCACCCCGATGTACAAGAGCTAACAAGGACAACCTGACGCGAGTCCAGAAATAGGATCGAAAAATGGACTCCCGAGGTGAAACGGACCAAAAGGTCGGGTCAAGGTCGGATGGACAGGGCCTTGGTCCGACCCATATGGTCGGCCTCGACCCAAGGTGTAACACCCGAGTTAGGAGGGGTACATGAATGAACCGAGGCCACATCCGAATGAGAGGGATCCTGAGGATATGAAAGTATAGTCAAGATAAGCTTAAAAGAATTGATAGATACTACCTATAACAACAAAGTGCACCTCTTTTCGGTAGCTCAATCATAGGAACTTTGAAGTTAAACGTGTTTGGCTTGGAGAAGTTCTATGTTGGGTGACCTCTCGGGAATTCTCCAATCCAGATTTCGAATCCTGGGCCTGGGTCGTTACACAAGGTCGACCACTTGACCCACTTGCATGAGTCGAGTCCGTCCCTGAACATGTATTTAAACCCTTCTTCATCACTAAAGAAAGGATTCAAACTTCATTCTCTACTCTCTTCCTTCCGCTTTTTGACTTAAGCATTGGAGGCGGTGTGGAAAGCACCACACTCTCTACTGTCCTCCTTCCGCTTTTTGACTTGAGCATTGGAGGCGGTGTGGAAAGCACCACACTAGTGTGCTTTGTCTTGCATGCCACGACTTCCCCCCTCCCCTCTCAAACAAATTTGTTGGTGGCACGTGAAGGTCAGGTAAGTTCTTCCTGTCCAGATTTTGCCATCAACTACTCTTACACATAGTTGAACTCTAAAAAGACAATACCTCAAGATTTTCAAAATCTTAGACTTTAACTTTCTCAAGCTTCAAATGTCCCCCAATCTACATTTGAATAAAATATGAGTTTAGTTTTTTTTTTGCCTAAATTGGAGAAACCTAAATGTATTCGGCGGTGCATTTAAAATTGAAAATGAGACAGTCTATAATCTATATAGCTTTGTATTCTCTGTGAATAAGGAAACTTACAGACAGAGAGGTCAACTGTCCCGCCTGTAAAGTCATCCTGCCTACTCCTTCAACCTATGAACAAAACTCAGTCACACACACACCACCACCATTTCTTACCCAAATTTCTCTCTCTTTCTTTTTATTTTTCTTTCAAAAAACAAATAATTTTTGGTTTAACTGGCAAGCATGCATGGCCATTGCCCAATTGGCTTTGCCTTCTCTCTCTCTCTCTCTCTCTCTCTCTCTCAACGTGCTCACAAGTTTCTCTGACTTGAACAAAAAAAATAATAAAAACAAACAATTTTATATCCTAAACTCGTTCATCAAATCATTACCCCAAAACCCATTATCAAAATAATAAAAAAAAAAACTCAGATTTGGATCAGAATTGCTCACTTTTATCAACCCCCTTCCCTTTTATTTTCTCGGGAAACAAACAGAAGATGATCAAGAGAGAAAAATTTCAAACGTTTAAACGCACGAAAATCGAGATATATTTGGTAAAATCCAGAGGCAAGATCGTGGCCTGTGGGTAAAATTTCAAAACCCTTGCATGCCAAAAAAGCGAAAAAAAAAAAGAAAGAACAAGTGAATATCCTGATGCAGAGATTTCATCAGCGATGATTATGTTCTACATCTCCGGCGGCTCAATATATTCTTTCCAAATACACTGTTTGGATTTAAAAAAAAAAAAAAAAAAAAAACTGTTGAGATTTTTTGAATTAGATTTTTAAATTTGGGAAAAAATAAAAATAATATCTTTTAATTTTTTTTTCAAAATTGGGGAGTTATGAGCTTTGAGGTAAGAAAGGAAAAATGTAGTGATTGAGAAGGTTAAAGAAGAAAGAGACAAGGGAAAGACAAGAGGACCCATTTGTAATGTATGGTTATTTACAGTGTGACAATGAAACTTTAAAGAAGGTGAAGAGGACAATTCATTAGAGGATAAAGAAGGAAAAAAAAAAGAAAGAAAGAAACCCAAATGGTGATAAAATGGTGCAGATGTTCCAAACAAGATCCTCCATTTGTCCATTGGGCTAACTTCCCTTCTTGGGAGATAATCTACTTTTGTTTAGCCACACAACTTTAATTTACATGTCATTTTTTCCTCATAAATTCTTGATGTATGTTTCAATTCATATATAAGTAAAGATAATATCTTTATTCGTTATTCGAACTATTATGAGTAGAACCAAAAAATAAAACTATATGTAACGTCTTAAATCGGTTGCTTTCGAAGATAAATGTCTGAACAAACTCGTAGTTGTGTTATATTATGGGTTAAATTACAAGTTTGATCCCTCAACTTTCATGTTTGTGTCTAATAGGTTTCTAAATTTTAGAAAATACTAGGTAAGTTTTAAACTTTACAAAATGTCAAATAGGAGGTCAATTTATACTTTCAATTTTGTGCTTAATAGGTTTTCACATATATTCATTTTTTTTTTTAAATTAGCAAATCTATTAGACATAAAATTTGATTTTGTGTTTGATGGACAATTAAACTTTTAATTTTGTGTCCGACAGATTCATAAATTTTTAAAAATGTTG
This sequence comes from Luffa acutangula, assembly GCA_036850905.1. Taxonomy (NCBI): domain Eukaryota; kingdom Viridiplantae; phylum Streptophyta; class Magnoliopsida; order Cucurbitales; family Cucurbitaceae; genus Luffa; species Luffa acutangula. The sequence goes on from CM072094.1 coordinate 44,337,532, forward strand.
AAGGTGTATTAGGGATCTATTAGATATAAAATTGAAAGTAAATATACTTATTTGACACAAATTTACATATTTAGAAACGTATTAGAACTTTTTAGAATTGAGAGAGAGTTCTAATGACTTTTAGATTCTTCTGAAAGTTCAGAGAACTATTTGATACAAACATGATATTTTAACTAGGAGAACTTGTAATTTACCCTATATTTTTCATTATAATTAGTATTCATGTTAGAGTTGTAAGGCAGATCATATATTTTTACTTTTAGGATTTATTAAGAAATTGAACTATTGATTTACTAATTGGGTATTATTGAGAGATTACTTCAACTATCAACTTGATTTTCTGATTATACGTAATCTTCACCTCCCCTTTTCTAATAAAATTGTTCCTTTTTTCCCTTAAAAATAAAAGATTTATCATTGATAGCAATTGCCATAATGAGGAAAATATTTCAAAGTGAGAATAACATGATTCTATTACATCATTCTTACGAGTTTATTGCATCATAAAAAAATATTTAAAAGATACGATCAATATTATGAATTTATTAGTAAAGACAACATTTTAATTTTCTTCAAAAAAAAAAAAAAAAAAAAAAAAAAAAGCTTAAAAAAATCAACAGTAAACTCATGATATAATTGCAAAAATGATAGAACTAAAAGAAATTGAACAAGATGTTGTTAAAAAAAAAAAAAAGAAATTGAACAAGATGACCAATGGTTGGCATTTGGTTAATTTCGTCACAATTTCCTTTTAACTCGAGCAAATAAATTCACATTTAATATAATTTGTTAGTAAATGTTGTTAATTAATTTGATTACGTACATTATTTGATATACGCAAACTCAATTAATTAACTTGTTCAAAAAAAAAAAAGTCAATTAATTAACATTTATTTAGTGATTCATTTATTAAAAGAATTATAAGACTCGATGGGTAGCCAATTTCACTATGATATCGTCATAGAGATGAAAGAAACATTTGAAAAAAAAAAACTAATTGTTGTAATTATATATTATGAAATGAAAAGTTTGGGAAAATATGAAAAAGAATAAATAATTTTACTCCTATTAAAGTGTGAATATGAATGAAATCGAGTGAATTTCATTGATTGGTAAATGAAATTAACTAGAGGAATCTTTCCTCGTAAATTGAACCTTGTCCAAAATTGTTGGGTCAATTTGATCGCAAGAATTTTAATAACCCAAAAGTCAATAAAAGCATTTACAAATCCTATTGAAGAAATTAAATGCCAATGCCAATCAATCAAAGAAAAGATGGGGATTAAAAGGACACAATAAATGACTGAATTATTAGCTAGGTCAGAAATCTATTGTAATTTGTAACTCATTTATTTGCATGGTAGAATAATAATTCTACGTTATCTCATGATTAAATTTTGGTTAAATTATCAAAAAGAGATTGGTTTCAAGTATATCGAAAGTTTCATTTTAGTTTTTCAAGTTTGAATTTTGTTTCAAAACAACCATTGAATATAAAAAATAACATGTTTGCATATGTATATTGTTGCTTATATTTGAACATATATGTGAAAAAAACAAATAAAACACATGCAAACACATCATTTTCCGTCCATAAATTTAACGAAAAAATGTTTTTCAAAGGTCGTTTTGAAACAAACTTCAAACTCCGTGGACTAAAATGAAATTTTAGGGGTATAATTGAAATCAACCTCATATTTCATGAGTATTTTTTTATATATAATTTAACCTTAATTTTTTCATGTGGGCAATTCAACACATAGATTAATAAATAAAATATTTATTATTTTTCTTGAGGTTCCATCCTCGATCTACAATTATTGAACGAAAAGAAAAAAAAAATCCATGTGAATTATAATGTCTATTTTTTAAGTTTCTACTGAGATATTTAATTATATTTTATTAGAATTTTGTTAAACAATTACACAAAAAGGTTAATACATTAATACCATTAAATTTAGGTTAAATTCTAAGTTTTGTATAGTACACACTTGGTTTAGTTTTTGTATTTGGAAAAAATTTTAATAGGCTCTCAAACTTTCAATTTCGTATCTATTGATTTTATACTTTTATAGTGTAAATATCAAACTAATAAAACCAACAATAGAAAAAACAATAGACACAAAATTGAATATTTTAAAAATATATAAACTAAACACTAAATAGTTATGTTGATGGTCGATTTTGGCTAGAGGATCTCACCTGACCTTCACGTGCCACCAACGGTAAATTTGTAGATGAGAGGAGAAGACGTGGCCTGCAAGACGATAAACCTGCACACCGGTGTGGTGCTCGCCACACCGGCTCCGATGCTTAAGTCAGCAAACAGAACAGTAGGGAGTGGAAAAGTAAGAGCAAGAGGAGAGAGTAGAGAGTATAGAATATAGTTTAGGGATAGAATTCGGGCTCCCCTCTTCAGTGGCGAAGAGGGATATAAATATCTGCTCATCCTCCTAGGTTTTTTAGGGATTCGGAGGCGTTTTAGGTCAAACCAGGCGGAACTGGGGTGATCCGGGGCATCAGGGACCGAAAAGAAGTCACCGGACTCGGCCCGACCCTTTGGCCCGGTCTTCCTCTGGGTCGGTCTTTTGGTCCTACCTCTGCCCGTTTGTCCTCGTCAGCTCCTTGTGTGGTCCAAAATCACCTATAACAAGTTACATATTTTAAAGTCCAACGATCTTATCTGACTTATAATTTAATCTCACGTTAAAATGACAACTTTTTTCATTTCAAACAAGTGGTATCAATAATGACCGTCCTCTTCAACCGATGGCATTAAAGACGGGGACGAAGAAGAAAGAAGAGGGTTAATTAAGCAAGGGAAAACAGTCAACTTTTTTTTATTTAGGGTTTATAGAAAGGGTCATGTTGGACTTAAATGAGGGCGGCCATTGCTGTTGGGAAAAAGCCCTTTCCATTTCCAACATTGGCCCTTCTCTATTTGTCTTCTGGGGAACAGTCTTTCTCTTTCTCATTGCCTTTTATTTATTACATTCTCATAATTTTAGTATATAATAATATTGCCCATCTACCTAACTTAACTATTTTTGCCCCCCCTCAATCAAATTAAATAAACCCTCTTCATTAAAGAAAATAATAATAATTATAATAATAATAATGGGAAAATTATCTTGGTTTTATTTTGGGAATTAGTGGAAGTTCTATCATTTTGTTTTTTTTTTTTTAAAAAAAAATGATTAAGTTGTGAGGCTCCACTTTTATCCAAAGCAAACTTAATGCGGCGAATGGAGGGATGCCACGTGGAATATAGTACACACGTTTCTTAGTTAATAATTCACATTAATTCTTTAAGAGACGTGTCTTTGGAAAGTGATTGGGTTGGTTGGGCCATGTTGGGAACTGATTATTAAAAAGACTTGAATTTTAGGTGATTTTTTTAGGTGGAGGGATGTGGGGGCAATATTGAATCTAATCCGAAGGCTGAATGTCAAAGCTTTAAATTTGGTGAAGTGTGGGCAGCGCCAGATTGATTGTTTTGACTTGGTACATTATGATGGCAACTTACAACTGTCTAAATGAGTTAGTTTTAAACTGTGTCTCTACGTGTTAAAGAGTTATACGTATTGGACTCCTCTTATGTTTGAATGTGTAACTTCGACATAGATAAATGTAATCTGGTGTTTAGTATGTCTTAGTTAAGGTGTCTTGTAGCTCAATTGATTAAGACAAATACTTTCAACTAAAAAGTAGAGGTTTGAAGTATCTCACTCCAGATGTTGATGCACTCAAAAAAATAAATCAAGTGGTTGAATTTAGAGGAGGAACTAGAAATTTTTTTTCGAGGAGAGGTAAGATTTTTATAATTTAACTATTTGTATATAGAATCTTTGAACATTTTGAAAAATTAGGAGAAGGTAGAAAGAACTTTAACATCTTAATGTTTTATATAGTGTTCTTAGTATTAGACGAACTAAGAGAGGACACAATTGGTTAAACTAGTTAAAGCAAAGTTTTGTTGTATGACAATGTTCTTAATGTTGGATCCATAGTGGAATGAATCGGCTACACATAAATCTTGCATTGATGTGGTGTTGTTGTACCCAACACACTTTGTACTTACATTAGTATTTAAATTGAAATGGAGTAAGATTGATCAAGAGTGATGTTGCAGTCGGTTTTGCTACGAATAGGAGCCCGAGGGGACAACTCTGACACTTGGTTGGTTAATTCGTACTTGAACTCATGTTACATTGTATAGGGGCGTTCATTAGGGTATTTGGATGACGTAGACAAGGTTGTGTCCTAGGTTACCAATTACTAAGGTGAACACCATTTCAAAACGAACAAGTGTGCCACTACCAAGGTCGGTCTTGGCATGACAAGCTGTCAAGTGGCATGATTTGGTTAAGGCACAAAGAGGGGTGTCTCCATACCCCAAACAAAAGCCATATTTGATACATTTAGGCTTTTAAATCTTCACCTCTTTTATTATCGGCTAATCTTTATCAATTACAAGCTCACAAAACTAAATACACAAGTTATATAAACCTAAGATTCTATAACCTATCATCCATATTATGCAAATTCAAACTTTTCCACTTCAAGATTCACAAACTTAGGCTTGTTAAATCATGAGTCAAATATATCCCAAACCCATATTTTATTGAATATTATTAATCGATATCATATTCTTTTGTTCATTTATTGATGAAAGAAAAGTCTAAAAAGAGACAAAATGTTTAATAAAGCGTCTATAATTCCAAGTATTTTAAAGGGAAAAAAAAAAAAAAAAAAAGAAGGCGAAACTGGAGGAGGCTGCTGTGCCCTCTTGACTAGACTGTCCAAATTGGAAAGATAACATATTAAAACACACGGTCTGGGTTAGGTAGTCGCCATTGCCAGCAGGCGGTTTCCATTGGAGGGAACATTTGAACCCATCTCTTCCATTCTTTGCCTTTCAATTTGCGGTGCGTTTTCTTCTTCTCTCTTCTTCTTATTCTTCTTCTTCAAATCTTATAATAAAATCTAGCTAACACCCTTTATTTAGCTGGCTAATCAAACAAGATTATTAAAATACAATCCCCGCATGATTGTGTCGATTCTGCTGCCCCAAAATGGTAGGGTAATCGGTAATGGGGGTTTTGAAATTAGGACCAGTTTTGGATGAATCATGATGTAATGTTTGGATCATATTTCGGGATTTAGAAAAGGAAATACAATAATAATAATAATAATATTAATAAGTGGAGAATAGAATAGAATCTGGAATCTGATAGAGGGAACAAACATTAGTTGACAATGGAAGAGGGGAAGGGAGAATGAAATTGAAGAGAAGGGCTTATGGTTGGTTATGGTGGTGGATTATTGGTTGTGTTGTTGTGGCTGAAAGGAAATGAAAGAGATGGGGAAGCCGATGCACATGGCGAGTGGGATTGAGACGCCATTGTCGGGTTTAGTTAGTTGAATTTTAAAGAATGCAGCCCAAGTGTTCGATCATATGCCTCACTGACCCACCTCTTCCTTTTTTTGGGTCCTCCATATCTCACTGACACCTTCTCATCACAAAATAGTTTATGTTTTCCATTGTAAGTATTCATTGAGTTGTCATTTGTCACTATTCCATTCATGGGGTCGCTCATCTTCATCTATATCTGCAATTATTGATGCCCACACCCATTGCTTTTTCTTTCTATGCTGCTGATATGTATGATTTGAATTGGGCCCAGCCCATTGAGGCCCGGCCCACATTGATTGAGGGAGACCCAGAAGCTAGCTCCATTGACAAGTTTTTATAGAGTTGAAATCTGCAACCACAAAACTGAGACAATGATGAGGTTAGAAAGAGACATGGGGGGATGAAAATGGATTGTGGAGGGGAAAACAGAAGAACCCCACATGAAGAAACTAAGCCATTGGGAAGAGATTGCTTCAAAAATGAAATGATTTTGTTGGGCATTATTATCATTTGGGAATTGATAATAAAATATCAATGTGGGGTGAGATTAGTGAAAGGGCAGATCTCATGGGATGATGTTGAAAATGTGGGTATGCCTCAGTTTTAGGTGACCAACACCATATGGTAGCTGCACTTGAGAGATCCCACCACCATCCCCTCTCTTCAAATATGCCCCCACTTAGTAACTCAACCTCTATGACTCTTTGCATCTACAGTTCGTTCTTTATCTCATTTCCTCTTTCTTTTGCCACGAATTTCCATAAAATGCCTTTCAAATCGGCTTCAGATTCTTCACCGATTTGAGCATAGTTTAGTTGTCAACATTTTAATTGTGGTGGGTAGGAAAATGGTTCTTTCTAAAATGTTTTGCAGAGTTTGTCACTTATTTCTCAGAATGAGGGTATATTTGTGGCTGTTTACTCTAAATTCTCTTAAATTTTTGGGTAAAAAGTGAGAGAACAGGCCAAACACAATTGTGTGAAATAAATGGATGTGGACCCAAACACCATAGTACAACATTCTTGTGAAGTTTTGGCCCATGTTTGAGGCCCGTAGGGAAACTCAATTTGGCCCATGGATTGGGCCGAGACACCAAAGTATAACATTCTGCTTAATTTTGGCCCATGTTTGAAGCCTGGAAGAAACTCTTTTCGGCCCATGGATTGGGCCGAGACACTAAAGTACAACATTCTGCGTAATTTTGGCCCATGTTTGAGGCCTGGAGGAAACTCATTTCGGCCCATGGATTGGCCCGAGACACCGAAGTACGACCTTTGACCTAATTTCGGCCCACTTTGGCCCATGGATTTTTTTTTCTTTCTTTTTTTACGAATATTTACACTGATTATTTATTTATTTATTTTGAAATCATATTTACACTGATTATATAATAAAGAATAGCCAAAAGTATAAAATCGCATAAATGACTATCCAATTTTGTTTTGAGTTAGATTCTTCCTATTCTTTAACTATTTTTACCCTCGTTGCTGTATTCAAATTTGTTACGATTATTTCCAATGTCATTTTGGATTATTTTATTTTTTCAGTTTCATTTTGAAATCAAATCATTCTCAAATCTCTTAGATTCGGTTCATTCCTAGATTTTTTTTTTTTTTTTTTTTTTTCTCACAATAGTGGTAAAAGAGAATATTATTTCAAATTGATTTATTTAAAGGCACGAGATATTTTTTAACCAAAATACATAAAACCTAAACCATACAAAATCGAACGATTTTTTACTAGATGCTGCATAATTGGAAATGGTTTAGAGATTTTTAAAACAACATTCTATTATAAAAACAGAAACTCTTACCTCCACTTTCAATCAATGCTAAAACTTAAAAGGAAATGTTTCTTATTGGATGTGATTTTTTCAGCCTCTAGACTTGTAATGGACACCAAGTTCTGGTGAGTATATATTTTGTTTAATGGTTTTCAGAAACAGCCTCCCCATTCCCATGGTTGTTTTTAGATGAAAATAGTGCTGTGTAAGCTTTATATTATCTTCCTAAGTATGTGATTTTTATTGTTGTGTTCTAATTATGCACTCTAATTACTTATTTGGTACTGATAGAAAATGTTTCTGATCTGATTCCGAATACTGTGATTTTTGTTGTTGTATTCTAATTATGCACTCTAATTTCTTATTTGGTACTGGTAGAGAATACTTATGATCTGATTTTGAATGCTGTGATTTTCGATGTTTTGTTCTGATTATGCAGTTTCATCCCAACTACCATGACAAACTTTATATTATTCAAGATCCAAAAACCAAAAATCAAATGGTTATAAAAAAAAATTTAATTTTTGAACAAAACTTGGCTGCATATCGGGCCGATTAAAATCTTGACAACTAATAAAGAGGAAGGAAGAAAATTAGAACTTTTTTCCTTAATTTTCTTTCATACTGGTAGTTGAGAGAAGAATAAATTGAGAAGTGACGGCTTGTATTTAATACATTATGATGATTACTTTGTTTCTCTTGGACGGTGGTTGGGTGGTTTACTTACTGCAGTTATTACCATTTAGCATCCACTAATCTAATAGCACATGTTCTTATAAATTCATGAGTTCTTCCCCACAAACACACCACCCCTCTCTTTTGTATCTAATTGTCCTTTTGAGCTGGTAGGTCTTCTTCTTCACCTTCATTCTTGGACTTTGCTCTCATCCTATTAACTCTTTTATATATATTCTTCTCAACTAATATAATCCATCTTGTTTTCTTATTTTTTCATATATCATGTTCGGGGCTACCTGGCTTTAAAATTTTATTCAATCAACTTCTGTTCATATTGGATTCGTACATTCAAGCATCTTCGCCAACCATATCTGAGGTACTCACTGTTATTTCAGCTCATAAACAAACTTTGTTTCCATTATTTATGTGATTGAAATGTTTCGTTTCTATTCCAACTTTCTCATGGGGCTTGCATTTTATTGATCAAGGAATGAGCCTGAGCCTATATAGGGAACTTAATACCAAACATTGTTGCTTGTTTACCCATTTTAAGAACTGATTTGAAACATGAGTGCGTCCAGGTTTTAACAAGTTTTGAATAAAATCATAAAGTGCAGGATTTGGGTGTTTTTTTTTTTTGCTAAATGGAAGAATACTGAGTATTGATTTCTTATATTGAGTTCTAAAACTCAAAATTATGATGATTTTTATGAAGTTTGAAACAATCTAGAATTATTTAAAATGAGTTTATAAGTATGAAAACAAGATGACAATTAAAACTCAGAATTAGGATAAAATTAGAATGATTTTTGTGAAGTATGAAAACAATATTCAGTTTTTTAAGTTACATGATAATTAAAATTAAAATTCCCATTTAGATGAGTTTTTTTTAGTATGAAAACAATATTCAGTTTTTTAAATTACATAATACTTTAAAATCCAAATCCCACTTAGATGAGTTTTTTAAGTATGAATTCAATATTCAGTTTTTAAATTACATGATAATTAAAACTCAAATCCTCATTTTATATATATATGTGTGTTATTATGGAAACAATATTCAGTTTTTTTAAATTACATGAGAACTAAAACCCAAATCCCCACTTAGATGAGGTTTTTTTTTTTTTTTTTTTTTTTTTTTTTTTTTAAGTATGAAAACAATATTCAGTTTCTTAAATTTGCACTATAATTAAAACCCAAATCTTCATTTAGATAAGTTTTTTGAAGTATGAAAATGCAAGCTTTAGTTCTTTAAAATTGCATGATAATTAAAACTCAAATCCCCACTTAGATGAGTTTTCTTAGGCAGGAAAACAATATTTAGTTTTTAAAATTAGATGATAATTAAAACTCAAATCCCCACTTTTTTTTTTTTTTTTTTGACAATTATGTGGGGAGGGGGATTCGAACCACATACCTTATGGTTATAAGTACAAGATTATGCCAGTTGAACTAAGCTCTTGTTGGCACTTAAATGTGTTCTCTTAAGTATGGAAACAATATTCCGGTTTTTAAATTACACAAGATTTAAAACCCAAATCCCCACTTAAGTGATTTTTTTTTTTAATAGTATGAAAAGAATATTTGTGGATAGGTTACTACTATTTGTGCGATGCTATGTATCCTCCGAATGCAGAAGGATTCCTCGCTCCGTACCGAGGTCAACGCTACCACCTTACCGAGTGGCGTGGAGCGAACCCACCAACATCTTCGAAAGAGCTTTTCAATATGAGACATTCCTTTGCTCGAAACGTTATTGAAAGGGCATTCGAAGCGTTGAAAGGTCGATGGGTCATTCTACGAGGAAAATCCTTAAACCCTATCCAAATACAAACCAAGACGATAACAGCATGTTGCCTTTTACATAACCTGATACACAAGGAAATGGGTCGAGATCCATCGATTGAGGAAGTGCATCTTGGTGAATTTGATTCGGTTGGGATGAGCGCTGACAACATAAGCTTTGTGGAAACTACTAGAGAATGGACCGAATGGAGAGATAATCTTGCAAACCAAATGTTTAATGACTGGAATAATGAATGACTAGTTTGTGTATCAAAATTTGTGAGGTAGATGTATGTTGTTACATGATCAAGCATCAACTTCAAACTTGATGCATTATTTTGTGTGTAAATAATGTTAGTCATGATCAAACATCAACTTCAGTACTCGATCTATCGATTTTTTTAAAGCAGCTAGGTTGGGATGTTTTATTGTTGAGTGTATGTGTTTTTTGTGTGTGGGTGTGTTTTTTATAACTTAATTTTGAGAATATAACATTTATTCAATTTAAAGTTTAATTTGATGAAAATAAAATTTTAATATAATATTTTCAAACAAATTTTAATATAAAAATTGACACACACTCGGGAATTTATGATAGAGCAAAAGAATTGAACTCTCCCGAACTTATCATTTAGCAAAATTGGATGTACTAATAATATTTTTTTTTAGTTCGTTTAAATTTCATTTTTTTAATCATTGAACTTTCGTTTCCATCTGGTTCTTAGAATTTAGAAATTACAACTTTCAAAATATTCATTTTAGTTCATAAATTTAAAAAAATATAATCGTTTTGATAATTTTTTTAGTACCATAAATAAAAAGATTAAAAATTTAAAAAAAAAATGAAGTAAAAGCAAGTCTATCCTGACTTTAAATTTTTTATAAAAGTTTTGTATTTAGAATTTAATGAGGTTTATTTTAGTCTTTAAACTCTAAAAACTTAAGTCCATATTTGAAAGTGATTTTGAAATAGCTAAAATCACTTTTATCATTTTTTAAATCATTTGTCATGCATTAAAAGAGTCGAACAATAACAAGTAAATCTTTTTTTTTTTTTTTTTTTTGACAACATATAGAGGATACAAATTTATGTTAGTTGAAATACGTCCTTATTAGTTATTATTATTTTATTATTTTTTTTAAAAAATATTATTATTATTATTATTATTATTATTTAAGTGCGAGCATTGAAATGTGATATTAATAGTAATAATGGATTGTAAATCAAATTTAAAGCGATTGGATTGACACACTCTCTATTCTCTTCTCTAGGTACATCTAACGTCACTGACTTCTTCCTAATCTAACTTACTGTTTTGAAATGAGTGTAAATATTAACTATATCTTCATATTTTTCAGTAAATCTCTTCTAATTTCTACTCCATATCCATAATATATTCTTAAATCTTATCCATATTTTAATAAATACTTTTAAAAAAATAATTTTAATACTTTTTTTTTTAAAAAAAATAATTTTAATAAATACTTTTTTTAAACAATTTTAATAAATACTTTTACAATGAAAACACAATACATTAATATTTTAATGAAAAATCCTTTGGAAAGTGGGATTATTAGAGACCATAATCTCTCTACTCATTGCATATGTCACATCAATCATACCACTTGCCACTTCCCTTCCTTTCTTTTTACATTTGTACACTTTCCTGTAAAAATTTTTTTTTTAAAAAAAAGCTAAATTAAACTTGTGTTTATTTGACTAAATATAAAATTGATTTTTTATTCTATTTATAGATAAAAAAAATGAAGAATTTGTTTTTATCTCTTAAATCAATTAACTTTCAAAATATAAACTTGTGCCTTCCCAAGTGCATGGGTGGGCTGGGTTTTCGTGATATGGAGCTCTTTAACCAAGCCCTGTTGGCTAAGCAGTGTTGGCATATCCTGCAGGATCCGTCTTCTCTTTTGTTTTCGGTACTGAAGGGTCGTTATTTTCCCCAATCAGGTTTCTTGGAGGCAGGTTTTGGTTCGCGACCGTCTTTTGTCTGGCGCAGTTTGTTATGGGGACGGGAGCTCTTGGTTCGAGGATGTCGGTGGAGGATAGGTAATGGTCGGTCTACGCCTATTTATGGTTCAAACTGGTTGACGAATGAGTTCTCTCTTCAAATACAGTCGGTCCCCTCGCTTCCTGCTACTAGTACGGTAAGTGATCTATTTGCTGCGTCTTGGGGATGGAACGAGTCTGTGCTCAGAGCCCATTTTGATGAGTCAGACTGTGAGGCCATCCTGAGAATCCCATTACGACGTGATCTGGGAGAGGATCGCTTAATTTGGCACTTTGAGAAGCATGGGGCCTTTACTGTGAGGAGTGGGTATAAACTTGCCCATATGTTGGCTGTGCAGGATCGACCTTCTCCTTCGAACCCTGACAGGATGCGTGCGTGGTGGTCCGCCCTTTGGAGGCTAAATGTGCCTAATAAGCACAAGTTTTTCCTATGGCGACTGTTCCATGACCGTTTGCCTACTAAGGTAAATTTGCTCAAGCGTGGCCTTAATGTTTCTAGTATGTGTGTTCTGTGCGATGAGTATGTGGAGGACCGTCGGCATCTTTTCTGGAATTGCCCTGTGGTTGAGGGTATGTGGTTGTGCTCCAAGTTTGCCCTTCTCCATCGGTCATTTTCCCAGTCCCGGTTCGAGGAAGTCATTTGGGCAATGAAGGATAGTCTTCCAGAGCCGGATTTTGAACTTGTGGTCATTTTCTGGTGGTCTGTATGGAACCTCCGAAATAATCTGAGTTGGGGTGGACAACTAGACGGTCGAGATTTATGGGTCTTCTCAACTGACTACCTCAGTTCCTTCCATGATGGTGGTAGGCGTTTCCTAGCAGGTGATTGCTTACGGGCCCAACCAGGCGACAACGAGAAACGCTGTGTGTGGAGGCCGCCAGCCACAAGTGAGCTGAAACTTAATGTTGATGCCTCTGTCAGGCCTGATACAGGGGAGGCTAGGGGTGGCTGTGTACTACGGGGGGCTGAGGGTGAGGTTTTTATGGCGGCCTGTTTGAGCTTACAGAGGTGTTGGAGCGTGGATTTGGCGGAGGGTTGGGCTATGTATAAAGGGGTCCAGCTTGCTCGGCAGTTGGGGTTTGCTGATTTTGTGGTGGAGACCGACTCTCTGAGACTGGTCAAAATCCTTCATGGTGGTATGCAGGATGTGTCGGAGGTAGGGCGGTTGATGGATGATGTGCGAATGGTCCTCCATCCTTGGGACAACAACAAGGTTGTGTTTTCGCCTCGTCAGGGAAACAGGGTGGCGCATGCTCTGGCTAGCTTGGCCTTTTCTTATGTTGACCGTGTTTGGCTTGAAGAAGGGCCTAGCGAGATTTCTGATGTCCTGAGGGGTGATGCTGCTTCATCTTTGTGAGGAAGCTTACTGTGCGATAAAGGTTTTCCAACTAAGCAATGGCAGTTTCTCCCGCTGTGCCTAAACAGGGAAGGTTTCTGTTTTCCTATCTCTTGTTGTTTTGTGTATTTTGTCATTATGGTAGTATGTTAGTCTATGGAAGAGGGGCTTTGTTTGAAACTAGATGGGGATGGTAACACATGCATGTGTGTGGGACCAAATCTGAGTATTGATGTTTCTGTGAGTCGGTTTAATTTACTTTGCACGGGTCTGGCTTGGTTTTATCTTTGTTAGAACTGGTGTAGTTACATATGCCTGTGTGGGGAGCTAATTCTGAGTATTGATGCTTTGCGCGTTAGCTTATTTTATTTTCGTGGTTCTAGCTTGGTTTATCTTTGTTAGAGCTGGTGTGTGGCCATGCAGATGTGCAGGGGACCTTTTTAGGTTACGCTTGGTTTGCCCCTGGTGGTGGGTTTGATTGTGGGACTTGTTGGTGATATTCTCTGTGTAGACCCCTAAATTTGTCCGAAATTTTATTCTTTTAATTGATTTTGTCTTTTTTTAAAAAAAAACAATAAATAAAAGAAAAAAAAGTGTTCTAGAGTTTTTTTAAATAGCCCAATCATATTTATTAATTTTGGTGAGAATAATTAGGTCAAATATTTTATTTTAATTAATTGATTTGTCAAATCAAATATCAGGTTTATTTGGCAAGTTTTAATTAATCAAAATATTTTGTTTCTTTAAAGGATTGATTGACAATTAAAATTTTGTAAATATGGGAGGTAAAATTGGAGTATTTATTTGTTTCTTCTTTTATTTTATTTTTTTTAATTTTATTTGATCACCTTCCTAATATGTTGTGGTTAGAATTGACTATAAATAGGGATCCCATCACCCTTGCTTTTCACGATTTTTGGGGCCTTGGAGTACCCTCTCTACACGTTTTTTTTTGGGCTAAAAATAGGCTCCCAAATTTCTCTCCCTTCAAACCCTAGATACACTTTCCTCCCTTTCCCACCTAACTTCCCTCTCATACTATAACGCTTTCTCTTTTCCTCTCCAACGATTTCACCCCCTCACCATCACCCTCTCTCTAAATTTCACGTCGCCACTTCTCCAAGTCTTATTCCCAATCCAACAGTCACGCATGTTTTTTGTAAGTATTTTTTTAACCTTTGTTTACAATTCTTTCTCCGATAATTTTCTTTCTTTTCATGCTTTATAAAGTTTAGTTTATTTATTGTTTCTTTGCTTTATTTCTTTCTTTTACATTTAAGAAGTTATGTGATTTTTCTTTAGGGAACATTTGATAATTGCATGCATGTTTCAATTCCAACTTTATCATTTTTTTTTATTTTGGTGTAATCAAGCATTTAGAGTTAATTGTTATATGTTGTTTATGTTCAACTTTGTTAATTTTATTTTACAATAGAATCTAGAATTATTATTTATAGTTTAGCCATATATTTTCATTAAATCAATATGTAAATACTTTTGCTTAAACAAATGCTTCTGTTGTTATTTGTGTTCAAAAAATGATATAAAAAAGGTCTCCAATGATAAACTCTCAAATTTTTGGAATGCCAATGTTTGAGTTTCTTGAGGTATACGTCTTGGAATGCCAAGATTTAGTTTTAATATGTTTCCATTAAAGCAATTGAATTTAATAAAATTTTACTTCTTGTATATTATCCCTTTTTAGATATTCTCTCAATTATATGTTTCTTTTTATTTCTCTAAGTTATGATATTTAATCCAAAATTCTGCTGTAAATTTCTTTCCCTTAATTAAATAGTCTCCAAAGCAAAAGTCTTCCAACGATGGAATCTCGAATTTTCGGGATGCCGATATTTGAGTTTCTTGAGGAAAAAATAAAATCTCGGGATGCCAGGATTTGACTTTAATATTTCCTTCCTTATGAAGCATAAATAAAAATTCTTCATATTTTTCTTTTAAAACTTTTGTAAAGAAGCATATTTATAAAAGGCATTTTCTTTAAAAGGAATGCATAAAAAACTTTTTGCTAAATGTATTTCATTAATTTTATCTTCAAAATAATAAATCAATCCAAAACTATTTTCCATAAAAACGTCACTTGCTTTAAAAATAAAATTAATTAAGAGTTTCCCTTAAAAGAAATATTCTTTACTCACACAATTTTCCAAAACTAATAAACCAAATGTTTAAAAAAAAATAAATAAACTTTCCTATGACGGAAATTAGGAAATCAAGATATTGACTTTCCTAATATTCTTGAGGTATAATGAATTTAAATTTGGGATGCCAAATTAAATTCAAACAAATATTGAATGGCTTTATGCCGCCCACAATTATTGTTCATTATTTATTTATGGAATAATGAAAATTAAAATGTGGGACATTTAAAAATCAACAAAAAAAATCTTCTTTAGTATTTATAATAGCCAATTTCCTTAAATAACACAAGACAAATAAAATTTCGTTCTTTGAACGAGTGTTGTGGGGTGCTAATACCTTCCCCATACACCAAAGACCCCCGAACCTTAAATCTTTTGTTTGTAGACCATCTTAGCATATTATTGGGTGCCCAGTCACGCCCTCTAAATCAAGACTGGTGGCGACTCCATTTTCCTCCTCTTGGGAACAAAGTCGGCCGCTCCGCGTCGCAAACCCGTAGCGACAGCTTGGCGACTCCACTGGGGACTTTTTGTAAGCGGGTCATTTTATTTTCTGGTGTTATTTTATATATATTGGCTTTTTGTATTTATTCTCTTTTTTAAGCACACACAAACACGAGCCTCCTACCCGGGCTTTACCATTAGGATTAGGATCGAGGATGAGTAGTGGCGACCTTCGTGGAGTTATAACTTCCGTGTAGGCACATGAAAACCCTCACTCAAGTCGACCTTATTCAGGATGCTGATAAGGGTGCCTATGATTTATTTTCTTGAAAAAGGAAAGGAATCGAGGACAGCTTGGGGACCTTTTTCCGTTAGACATTAGAGTCTTACCACACATATAATGATTTAGTTTATTTTAATAATGCATTTTATATGTGTGATTTAGTTTATTTTACTTCCACAAGTTATTGATTTAGTTTATATTATTCGTTCATTTATTCATTTATTTATTTTATTCTAGCTTATCTCATCATTTTTATTTGTATCCTTGATTTTTGCATATTTTTATAGTCACACATTTATAAACACATTCTTTATGCTTTCCTCTCATAGTTTCTCTCATATTTAATTCTTTTTTTTACTAAAAAATCTTTTATTTTTGCTTCATTCTCATATTAGTTACATGCTCATCATTCGTTGTGCAAAAAAAAAATAAAAAAATAAAGCATTCAATTTTCATTATTTGAAATTTTGAACGATGTTAGATAAACCAAATATTGAGGTTGCAATAGAAAGAGAAAACCGATAATCACAATTGAAAGTCAGAAATTGTGCATCAATGGTTCGAACAAATGCAAGCAAAATGTGGGAATGCTCTGTTGAAGGATGTTTTAAATCAACCCTCAACAATTACCAACATCTTTAGTCATACTAAGCACGAGGAAGATAAAAGAGATTTTGGAGGAATTCAAACCAGAGCAAGGGATATCATACATGAAAAGATATGGGCACATGAAAAGTCTTTTATACGTTCAAATTGATGAAAAAACATCTTGGTAGCTGCATTATATTTTTGAGATCCAGCTTACAAATGTTTTATATCCAATTCCCTCGTCATGACACACACTGTTGAAGAATACCAGGAGTTGCTTCGAATGCCAATAACGTTTGAAGCCAAAGCTTATTTTTCGACAAAAGACTGACTAGAAGAAGAGCTTTTGCAAGGATTATCGGTAATATAACTGCTGCTGAAATGGAACATCAACTCAAGAATAAAAGAGAAGGTGAAAGAGTATCTTTAAATTACCTCATAAGCCTTGTTCAACAACATAAGGAGGATGAGTTAAGCTTGAAGCTCTTTGTACTATGTATGTTTGGGTCAATCGTGTGTCCAAATGTCCAAGGAGAATAGCGGGGTAATCTTGTGGTGGTGTCCCAAGATTTCACATTGGGTCCTTGGCATTCAAGAAGGCGTTCTTGAAGAATTCCAGAGTCGCCCACGACGAAACAATATGATCATTAAATTTTTTTAAAATACGAGGGAAAGGTAGATTTATCGGCCGCACTCCTCCATTAAATATCTGGCTGATGAGTCATTTGAGGTGTCCACTTAAGTTTGGCAATCCAGAAGTAAAATTCTCCAATCCATAAGACACTACAAACAACCTTATCGTTGAATTGGGAATAGTCGAACAAAAAGCAGATGTGCCAAGTAGAGAGTCGTGGATATCATTCTTGACAAAATTGGAAACTGAAGACATAATATGGAAAGTTGTGTGTGGATGCCTTTGCAGCCAATAATTTATAAGTGCGGTAAATTTCAGAATGTTCCACTATTGGGCCCGTGAGAATGTCCTAGTTATGCACCTCTTTTAGTTCTACGCCAAATGTGGATAGAAAAATTCATTCCTCTTACACATGAGATAGGGAATCTTGATTTTGATTATGAGCAAGAGGATTTAGGTCAAAATATTTTGTAGGTGGTAGAATCTTGGAAAAACATATGGATGTCTCTACCTTGGAATACAAATTATGGTACGAAGCTATTCGAACATCATGCAAGAATAAAAAAAAAAAAAGCAAATGTCACCACTTCAGAAGGAGCTCGCTGATGGACGTACTAGCAAAGAGGCAGAAAATCTATTATTCCACTAAGAGAAAGGGAAGTTACTTCAAGAAATGAGTCAGTTGAAGCGACAAGAGGTAGAATAAAAAAAAAAGTTGATTAAGATAAGAAAGCTGTTAAAGAATCAAATAAAGCTCGAAAAAGAGAATCAAGAGTTGGACTATATGCATCCATAAAAATGGTCAGAAAATCCAAAGAAAGGAATTGTGACTTGCATAAGGTTCTGATAGAGAATAATGCACAAATTGTCAGCTTGGAAAGTTAGATTTCTTCTTTTTAACAACTCGTTTTGGAGTTGAACACAACAATTGAAATGTAAGTTAAACATACAAGGTGCAATATTACATTGCAATGGACTCTTGAGAATTTGGAGCATCGAATCCAGAAATGTTAGGACATTGCAACAAAGATACCAACAGTTGTAAGGAAGATATGATTCACTTGTAAGTAACGAAGTTATTTCAGAGGTCTTTCGGCAAGAAAACACAAGTCCAAGATGATGAAAACACAGACAATGTTGGGGCATTTGAAGAGGCATTTCAAAGTGTAACATTTTGCAATATAATCTTTTATAAAAAAAATTGAAAAAAAGATCATTGTGCATTTTTTTTAAAAATATGACTTCCACGTTTTTTTTAGGTTTACTAAGTTTTTTTTAGGCCAATTAACTTAGTCTTATTTTCCTTATAGACAAACATGAGAGTTTAAACTATGTTCGGAAAAAGTGGAGTCCTTGTCTGAAAAAGAAAAAAAGAAAATCAAAAAAAAAAAAAAGCAAAGAAAAGAAAAAGAGAAATTGTGAATGTCGTCATGAGCTTCTGATCAACCATACAAGCTTTTATCAAACCCTCTTTTTGTTACAAGATCTCCAACTTGACCACATTTTCTCCATAATATCATTAAACTCATATCCCCATCACTCAATTCAGCACCCAATGTCTTTGACCCACCTTTCTTGCTAAACCTAACACCGCATTTTCTTCCCATGCAGACTTGAGCTTTGAGTTAAACAAAAACCTTATTAGCCATAGAAGAGTCATCTGATTTGACTACTCTCTCTATAGCTGAGTTAATTAGCAAATTACAAGCCCAAGAACAAAGGGATACAATGCGTAATGGGGAGCATGTTGAGGGTGCTTTTCATGCCAAGTCCAAAGGCAAGAAGCCGATTGTCGAAGATGATAGACAAGCGACCAAAGATCAAGGGAGCAAGGGAAAAGGAGGAGCATCGAAGAAAGGTAAATTTCCTCCTTGTTGTTATTGTAAAAGGACCAATCATGCTGAGAAAAATTGTTGGTCAAAAAACAAGAAAGTCTATCATTGTGATTTCTGCAACAAAGGTGGTCATACAGAGAAATTTTGTTATGCCAAAAAAGACCAAACCCAACATCCTTCGGAACAAGCAAATTGTGCCAATGATAGTCAAGAAACAAATTTTTTGTTTATGGCTTCTCATGTTGATGACAAAGAGTCAACTTCCTGGCTTATTGACAGTGGATGTACTACTCATATGGCTAAAGATATAAATCTTTTTAGCCAAATGGATAGATCTATAAAGTCTAAGGTTGTTCTTGGACATGGCGAGACAGTGCTAGCTGAAGGTAAAGGTACTGTCACTATGCATACTAAGCAAGGTGAAAAGAAAATATCCAACGTCTTATTTGTTCCGAGGTTATCTCAAAACTTGCTTAGTATTGCTCAATTGTTGCATAACAAATTTTCTGTGGTTTTCAAGGACCAAGTTTGTGTTATATATGATCCAAAAGGAGCAGAGATTGCAAGAGTCAACATGGTTGGCAACGCTTTCTTTTTGAATGGTGACTCTCTATGTCATCATGCACTAAATGCCAAAGTAGAAGAAAGCAAAAAGTGGCATCATCGCTTTGGTCACTACAACAACAAAGCTTTGAAGATTTTGCATTCTTCTAATATGGTTGATGGTTTTTCCAATTTTACCTCCTTTGATCAGATTTGTGAAAGTTGTCAAGAAGGAAAGATGCACAGACTGCCTTTTTCAAAAGGTGGCAAGTATAAAGCCAAAGAAAGGCTTGAGTTGGTGCATAGTGATGTTTGCGGTCCCATGCGCAACATATCTATTGGCAATAATAAATATTTCATTCTGTTTATTGATGATTTTACCAGGATGACGTGGGTATATTTTTTGGTTGAGAGAACTCAAGTTTTTGAAGTTTTTAAGAAGTTCGTACATTTGGTTGAAACTCAAAGTGGTTGTAAGCTCAAAACTTTGAGAACGGATAACAGGAAGGAATATACCTCCAAGCAATTTGACAAGTTTTGTGAAGACTCGGGAATCCAACACCAGTTGTCCATTGCCTATACACCACAACAAAATGGTGTATCGGAAAGGAAAAATAGAACCGTGATGGAGATGGCAAGATGTCTACTCTTTGGGAAAAAATTACCAAAGAAATTTTGGGCAGAAGCTGTATGTACTGCTGTTTACTTGCTCAATAGACTACCTACAAGGGCAGTTGAGGGCAAGACTCCTTATGAAGCTTGGTCAGGTAGAAAACCTTCTGTTAAGAACTTGAAGATTTTTGGATCTTTATGTTACTCTTTTGTTCCTTCTAATAAGAGATCCAAACTTGATGAGAAGGCAATTAAGGGAGTATTTATTGGCTATGCTGCTGATTCAAAAGGGTATAGAATTTTTGTCTTGAACACTGAAAAGGTTATCTTGAGTCGTGATGTCATCATTGATGAAGATGCTTATTGGGATTTTGAGGAGCAAGCAATTGTGAGAGACTCATCCATCAATCTTGAAAATTTAGAACAAAATGAATCTTCTTTTGATTCAACTGATTCTAATGATCAAGATAACCAAAATTCTCCATCAAATGATGACGACCTTATTGATGCAACTGGTGATGATTCAAATTACAAGGTAAGATCACTTGCTGATGTATATGAAAGTTGTAATGTTGTTATTGTTGAACCAAATAACTATTATGAGGCTTCACAATCTGCTGAATGGATTGCTGCAATGAAAGAAGAATTGGAGATGATCAATAAAAATAATACATGGGAGCTTGTGGAGCAACCACGAGGAAAGAACGCCTTAGGTGTGAAATGGGTGTTCAGAGTGAAGTATAATTCTGACGGTTCAATCAACAAATATAAAGCAAGGTTAGTGGTAAAGGGTTATGCACAACAACCCGGAATTGATTATGGAGATACATTTGCTCCAGTTGCACGACACGACACAATACGCTTGATTATTGCTTTAGCTGCACACTTGGGGTGGAAAATATTCCATCTGGATGTCAAATCAGCTTTTTTGAATGGTGATCTTGAGGAGGAGATTTATGTGAACCAACCTGAAGGGTTTGTGGACAAAGGCAAAGAAGACAAAGTATATCGTCTGAACAAAGCCCTTTATGGATTGAAGCAGGCACCTCGTGCTTGGTATAGTAAGATTGATTCTTACTTGCTTCTTCAAGGTTTCAGGAGGAGTATGAGCGAAACTACTCTCTATGTTAAGGTTGGTGACAACTCTAAGCAACTCATGCTTTCTCTTTATGTTGATGATATGCTTGTAACTGGAAATGATTATCAAATGCTACAAGATTTTAAACTTCAGATGGAAAAGATGTTTGAGATGTCAGATCTTGGTTACATGCATTATTTTCTTGGTATGGAAATTCATCAAGAAGATAAGGGCATTTTTATTACCCAAAGAAAGTATGCTCAAGAAATTTTGAAGAAATTCAAGATGGAGACATGTAAAGCTGTTTCTACTCCTTTAGCGATAAATTTAAAAGTCTCAAAGAATGATGGTGAGAAGCTTTCAAATCCTACAAACTACCGAAGTTTAGTAGGAAGTCTCCTGTATTTGACAGCATCTAGACCGGACTTGACGTTTGCCGCAAGTTTTCTCTCGAGATATATGAATTCACCTAGTGAAGTTCATTTTGGTATTGCTAAAAGAGTGCTTAGATACTTGAAAGGTACTCTTGATTTTGGAATTTGGTTCGATTTTACAGGTGATTTGGAATTGACTGGATATTCTGACAGTGATTGGGCTGGTTGTGTTGATGATTCTAAGAGTACTTCTGGTTATGTTTTTTCTCTTGGCACTGGGATTTTCTCTTGGAATTCAAGAAAGCAAGAAGTTGTGGCTCAATCAACTGCAGAAGCTGAATATATTTCAGCTGCATCAGCTGCAAATCAAGCAATGTGGCTTCGCAAATTGCTTAGTGATTTGGGATTTGAACCTCAAGAACCTACAAAAATTGTTTTGTGATAACAAGTCTGCTATTGCTATTGCCTCCAATCCTGTACAACATGGTAGAACGAAACACATCAAAGTTAAATTTCATTTGTTGAGGGAAGCAGAGAAAGAAGGCGAAATCAAGCTCAAGTTTTGCAATTCTGAGCAACAACTTGCCGATATTCTCACAAAAGCTCTACCAAATAGGCCATTTCTGTTTCTACGCCAAAAGCTGGGTGTCACAAAGAAAAACCTCAAGGAGGAGTGTTAAGTTTTATGAGTTTTTTCTTTTTTACATTTAATTTTCAGTTTAATGTTTTAAATTTATTTTGTTGGAGTTAGATTTACATTTCAGTTTTTTGTCTTTGAAGTTATCTTTTGAAGTTTTTTAAGTTACTAAATTTAATGTTGTTTTAAAGATTGTAAGTTAGGTTCATTCTTGTACCTATAAAAGAATGACCTTCCATGTAAAGTTGGTATCACCAAGTTTTCTACTTCATTTAGAAGTTTATTCATCTTTGGAATTCCACTCTCTCATTTTCCACATTCTCTCTTTGTTCAACAAATATTTGAGAGTTTGATTATTGCTTCCGCAATATTTTTTCCAACCTTTTAATTTTTCAATTTTCTCAACAATGTGAAAGTGAGATGAGTGACTTGACCAGATTTTGGCATCAACATCATTCATCATAATAATCTTCAATAATACCCATGTCACTGTTGGTTGACATGGAATTTGCTCTCTAAAAAGGTAATTAGTCTAACCAGAACATACTCCCAATTATGTGGTGATAAGTGATAACAGTAACAACCTTGTTACATATTTAGATTATTCATGCAAGTAATTAAGGATAATTTTACTTTTTGATAGTCTCTAGCTAGAAATTGCCCACAATCCAGACTTTCAAGTCTATAGAATTGTTCTTTTTCAAAAAAAAAAAAAAAGTCTATAGAATTGTTCACAGCTACCGTCCACCCTAGTTTGGAATTTGGATTGAAGCTTTTTTACATTTTTTTTTAAAAAATAAAGCCTTTTCACAAGTTCGATGTCGAGATAATCAACCAACAATCTGGGCGAAACTCGAGGACATTTTTATCACGAAAATAGGCGTTGAAAACACAAAGAGAAGAAGATGGATTTATGAAAACAAAATCCATATTATTGGAATCGGACATGTGTGGTCAACGTGGCGAAGCCTAGTGTGTCTTACACAAAAACAAGCAGAATTCAAAGGCAGCAGCGAATGGGCAGTGATAGACAACACGACGACACAGAAGCAGCGGCTAATTAACGAAGGTAGGGAGAGGCATGCAGCCTTGGATGATCAGAACAGAAGCGGTGGAATATGTTCTGTTCGTTCTGCAACATCATCGATCCTTTTTGAAATTGGGAAAGAAAAAGCTTGGTTTTGGGCGAAACAATGGTAATGGAAATGGCAGAATGGGTTTGCATGAAAATGGAAATGGGGCTATGGCTAGTGGGAGTTGCAGAGCTGAAGGAAGGGTTTGGGTTTGGTGGGGGAAGGAGAAACAGAAGATAAACAGTTTGTTTGGTTGTGTAATTATGGCAAAATGGCTCTACCATTTTACTGTTCTTCTGTACCTTTTGTTATTATTATTACTCTACTCTATTGCTGCATGCTACTCAGTTTTGGGCTTTCAAAAGCTTCAAACAAACACCTTTTTGTTTCTTTTTTTTTTTTCGTCCAAAAATGACGTTGTGTTGTGTTGTGTTGTGTTTTGCTTTTGTGCTACATTAAAAATTGGGACTAGCACGGTTGCGAGGACGAGGACTGCATGTACGAATTTTCAGGGGATACTTTCCCTTTTTTTAAAAAAAAAAAAAAAATTGAACTATAATGGGTTTAGTGTTTTCAAGTGAAAATTATTAAGATTGGTTTTGGGGCTTATATATCTTTCGAGGAATGTTTTCATCTCAAAATTAATTGACAATAAGTGAATAATCCATATATCTTATCAATTGTGAATTCTTCACTTATCTTTTCAATATGAGATTTGTTGATTCCAAAATTCGAGAAACTACATTCACATGACAGCAACGGTAAATTTGTTTTAAGGAAAAAGACTTTGCCTGCAAAACAAGAGGAAATTACGACACACTGCTTAAGGTAGTTGAGACTTAAGAAGTTAGGAGTGTAGCGAGTAAATTGAGAATGAGGAAAAAAACTAAGAGAAAGAATAAGTATTCAATTGAGCTCACTTACTTTGAAGTTACATTTTTCTATTTATAGTTGATCTAGGGTTTCCTATTTACTTTTAGGAGATAGTAGAAAGCGAGTTTCCCTTTCTTTCTAGAAATGGGTCTCTTTGGGCCTGTGTTCCACTGTGGACTCTTATTATTCGAACTTTCTTAAAATTAGGTTCAAATTCATCCATAATATAGAATTCTCAACACACCCTCTCAAAATAGTGGTTTTTTAGATTCACCATCCTTGAATTATATCCATTTTTTAAAATATCATATTAGAGAAATATAAGGTTTTATTTCAAAATCCTAATTGACAATTAGTGAAGTAACTCATGTAAATTGCAAGACCTCCACCCATCTTTAGCAAGCTAGTTAGAGCGAATAATGAAGTGTGTATGGATTTTATGACAAAAGATGACAAAAAAAAGACGACTTCAACGTTGCTTTGACATTTGAATGATAGCTTCTTGGCAATGTTTTTTTAGTTGAATAAGATTTGGAGTGGAAGATTCCAACCTCTGACCTCTTGATCAACGATATATGTCAATTAGACATTAAACTATGCTTACTTTTGACCAACTTCTAGCTTGTTTTGAGATGAGTTTTGTTTCAATAAATAATGTTTACTTTTATTACTTAAGTAATTATTATTCAAAAATTAAAATATACGAAACATATTATTTTAAAAATATATTGTTGATGGTCAAATTTCGGCTAGGTCAATTGGCTAACTTCCACATGACCCCAGTAGTGAATTTGTTGAAGAGAGAGGGAAGACGTGACCTGCAAAACAAGCAAACGCTGCATACCGATCGGTGTGGTGTAGGCCACACGAACTCTGATACCTAAGTCAGTTTCGGAGGAGAGAAAGCAATCTATAGCCCCAAAGTCCCGAAGATGTACCTGTGATTTTCAGTATTCTCTTTTTCAATTCATTTATCAGGTGCCCTCGATGTGTATTTATCCCTTTCTTCCCCTAGGGTTTTTCCCGGGGCTCTAAGGGACGATGACGAGTTGACACCCAATGGGCTTGGGCCCATATCCCTAGTTGGCCTCGACATTGGACCGAGGCCGACCATCTCTTTGGTCTCATCAATGGGCCGAGGGCGAGGAGATGGACAGAAGGGGAGGGGCACAGGCTTTAGTCCTCTTCTAGGTCGTGATGGGTTGTTTTCTCGTATTTGGACCCATTAATTTTGGATCTTCCGAACCAAATCATCAGTGGTGATTTTTTTACCCATAACATTAAGCCCCTCACTCTATAGTGGAGAATTTAAGATAGCTTCGGTCTTAATCAGAGAGTTGATTTACTGCTCGGAACCTGCTATGATATAAGAAATTTTATCATTTATTTGACGCTTCAATTTTGGTTTGTGAAGTTCTATTACCTGTATCAAAGAGAGCTAATAATTTTTTTTTTTTAATAATTCTCTTTTTGTTAGGGTTCCAAAGGAAATGGTATGGTTGATTTCGGACCAAGGTAGGATAATGCGTAATTAGAATTTGGTTGGTGGAAAAGGACAAACGAGAAAAGAAAAAGAAAATGTGGGGTTTGGCCAAGGAGCATGGACCTAGCGCGGCAGGCACGCCTCGACCTCGACCATACTTTTCCTTTTTATTTTTTTTGGAATTCAAATTCAAAATTTTCATTGAACTTTTCCTCCATTTTCCATCTATAAATAGCCCTCAACTCCTTCTATTTTCATTCATTTTCTCATTATCTTATTGCATACCTTTGCTATTTCCTCTCACTTCTTTTTCTTTTAAATATCCCCCAAAAGTGTATTTTGGTTTTCGAACTAAGCACTTACAATTTTTTTAGGTCAAATTTCTTCATACTTTTGGCAACATCGAAGGTTGACCAGGGTTAACAACCTTAACAAAAAAAAAAAAACATTTATAACCATATTTTGTGCATATTCAATGATATTCATATAGTCAAACAAGAACAAATTGTCAAAGAATAACATAACTTAAACTCTCAACTAATTTTTTAAGATTGATAGAACAAACATTTCTTATTGATATTTGCGAAATATGATACTTGACTTACAAAGTTGTATGAGGAAGATAAAAAATAATTAAAAAAAAGCTAGAAAAAAACCGTTAGCTTGAACATTTGATTCAGAACTCTATGTTAAACAGATCAACACTCCAAACACAGACTATTTAACTCCACAGATTATTATAACCCCTAAACTACAATAACCACTAACTATTATAACCAACTCAACGCTACAAACAGTCTTTAAGGACTTAATATACATGATCCAAATAGGTCTCGAGTAATATAAGTTTAAAAATTTATTAGACACGAAATAACAAATTCAAATATATATTTGAGATATTAGAGTTAAAATTTAATGATTTATATGTTAAATTAAATATAAAATAGATTGAGATGATTGATGGAAGGAGGCGGAGTGAATATGATGATGGTGCAATAAAAAATAAAAATAGGGAGAGGTCTATATCTAAAATAGGATCTTCATTTGTGATTGCCATTGATCTTTGATTTGACGCTCACTTTTTCCGCTCACTACCTTCTAATTCCCATCATCTTTCATTTTTTTTTTTTTTTTTTTTTTTTAAATATACCCCATCTATCTATCCAAAGTGAAAAAAAAAAAAGAAGAAAAAAAGATGAGTCAGTCTGAATAGTAAGTTCTTGTCGGTTTAGTGGCTAATTTTGGTTCATTTTATTTTTCAAAAATTTTATTTTTAATTTTTATTCCAATTATATAAATTAAATAAATATTATTCATTCAATAAATAATCTAGAGTCTACTAGGTGTAAAGAATTATTTTTAAAAGAAAATTACTACATGCATAGCATGATAGCAAGGTATTAAATAATGGGTTGTTTGCACAAATAACATAATACACTAAAATAATTGCAAATATAACCAAATTTAAAACTTTTTTACAAATATGACAAAATTGAATTTTATTTGTGATAGATGTTTTTAGACTATGTGCATTATAATTGAAGTCTATTAGTGATAGATGTATAACAAATTTAAAATTGCAATCTATTGCAATAATCCTTAAATAATTACTTACTTATAAAAAAAATGCAATTTCTCTCATTGCTAGCATAGTTTAATAGGTTCAAATTCTACCACCCTTAGACATTGTAAGTGAATTTTGAGGGAAAAAAAAAAAGAAAGAAAGAGAAAAAATTTATAAATGTTGAGAAATGGGGATGGTTTTGATGAAAAAAGAAAAAAAAAGATGAAATCTTTAAAGAAATCATTGTGGTACGAACTCTGAAACAAGCAAAAAAATGGTGTCCCATTTTCTTACACTCTCCCCAACAACGCCGCCAAACCGTGGGTGGAGCAAAACTCAGTTTGTCTTTTGTCTTCTACTCAAAAACAAACATTTAAAACTTGACATGACTTCTATTTACTTATCCCTTCCAATCTTCATCATTGGATCACCAAAAACTAAAAGAAAAAAAAAAAAACCTTCAAACCCTAATCCATGGCCGATCGTCATCATCATATTAACCCTCCTCTCCCCTTTCCACTCATCCCCATTTCTCCTTCCTTTCCGTTCTCTCACTGCTACCCTCTCATGGCTGCCGCCTTGCCCTCCAAGCCCTTGAATCCCAACGCCGACCCTTTTCTCTCTGCACCGCCGTCGTTTCTTCCGCCACTGCCACTGCCACCGCCTCCTCCTCCGCCGCATGTCATGTCGGGATACGGAAATTTGTACTACCCACGTGCGGCCACGGCTTACTTTTGGCAGTTCCATGCTAATCCCGCCGTTAGCTGCTACAATGCTTGGCCGCAGGTGATGTGGCCGCCGTATCAGGCGGTGGGGGTGGGCTTCGGCGGTGGCGTTGTGACGGATTCGAAGCACGTCTTCAGACGGGACTTTCGTGGCTTCAAACGAGACTTTTTGATTTCGTGTGGGCCCCGAAGAGTGACCAAATCTCCGTCCCAGTGGGTCGAGAAGAAAATCGGTAGCGACGTCGGCCACGGCGGTGGATGCGGCGGCGACCCAGTTGAGAAAACTGGTCATCGCTCGGTGGATGGCTCCGGAATGACAACCTTGATGATCAAAAACATTCCCAATCAACTCAAGTGGGTTCATCTTTCTTTCTTTTTTTATTTATTTTCCCTCTTCGAAGAATTATTATATAATTACAGTAACGATTTTAGAGCTGAACAATTTCTTCGATTCTGAGAATTTTCTTGAATGAGGAGAAAGGTAGAAACATGAGTGGGGTTGTGGGCTAATTTCAACTTTTTATTGTCTGTCAGTTTATCAACTAGAATTGATTACTCGATTGTAGAACATATTATGTGTTGCTATTAATTATATGCAGCACTTTCTCTGGTTTCTGCCCTTTCTCGCTCTTTTGTCCCCTCATTTGGAAATATTTCTGTATGTGATTAATTGCTTTTGTATTCATTATCCCATGCCTTCATTTTCTCCTAGGGTATACAAATCTTCGCTTATTATTTCCATTTATTGCTTTTAACATTCTTTGACAATGGTGTAAAGCAGGCGGCGAGATCTTCTACAGTTGCTTGACAGATACTGTCAAGTGATGAACCAACAAAAGGATTCTCGACCTGATTTCTGTGCTTCTGAATATGATTTCGTTTATTTGCCCATGGATTTCAGGTGGGTTTTGAACAAAACCCCATATTTTGTTTTATAGTTTGTTGTTTGAGTTTTCCATTTTCGGTTTGGTGATTGTTTTTTGGATCTGTAGGAGGTCTTGGTACGAAGGGAAGGTCTCGAATTTGGGTTATGCGTTTGTGAACTTCACTACTTCCATGGCTGCATCTCAGTTTTGTGCTGTTTATCATAATTACAAATGGGATGTCAATGTCAACAAGAAAATTTGTGAGATCACCGACGCAAGAATTCAGGTTTATCTCTTTACTATCTCATGTTTCGTTTTGGTTTAGTTTAGAATATAGCATTAGCTGCTGAACTATATGTCCGAGTTGGTTAATATTGCATAGTTTAGAATCAAAGGAGATTGATTACTCTACGGCTGAAACTTAGGGCAAGGAGGCTTTAACGAATGCATTCAAGAACAAAATCTTCTGGTGTCGCAACGATCAATATCTGCCAGTGATGTTATCTCCAGCGAGCAACGGTCAACGCCGTTATCGAAGGGTGAACGTCGGAAGGCGCATTCCCCGTCTTCCTCGCAAGCCGCTTAAGAAGCTCAGTAGTTAAGGTGGCCATGTGCATGGAGTTTTCAGAGGGAAGAAGGGAAGTTGTTAACATAGTTAGTGTTTGTTTTTTAGGTTTGTTTGTGAAATCTTCTATCTAGGTTGATGTTTTTCAGTCTGAGGCAAAAGGTGTTTGTCTTGTGTTTTCATTGTCTCCCTGACCGCCGGAGTTTGTTTGGGGAGAATTGGAAACACAAATGGCTGTTTGTTTGTAAGTTTGGTTGTGGTTTTTCTAGGGAGGGGGAAGGGGATGATGTTGTAGCGCCATGTCTGTCTGTAATACTCACTTTCTGCAATAATATTCTCTCCTCTTTGCTCGGTTGTATAATATTTTGATCATCTCTATACGACAACCACATGGGGTCTCTCTAAAAATTGTCAAGTTTGTAACTTTTCGGCTTGTCGATTGCTGTGTAATCTTTTCTGGTAATGGGGTTTTTTTAGAATCAATTTACAGCACGATTTGAAACAAGTTATAGAACACTTGTTCTTATGGTGATAAGAAGCTTATTTTCAGTTTTAGCTATTTTGTGCAACCAATTTGAAGTGGAGGGTTAAATTGAAAATAAAGATTTTTGTGATATATTTAATCTTTTAGGGGGTGTTTGGGGCACTGAATAGGTTATAATAACCCCCCTTATTATAACCTATAATAACCCCCTTATTATAACCTATTCAATGTTTGGGGCACCAACAAAAATAATTGGTGAGGTGGGTTATTTTAACCCCCGGTTATTTTATCCATTTTCTACAGTAACCATTATTCAACCCACTACAGTAACTATCTCCTCACTTCTTCCATGCGACTCCTTGACTTTTCCGACGACCACCGGCCGCCGTCAGCCGGCGAAGTTTCCGACGAATTTTCCGACGATCGCCGACGACTTTTCCGGCGACCGCCGACGACTTTTCCGGCGATCGCCGATGACTTTTTCGGCCACCAATTTTTTTTTTCCATATTTCTTCTCAATTTCATTTTGAAAAATATAAAAAAAAAAATAAAGAAAAAAAACATCAAAGGTTGCCGGAAAAGTCGTTGACAACATCGAAGGTTAATCAACTTAAAAAAAAAAAAATCAAACGAAATTATATTTACCACACTCAAGTTTATTTCAAATGATTTTATTGATTAAAAAAAAAACTAATATGATTTTTGAACTAAACATTTACCATTTTTATTTTGGCAATACTAAAAGTTAACTAATATGATTTTTCTATACCAAAACCTAAACTTTTTTGCTTTGTTACAAAAAAAAAAAAAAAAAAAAAAAAAAAACCCTAAATCAAATCAAAGTGTTGTATATCATTAAAAAAAATTAGAAAAAGAAAACAGTCAGTTTGAACCTTTGATTCAGAACCTCATGTTAAAACAGATCAACACTCCAAACACAGATTATTTTATCCCAGATTAAAATAATCTGCACCCCAAACACAGATTATTTTATCCCAGACTATAATAATCTGCACCCCAAACACAGATTATTATAACCCCCAGATTATTATAATTGCCAGATTATTATAACCACCAGATATTATAACCAATTCAGCGCCCCAAACAGCCCCTTAATGTCCAAAGTTGACTATTGAATTCAATTGTTGTAATGTGGAGGCTCATCATGCTAACTTGTTTTTGTTTTGTTTTTGTTTTTATTTATTTATTTATTTTTTGACACTACGATGGAGAAGGAGATTTGAGCTACAGATTTCGTGGTTATTAGTTTAACTTTATAGTAGTTGAGCTAAACTTTTGTTGGCATGTTAACTAGTGGTTTTACAATCATGTTTTGATGAGAGACTCCGAAATGCCTTGAAAACAAGGGAAAACAAGATTCAATAAACTAGAATTGTATTTTATATTTTCACACGTGTTTGGTAAAAGTGTCTGATAATAAGTTTATAAAACATAAACTAATGGAAGTTATCAACTAAATATTAACTAAAAAAAGGTTTGAATATAAAGTATTATTAATTAATTTATAATTATGTTACATGTTATAAATTATGTTTCTTAAAAAAAAAATGTTACATGTTATAATTTTTGTATAATTATGATTCTACAACATCATATAATTTATAATAGATTATATTATATATTTTAATTTAACAAAAACGAATTGAGTTTATAACTTGAATTACTATATTTATTAAAATTTTCATCTTCTTTAATTTAATTATGCATTTTAAAATTTAAAATACAAAATCTGGTTACACTAAAAAAAAAAAAAAAAAATGTTTCAAAATTTCCCCTATTTGTTGATATATCTGTAAGTTGAGGTGTTTGATATATATATATATTTTTTGACAATATGTGGGGACAACTTTATGTCGGTTGAACATTTAATTGGTATCTCCTATATCTCTAATAAGTGTATGATAACATAAAATATTCACTAATATAAATATAAATTCTAACAATAAGATTATAATTTATTTAGGGAGTGAAAAACTTAACTCCGTTTGATAATTATTTGGTTTTTGAAAATTAAACTTATTTTCTTATCATTGTTTTCATTTTTGTTAATGAAATATTTGAATTTTTAGCCAAATCCTTAAAACAAAAACAAAATTTTGAAAACTACGACCCCGTTTGATAACAGTTTCATTTCTTTTTTTTTTTTTTTTGGTTTTTGAAAATTGTGCTTGTTTTCTCTCAATCTTTTTACAATGGTTTTCATTTTTGTTAAGGAGACAATTGAGTTCCTAACCAAATTCCAAAAACAAAAACAAGTTTTTGAAAACTATTTTTTCTTGCTCTTAAAATTTGGCCTAGTTTTTGAAAACATAGGAAAGGATGTTAGATATAAAAAAACAAAGAAGATTGTGGGTAAACATAGTATTTATAGGCTTAATTTTCAAAAACCAAGAACAGAAAACGAAATGATTATCAAACGGAGCCTACTTTTTAGTTTCCAAAACAACTTGGTTTTGAAAACATGAGAAAATTGTAGATAATAAAACAAAGAGACTTATAGGTGTAACTAGGGTTTATAAGCTTAATTTGCAAAAATAAAATGATTATCAAACGAAACCTTAATTGTAGATTGAAATAATATCTTTTGTATTGTCAATATATATATATATATATATATATTTTCTTGAAAAACAAGGTTACCGAGTTTGTATAGCTAAAATCAAACTCTTGATTTGACTAAGAAGGGATGGATGACAACTACTTATAAGTGAAGGCTGTGGCCCTTTGTTTGAAGAGAAGATTGTTTCCCAGTCAAATCAATGGCATGTCGTCTCAACTCCAAAATGGAAGGAAAGGGTTGGGTACAAAAGAGCCAAAGAAAGTAAGTGAAGATTCAAAAACAAGTGTTTACAACCTAATGTAATAACATGTTCTCAATGCTATATATAATACAAAATCTAATATACTCCTATGATTTCTTCATGTCCTTAATTACAAACCCGTTCCATTTAACAATCACAGAGGTGGAGGAATGGTAATTGGTATCTTATCCACTAAACTATACTCAAATTTGACAGTCTATTTGTTAACTAGCTACAATAATAGACCACCGGCAAATAATCAATTTTGAATGCAGAAGTGGACATTCCCATGGTCAACAATGATTTATAGGTTTACAAGATTTCCTAATTAGTTTTAAGGGGCTTAAAT
This sequence comes from Luffa acutangula, assembly GCA_036850905.1. Lineage (NCBI taxonomy): Eukaryota > Viridiplantae > Streptophyta > Magnoliopsida > Cucurbitales > Cucurbitaceae > Luffa > Luffa acutangula. The sequence goes on from CM072094.1 coordinate 44,370,548, forward strand.
TCTTTAATTCACTCAAAGGTTTAGTTAATCACTTCCTTTTTCTCATCCAAGTGTTGACGACTTGTTCATAATCGTTTCCAATCTCAAATTGATTTCTAAATGGTAAAAGAACCATGCCCCAAGTATTCTTTGGACTAATATCAATTGACCAGACAAAAAAGAAAAACAGGTGATATTTCTTCCCCTTGCTTATGCTTTCTTGTAAGTTACCAACAATATAAAGAACATTGAGCAATTTAAGAGGGTGAGCACATCTGTAAAACAGAACAAGGCACAGCAATAACACAGTGTATTTGCAAGAAACTATATTTCCATGAGGAAACTAGATGCAATTCCAGACTTAAAACAATACATCTAAGCTTTTAGAAGAGATTTACTCAGTGCAATCAAAGAACAATCGGTTCGATCGTAAGGACCTCAACGAGGAGCCTTCTTCTTCCCTGCAATAGTAATCTTCTTACCCTTCAAGGTCCTGCAGTTGTTTTTCGTTCGCTGCCCTCTGCAAGGCAACCCCTGAATGTGTCGAATTCCTCTATAACACTGAATCTCTTTCAATCTCCTTATGGCTAATGCATTGAACCGCCTCTGCAAAAACCAACATTCACATTTGTAAGCACAACCCAGAAAAGCACAGAGACATCTAACTTTTGTATTTCTAAGCTACACACACAGACAGAGAATGAGAGAGAGAGACCAGATCTCCTTCAATCATGTACTTGGAAACTTCATCTCTGATGGAAATGAGCTCATCCTCAGATAAGTCCTTGGTTATCTTATTCTCCACGTTTAGATCGAACAGTATTTTCTTGGCATTGTTGCGGCCAATTCCATGTATATATTGAAGGGAATATTGAATTCGCTTGTTGTTCGGTACCTCAACTCCTCCAACACGAACACATGTGATTTGAAGACCACGAACCTGAAGAAAATTGAGGGATCATGCACGAAGAAGAGACAGGATTCTTGTATAGTTACAAATGCATATTCCCAATCAAAAGAATAACCCATATGACAAAATTGATATGCGTCAAGCATAGGATAGCGAGTAAAATTGCCATGTAAGGTCAGATATTAATCCGCAGAATCTACTCTTTCGGTCCAATTTATATAGGGGGAGACCTTATATCTGCTAAATCTTTATGATAAATTATGAACAGACAGGGTGAGGGGTAAAAGAATAAGGATCATGAATTTGGTTCCTCTTGGGAATTCAAACTAATATAGAAAGTGTAGAACTTTTGATGCATCACTCTATTCAGATAAAATACTTGAAAATAGCAGGGCACTAATATGAAACACGACAAAGTTCAGTTGAGTGACCAAGGAAAAACCCCAATCACCACAGACAAAAAGGAAATTCAAACTAAAGCGAGAAAACGCTAAGGCCCATTTGATAATCATTTGGTTTTTAGTTTTTGAAAATGAAGCTTATAAACACTCTTGTACCTCCAAATTTCTTTGTTTTGTTATCTCCCTTCATCCCATGTTTAAAAAACCAAGTCAATTTTTGAAAACTAAAAAAAATAAAAAAAATAAAAAAAAAAAGTAGTTTTCAAAAAATTGTTTTTGATTTTGGAATTTGACTAGGAATTCAAAGGTGTACTTGACAAAGATGAAAACCAGGATAATTTTCAAAAATCAAAACACTAAATGTATCAAAGGGGGGCTAAGATTTGAGATTATGTCGAGTAAAAATAGTCTTAAAAAATGAAGCAGCAATACTCGTACAGAGGAAATCGGAATGCAGAAATAAGGGAATAATTTCTGAGACAATCGAACATTAATCGAGAAGCAGAAACAATTTGAAATCCAAGAGAAGGGGCTAGGCAATAACAAACTCGCAGGATATAGATAATTGGGGCAAAACTCCTCCACATCCGAAAATAAACAAGAAATTAAGGCACAAGGAAGCGGCGGAAATGAAAATTTTAGAATCCAAGTAATTGAATGGAGCAAGAGGATAAAAATTGAAGAAACGGAGTCCATGGGTGGAGTCGTAAGAAGAGAAAATTTACCTGAGGGTTTGAAATGGGGAAGGAGAGGGTGTTGGAGAGAGGATTGGAGTTTCGACCATTGCAGATAACGGAGAGCGAAGGAGCGACGGGGATTGCTAAGGTCTGTGCCATTATCTTCTCTGCTCTAAATTCTCAGTAGCTCAGCACATTAGGAACTGGACTTCAATTCCATTCAACTCCCAGCGCCTCTCTGCTTTCAATCGCCACCTTATCTTCTTCCTCCAGCTCACATAATATGGATAAGGGCCAGCTGAAACTTAGTCGAATTAGAATGGGCCTGGCCTGGCCCAACAAGGTTTAGGAGACAACACCCAGGCCCAGGCTTCAGTTTCAATCTGCGCCGTTTCGCATTTTTAAATGAAATTTTAGTTAAAATAAAATCGCTTGATGACCTATTCCTGAATACAGAGGATCTTTGTTCTGTGTTTCTTTTTCCTAATCAATCTTTGTTTACTAAACAAATTATTCTTTTAAAGACAATTTTACCTTTTAATCCACATTCCAACAAAATCTTCTCTCCTATATCTCTAACTTCAAAGTTTTTAACTGGCGTTTGTTTATTTTGTTAAAAAGTAATAGTTGTAAGTGTAACAAGTGAGATTATTTCTTCAGTTTAATCCCTATTATTTAAAAATTTTCAATTTAGTCTCTAGATAATTAACTGTTAAAATGGATTTATGATAAATATGACCATCGGTTGGCATATAACAGCCAAGTAGAGAAATAACAAAAATGAGTTATTTCTCCACTTTTAGTGGTTAGTTTTAAAAATTTTAGAAACACTATTATCTTTTAAATTAAAAGAATAAGATACATTTGTTACTAGTATGATTAAAAAGTTAAGAACCCAAATCTATCACATATGTGAGTAGACGCCAAAGTGAACATAGCTCAATCGTAATTGGCATGTACTCCCGACCAAAAGGTCAAAGGGTCGAATTCCTCCACCCCAATTGTTGTTGATCTAAAAAAAAAAATGTGAGTAGCCTACACTTTCCAAATGATTCACAAACAAAACAAAGACTTGGTGAAAATAAATTTCTATAATTCATTCTTATGTACAATAGAAGCTATACAAGTCTGAATACCATAAATTCATGCTACTTAGTGATCATGTTTTCTGCCTACTTAAATAGAAGATTTAGTGAAAATAAATTTGAACAATATTTTCCATTTTTTACTTTCTATAATCATAATCTTATGAAGAAGGAACAACAACTGATCTTAAGTTCCTACCAAGTTACAAACTAGTAATACAAACTGCAAATATCTATACAAAGAGATCGTTGAGCAATTTTTAGTCGTTCCCAACAGGCTTAGAGTGTGTTTGGTTTAACTTTTCAAGTGTTTAATTTTGCAAAAAAATCATTTTGAAAAAATTTCTAATATTTGGCAACCACTACAAATGACTTATGACTTATTGGAAAATAAGATTGAGAAATAAACAATTTTGAGAGAAACATTTGAAACAACTTTTCTAAAAAGAGTTTTTAAGTATATAATAACTTGTATCAAAAACACTTGTGAGGAAATGTAACCAAACATATGAGTGTTTAAATTCTAAACAATTTCTATACAAAATGTTTTTTAAAAAATGTATTTTTGAAAAACATTTAAATTAAAATGTATTCCAAACGGTAGTAAACACTTGAAACGTTTCTAAACCTTTTACCCTCATCAGATAAAAATTCTTCACAGCACGATAAACAAAATTTCAGTCAATTGGAAAACTTCAAAAAAGGAAACAAATTATCGAACTCGGATGAAATCTTGATATGTACCCCCAAAATTTGTTTATAATCAGTTCATAGTTCAACTCCATCAACAGTAGCTGGATTCTTGAAACTAAATTGGATTGTGTGCAAATGCAACTTCACAATGTAACAAGAGAGGAGGAATTGGAGAACCATTTGGTCAACGAGAAGCTTTCTTCTTTCCAGCAACAAAGATCTGCTTCGACTTCATAGTCCTGGCATTGGTCTTTGTTCGTTGGCCTCTACATGGCAATCCTTGACCATGCCTAATCCCTCTGTGGCACTGAATTTCCTGCAACCTAGCGATGTCCTTCTTAACACAACTATTCTGCAACAGAGAAACACAAAAAAGCATCCTGTAAGGCACACATATGTGAAATTCATTGGAACGAAGTTGGAGAAAGAGAGCCACTGAATTACCAACTCATGTCCAACCATGTACTTGGAAATTTCGTCGGCAAGAACAACGAGTTCTCTTTTAGTCAAATCCTTCGCAAGCTTGTTCTCCAAGTGAAGCTCAGCAAGAACTTGATTCGCTCTCGATCGGCCAATTCCATTAATATACTGAAGCGCAAATTTGAGCGGCTTGTTATCGGGAATCTCCATACCCGCTCTAATATGAATGGACTCGACCTGCAATATCATCGGCACATTACTTTATCTCATACGAACATACAAAACCTTATAAGGCACCAATGCATAAACTGAAAATCAAATCGACTAAGAAAACTCTAAATACAGGCAAGAACTAAGAGAAATGCATCAATCAAATTCCGCAATTATCAGTCAGAGATTCACAAGCCCTAAACCCTAAAATTCTTGTCAAATCACAATCGAATAATAATTACGCAAGGTTATTGAACTCACCGACAATGATTGGAAGCGATGAAGAACAGTATTAGAGAGAGTCCCGAGGGAACGACGAACTCCGAACATCTCTGCAAGCGGAGGATTTCAGAGAAGCGGAAGAGAGATTTCAGACGGCGACGGAGAGAGAGCCGAGCTATTGTTCGGCAACACAAAGCCCGCGATTTCAAATCCAACCCGCTCGCCCGAGAAAGCCCATTGATCACAACCGGTTCATCCATGGGCCCTTCTAGAGGCCCAATTTCGACCATTTTGTTATTTTATTAAATTATTTAATTTTAACCCTAATTAACTATGTGTCGTAATCTCATTAGTCTGGATAACCACTCCGTTAATCCGTTTAATACTATTTTCTAAAATAATTTTTGTTTTACTATTCTACTAAACATTATTTGACTAATAAATAAGACAAATTGTAAAATAGAAACAATATAGTAATTTTTATTTAACATAATATGAATTATTTCTCTCCTACGTTATTATTAACTCTCTCTGTTTCATCGTATTTAATTTATTGTGATCATGTGAGAAAAGATTAAAGAAACATCATCTGATCGCTCGAATTATAGGTAGATGGTTGTCATGCAAATAATTAACCATAAAAGAAATTGAAGATTAGGTATTAAGTTAAACGGTTGTTTTTTTAAGTAAAAGTTGTTTGATGGCATAAAATTGAACCTTGTGACTATTTAAAAAACAATAATCAACATTAAAATTCTTTGAAGATCTCAGTGCCATTTGAGGACAGCTAGATAAGAAGGGAAAAAAAATGAGAGGGGTTGAATTTTTAAAATACTGATGTCTTTGAAAGTGAATAGTTAGCTTGACATTTGAAACCAACGAATAAACTATGGAATATGTCATCAGATGACGAAGTGATTTAAGCTTTTATTTAGTTTATAAATATTTTTCAAAAAAAGAAATATTTAGTTAATTAATAGAAAAACAACAGGTAAGATTTTGCTTTTCTAAATAAAATAGATTTGTGTGTGAGCTCCGATCCGCTGCCTAAAGTTGAAAGAGGAGTTTAGAAAATTTGGGAGACTTTTCAGAATAAATATCTTTATAGTGTAGTGTAAGGTGTTTTATAATATTTCACATTATACCTTGATTTCCATTTTCGGATTTAAAGATACTTTTGGAATACATTTTAATTTACATGTTTTTCAAAAATGCATTTTTTAAAAAAACATTTTCTATAAAAATTGTTTAGAATTTAAACACTCATATGTTTGGTTGCATTTCCTCACAAATGTTTTTCTACACAAGTTATTGTTTACCTAAAAAGTTTTTTTTTTTAAAAGTTGGTTTCAGTGTTTCTCTCAAAATGGTTTATTTATCAATCTCATTTTCTAATAAGTCATTTTTAGTGGTTGTCAAACACTAGAAATTTCTTTAAAATGATTTATTTTCAAAATTAAACACTTGAAAAGTTAAACCAAACACACCCATTGTATACTTAAAAACTCTTTTTAAAAAAAGTTGATTTCAAGTGTTCTCTCAAAATGTTTTATTTTTCAATCTCATTTCTTAATAAGTCATTTTTAATGGTTGTCAAACACTAGAAATTTTTTCCAAATGATTTTTTTTTTAAGTTAAACAAAAAGTTAAACCAAATACACTCCAAATCACTTTAGAAAATTACATTTTAGAGGTGAATCACATTAAAAAGTTTTTTCATAAATGGTCAAAATTTATAAACAACCCAAGAATCCACTTATATTCACAAACCCAAAACAAAAACATTCAATCTCATTTGATAACCATTTGGACTCTGGTTCGATAACTATTTGATTTTTGTTTTTTGGTTTTTGAAAATTAAGCTTGTTTTCTCTCAATTTTTTTAGAAATAAAAACAAAATTTTGAAAACTACTTTCTTTTTTAGTTTTCAAAAACATGAGAAGAATGATAGATAACACAAAGAAACTTATAGGTGCAAATAATGTTTGTAAGCTTAATTTTCAAAAACCAAAAATAAAAAACCAAATGGTTATCAAACGTGCCCTTGGTTTTTAGTTTTTTTTACTTATTTTCTTCAAACTTCTTTGTTCATGACACATTTGAATCCTTACCCAAATTTTCAAAACAAAAACAAAATTTTTAAGGCTCCATTTGATACATTGTGTTTGTGAAAATTAGACTTGTTTTCTTTAAATTTCTTTATCATGATTTTCATTATTGTTAAAGACACTTGAATTTTTAACAAAATTCTAAAAACAAAAACAAATTTTTTAATTTTTTTTTTTTTAAACCACAAGAAGGTAGATACAAAAACAAACTTAGAGAGTAATGTTTATAACCTTAAAAATAGAAAACCAAATCATGGGTGATGTCATCATTTTGAAATCTTCTACACACATAATACACGTATATTGCCCAATTATTTTGAAAAGTTGATATTAATTTAGTATTTTGGAAACTTCTAAAAACTTCTAATGGGTAGCTTCATTTTTGTCGGAATTGGAATGGAAATTCTTCGTTACGTTATTGTTGCTATATTCAACAACGAAAATATGAATTCATCGCTAAATACTTTGCCAAATTCATATCTTTCATCGCTTTCTTGTAGTGATTGTTATTGACTATCTTGATTCTTGTATTGTCCGATATTATTCCATTTATTTTTATCTCAATTTGTAAAATAATTAGCACGCACTAATCATATCACAAAAGATTTTTTTTCTTGAAATTATTCAATAATTACGAAAGTGGAAGATCGAATTATCCGACTTTGAAATGATAATACAGTTCAATGAACTATGTTCGAATTAGTATATCATAGAGGATTAAAGAAACGTGGCCTGATAATAAAATAAACAAGTTTACCAATATTTTCCATATTTTTTATTCGATAACATGGAGTTGTTTAATCTTAAAACCAATTGATAATGGGAGAAGTAACCCATACATCTTATAAATTGGGATGTCTCCACTTATCTTTTTAATGAGAGATCCTCAACATTTTTAACCTAACTATTACACAATAAGTACGTATTCTAGATGAAAAATTATGTTGATTAATAATAATAATAAGTTTAGACTAGCTAGGCATCATATATATATATATATAGTTAAATTCTAGCGAAATTCATTACAGAACCCTTTTGACTTGGAGATGTAAAAGCCAAAATCTTTTTGTAGTCTAAATGAATTATTATGCCTTTGTAAGCAAACTGTTGTTTTTTAAGTTAGTACGATATAATGTTTAATTTAAAAATAAATTAAAACTTTTTAAATAGACAACATATTTGAGAGAAGGTTAAAAAACACTTTTTTGGTCATTGAGCTGAAAATAACAATCTAATTTCAATTTTAATTTGTAATAGTTCCTAAAGTTTTAGAAAATTTTAAAGTAAATGAACTAAATTGTTACCTGTTGTAACATTTTAATATTTAATTGTATTTTAAATATGAGATATTAAATTTTTAGAGAGTTTTTTCTCTTTTAAAAATGAATAACGTGTTTGGAGAGGTTTTATCTTTTTAATTTTTGAGTTACTTTTGTTTTGTATTAAATTTCAAGATCTTGAAAATCCTATAAATACCTCTCACACCAAACACTTTCTACCCACAACAAAAAACACAACAATTCCTATCTTCTTTTCTTTACTTTCTCATATTTCTCTCATTTGCTCTTTTAAGAGCAATTGGCCAAAAGATGGGTGTTCCTTGTTGTGGAGCTTTGAGCTCAAACTTTTAGTGCAGAGTGGTTTGAGCTACACAACGTTTCAATTGGGTTGTTGTATCCTGGAGGGGATAGGCTTGAGAATACCTGCTGCACCGGTGGTTGATAAATAATTATACATCGCAGAGGGCTTGAATCTCCTTAAAGAGAGCGAGATACCCGTGCCTCCACCTAATTGTTTACGTATTTGTTTCTCAATATTTTCTCCAATTTCCTCTGTTATTTGTAATTTCCCCCAACATTACCTAAATTTTAGAAACTAATTTTTTACAAAATTTAAAAATATGGAGTAAATAATTACTCATTAAAAATTTTAGAAACCAAATCATTCTTTCAAGATCTTGATAACATTTGAGGGCAGCTAGATATGGAGAAAGAATTATTTTGCTTTCTAAAATAAAATAGTTTTTTTTTTTTTAATTCAAATAAAATAGATTGCTGTCCACCCGTCTGCCTGAAATTAGAGAATTAGTTTAGAAAATTTGGATAACTTTCAGAATAAACATCTTTGTAGTATATTTAGAAAGTGTCTTAAAACTCATCTAAAAGTATTTTTCAAATTCTTTTATAATATTTCACCACATGTTCACAAAAATATGTAATTAGTATATTATTTTAAAGCATATATGTATAAAAGTAGCACCAATTTTTTTTTTTTTTTTTTTTTTTTTTTTTTTTTTTTGCATTCCAATCAATAAAAGAATAGGATAAAAAACTAAACAGACAGCCAAATGGACTAAACTGTTACACTGCTAGCAAACCCATTACACAAAAATCATCGTAAACCCAGACTAGCAAGCAACTCTGCTCCGGCCGACCTTATTTTCACCTCAAGTCAGCCCCCATCCTCGCACTCTAGGCCTGCAAGATTACAATCAAGATTACAGCAAATTAGCACAGGAAAAATAAAAAAAACACATTGACTCCCTACACACACCAAAATACACAGTCTAAACACCCCAACTTGCAACCTGATAAATCTCAATCAAGCCTAGAACTATATATTTAATATGGATGGCAGGAACTCAGTACCTGAAATTTATCACAATCGAGACCCTGCGCTCCAAATGCTAAGACTTATGCCTGATAGAAGAGCTAAAAGCATTTTAACAAATTAAGAGACAAATCGAGTTTACTCCACAAAACCTCTCGCACGTGCAAGTGCAAAGCCTCACCTAAAGCAGACCCTACTAGCCCAGGAAAGGCTTATAAACTCCTCCACCTATTTTCCCCTTACTTTGGCACTAAGGTCTCACCTAAAAGCTAAATGGCACAAAAGAGGACGCGTTCTCATACCTAGGACCTGCAAGAGATAATCTCTTTAACTTATTTTACCACACTCTAAGGCGAGGTACTAGCTTTCGCACTACAATGTAGGGACCCATAACTCGAGTTTTACCCTGTTGGCCTAACTGATCACACTGCATGTAGCTCTTTTAACCCCTTATTATTCTTGACTCTTGCAATCAAGCTTTCATTATGGAAAACAAGGAACATATTTTAGTATTCTCATACATGCTCACGCCGCGTTTTACCACTCATATTGTAGCAGGCCTTACTTTTCTTTTCTTTTGTTTTTCTTTTTTACCTAGGTAAAGCTCACACGCTAGATTGAAACATTTAGACTTTCTTGCTAAACCTTACACCTATCGGGGTGACAACAGATCTATAGAACTTATAAGACAGACCTAAACCTTCAGGACTACCTAAGGAAGAGGCCTAAACACTCAAACAAGTCGGAAATCTCAAGAGAAACTCGAGAGGCTCACAAATTAAGTTATCATGCTTCACTATCAACAAAGGCATAAGAGAGAGCAAAGTGCACACGGACACATCGACATGATTAAAACTTTCAGCAACCGACCTCAACCACTTAAACTCAACAAGACCCATAATTGATCAAAAAGGAAAACAACAGGTCCAATGCTCAGATGCATGACCTCAACCCAGTCAAGCTGAGCAAAACAGTAGCGGCATAACATGTATAAATTAATAAATTAGCCTGGTGCTCAGGTGCATCCAAACTCAAACCAGAGTCCACTAGTCTACACCATCTCTCATCCCCAACCTAAAACATATAAATCCTCCTGAAGTAATCTAAGCATGCAAAACATAAGGGTGCAAATTGTATTTCAAATATTAGTAAAAGTAAAATAGTTTGAAAATGAATTACAAAATAAGTTACCTGAATTATAGGGAGATATATATATATATATATATATATATATATATATATATATATATATATATATATATATATATTTTAGACAAATTGGTCAAAATTATAAAATACATTCCTCGATCACAACAATTAATTGATAATTTTCACTATATAATGCCTTCGATCTATTTAGTATTATTTTGTCTTAGTTCATAATAAAATCTAAATATATAATTAATCACTAAATAATAAATATTAATAATATGTATAAAATTTTAAACATGTTAAATTACATACATATTTAATCAATAATGTATATGTTTCAAAAATGATTACTATCATTGATGTCATCCTCACAAATCTATTGTATTTTTATGACACGAAAAACGTGTATTCAAAAAAATCAGGTACATGTGAAGATATAATGTACAATCTTATTCAAAATAATAATAATAACGTATATTTAAAAAAGGTAATAAAAATAAAAATTTGATTAAGATGACACATTTATTTGATAATGATTTTTAATATGTTATATTAAACACGTGTATAGTTGTAACATATACTTGAATCTCTTTCGTAGCTTAAGTGGATGGGGCTAGAAAATTACATAAAATAGTATTTAATATTGATTATAGCTTATAGTATAATATCCAACTTAAAAATTCATATATGACACATTTAATAGATGATAAACGAGAAAGAAAATGACAGAAAATCCCCCACCAACATATTATTAAATTATAAAAAAAAAAAAAAAAAAAAAAAAAAAAAAAAAAAAAAAAAACTGAAAATCAGACACATGTAAATAAAAACAAAATCATGGCGATTTTTTATGCAACATAATTTCTTTCATTTGACTTTAAACAAATATATACTATTAGCAATTTATTATAAATAAATAGATGTGATAAAAACAAAAGGCATCCTATTCCACCGTGGACTTTTTAATGTAATAATTATTTTTTTATTTAATCATTGGTTAAGCTATTAATAGTAAAGGTGTAATATTGTAATAAATAAAAATAATTCAACACGATACTTAATTTGAGTTTCAATTACGCCACTTCCACGGATTGGGCTTTTAATGAATTAATTAAACTCATATTAATATATATATATATATATATATATATATATATAATAAATCCATTCACATTAAGGTTTCATGAATATGAATTCTTGAATGCCATTTTTAAACGAAAAATTAAAGGTGGAAGAAGTGAGAGATTATCTTTTAAAATATGTGCGATTAGGCACTCTAATCACGTTTTGCAAATTGTATTAGATGTTGATAGTGGGAAGTGGAGGCAAGGTAATCAAAATCCACATATGATATAAGATTAATTTTAAACAAACAAATATGTCGATAACTTTAGATTTTGTTAGACGAGTAGTCATCAATATGAAATATTTTTTTTTTAGAAAAAAAGAAGAGATTATTTATGTTAATAACCTTTTGTTTAAACTTATTACTACTTTTGTCCCTCAACTTTTTCATTAATCATTTTAGAAGATTTTCACATTTCGTTTGAAAATACGTAGGAAGTATGATCTATTATATAAAGATTCAATGAATGAACAAAGGATATCTTTTTGTACTATATTTTAGTTAAATATTTTATTTAGAAATCGATGAAAATGGACTAAAAACGTTTTTTTTTTTTGGGTAAAAATATTAAAAAAAATAAAGAAAAAAGAATTAAGTAGAGAAGTTTAAGGTTATGATGGTATATATATATATATATATTTTAAAGAGAATATGATTGTATAATTTAAACTATCTTTCTTTCATTAGCAAATGATATAAATGATAAAACTATCTCCATGAAAGAATTGAGGAAAATAAACTATAAAATTAATTTAAATATTTAAGGGTCCGTTTGAAATATCGTTTAGTTTAAATATTTTTTAAAAATGTGTTTTCTAAAAAATATTTTATATAAAAATTGTTTATAATTTAAATATTTGGTTACATTTTTCTTGCAAGTGTTTTTATACACTAGTTATTATATACTTAAAAACTCTTTAAAAAAAAATTTGTTTTCAAGTATTTCTCTCAAAATATTTTATTTCTCAATCTCGTTTTTAATAAGTCATTTTTAGTTGTTGCTAAACACTAAAATTTTTTTCAAAATATTTTTTTTTCAAAATTACATACTTGAAAAGTTAAACCAAACATATCCTTAATAATTGACCACCATTATTTTTCATTAATATAATTAACTACAAGTTTTTTTTCGAAGACCGCCGAAGAATTACAAAATGACATTTTTACTTCTTATGGTTAAGGCAATGAGGTTTTAAGAGTTTTGGCCTACAAATTGACATTCATGTGACTTTGTTTTGCCTTCCCATCTTTATTTTAGTTATTAAAAAATAAATACATTTACTTATCACTTTTTTTTTTTTTTTGGTGCATACACATTTTTTTTGTTTGAGTACAACATTTACGGTGGGAGATTCGAACTTTTGACTTCTTGGTCAAGAGTACATGTCAATTGTCTTTGAGCTATGTTTGCTTTGACAAGGTGCATACAAGTTACGAAAGGGTTTTAGTTTCTCGACATTCTTAACTATCTCAATAAAAATTATGTTTAATATTTTCTTTACCAATAAAATACAACAAATAACATATGATGATGATGGTGAATCGAAAAACAACATTAATATTTTATCTTCAGAAAGTAGTTTTGCAAGAAAAATTTTCATTTTTTTCAAAGGTCAAATCATTTTAAGACTCCTAATAGCTATTTTTATAAAAATGTTTTCGCTTTAAAGATTTTTTATCTCACAAATTTCATAGCTATTTTGTTTTCGCCCCAAAAATTTTCAATTTTTTGTTTCAACTTCTAAATTTTACCTTAAAAAATTTCATAAAACAAATCTAACACTTAACTTTCATTATTAATTATTTAACGAGAACACATTTATTTAGGTAAACCCATCACTAAATCTTAAATTCAATTTTTTCAAAAAAAAAAAAAAAAAATCTTAAATTCAAAATAATCTTAATTTTCCTTCCTTCATTTAGATATAAAGGTAAGAAATAACAAATCAACCTAAAAAACTTAAGGCTCCATTGAATAACCATTTGGTTTTTGAAAATTAAACTTATAAATACTTCTTCCATCACTAAATTTTCTTGTTTTGTTATCCACATTCTTTCTATGTTTTAAAAAACTAGGTCAAATTTTGAAAACTAAAAAAAATAGTTTTCAAAAACTTGTTTTTGTTTTTGAAATTTGGCTACATAATTTTTGAAATTATCAAACTTGGTCTTAGAAATTAAAATTCCATTTTTAAGTTGGTAAGAACTGTTATAGGCAATTTTGGACCACCCCGAGCTACAAGGAGCTGACGAGGACAACCAGGGAGAAATCGGGCTGGGAGATGGACCTAAGAGGCAAAACCGGTAAGGGGGACGGGCCAAAACCGAAGGGGTCGGGCTTGGCCCGACCCCCTGCTCGACCTCGGCCCATGGCCGAGGTCGAGTATATGATAGGCATCGGCCATGGGCCGAGGCCGACCCTCGGCCCGCTTGCGCGGGCGAGCCCGTCCGACTCCGTTTGGTCCCCACCGCCTTTGGCCGCCCCGGTTCCGCCTGGTTTGTCCCGAAACGTCTCTAAAAACCCTAGGAGCATGAGCAAGTATTTATACCCATCTTCGCTACTGAAGAAGGGGACTCAAACTCTAATCCCTAAACTCCACTCTCTATTCTCTACTCTCTCCTCTTGCTCTTACTTTTCTGCTACCCCTCTTCTATCTCGCCTCATCCAGATTGAGATTACGTGAGCCTGGACCAACGAGTCTACCTCACCTCATCTGGCCTGAGCATCTTTACATCAGACGAGCCTGGACTACCGAGTCTACCTCGCCTCATCCAGATTGAGATTACGTGAGCCTGGACCAACGAGTCTACCTCACCTCATCTGGCTTGAGCATTTTCACATCAGGCTGAGACCGTCCGACTTCGTTTGGTCCCCACCGCCTTTGGCCGTCCCGGTTCCGCCTGGTTTGTCCCGAAACGCCTCCGAATTTCTAAAAACCCTAGGAGCATGAGCAGGTATTTATACCCCTCTCCGCTACTGAAGAATGGGACTCAAACTCTAATCCCTAAACTCCACTCTCTATTCTCTACTCTCTCCTCTTGCTCTTACTTTTCCGCTTTCCACCGTTCTGCTTGCTGACTTAAGCATCGAAGCCGGTGTGGCGAGCACCACACCGGTGTGCAGGTTTACTGTCTTGCAGGCCACGTTTTTCCCCTCTTTTACAAATTTTACCGTTGGAGGCACGTGAAAGTCAGGTGAGTTCATCTAACCAAATTTGACCATCAACAAGAACCAAATAAAAGCTAGACTGTGTTTTAAAAATAAAATAAAATAAAAGCTAGACTGAGGTTTTATTTACCAAACGACCAAGTAGGCAAGCACTACGTAATTGTTATTTTAAATTAATGTTTAAAAAAAAAAGAATGACGTGTTAAAGAAAGCGCACCTTAATATTTGGAAAACCAACGGTAGGAATTATTAAAATTTCCATAAAATAACTATTGAACAGTTCTATTCTGTTAATTTTCAAAAAAAAAAAAAAAAAAGTTCTATTCTGTTGACTTGGAAATTGTCAACACGTTTTTGACAAAAATATTTCCGCAATTATTACAAGCTTCAGATTACATGAGCTCAGTGATTTTTTTTATCCCTTGTCATGAATGAAACTTTCAGACCAGATAACTCCTAGGTTAAATATATTCAATATATGCATGAATTTTTTTTTTATCTTCTCTTACAATATCTTAAATTTCAACCTAATAAATTAGCTTAATTAACCATGGTGCTTAGTTTATAAAAAGACCCTCTTAATCAATGTCACTTCAAGGAAATTCAAGACCATGTCAAAGTGAGCATAGCTCAACGGTAATTAGCATGTACCTCGACCAAGAGGTGCTCGAATCCTCCCACCCCTAATTGTTGATGTACTAAAAATAAATAAATAAATTCAAGACTATTTATTATAAGGTGTTATATTTAAGATGAAATTAATTATATCTAATTGTAAAATTTATCTACCCAACATTTTGAATTTACCATAATTATTATTTCAAATTAATGTTTAACGATTCTAAAAAAAATGAATGTTTAACAGGACTAAATCTAAGATGCTTAACTTATACACACGTATATTAAGTTTGAAAATCAAGATTGCATTATTATAACCACGAGTCTAGTTGAAGATGTAGAAAATAAAAGTGAAATAATGATAGTCCAAATTAAATGAATGGATTAAAATTGGTATAGTTGATTCATTTTATATTTTAGCTGGTTTAGTTTAATTTAATTCAACTTTTATCATTTGATTGGCTACCAAGTTTTGATCGAATCAAATCAAAATAGTTAAAATAATTTTTTATGATACTTTCTTAGCTTTTTTTTTAGCTCAAGTTTTGTATTCACTCTTCGCAACATTTATATGATTAATTTAATTCGAACTAACCAATCTCCTTCGAGATATAGTTTTTTGGTCGAAGACATATACCTTAACCAATTGAGTTATGTGTTTTTTTTTTTTTTTTTTTGAAAAGAACCAATTAAGTTATGTTTAAGTTGACTCTCTTCTTTGATTTTTAATATAAACTAACCATCATAATTAATATAATATATGTTTGATTTTTTTTTTTTTTACAACATGTGAGGGTGGAGAGATTCGAACCACAGACCTTTTGGTCATTAGGATAAACCTATTGGCTAATATATGTTTGAAATTGAACTTTAGTCCTTTTATTCTTGATAACAAATCTTTTTTATTTTTCTATTTTAGTGATGGTTTTCTTACCATTTTCTTTGGTAAGTTAAAATTTAAAAACAAAAAATAGATGTTTTGAAAACTACTTTCTTTTAGTTTTTCCAAGGATTGGAGTTAAATTTCAATAATGTTTTAAAAGAATGGCTAACAAAATAGAAAGAAACAGAAAAAGCAAAAAGCAAAAAGCTAAAGAATATATATGGCCTATCCTTTTGGAAGTCTGGAAGGATTAGATCTGCGTTAGAGGGTCCATAAGCCTGTTGTCACTCCGATAGAGGTAAGTTTAAGCTAGGGAGTCTTCTGTTTTTCTGCAAGTTCGTTATGTATTTTGGCTTTGGGATGTAGAGAGTTTTGGAAAATCCAAAAAACAAAAAATCAAAAATCAAAAAAGGAAAATCAAAAATCAAAAAGCAAAAAGCAAAAAGAAAAGGAAAAGGATATCAGTGATGGAAAAGACTCTGGTGGGAAGGCAAAGTCAAAAGTAGATATGGTACGAAAAGTATGAGTGGGCATCCTTTTCTGGTTCCTTGGCATTTAGATACCAATCTCATTCTGCTCCAGTCGGTCTTTCTTGCGACGCCTTAGTTTCCAGTGTAGGAGGAAGATAGGTGGAGGATCCCATAAATCTGTACCTGGCCCATTAGAGGCTTTCTTCAGGAAGGCTCAGCACACACACACGCGAGGTTTTCTTGGAAAGTTTTGACGTGTTTCATATTTTGCTAGCTGTACTAATTTCTCTTAGGCTAAAGGCTGAGTAGATGTAGTACAGGTTTGTGAGTATGACTAATTCCCCTGAACCTTTGCTCTTGGTGTTTCCTTTAGTGGATTGGGATTACGTGTGTGTTGATGGGTTTGGTTTAGGGGTGATGAGATTGCACATTTCACTCTACGTTGCTTACCTTATTCATGTCCTATTATGATCTATTTGAGTGATATGTTGATGCAGGTGGCATGCCTATGGGCTACAAGCCTCTATGGAACAAACCAACAATTATAAGAATCAAGTTGGCGGGGGTTTGGAAGGCTAGCTGAATTCCGATGATTTCCACTGATTGTCTGTTTAGCGCTCACTACACACTCTTCTGAGAGGGGAGGTGCTTTATCAGGCTGGCGGGTTTGGCTTGGTGGGAGGATGCCTCTCTGATTGTGGAGCTTTGATTCCCTGTTGTCTGTCTTGCTGTTATGTTTGTTTTAGAGCGATTTGCCTGTTTGTTATGTAAGGTTGATGTTATCAAAAAAAAAAAAAAAAAAATAGAAAGAAACAGGTAGGTAGAGGTAGTGTTTGTTTATAAACTAAATTTTCAGAAATGAAATGGTTACGCTATGAGATTTATATACTCATTCATAATAATAATAATATAAAAAAAAGTGTAAAACCCCAAAAACTTGGGGAGATGTAAGTTAAATAGAATAAGTTGACTGAAATTTGATTACTTTTATTTTGGGACTGTTTCAACAGGAGTTTATATTTGTTGGTTATTAATTTTGCAAGTATTCCGGTTTATAAAATTAAGGACTTTGAATCTATAAAAAGGTTTTTTTTTTTTTTTTTGAGTACATCAACATTTGGGGTGTGGGAATTCGAACCTCTGACCTCATGGTCGAAAGTACATGCCAATTACCATTGAGCTAAGCTCGCTTTGGCTGAATCTATAAAAAGGTTGCATATTAAACAAATGATAGATTTTGACCCACTAATAATAGTTCAATTTGGCCAATGCTCATATATGATTTAAAGTTGTCCGAATTTTGAATCTGATCACATTGAATTACCTTGACAAAAAAGAAAAATGATGTACAATTACGTCAAAGATAAAATTACAAGGAAAATATATGAACAAAACTTGGTTGCATACCGGTATGTAGGGATCTTCCTTACATACCCCATTAAAATCTTGACAGCTAAGAAAGAGGAAGTGAGAAAATGAGAAATCTTTTTTATCTTTCCTAGTTGTCAACATTTTAATGGTAGTATGCAAACAGATCCCTACATATACCGGTATGCAACCAAGTTTTTTCCAAAATATATATCGAGGGAGACACAAGTAAATCATATTAGGGAAAAATACACTTTTAGTCCCTGAGGTTTGGGTTAAGTGACAGTTTGGTCCCTGAGTTTTCAAACTCAACAAAAATACCCCTGAGTTTTGAGATAAGGAGCATTTTGGTCCTTGTCGTCAACTTTTCTGTTAAATTTTAACAGTTGCTGACGTGGAACTATTATTTTAATAAAGAAAATTATTTTTAAAATTTTTTAAAATAAAAAAATATTAAAATATTATTATCTTTTTAATTATTTAATTTTTTCTCCATCTCTCTTTACTTCCCTTCTTCTTCTCCATCTTCTTCCTCTTCATCCTTTCATTCTTCTTCTTCATATCTCCGGTGGTCGGCGGCCGACGACCACCACTCGCCGGCGCCGGCACCGGCAGCTCTCTCTTTTTTCTTTTTTTTTCTCCCTCTCCTTTTCTTTTTCTTCCTCCCTCTTTTTACTGTTAAAAAAAAAAAACAAAACAAAACGAAGGGGGAAAACCCCCTTCGATTCCGGCGTCGGAGAGGGAGGAAGGAGGTCCCTCCTCCCTCCTCCGTCTCCGGCGGCGAGACAGAGGAGGGAGGACTCCTCCCTCCTCTGTCTCGTCCCGTCTCCCACCCTCCTCCGTCTCCGGCGCCGGAATCGAAGGGGGTTTTCCCCCTTTGTTTTGTTTTGTTTTTTTTTAACAGTAAAAAGAGGGAGGAAGAAAAAGAAAAGGAGAGGAAGAAAAAAAAAAGAGTGCCGGCGAGTGGTGGCCGCCGGCCGCCGGCCACCGGAGATATGAAGAAGAAGAATGAAAGGATGAAAATGAAGAAGATGGAGAAGAAGAAGGGAAATAAAGAGAGATGGAGAAAAAATTAAATAATTAAAAAAATAATAATATTTTAATATTTTTTTATTTTTTTATTTTAAAAAATTTTAAAAATAATTTTCTTTATTAAAATAATAGTGCCACGTCAGCAACTGTTAAAATTTAACAGAAAAGTTGACGGCAGGGACCAAAATGCTCCTTATCTCAAAACTCAGGGGTATTTTTGTTGAGTTTGAAAACTCAAGGACCAAACTGTCACTTAACCCAAATCTCAGGGACTAAAAGTGTATTTTTCCCATCATATTATAAAAAGGGGCAACCAGATAAATGGCCAAAAAAAATAAGCTGATTTGAAAAATGGTCAACCGTATTTCCAATTTGATAAATGGCCAAATCCTATTTTTAGTAAACTATTTTGGCATGAAATTGGACGAAAATACCCTTTAACAAATCTTAAAACTGAAAATAAAATGAAACAAATACAATATAAATAAGGGAGAAAATCTAGCTTCCTTCCCCATTGATTCAGCTGGCAAATCAAAACTAACATAAATTCAAATGAAATGGAATATAAATCTGGCAACCTAAATTTAAAACAAGAGATTTGAATTCAAAAAAGAGAGAAAAAATAGGACCGTGTATATCAAAAGAAAAAATGAAAGAACAACTTCAATTAAAAAAAAAATTCAGATTCAAATAAGAATTAAAGTATAATCAGAAAAAAAATCTAGATTCATCTAAAATATGGGATGAACACCTAAAATATCAGAATTAAAGTATAATCAGAAAAAAAAAAAAAGAAAAAATTGATACACAATTTCAAACAATCAAATCTAGCTTCCTTACCCATTGATTCATCTAGCAAATCAAAACTAACCGAAATTCAAATGAAATGGAATATAAATCGAGATTTGAATTAAAAAAAGAGAGAAAAAATAAGAGGACTTAAATTTAAACAGTGTATATCAAAAGAAAAAATGAGGAAGCTTACCAAATTCAATAACAATGAAGAACAACATCAATTAAAAAAATTCCAGATTCAAAGAAGAATTAAAGTATAATCAGAATTAAAGTATAATCAGAAAAAAAAAAAATCTAGATTCACCTAATGGGATGAACGCCTAAAATATCAGAATTAAAGTATAATCAGAAAAAAAAAATGAAAAAATTGATACACAATTTCAAACAAACCTCTGGATTAATAGCTTCTTGGAAAAAAACCCTAAGGCATAATGGAACACACTCACGTTCCAAAAAAAACTCTTTCCTCTCCCTCATTTAAAAAAATCATACATGTTACAGCTGGAATTCATCATGCAAATTGAAGAAATTGAAGAAAAATCAGTGTAGTTGTGATCTTTGTCTAATCACAATTATAGTGTGTATGAAAACGGGTAAGAGTTTCTTCTAAAAAATTATTTACTTTTGTAGGAGGGGAAGGTTCAAGGGTGATTGAGACTGATGCGGAAGGAAGTTCAAATGAGCTTTCAACAAATGAAAAGAATAACTCGGGTGAACGAAAACATGAAAGCAATAATCAATCTGAACGCTTACTTTTGGAGTAACAGAAAACATGAAAGCAGTGACAAAAAATGGAAATATACCTATGATCAATAGCTTTACAGTGTTGGAAGGAATGATGAAGACCAATAATCAATCAGAATGGTTGGAAAAGACGATGAAGCAATCTGGTTTGTTGATTACAAAATAAAAATCTACTAGAAAAGACGATGAAGCAATCTGGATTTGAATTTCAAATGATAAGAGATAATATATAGTTGTAACCAACCATTGCTTGATTCATGGGATAATTGATTTTAAAAATAAAAAATAAAAAAATTAAATGGCTTCCTCAAATATAGGGTGGGTCGTGAGAATTGACTTAGGGGTATAATTGGAAGAATAAAACAAGTGAAAATAGGTTAAAAATACGGTTTGGCCATTTTTCATTAAAAAATACGATTTGGCCATTTTTCGAAATTACCCTGTAATTTCTGGTCATATCTCAGGATTTCCCTATTATTAATGGTATTCAATCATCGAAATAAGTTTAATTTGATCTATCTCAAAATAAAAGTTTATGTTAGAAGTTCAATAAAAGATTAGAGAACCCATTAGATAATGGTAATTTGTTAGTATATAAAAGATACACATATTGATATGTAGGCATTACTTTATTCAAATCTTTACCATCAAGAAAGAGAAAGGTACAAAATGAGATTTTTTTTTCTTTTTTTTTTTATCTCTCTTGATTGTCAAGATTTTAATGATAGTATATGTCGGAAGATCCCTACATACTTGTATGTTTGTCCAAACTATTATATATATGCTTGTTAAAATATAGTTTTAAATTTCTCTTGTCTATCCAAAGATATATAAACCACTAGTCATACTCTTCTAAGTCTCAAATAATTTTCTAATTAAATAGTCCTTGTTATATGGACCTATTGCATATTTTTTTTCCTTTTTGAAACTAAAAAAAAAATTAAAAAAAAAAACATTGCAATTTTATCTTTCAATGTTGGGCAATGGAGAGCACGTGCTAAGAAGAGCAATGAAGTAGCAATCGTAGACAAAATGTGAGAGAAAATAAAGAGAGAAAAATAATTATTTGAAATGCTTTATTAGACACAATTTTGAAAATGAAATTTTTGTATATGCATCAATTAATAGAAGCTTCGTTGGTATATATGTAGGTCTTCTAATGAATTTAAATCATTAGGTAAACTTTACAAATAATTTTTAACCACTTAGGAGGTGTTTGGGGCACTGAATAGGTTATAATAACCCCCTTATTATAACCTATTCAATGTTTGGGGCACCAACAAACATAAATGGTGAAGTGGGTTATTTTTACCTCTGATTATTTTATCCATTAACCACCATTCAACCCACCCGATTATTCTATCCATTTTCTACCGTAACTCTCTCCTCTCTTCTTCCATGTAACTCATTGACTTTTTCGACGACTGCCGGCCGCCGTCGGCCGGCGAAGTTTCCGGCGACTTTTCCGACGATCGCCGATGACTTTTCCGGCCACCGATTTTTTTTTTCATATTTCTTCTCATTTTCACTTTGAAAAATATAAAGAAAAAAAAATAAAGAAAAAAAAAACATCAAGGGTTGCCGGAAAAGTCGTTGACAACATCAAAGGTTAATCAACTTAAAAAAAAAACATTCAAACGAAATTATATTTACCACACTCAAGTTTATTTCAAATGATTTTATTGATAAAAAAAAAAAAAAAAACTAATATGATTTTTGAACTAAACATTTACAATTTTTATTTTGGCAATACAAAAAGTTAACTAATATGATTTTTCTATACTAAATCCTAAACTTTTTTGCTTTGTAAAAAATAAAAAAACATAACCCTAAATCAGAGTGAATCGTATATCATAACAAAAAAAAAAAAAACTAGAAAAAGAAAACAGTCCGTTTGAACCTTTGATTCAGAACTCCATGTTAAAACAGATAACACCCCAAACACACATTATTTTATCCCACACTAAAATAATCAGCACCCCAAACACATATTATTTTATCCCAGACTATAATAATCTGCCCTCCAAATACAGATTATTATAACCCCGAGACTATTATAACCATCAAATATTATAACCAATTCAGCGCCCCAAACAGCCCGTAGAATAAATTGTATCAAGATACGAGAGCAAGAAACTTATATTTGAATGTGTACAAATTTATGTGGAGAATTATATAAAAAGAAATTCTCTCCTTTCTCTTTACCCTCTATCTTTCTCGATTCTTCATATGTACTCTTTAAATTGGAATCCACAATCCTTTCAAATTTCAAATACATTGGATGTACGTACAACAACCAATAATCCTCTCAAAAATCCTTCTACTTTCAACCTTTCCTTGTTTAATTTATGATTAGAGTTATAGCATTAAAATAATCTTTTCCTTAGTACAGTTATAAAAAATATTTCAATTCTTTCCCAAAAAAAAAGAAAAAGAAAAAATCAAATATCATATATAATATAGCCCTCGAATTAATTATTCACCATGAAATTTCTTGATCTCTAGATATCCTCCTTCCCGACAGTTTCATTTCAATTTTTTAATTTAATAACATAGAACAAATCTGAACTAAATTTGACTATTCAAAATGTGTTAATAATTAATTAGCTCAATTTGCTTCCTTAATTGCTGGAGCTCTCTATATAAACCCAACTCCAGACATCAAAATTCCGCACTCAAATCTTCTTCGTATTCATTCACATATTGCTTACGAACAAAAAAAAACTTTAGCAACCTCATATTATTCTTAATTTCTCCAAAATCATGGCGGCTGCTATTGATCACAAAACCCTCGACTTGGAACCGGCCTCCAACGGCAACTTTCCGGTTCAACGCTGCAACTCGTTCCGGTCCAGTAGTTTCAAATTCAAGCGCCAAGCTGAGAAGGCTCTCTTTGTTGACGACGAAGATTCGTCCTTTGATCGTGACGATGAGAATAACGATCACTTTCGGGATTTGATCCGGAAAGGCAAAGAGGAAATCGAGCCGTCGGTTCTTGATCCGAGGGATGAGGGGACGGCGGACAGTGGCATCATGAGAAATCCTTGCATGCTCCGTCTCACCGGAAAACACCCCTTCAACTCGGAGCCGCCGTTGGACCGTCTCATGCAACACGGCTTCATCACGCCCGCCCCACTTCACTATGTTCGCAACCATGGTCCCGTTCCCAAGGCCAATTGGTCGAGCTGGACGATCGATGTTACTGGACTTGTCGAGAACCCGACGTCCTTCACACTCGACGAGCTCGTCAATGAGTTCAGGTTGTTAAATCATCATTGAACCAAAAATTTTATATCGTGTTTGATAACCATTTGATTAACACTGCTTCTATCTATAAATTTCTCATTTTGTTATCTACATTACATTCTTCTCATCATATTTTCAAAACTCAAAGTGAAGTTTTAAAAACTAAAAAAAATAATAATAGAGTAATTTTCAAATTTTGTTTTTTTTTTTTTTTAGAATTTGGCTAGAAATTCAAATATATTCTTAACCATATGAAAATTATTATAGAAAAAATTTGAGAGAGTATTAAAATCAGTGATTTTTTAGTCTTTAAAAATTAGGTTTTTTCCTTTGCTATTTTTAAACTTAAAAATTAGCCTTGTTTGTATTAGATTATATGGGCTTTCATCTGGCAATGAGTGGAGTGACCATTGTAGCTTATATATTGTGAGGTCTCCACCAATCTTTCCGATGTGGGATCCTCAACAGTTTCTTCCTAATTTCTTGCATTTAATAGATAATTTTTTTTTTTTTTTTTTAATTCTACCACATTTGTGGATGGAGAATTCAAACTTCTAATTTTTTAATCGAGAATACGTGGCAATTACTACTAAACTATGTCCACCGACTCTATAAAAATGCAAATAGAAAATTCTTACTCATGAGAGTATGGCAATTTTTCCTATTTTCAAAAACAAAAAACTCAAAATAAAATCTAATCAAATTGAGCCGTACAAATAACGTATATGTAATTTTTTTTTTTTTTTTTTTTGAAACTACGTATATGTAATCTTTCATTCATACTTTCAACATCCCTTCATTCATTAATTTTATGATTGATTATTAATATCCATCAGAATTAAAATTACATTAAAAAAATTTGAATACAGAAATAAAATTCCAATCATTTATGTACATTCTCAATATAGATCTCTCGAGTTTCCGGTCACTATCATGTGTTCCGGCAACCGACGGAAGGAGCAAAACATGGTGAAACAAACCATCGGATTCCACTGGGGAGCCGCCGTGACCTCCACCTCGCTGTGGCGTGGCGTGCCATTACGCGAAGTCCTGAAACGGTGCGGCATCTTCAGCCGTCAAAGAGGAGCCTTATACATATGGATGGAAGGCGCCGACGACCTCCCCGGCGGCGGCGGCTGCAGCTACGGCACCAGCATCAGAAGAGAAATGGCAATGGACCCATCAAGAGACATCATCATTGCCTACAAGCAAAACGGCGACCCTCTTCCGCCGGACCACGGCTTTCCGGTCAGAATGATCGTCCCCGGTTTCACCGGCGGCCGCATGGTCAAGTGGCTCAAACGAATCATTGTCACCAATAGAGAATCCGACAATTATTATCATTTTATGGACAATCGTGTGCTTCCATCCCACGTGGACTCCGAGCTGGCACACGCTGAGGGTAATATATAATTAAATCAGTCAATAATCAATTAAAATTTTGTTACTCATAATAATATAATAATTTTTTTTTTTGGGTCATTTTTTAAGGTTGGTGGTACAAACCGGAGTATGTAATCTACGAGATGAACATAAATTCCGTCATTACGACGCCGTCTCACGACGAGATGCTACCAATCAATTCACAGACAACGCAATCGACCTACACGTTGAGGGGCTATGCATATTCCGGTGAATTTTCATTAATTAATTTCTACATAGATTTTATTATTTCCACGTGAGATTATTAAATAAATCAACGTAAAATTTAAAATATGGTAGGTGGTGGGAAGAAGGTGACACGTGTACAGGTGACGTTGGACGGTGGGGAGACGTGGCACATATGTGATTTGGAGTATCACGAGAAGCCGAACAAGTATGGGAAATATTGGTGCTGGATTTTCTGGTCAGTGGAGGTGGAAGTTTTGGAGCTGTTTGGCGCCAAGGAGATTGCTGTCCGAGCATGGGATGAGACCAACAATACGCAACCAGAGAATCTCAATTGGAATCTCATGGTAATTAAATTTGTGGATAAATAGAAAAGGAATTTAAAAATAATGATCTCGTTATCAAAGAATCTTATAAAATCAATGGATTATGGGGATATGGAAATTAAATATGAAGGTGATTTAAATCATAGGAAACCTGACGTATCACAGGTCCTTTTCAATTATATATTATCATCAACTAGCTATATTTTCTTTTATTCTTTTAATAAAATATTGCCTATATTATTTTACTGCCTCCAAGCTTTTAGCTTTGACTTTCGTATTTATAATATCATTATCTAGAATATTAATATTGCTTAAATAAAATATTCATTAGCATGTAAATATTGTCATACTAACAAATTAATTTTGTGACCTATTCTAATTTTCCTTGAAAAAAAATTGGTGCAGGGAATGATGAACAACTCATGGTACAGATTAAAGATCAACATATGCAAACCCCAAAAGGGCGAAATCGGAATAGTATTCCGCCACCCAACTCTCGCCGGCAACCAGTCCGGCGGCTGGAAGGAAAAGGACAAAAATAACCCCACAGAATCCTCACCTTCCCCACCCACAAACAAAACCACCACCTCAAAAACCTTCTCCATGTCCGAAGTCAAAACCCACAACTCGCCGGAATCCGCCTGGATCATCGTCCACAGCCAAGTCTACGACTGCACACCTTTCCTCAAAGCCCACCCCGGCGGCGCCGACAGCATCCTCATCAACGCCGGCACCGACTGCACCGAGGAATTCGACGCCATCCACTCCGACAAAGCCATAAACATGCTGCAAGACTACAAAATCGGCGACTTATTGATCCAAAACGACAACAGAGAAACGACGTCGATACCCACGTCAGCTCCACACGTGGCACTGGTCCCACGAGAGAAAATCCCTGTCCAATTGATATCCAAGACCTCAATCTCTCACAACACGAGAATCTTCAGATTCGCTCTGTCGTCGAAAGATCAAGTTCTGGGACTACCCGTCGGAAAGCACATATTTTTATGCGCCACAATCGACGGGAAGCTTTGCATGAGAGCCTACACGCCGTCGAGCGCCGTTGACGAAGTGGGCTACTTTGACTTGGTCGTAAAAGTCTACTTCAAGAACGTCCATCCCGACTTCCCCAACGGCGGCCTCATGTCGCAGTATCTTGACTCGCTCCCATTGGGCTCCACGGTGGACATCAAGGGCCCATTGGGCCACATCGAATACATGGGCCGCGGCGACTTTACAGTTCACGGAAAGCCCAAGTCCGCAAAGAAGCTGGCCATGGTGGCCGGTGGGACAGGGATAACGCCGATTTATCAAGTGGTGCAGGCGATTCTGAAAGATTCCGATGACGAGACGGAGATGTTTTTAGTGTATGCGAATCGGAGGGAGGAGGATATTTTGCTGAGGGAAGAATTGGACACGTGGGCGAAGGAGAATGAGAGATTGAAAATTTGGTACGTGGTGAAGGAGGGGGTCGGAGAAGGGTGGCCGTACAGCGTTGGGTATATAACGGAGAGTGTTATGAGAGAGCATATTCCGATGGGGTCGCCGGAGACTTTGGCTTTGGTTTGTGGGCCGCCGCCGATGATTGAGTTGACGGTGAAGCCCATATTGAAGGCTTTGGAGTATGACTTGGAGAGTTCGTTGCTTGTGTTTTGAGATTTAGCTTTTGATTGAAATTAATGATTAGAATAAATTTATTTGTTTGTTGGAAGAATTATGTACAAGGGTTAAAAGTTCAAACGCTTTTGGTAATTATTGTAATGAATTGAATTAATAAAGGTCTTATTCGTTTGTAATAAAAATCAAAACCTCTCAATTGTTGCATTGCATCTTGTTTTTATAGAGGATTAATGATATATGAATCATACTTCTTGCTCTATTGTTTTTTCTTTTAGAAAAGATGATACTTCATTAAAGACACGGGTGAGGAACATACATGTTAAAAAAAGTTCTACCAATTAAGAACAATAACACACTAGCGTGATAATCCGAAAAAACAAAATTAACATATGATCAAAGAGTAGTCATAGATAAGATATCTTCCCATAACAAGCAGAAAGGACGATACTTCTTGCTCCATTGTTGGCCATCGATCTACTAACTATGCATATGACTTTTGCAACTAATTAAGAGAGAAATATTCATAAGAGAATAGAGAAAAGAGATGTTTTTTAAAAAATGAATATAGTTGTCAAATTTTTAATAGTGGAGAGAATAAAAGATATCTTCCGATCAGTGAGTAGGTAAGCATTATTCAATATTTACCCCGTAAATTTTTTTTCTTTTATGAAATTAAAAGAAGATAAATAGTTGTCAAAAGTTTGATGGTAGGTTAAACAACACAACGAAATGGGTTTATTTCCCCTCTCAAATGAAACCGACTTCATCACCATTCAAAATCTTATGACCACTACTTCAATGAATTCCAACCTACAAAGGCTAAAACTCACTAGAGAAATGCCATATTTTAAATATAACTTTACTTAATTATTCGATGGCATTAATGGAACCACCATAGTGTCCAAACAATTTGATGCAAATTCAAGATTTGCTTACTTCATAATAATCTCTGTATTTTTAAATAGACAATACTTAGCTACATACCACCATTAAAATGTTAACAATAAGGAGTGATAAATTTCTTTTCCTCATTTTCTACCTTTCTCTCTTAGTTGTCAAGATTTTAATGGAATACGTAGCGACACACTGTTATACAACATAGAATTGTTGGGTACTTGATATCCATAAAAATAATAATAAAAAAAACTCTTAGTTGTAGCTAAATTAGCAATAGCATCACTCATGGATCAATAATCCAACTAATTTAAGTGGGTTTGGGCCGAGTCTTCACCTTTAGTTTTTGGGCTTAATCCACTAAGTGGCGTTAAGGTTAGCGATGGGCTTAATCCAACTAGGCTTAAGTGATGTTTGATTGGGCTTTAGGGATTGTCCAGCTACTAAGGTTGGTGATGGTTTATACGAGAGAATCGTGCATTTTCCTTTTTCATTTTATACAAAATAATAAAGTTTTTTTTTTCTTTTCTTTTCTTTTTTAGAATTAAGCCTATTTGATTACTGTGATTTTCTAAAAAAAAAAAAAAAAAAAATCAATACGCGAGGGTGGGAAACTTGAAATTTGAATACCTTTCACTAAAGATATGTCATATACATTAGCAAATTGAACTATGTTTATATTGACTCAGGTACGAGGAATGAATCTATATCTGTGTACGGAAGTTGCTGGCCGACGGCCGCTCAACTATTCGAGCGTTTTCCTTTCTCCTATTATTAGACCTCATGGGAACAGCAGGAAGAGGAAAGAGTTTTAAGAAATTTTGTTGATAATCAAGACCTCCTATGAATCATGCACATTACTATATATAAACTTAAAGAAGCAAATATGAGCATAGTTCAACCGACATAAAGTTTGTATAAATGACCAAGAAAGTTGTGGTTCAAATCTCTCCCTTGTAAAAAAACAATATTTAGTAATCTTTCATTTTTTAGGCTTTGATGTAATATTTAGAAAAAGGGGAGAGAAACTTTTTAAATGTTTTTTTAATACTTTAATTTTAAGATTACTAGAACTCAAGCATAGAAGTATAATTTTCATCATTAAACTTCTTGATAAACATAAAACAGAAAACAAAATGAAATAACATTGAAATCAATTATATCACTACTTTGGAACAATAGTTTTTTTGGATTAAAGCATCTTTATCTTCTTTGAAAGGTTAGATTTCCAAATTTCATACCTCATAGTTGCAAGGTAATAAAATAAAACAATACCAAGTAAAGAAAGAGGGAGAGAGATTTTTTAAAAAGTTTATATATATTATAAACCCAAAAAGAGATCAAAGATTTTGAAATAAGGTTAAGATTGATTACATCACCACCTTGAATTGATTATTAATTAATCAAACCTGCTAATTAATTAAAAACAAAAGAAATATTTAATAATGTTAAGATAAATATCTTTACCTTGAATTGATTATTAATTAATCAAACCTGCTAATTAATTAAAAACAAAAGAAATATTTAATAATGTTAAGATAAATATCTTTCTAATTGTTTAAAGCCCTTTTCCGCCTCTAAGTCACAAGATATTTTTGGAATATTCTTCGTGGGAAAAAATCATTTTTTTTCATGTGCTATTTTTTTTTTCCATCAAGAAAGCGACTGCAACAAATTTTTCTTTTTCTTTTTTTTTTTTTTTTCTCGTACGGCACTTCAACAACGTGAACCATTGAATGTTCAAAGTTCAATGCTTAGACTTGGTCCTTCCATAATTTTTAAATAGCAAATTTACACTTTACACACCATTAATTATAAAAATATAAACGTATGAACGACTAAATATTAATTTAATTTCTGTCAAAGTGAGCTTAGCTCAACGGTAATTGACATGTACCATTTGAAGAGGAAGAAGACACACTGGTGTGGCAATGTTTGAGCAGGGGTTGGGCCAAGGCCCAATCCCCCATCCTTAGCGTAGCCCTCTGGCCTATTTCTCCTCTGGGTCTAATCTCTCAACAAGCAAATACTCTATTTCAATAACTCCCTTCTGAAACAAAACATGCCTCCATATCAAAATATTTTAAAATCTGAAGTTTAACGTATTCAAATTTTTTCCTAAGCTTGGAAAAGTCATTATAAAAGACACGGAGTGTGTTTGGTTTAATTTTTCAAGTTTTTAATCTTTAAAAAAAATCATTTTGAAAAAAATGATGTTGTTTGGCAACCACTAAAAATGATTTATTAAAAAATGAGATTAAAAAAAAAAGTCATTTTTAGAGAAACATTTTAAAGTAAATTTTTTAAAAAGAGTTTTTAAGTATATAACAAATTGTGTATAAAAACACTTATGAACAAATGTAAACAATTTTTATACAAAATGTTCAAAAGAAAATGTATTATTGAAAACACTTAAACTAAAATGTATTACGGGTCCATACTCATATTTATTATTAGTAATTATTCTCTCAAAATGTGATTGATTAAGACAAATATATATCTTTTTTTGGGTCTAAAGATTTAATCCCAACCTTACCTTTATCAAACAAAATTAAACAAAAAAAGAAAATAAAGAAGGAAAAAAAAAACTAGATATGCTGTCAATCATTATTAAAGAGAAAGAAGGCCAGTGAAATTGACGAACACCATTAAAAGCACAAAGGGAAATATCTCATATTCTCATAATTTATGTAACAATTTTTTTTTTTTTTTTTTTTTTGGGAGAAAAGGTTGTCCTCCAATTGGGGGCTGTGGCTGTCCGGAATGAACAGGTATTGGAAAAATGTGTCCAATGGCAACGAAGCAATGGTTTGAGTTTGAAATGAAAGAAATGATAAAGAGATTATGAAATAATAATGGAAAGTATTTGAGATATTTTTCAAAGGGCGTGGCGAGGGCCATGCATTTATTTATTTTTTTTTTTGTAGACTTTTTTTTCTTTGATTTAACATTTCATTCACGTTTGGGGAAGAACACGACAGCGCAACCTCCCAACTCCAAAAACCTTTAGAAAATTACTACTCTTTGACGTTGATGTCCAATTTTATTAACTTTATAGTTTATGTATTGCCAATAGAAAAGAAAGAAGAAAAAGGAAAAGTATTACTTCCAAGAGAAAAAAAAATATATACTAATACACGTCGTCACAATGCTAACCTTTCACGCGATCGAGAATTTACTTGCAACACATGCAAGTAATTAGAGTTGAATAAAATATTCAATTTTCTCTTATATGTATTAACACAAGGCGCCGCAACATGCTAAGGTTAAGGCAAATTACTCGTATCGTCGCGCAGCACAAGCAGTTAGGTTTAAATTGAAAATAAAAAATAATAAAAAAATCATTTTTCTCTTGTATATTAAATATTGTAAAAAAAATGTTAAATGAGATGAATACAATGTGATTGTCCTAACAATTATCAAATATAAGATTGTGAGACTACAATTCAATAGTGTAAGATTATCGTTGCTCTTGCTGTGACAATCTCTCTCCTCATAATTTATCACATGAAAGAGCTTTCTAAACATTTATTTAAGAGAGTAAATAGTATGAAGAATTTTTTACTTTTGTAATCTTCCTTTCAAATTTTCTATTAAATACCTTATTTTGATTTCTTTATTCTTATATTATGGAGCTTTTTTTTTTTTTTTTTTGAGAAAAAAATATGGAGCTTTTAAAAGTATAGTCAATGATGGCAAAAGTGTAATGGTAAAGAGCTAATCTATTTTGGTGTTTATGTATCAAACTTTTTCATGAAAAGCACTTGAGGAGAGATTATTTTTTAATGAAAATAGAAAAGGGAGTAGCTAAGATTTTTTTATGTATCATTACCTGAACAATAAAAAGACATTTCTTTTTCACTTTTTAAAGAACTTTAAAAAATAAAATACAATGAATAGGATGCAATTGACTATACCTATAATAATATTGTGGGCTGCCCTTTGTGACAAAAGGCATCTTTACCTTTATTAATATTAAAAATCTATGTGCAAAGGCAGACAATGAATAGGCCAAATTTGTTCCACCCAATGTCTTTGGAGCCATTTTCCATGTTGTAGGGATCAAAGTGCAAATTGTATTATATATATAATGGTTTTATTTTATATGATAATTAAACAATATTATCATCAAATTCCAACTAATGGGTGTTATTATTAATTCCTAAAATGTTTGTGAAAAGTCTTATTTTTCTCCATTTAGAGTCAAGGCCAAGAACCTCATTAGCTGCCTTCCACAAAGTCTAAGCATTCTACAATGGGACTAATTTCATTTAGAATATTAATTTATACCTAAATATAATTGTACGGTGGAATTCAATTCCTCTTTTTTAATTTTTTTTGGTAGTTAGTGGGCGAGTCAAATAATTATAGTTTTGGTTATATTAAACTAAAAGCTAAATTTGAATAATGATAAGATTAATATCTTGGATTGTTTTAGATGTTTTTTTTTTTTTTTTTTTGCCAACAAGAGCATAGCTCAACTGGCATAAAGTTGTACGGATAATCACGAGGTTTGTGGTTCAAATTCCCCCACTCCATATTGTCAAAAAAAAAAAAAAGATGTTTTTTTTTTAACAAAAGTTATGGTTTTTTTTTTAAAAAAAATAATAATGTATAAATATAACAATTAATATATAAATAAAATATAGACTAAATTCATGTGCATCATCTTTGTCTTGATACTACTAAGTATATTTCAATTTGATTTTATATGTTTTCAACTTACATATAGTTTAAATCCCATTTCAATCCATGTATTTTCAAGTCAAATGAACTTTAGTCTCCTAATCTTAAGATGTTCATTTTGGTCTCTAAACTTACTATGCATTTCCGTCCTTATACTTTAGAAAAATAGTCATTTATGGTTCTTACTTTGAACTTTCTTTTAACAAATTAATAGCGTGGCTTGTAATATATAAATCAATAAGTTAATGTGAGCACGTATTTGAACCATATATAATGAAGTCGTATAAGTATTTGTTAAACAAATATTTGGTGTGAAAAATTAGATAACATGGGTTTCATCTCAAAACCAATTAACGACGAGTGAGTAATTCTTCTATCTTATAAATTGTGAGGTCTCCACCTAGCTTTTCAATGTGGGATCCTCAACATGAAAAATGATATACGAAGAACCAAAATAATTGTATTTTGAAAGTTTCATGAAAACTAAAATAGTCATTTTAAAAGTCCAGTAACCAAAATAGTTCTTTTTTTTTTTTTAAGTTCAAAAATCAAAATTAATAAACAACTTAGAAGCTAGTTTAAGAACAAAAATGGAGTTTAACATAAACAACCAGCAAATTCACTCAGAATGCCACATCTTCCATATATATGCTAACTCAACAAATGATACGAAAACTAATAAATAACATGGGGTTTCATCTCAAAACCAATTGGCAATAAATTGTGAGTTTTTCACTTATCTTTTCAATTTAAAATCCTCAACAATAACGAACTTTAAAATATAATAACTCACATTTTTGTTTTGATCTCTTGGAAGGGAAAGAAAGTATAGAAAGTAAAACCGAAGCATTTGAAACACTCAAAGTGTCACAAATGTTGAGAGAATTAAAAGTAGTAAAAGAAAAAAGAAAAAGTGTATATGGGAGTGGTGGCATTGGAAAATAATAAAATCAAATTGTGTTCGTAAACACAATAATGAAAGGGAAGAGATTGAGATTCGATGCGTGTGGCGGCGAAGTTAATTTAATGATTAAAAAAGCAAGAAAAAAAAAAAAAGAAAAGAAAAGAAAAAGCGCGTAGGGTCCGGAGAATGTGGAAACTAGGTTCCAAGAAATTGGCCTTTGAGTTCTTCAAAGTTCAAATTCTTCAAACAACATAAGGGGTCGGGCCACTTTGAATTTGGACGCGGCCACTCTTCAAACTCAACCTCTAACTAATATTAATAATTTCTCTTCAAACTTATCAATTACCATCGTTTTTAATTTACGTCTAGTTCTTCAACTTTAAAAAGTTTCAAATAAATTATTAAACTTTCACTTTTGTGTTCATTAGGTCCCTCAACTTTTACTTTTGTGTCTAATAAGTCATCGACGACCAATTCAACATTTTTTAAAATTTACAAGCCTACTAGATACAAAATTGAAAAGTTTAGAGTCTCAATAAGTATAAAATCCAATTTTATATACTGTAGATTCATTAAGTTTTAAAAGTATCAAACATATAAGAGACATGTTAGATACAAAATTGAAAGTTCAAAGACTTATTAGATATCTTTAAAATTTAGAGACCTATTAGAAACATAATTGAAAGTTCAATGACCTAATTGATACAACCTAAAAAAAATCATAATATAGGTTATATCTACCTATATCTTATTATCAAGGTTTTAGATATTTTATGTGGATGTAAATATATGGATCAATTGTAAATTTCATTTAAAAGTATTTAAATTAATAAACAAGTATTTTTTTAATAAATTAAAAATTCCTCTTATTATTATAATGTTGACATTGTTGACCTTTTTTGCTTTAAAATATTTTGGTGATATTTTTCCGGTAGAAAGAAAATATTAGATTTGCTCTTAAATCTATTGACTTGTAGAAATGTTGAAAAAAAAAAATACTGAAGTTGGCTTTTATAATTAATAATTGCCTCCAACCCACTTGTGACTTTTTTATACAAATATTTCAAAACACGAGTTCCAAAAATTCATGTTTGAACAATATAATGAATTACAGAAACATGCAAAGATCGTAGATTCAACTATTTATCTTATTCTTCGGATGTTATATTTTCTTCCAAAAAAAAGATAATTGCATTAACTCAACTAGTCAATGTTAACACTAAAACACTTAGAGAAGTTCTTGTTTTCTATTAATTGTTGCTGTTATAGGCAAAATTGTCCAATAATGTTTTATGCAGAATAAGGCCCAAACGAGCCTAGAGAAGCCAAACCGACGAAGCGGAGGACCGGAACTCCTTCCGGCCCACGACAACCCCCCTCGGCCTCGGCCCAAGGGAGAGGCCGAGGAGGAGGTCGGCCTCGCCCATAGTCGAGGCCGACCAAGGCCAAAGGCCTGGTATGACCTGATCAACAGCCACAAAAACCCTACTGGAAGCTAATAAAAGGGGAGACGAAACACGTATTCAGGTACGTCGAAACTTCACCCTAAATACATTCTAGGTGTTTCCGATCAAGGCTAACTTAAGCATCGAAGCTTGTGTGGTCTACACCACACCGGTGTGCAGCGCTCGCTTATCTTGCAGGTCACATTTCTCCCGCTCATCTACAAATTCACTGCTGTCTGTCACGTGGAGCGAGGGACGAATTCCTGAGCGAAATCTGACCATCAACAGTTGCTATTTGGTCCTTTCTGTTTTCCCTTTTGGTTAAAATACCTGTGTAAACTCATTAGAAAGGTTTCACTTCCTTCTCTTGAGTTCGAAAGTTCAAATATTCACCTTCATTTTTATTGAATTAAAAAGAATCATGAATTATGTTAGATTCAAATCCCCCTGGCTCATATTTAAATTGTAATTATAAATATATTATCGTAACATGGATTTTCATATATAGCAATAATGTTTCCTTATTTCAAGTCTATGGTTGTTGAGGATCCCAATGTTGAAAAGATGAGATCATCTTGAAGCTCAAATGGTATCAGAGTCCATGAAGCTCAAATGGGTATGGGCTCACATCCAAGAATGAACATTTGTTGAGGATCTCACATTAAAAAGATGAGAGACTTTACAATCTTTATAAAATAAATGTGCTATTTATCTCATTGTCAATTGGCTTTCAAATGAAACCTTATATTTATGTAATAATAGCTATGAAATATAATTCATGCATTATCTACAGATATGTTTACCAGACTAAGGTTTTAAATGTTGCTAAGATTATAAAAAAAAAAATGTTGCTATGGATGATATTTCTGAAAAAAGAAAATTATAACTCAAAGAAGTCGTTAAAAAACAAAGTTAAAGAAAAAAGCCTTTAGCATATTTGTTTGCAGTTGTGTGGCATTTAGTTGTTATTTTATTTTTCATCTTTAGCTGATATTTTTGGAAAAAAACTTAGTTGCATACTGGTATGTAAAGATCTCCTGCATACCACCATTAAAATGTTGATAACTAGGAAAGATAAAAAAAAAAATTCATTTTCTCTCTCCCTCTCCCTTAGTTGTCAAGATTTTAATGGGGTATGTAGTTCCTGTATATCAGTTTGCAGCCAAGTTTTATAGGATATTTTTACAGTACGGAAGAAAATATCCAAACTACCCTTTATGTAGATTTTGACACCATTGACACATCGAAATAATGTTGATTAAAAATAATGTCCAAGTTATTTTTTTATATAATCACTACCTCTCCAGTCTCCAGGCTCCAACCCATTTATGATTTTTTTTTTTTAAAAATACAAATATATTCTAAAACACGAGTTTCGAAAATTCATATGTTGAATTGAACAGTGAATTATAGAAACATATGCACTAGTCTTGGCACTTTCACATGCATGTTTTAATTTTACACCAATTATTGTCCATTCAATTTCATCATCCCCAAGTGGACAAATTGCTTTTGGATTATTGCGTCTCTTCTTCATTGTCACATCCCC
The DNA here is from genome assembly GCA_036850905.1 of Luffa acutangula. NCBI lineage: Eukaryota > Viridiplantae > Streptophyta > Magnoliopsida > Cucurbitales > Cucurbitaceae > Luffa > Luffa acutangula. Next base: position 44,407,499 of record CM072094.1, read on the forward strand.
TCTTTTCTTAACCATCATTTACCCAATAAATACTTTTCTTCTAATTTTCAACATTTTAATAGTGATGTTTTGTACCGTCTAAAAGATACCTAAGATATTATAATAAAATATTAAATTTTTACCCTTTAAAATTTCACATATTTTCAAACACACTCAGTAAAATAATAATTAACCAATTAAATTTATTCTCACTAATTTCACATATCTAACTTTTGTTATAGCAATGTTATTGGTAAGGAGAAAAAAGGACTGCAAGAATACATGATAAAGGAAAACGACAACGTTTATTATCGTCCCTCATGCATGAATACATCCCCCCCCCCCCCCCACACAAAAAAAAAAACACTATTTACAACTTAATATACACATATATTTCATTATTTTACAAAACGAATCCACGGTCCTTTTCTTCAATCCCCCATTCCATTGAAGAAAAAAAATAAACAAAAGCAATTTTATTTATTTTATGTCTGTCTAATTAAAACACCAGCATCGAATTCTTGGTGTCGTAATTCATCTTCTCCAAATTGGGTTGCACCGCGAACTGAATCATCGGCGGCGGCCCACATACGAGCGCCAAAGTATCCTCCGCCGCCGCCGGAATATGCTCTCTCAGAATACTCTCCGTGATAAACCCAACGCTGTATTCCCAGCCTTGTTTGATACTCTCCTGCACCACGTACCACACTTTCAATCTGTCATTCTTGTTGGCCCACATCTCCAATTCCTCCCTCAGCAAAATATCCTCCTCCGTCCGATTCGCATACACCACAAACATCTCCGTCTCGTCCTCCGGGTCCTTCAAAATCGCCTGCACCACTTGATAGATCGGCGTTATCCCGGTCCCACCCGCCAGCATCGCCAGCCGCCTCGCGAACCGGGGCTTCCCATGGACCATGAAGTTTCCCCGCCCCGTGTACTCGATGTGCCCCAGCGGACCCTTCACGTCCACCGTCGAACCCACCTCCATCGACTCCAGGTACTGCGACATCACTCCACCGTTGGGAAATTTCGGATGAACGTTCTTGAAGTAGACTTTCACCACCAATTCAAAGTACCCCACTTCGTCTATTGAGCTCGTGGGCGTGTAGGCCCTCATGCAAAGCTTGCCGTCCACCGTGGCGCATATGAAAATGTGCTTGCCCACGGGCAGCCCCAGCGTCTGCTCCTGACCGGGCAGCGCGAATCTGAACACACGCACGTCGTGTGAGATTGCGGTCTTCGACACGAGCTTGCAGGGGATTTTCTGGTTGGGGGCGAGTGCCACGCGTCGTGCTGGGATTGGCGAGGAAGGAGTGATTTCCTTGATGGGGGCTAAGTGGGAGAAATTGGAAGCGCCGTGAGTGGAGTTGTTGGGGGAGTTGGAGGAGGAGTCGGAGGCGTAGCCGGTGGTGATCAACTCGCCGATTCGGTAGTCTTCCAGCATTTTCTTGGCTTTGTCGGAGTGGATGGCGTCGAACTCTTCGGTGCAGTCGGTGCCGGCGTTGATCAGAATGCTGTCGGAGCCGCCCGGGTGGTCTTTGAGGAAGCGGGTGCAGTCGTAGACGTGGCCGTGGACGATGATCCAGGCGGACTGAGGGGAGTTGTGCTTTTTGACTTCCGATAAGGAGTAGGTGTTGGAGGCGGTGTTCATGAATGGAGTGGACACGCTCTTCTTGAGGGTTTGGTTGGATTCGGAGGATATTTCCAGATGTCTCTCTCTGTCCATCCATCCGCCGGACTGGTTGCCCGGGAGTGTTGGGTGTTCGAAGATGATTCCGATCTCTCCCTTGTGGGGTTTGCATACGTTGGTTTTCACTCTGAACCAACAGTTGTTCATCATTCCCATGAGGTTCCAGATGAGTTTCTCGGGTTGGGTATTGAGGGTTTCGTCCCAAGCCCGAACCGCGATTTCCTTGGCGCCAAGCAAGTCCAGAACCTCCACCTCCAACGACCAGAAACACCAGCACCAGTATTTTCCAAACTTGTTTGGCTTCTCCGGATGGTCCAACGTGCACACGTGCCATGTCTCTCCACTGTCCATTGTAACCTCCACACGTGTCACCTTCTTCCCACCACCTAATCGATTTTCAGACATATATAAAATTAAAATTATTTGACTAAAACTCAGCGGATGCGGATCTACATCTACTTTCCTAAATAACACTAAAGAAAAGGTATCTTAAAGTAAAGTAAACCAAACCATTAATTTATTAAAATAAATCAACTTATAATTTATTCCAAAAACGAGAGATTCTCATTCTCATTCTCTAGTTAAAAGAAATATTAAACAAAACAGCGACGGCTCACCGGAATAAGAGTAGCCTCTCAAGGTGTACGGCCTCTGTGTGGTCCAGGAGTTGATGGGTAAAATCTCCTCGTGGCAGGGCGTCGTTATCACGGAGTTAATGTTCAACTCGTTGATTATATACTCCGGCTTGTACCACCATGCTGCATATTAATAAAAAAAAAAACTTGAATAATTAATCTAGCTACGTTTTCATACGGGCAAACTAATTAGAATTAACTGTAAATTACCTTCGGAGTTTGCCAGCTCAGCGTCGACATGTGAAGGTAATACTCTGTTATCCTTGTAATGGTAATAATTTTCGGATTCTTTGGTTGTCACAATGATCCGTTTGAGCCACTTTACCATTCTACCCCCGATGAATCCCGGTATTATCATCCTCACGGGAAATCCATGATCCGGCGACAACTGTTCGCCGTTCTGCATGTAAGCCAAAATGATGTCCCTAGCCGGATCCATAGCCAGCTCCTTCTTGATGCTCGTCCCGTACTTGGACCCACCGCCACCTGGCAAGTCCTCCGCTCCTTCAAAGCACACATTCAGCGCCCCCTTCTTCCGGCTAAAAATCCCGCATCGTTTCAACACGTCACGCAGTGGGACCCCTCGCCAGACCGACGTGGACACCCCCGCCGCTCCCCAGTTGAACCCAATCGTCTTTTTCACCATGTTCTGCTCCTTCCGCCGGTTGCCGGCGCAGACCAGTGTCGCCGGAAACTCCCGGAAGCGAAACTCGTTGACGAGTTGGTCCATGGTGAACTTGAGGGGCCGCTTGACGAGGCCGCAGACCTCGATGCTCCAGTCGCTCCACCTGGCCTTGGGGACCGCGCCGTGGTTGCGCACGTAGTGGAGTGGGACCGGGGTGATGAAGCCGTGGTGCATGAGACGGTTGAGAGGCGGCTCGGAGTTGAAGGGGTGCTTCCCGGTGAGACGGACCATGGAAGAATTCCGCTCGATCCAATTATCAGCCGTTCCTTCATCTCTGGGGTCCACAATGGAGGGCTCCAGTTCACGGTTTCCCTTCTTGATCAACTCACGAAACTCGTTGATCTCATTCTCGTCGTCACTACTGGAATCCTCCTCCTCTTCTTCTATCTTCACAGAACTTTTCACGGAACGGTTGCCGTTGTTGTAGTCGATGTTGGAATTGGGGAAATTACAGCCACGGACGGGAGAGTCGGAGCGGTGGTTGGGACCGGACTTAAAGGTCCTGACGACGCCGTTGAGCGGTGGCTGAAGAGGGCCGAACTGGCGGTTGTCGACGGAGGCCGCCATGGGAGATCGCTTGCTCTCGGTGGGAAAAGAGAAATGGTTGTTTTCTTTTGGGCCACCAGCTTCCTTCACTTCACTTTCTTTGTAAAGTTTGATTTGAATGAAGTTGTGAAGGTGGGAAAAAGTAAAGCGGAGACGGTGGGATTATATAGGCGTTGTGAAAAGAGACGTGTGTAATTTAAGGCCCAAGGTGGGGCCCGCAGCCATGAGACGAACTTGGAATGAAATTTCGATGGGCTGTTCGAAATGACGCCGTTTTGGCATTGGCCTGCCCGAGGTGAGCTTGGGGCAGTTGAATCTGTGGCGGCCGTGGGCTGTTGGGTTCACGGCGACCTCAACCACACGATGAAATGAAAAATGTGGCTGTGGGCTATTTGTTTTAATGCAATCTCTCTCTCTCTCTCCCCACTTCTTAATTGCACTGTTAATTATCTATTTTAGAAATGGAAAAAATGGAGAAAACAAAAAGAAGAAGAAAAAAAAAAAAGGAAAGGAACACACCGAGACCAACGACCGTTTCTCATGACTCCGGTGAACTAAAAAAGGAGGAAAAAATAAAAAATAAAAAAAAAGAGAGAAAATGAAAGAAATGTAGAAGAAAATGGAAAGAACAAAGAAAATAAAAGAAAAAAATGGAGAAGAAGCACAGTAAGTCGTGAGTTGTGGGAGGAGAAAGATGAAAGAATAAGGAAGGTGTGAAAAGAGAAGAGAGGGAGAGGAGAAGTCAAATCAGACATGGAAAAACGTGAATGCAAGAAGAAATGAAAGGAGAGAGATGAAAAATATTATTTATTTATGCTAAAACCACTAGTGTTTTTGAAAAAACATGCTCTTCTCGTTAAGCTATCAACATGCATTAACGAGAATGGGAGAGAAATTTTCGAAAATTGGAAGAAAAAATTCGAAATAATACATACCAAAATCTGATGGGTATTTATCAATTTCATGGTAAAAATTGTTTAGAATTTAAACACTCATATGTTTGGTTGCATTTTTTTATAAGTGTTTTTATATGTAAGTTATTGTGTATTTAAGAATTTTTTTAAAAAAAAAAAACATTTTTTTTAAAAAGTTAGTTTCAAGTGTTTCTCAAAATAGTTTATTTTTTCATCTCATTTTCTAATAAGTCATTTTTAGTGTTTGTCAAACACTAGAAATTTTTTCAAAATAATTTATTTTCAAAATTAAACACTTGAAAAGTTAAATCAAACACACCCTTAATTACATTTGTATATATACACAGAGAGTGATTGTTAAGTTAATTAAACTTTCATGTTGAATGAAATTTCTTTGTCATAAAAAAAAAAATTAATTAAATTTTAATTTTAACTATAAAAGTTATCACATACATAATTAATTTCTCAAAATATCTTCTCTCCGATGTGTCACGAGATATTTTTGCTGACATACCAAAAAGATTATCTTATTTTCTTCCATTTCTTTTTTAAGACTTCTTTCTCTCTCAACCAAAAAAAAAGTGCAGTAAAGCAAACATTTTTAAAGTGAAACGATCTTTTAGAAAATACTTTTTGGCCATTATACTATGTGCCACCTACTTTTTCTATTTATTATTAAAATAAAAATTCGTTTTGGATAGTTTTTTCTTTAGTGGCATTTGTTTAAGTACTTCTTTTTAATATGATAATTAGATGATTATCGCAAGGGTCGATATGTTCGAGTGATTAAGGAGACAGACTTGAAATCTGTTGTGCTCCGTCCACGCAGGTTCAAACCCAAGTATATAGTATAATAGTGCAAAGTATTTAGTTCAACACATCGAACGAATAGAGGATTATGCTAACAATAATTCCTTTTTGTTTTCTTCGATAAGAGTTCCCTCTCTCATCATAGTAACACAATAACAATAACTCCTTTTTGTTTTTTTTTTTTTTTCTTTTTAAAATTATTCTGCTTTGCCTTTTATTGTAACAATATGAGTTATCATGCTATCTTCAATATTTCATTTAGAAAATTGAAGGATCCAAATATAGGAGGTGTTTGGCTTGTAACTTTGTCCAAAATTTTTAATTAAAACCTAAAGGGATTGGCAAAATTTTGTTTTTTTTAAAAAAAAAAAAAAACAGAAATTATGTGGGTGAGCTCTTATAACCCATTAATTTCAAATATGTCTAAATCTTTTAAAGGTTTAAATCCTATTTTGGTCCTTAAACTTTAAGAATTATTCTATTTTGATCCTTGAACTTTCAAAATGTTCGGTTTAGTCCCTGAGCTTTCAAGTTTGTTCCATATTTATCCCTAAACTTTTAAAATGTATATTTTAGTCCCTTAACGTTCAAAAATCGATTATTTTAGTCCTTACTTTTATTTCAATTTTAACAAACTAATGACATAACTTTTAGTATGTGCATTAAATTGTTAATATGAGCATAATTTCAAGTCAAATAAATTAGAGACTAACATTAAACAAAGCAAATTTGAAGTATAAAAGTAACATAACAAGGACCATAATGATTACTTTTTAAAAGTGTAAGGACTAAAATAGATATTTTGAAAGTTCAGGGACTAGAATAGAACAAATTTGAAAGTTCAAGGACCAAAATGAACGTTTTGAAAGTTTAAGGACTTTAGAACAAACTTAAAAGTTTAGGGACTAAAATGAGATTTAAACCTCTTTTAAATTTATCATTGGTAAAATTTCATGCATTAAATATATTTTTATTTTTCTTCATATGCCCTTAGTTAATTTATATATTATAATAATTATTGATTTTTTTATTAAACAACCGGCTTTCTTTTTTTGGTAAGTCCTTCATTTATTAATTTATTATGTTATTAATTGATTTGATTGATTTTATTTCAAAAAAAAAAAAAAATGATTTTATTTTTTTAAAAAAAAAAAAATTGATTTGATCCTTCCCGGTAACGATTTTTTTTAAAAAAACATTCCTTTTTTGTTTTAATCCTTCCCGGTAACGATTTTATTTTTGATATTTTTTTCTAATTTTATCAGCTGATGCAACCTCCATTTCTCTCATCTTTCCCATTACAATTTCTATAGAGCAGCCTCCATTTCACCATTTTTCTTTCTTCAACTGTCGCACTCTCCATTTTACAATTTTCTTCTTTCATGTATGAATAAGTAATTGTTTTAATATTTTATTTTTCTTATTTATCTTATTATCGCAAGGGTCGATATGTCCGAGTGGTTAAAGAGATAGACTTGAAATCTGTTGGGTTTTGCCCGCGCAAGTTTGAACCCTGCTGTTGCGGCTTTAATAAACTTTCATATGTATCTAATATCTGAAATCCTGTTCGAGATTTTTTTTTTTTAATTTCAACAACATTTGAATCGGAGAAATTCGAACATTTCACCTCTTGATCGAGGTGCATGTTAATTATTATTGGATTATATTCGCTTTAACTAATTCAAAAGGATTAAATGTTTTATGCCTAGTTGCATTCAAATAAATAAAATTCTTTAAGTTCTCAACTTAAGTTCCCATTTTATGCAAAATAATAGTATTTTTTTTAAAAAAAAAAAAAACACTCAAGTTAGTGTGATGCGTTGAAAAATATTAAAAAATTAAGACTCCGTTTAAAAACTATTTCTTTTTTTTTTTTTTGGTTTTTGAAAATTAAATTTATAAACACTATTTTTACTCACAAATTTCTTTGTTTGTTATTTACATTTTCCCCTATGTTTTCAAAAACCAAGCCAAATTTTGAAAACAAAGTAATTTTTAAAAATTTTGTGTTCTGGAATTTGGCTAGAAACTCAAATATCTCCTTAACAAAAATAAAAATTATTGTAAGAAGATTGAAAGAAAACCAGCGTAATTTTCGAAAACTAAAAACAAAAAACGAAATAGTTATCAAACGGACCCTAAATAATAATGTGTATTAAAATTAATAATTTATTCTTCAAAGAAAACTTTAAAAAAGAAAAAGAAAAAAAAACTATTTTATATACATATCTTTTCAAATATATATATATGATTTTATTATTTTGAGTTATGCATATATTGGTGTCTTTTAACATTAATACAACATAAATAAATCGCAAACATGATCATAGCTTAACTACATAAAGTTTGTACAACGAGATGAATAAACTTAATTTGGATGAGAGATAGACCTAATAGCACGAAAAACATAATATAACAATATAATAAGACGTATATAGCAACCAAGTAGCCAGCGTGATAACCCAACTAAAATTATGGTTCGTCACTGATTTAGATATTTGATTAAAGGTTTGAATTGTCACCTCACCTCTAAAATGTTGTAATTATATTAATTTTTAAAAATTATCTTAGACACATCATGTAGTCAATTTGATCATTTGAATTAGGTTGATAACTCTAATTGAAAGCCTTGAACATAGCTAAATTGATATAAAACTTGTATGTACTGACCAAGAAATTTTCAAAAAAAAAGAAAAAAAAAAAACTTCAATTTAAAATTAGGCTTTGAGAACAATTTTGCTTTAAGACGAATGTGTTGAATATAATTCTGGTCCCTAAAAGTCATCCTAGTAATTGGTCCATAATATTTAAAGCTCTATTTCAACTCCTCAAGTTTGAGTTCGTTTTCAATTTGAACCTTCCTTACATTTAAATTCAAAATTATAGATTAATGGAAAAAATTTTACTATCGATTAACCTTATGTGTAGTTAATCAATAATTTTTTTTACAACATGTGGGGTGGGAAATTCGAATCTCTGACCTCTTGGTCAAAAGTGAATGATTTATGTCATTTGAGTTACATTCTTGTTGGAGTGTAATTAATAATTCATGACACATGGAGATAATGACAATATGAACCTAGTTATTATTCCTCCATTGTTTAAAAAAATTAGAAAATGTAAACTTAACGCTCGTAGATGAGTGAAAAGGTACGAAGAAAATTAAAACAATCTCGTTAGATAAAAGTAAAAAATTGAACAATCAAAATCATAACTTTGTTTTATAAAGGTCATGTCATTTTTTTTTAAAAAAAATTAAACAGAAGCCCTTATTGAATCAGAGAATTAATACAGTCAGAATCATGCTTAGCCAAATTGGAAAGCCATAAAAGAATGGGGGGCCTCCATTCTATAGGGGCATTTGTGGAAAGAGTCAACGAAGCTAAAGAGTCAGCCACGATATTGCAACTTCTTTTAATGTGTAACAACGTGAATCTTTCAAAATCTTTGAGTGATGAAGAAATCTCCTCAATTAGGTTTCCAACTCATTTCTATAATTTTGAGGCTTTTGTAGGGCATTGATAGCCAAGATTCACTCATTCACGAATGGGGAATGGAGAGGAGAAAGAACTCGTTCTATTATTTTCTTACATATTAACAAAATTAAAAGGAAAAAGATGAAGGTTTTTGACATCTTTTTCTTAGGTTTAAAAACCTTTAAAAAGGTAGTCCACAACATATATTTGGAACTGTTAATAAACAAATTGCCTTTTAAAAACTAAAATATTTATCAAAGGATTCTTGATAATTGATAAAGGACAGGGAAAATCTTTCTCAATAAATTATATCAGACCGTGTTTTAAATAATAAATAAATAAAGGAAGGCTACTTATATGTACAATAGTGGACCATATTTGGTGATTGGATGGCCATAGAAATTTTATTTAAAAAATAAAATATATATGAAAAAATGTTAAATTATCAAAAATACCCCTCGACTTTAGGGTTTGTTTCAATTATACCCCTAGACTTTCAAAAGTTTCAATTATGCCCTTGAAGTTTCAAATTTGTTTCAAAACTACCCTTGGAGACATTTTTCGTTAAATTTATCGACAAAAATTGATGCGTTTGCATGTGTTTTTATCGTTTTTTCCACGTATGTGTTCAAATCTATTCACATAAGCAACAATATATATGCAAACACGTCATTTTACATCCATGAATTTAACAAAAAAAAAGCCTTCAAGGGTAGTTTTGAAACAATTTTGAAACTTCAAGGGCATAATTGAAACTTTTGAAAGTCTAGGGGCATAATTGAAACAAACCCTAAAATTTAGGGGTATTTTTGATAATTTAACCTAAAAAAAAAAAAGTGGAGAAATAAAGCTATCAAAATGCTTTAAAAAAAATCTCTAAATATTTGCTAGACACCACGTGGATACTATTAGATTATATGGGTTTCCATCTCAAAACTACATGTCTCTCAAGATGGTATAGGGGTTCACTATTCGTAGATCGGACCCCAACTTTTTTTTTTATACCAAATACTTGTTTGTGTTTCATGGACTCTGATATCATATTAGGTTACATGGGATTCCATCTCAAAACTAATTGGCAATGAGTGGAGTAACTCATGTATCTTATAAATTATGAGGTCTCTACTTATCTTTTCATTATGAGATCCTCAACATGCTCTCTCAAGATGATGTCTCTTTGGGTTCATTAAACCAATTGGCAATAGAGACGCAAGTTATTTCTTTGAAAAATAATAAACTAACATTTTAAAATATATTAAAGATAAATGACAATATGAAAAAGTTTGCTCATAAAGAGCATAGCTCACAACTAGTTAAGGCATATGTCTTTGGTGTTGTGTTGAACTAAAAATAAAAGTTTATTATTACTTTTTTGGGTTCTTTACTGTTGAATGTGTTTCGTGAGTGTTGATACCATATTAGAGAAACGTGGGGTTTCATCTCAAAATAAATTGACAATGAGTGGAGTGACCCATTTATCTTATAAATTTTAGGGTCTCCACTTATCTTTTTAACGTGGGATTCTCAACAAGTTTGTTTGAAATTTTTTTATTCAATTTGAGTGTGTTTAAATAAATTTTAATCTTATTAAATTGTATTACTAAACTTTATTAAACTTTATTATTGTAATCAATACATTTGAAATCAAATTAGAAAATTACTCATGATAATCAATAAATCACACAAGAGATTCAACTAATAAAAAACTTAAATTCAAGCCACATAAATATCCAAAATTCAACTATGAAAACTACTTAGATCCATAACTACAAAATCAAACAAAACATCCAAACTCTCTAACACATTGTCTAAACTCAATTAATTAGTATCTAGCGTAACAGTCAATACAAGCATATAGTTCAATGAAATAAAATGCAATGATAGTGTAATTTCCCACTATATAATTGTTGAACTAAGAAGATATCCAACATAACTAGAAGAACTAATACGTACAACAATACATCAATCATCATATACAACATCATCCAAAAATATTTAAAAGAATAGAAAATTAACTAATTAAAGATATTAATCAGATTCATTTATTCAAGTTTAAGATTCAATTCAATAAACAAGAAAGTTGAATATTACAATTGATTTACTCCATCAGAAACATGGATTAAAAATATTCCAAAAGATTGTCAAATGACTAAATTAGAAACAAGAAATAAAATTGTTAGACCTGAGCGCAACTTAATGACTAAGTCATTTTTACTTCTTCCAAGAGATTGTAGTTTCGAATTTTCACACACTAATGGTGTAATATATTCTCATGAGAAGAAGAATAATAAAGAAAATAAATAAAATTTTATTGGGAATTGTTTTTTAAGAAAAAAAATATATCTACTTCTAAAAAAAAATCTAATTAATACGACAATGGATCACATTTTTAGAAGTAAAATGAGGGAAACGAATTCTCTAGGCCCCGTTTGATAACCATTTCGTTTTTTGTTTTCGGTTTTTGAAAATTAAGTCTATAAATTCTACTTTTTCCCATAAGTTTCTTTTTTTTTTTAAATGGTTTCTTTGTTTTGTTATCTACACCATTCCCTTGTTTTAAAGAATCAAATCAAATTTTAAAAACTAAAAAAAAAAAAAAGTAGTTTCCAAAAACTTGTTTTTGTTTTTAGATTTTGGCTAAGAATTCAAATGTATCCTTAATAAAGATGAAAACCATGATAAGAAATTTGAGATGAAGTAAGCATAATTTTCAAAAACCAAAAACAACAAACTAAGGTCCCGTTTGATAACCATTTGGTTTTTGGTTTTTGAAAATTATGCTTGTTTCTTCCCAATTTCCTTACAATGGTTTTCATCTTTCTCAATGACACATTTGAATTCCTAGCCAAATTCTAAAAACAAAAACAAGTTTTTGAAAACTACGGTCCCGTTTGATAACTATTTGGTTTTTGGGTTTTTGGTTTTTGAAAATTAAGACATGTTTTCTCTCAAATTCCCTACAATGGTTTTCATCTTTGTAAAGGAACCATTTGAATTCCTTGTCAAATTTCAAAAACAAAAACAAGTTTTTGAAAACTATTTTTTTTTTTTTAAATTGACTTGTAAAAAACAAGGAAGAATGTAGATACCAAAACAAAGAAACTCATAAGTAGGAATAGGTGTGTATAAGCTTAATTTCCAAAAACCAAAAACAAAAAACCAAATGGTTATCAAACGGGGCCGTTTTTTAGTTTTCAAAATTTGACTTGGTTTTTGAAAACAAGGGAAAGATGTAGATAACAAAACAAAAAAACTTGTGAGTAAAAGTGGTGTTTATAGGCTTAATTTTCAAAAACCAAAAACCAAAATTGAAATGGTTATCAAACGGGACCTAAATGATCAAATTTGAGAAGTAAAATGAGGGAAATGAATTCTCTAGAAATTGAAGAGACAAATGTAATGTATAAGTAGGGGTTTTTAAAAACACAAAAATAACAAGAAAATTAAAGGTGGAATTCTCTTAATATTTCTCATGACACTTTATATTATCATAAAAAATTGTGCATGATATGAAAAGGCTTTTCTATGAGATTGGATTTTTTTTTTTTTAAAAAAAAAAAATCTAAGTTTGTGAATAAGTGAGATTATCTAATAATGAGATAAGATCTATATGGTTTCTGGGATATGAAGCAAAAATTGAAACCACACAGCAACGATGACAAAGAAGAAAAGTAAGTGACAATGATTGATGGTAGAACAGAATTATCAAATGGGATCCTTCTAACTGAGACTTCGCACATCACCACCACAGAATATTTGCATAAATCCATATCAAAAACCTGGATTTTCAGCCTCTGTCCATCCATTTGATACGTTCAAATCAGACCCATCAAATTTTAGTTTGACATTTCTACTCTAAATCTAAACTCGTGAAAGATAATACCTATCTCTCTTCATATCTTCACAATATCTACTTTGAACCGTCGAAAAGAGAACTCCAAAGCTGATTTTTTTTTTTTTCCAGTACAACAATATATGAGTATAGAGATTTAAACCCTATAACATCAAGGTTTTCAAACCTATGCATTTCAAAAACTATATTCACGGTCACACGATACTATATTACAAATAAAATCTAGTGGGTTGATCTTCAAACTAGTCGGCCTAAAATTAAAGGTTTTTCAAAACCACCCACAAACGTAACTTGTAAATATTAAAAGTGGGTTTAAAGAGAATACCCATTATAAAAGAAAGAAACTTTGAATTCAAAAGTGCAAATTGTATATAGTGGGATTAGGAGAGCTGATACACAAGTGAATCTATAAAGTGAAGATTCAAATGGGTATGCATGCATGGCTGCAGCTAGCTAGCATATTAAAGCCCTATGATCATGAAAGGGAAATTAAAAAGATTGGATTTTTATGATGAGAACACAGCAGCTGATTAGACATAACAAAGCATAAAGATCCACAAAAGTAGCATTAAATTATTTTTTTTAAAAAAAAAACATATAACATATAGTTTTGATAAAAGCAAAGAAAAAGGACAAAATGCAATAGTAAATTCAAAAAATAAATAAAAATGGAAGAGTCAAAGAGACATTAGGGTTTTTAGGGTTGAGAAGTGGCGCATGGGAACCCCAATGGGCAAAGCCAAAATGGGGTTTGGCTCTGAACCACCAAACTCAAAACCACAGCACCACACAAACCACAAACAACTCTGAAAGGTTACATTAACATTTTCTTTGAAGTTGGCTTTTGGATGAACTCTAAAGTCATTTTCATTTTCTTTTATTTTTTAAAATGCTTTTATTTTTCTCTCTATGGTCAGAAAGAAAGGCTGTCAAAGATTAAAGTGGGACCAGAGAAAAAACTGGAGGAGCTACCACTTTGTTTAATTTTTCTAAATTAAACCACAAATTTTCACCATTTTATATACTGTCTCCTCAAACATATATATCTTCTTCTGCATAAATCCTTAACCACTAATACTCTGCACTCTTTTTCATGGATTTTTTTTGTTTGGGGAATTTATTGTATTTATTGCAGTTGTTTCTATCCCTAATTCAAGACTTAATTTTAAATACGTACAAAAATTGACTAACCAGCAGTTTTTTTTAAAAAAAAGATACAAAATAAATAAAGAAATATATGGATGGAGAAAATTTAGGTAGCTAGCCTAGCTGTTTTGTTATTTTGGGTAGCTAGGGAAGAAATAATGAAAAACCGTGTTAAAAGGAACAACCTTTAATTTATTTACTTTTAGCTTGGTACAACTTTAATTTCACCGACTTTTTCATGAATATTTTACAATTGTCAATGTTTTCCATTTATTAAAATCTTAAATCAAATCATCATGGCTCGATTTGATAACCCTTTGGTTTTTTGTTTTTGATTTTTGAAAATTAAGCTTCAAACCACTACATACACTTATAAGTTTCTTTGTTTTGTTATCTACCTCTTTCCCATGTTTTCAAAAACCAAGTCAAATTTTGAAAACTAAAAAAAATAGTTTTCAAAAACTTGTTTTTGTTTTTGAAATTTGGTTAGGAATTCAAGTGTGTCTTCAACAAAGATGAAAACAATTGTAAGGAGATTGGATGAAAACAAGCATAATTTTTAAAAACCAAATGATTATCAAACGGAGTCCATATTAATCAAGTTTAATTTTATAAGAAAGAGGGTGAAAGATGAAAAGCTTTGAAAACTTAGATGATAGATCCTAGGAAATAAAACAATATAATGTCAAAACATCAAGGATGGATTAGATTTTACTCAAGAAATTAAATGGTAATTAATTATTTTTGAAGTGAGTTAGAATCATAATTAATATGGACGATGTTAAATATTATAATAACAACATGGATGAAAAAGAATCGAATCTAATGCCAACAAGAGCATAGCTCAACTGACATAAAGTTGTATTGATAATCACGAAGTCAGTGATTCAAATCCCCCGTCCCCATATTATCAAAAAAAAAAAAAAAAATCGAATCTAATTCCTGTTCTCTCCAAAGTAAACGGGGCATAAGTTAAGTTCAACGAACATGCTCATCCCATGTGGTGATAATGCTTAACAATTTGTCTCGGGAAGATTATAAATTTATTAGCGTAAAGTAAACCCAATTAAGCAACAAAACATAGGTTAAAGAGTATGATGTTTTAATTTAATAATCAAAACACAGAACCCTAATTAATATTCCATTAGCAGAATCCCATGTATTTGTTTCTTGATTCCAATACATCCGATTCCTGTTTAAAACATCGAAGAACAAGAAAATAATTATGGCATTGTAGCTTTTAATTAAACTCTGAAAATCCGACATTGATTTTAGTATATGAAAATTGGCTTACTAAAAACCATCTAATATGTTTCAGATACGTACGAATCTAAAAAATGTATAAACCGATACATTTTTGTCCTTTTTCTTTTAGTTCCTTTTGGTTTGAATAAAAATACAATTTTTACAGTTTTCTTTTATTTTTAGGAAAGTGACAGAGTGGTTGTGGTTGCTATTATGCAATTTTTTTATTTTTATTTTTTATTTTTTTATTTATTTATTTATTTTTTTTTTTACCAAAGCTGAAGTGTTAGAATTAGAAACTAGGAGCTGTCTAGAAGTGTTTTAGAAATCAGTGTTCGTTGTAAAATAACAGGTTGTGAAAAATATGTTTGAATAACTATATATATATATGTGTATGTTTTAATAATATTATCTATTCTTTACGTTTACATGAAGGATCTATTTTATATTTATAAAATAATTAGAAGCTGTCATTTTCGTTGAAAGTCATTGAGAATAGCAGTTTCAGGAATATCTGTCTTTAAATGAAATTGAAATGGTTTGAAAGTTGTAAGAACTGCAAAACAATATGTGATTCTGAGAAAACTTAGTTCATATTGACATTTTTTGTTATTGGTGTTTTTTAAAAAAGATTAGTATTAAAATTGTGGATTGGTTTTGAATTTTTGACCTAGAAGAAAGATTATTAGTGTAACAATGGTCATGTCACCATACTTGTAAACTGCTTCTAAAAGTGAAGATTATCCTCACATATCAACACGAAGTCTCGTTAACATGCTTCTTAGAAAACTTTTAGGAGATCACTCTTTGCCAATAAAAAAGAAGATACACTTTGTTGAGATAGTTAACTGCAAAATGTTCAAGTTGTGACTTTTTTATTCTGCCACTACCCAGAGAAATGAAAATTTGTTGCTTTATCTTTTGTTGAAGCTTTTTGTTTAAATATAGGCTTAGGATTTGAAGGAAAATGTTATATATACTTTTTTTTTTTTTATTACAACAAGATTTGAGGTGGGAAAATTTCAACATTTTAGTCAACAATACACGCTAATTTTTCTACCAACCTAGGCTCACTTTGGCATGTTGTATATACTTTTTCACTGTCCTACTATTGTTTAGGCTTTTTCTTTACGAGTTAAATATACTCTTTCACTAAATACATCATATTTTAATTTAAATAGTCTTTGGATTCAGATTTCTGTTAAAGATTTTTTTTTTTTTTTTTGAGTACATAAACATTTGGAGGTGGGGGGATTCGAACCTCTAACCTCATGGTCGAGGGTACATGCCAATTATCGCTGAGCTCGCTTTGGCATTTTGGTCTGTTTCGTTGCTAAAAAAACTTACTAAAAATAGCATTAGACCATTTTTCAAATGAAAAATTCAGATGGTCATTTTTCAAAACGGTTAGTTAAAAATAGTCATTTATCTAATTGACCCTATTTATTGCATTCTTTTTGTTTTGGGCCCATTATTTTAATATCGTTCGTGGGCCCGTCTATAACTTGGAATGGCCCAGATTTCACATAGCCGAACCAAACACGTAAAAGCCCAAAGGTCCAGAAATTTTGACAAAAATCTAAAAAATTCACGTTCACCACATAAATCTCTAAACTTCTATAATTGATGGAATAATAATCAATAATTGATAGGATAATATTTTCTAAATCTCTTTCATTAATAGAATTATATTCATGACTACATAGACCTCTAAACTTCTCAAAAAAAAAAAAAAAAAAAAAAAAAAAAAAAACTGATATTTATCATTCACAGACCAACACACTGATATTTATCTATCAATTAATACTCAAATACGATATAACAAAGTAGGCATCCCTCGATTTGTTTTTTAAAATGATAATCTGAATATTTAGTAAACAAGAAAAGTTTTTTTTTTTTTTTAAAATAACAAGAAAAGTTTTCATACTTTAACAAATAAAGAAAGATAAAGAGAGATTTCCAATTGTCGTCAAAAACCAAGAGGAATCAATCATATGAATCCATCTAAATTTAAACCATAAAAATATAGTTCGCTTTTCTCTCTTTTTGACAGGAGAAAAAAAAAAAAAAGTTGGTGAAGGCACGTTTACCACCCATTTTAATCTTGTACATTGATTTTTTTTTATTTATAATTTGAAAATTTATAAAGGGTTGTTCTTAATTTTATTTTTAAAAAAAAAAGGTATTTTTTTCTAATCGTGTAATTATTTATTTTTTGGAAAGTTAGTTTTTCCTTTTTTTTAACCATTTGTATATACGCATTTTATCCAGATAATTTTTTTTTTTTTTGATAATTTTATCCAGATAATTATGATTTATAAATATGTGTCAAAAAAAATTATGATTTATAAATATAGTACTTCTTTTTCCATAAGAATACTACCATTTAAAAAAGAGGTTTATATATATAGAGAGAGAAAAAGAGGTTTATATTTGAATCTACAACTATCAAAATAGTCATCAACATTTTAACAAGTTAAACAAATTAAACTTTTTTTTTTTAATATTACAGTTCAAATATAAGCTTTCTTTATTATTGCTATATCAACAAATCTGGAGATGGAAAGTTGTCAAAAAGACGGAAATTATTCTTCCATTCGAACCTTTGATCTCTCGTGAAAAGATAAATACCTTAGCTATATTCGTATTGGTCCTTTAAATCTAAGAAATGGTAACTCAAACATTGATCTAACTTTGATGAGAAAATTTAATGGGTGGCAATTCACTTGGTCATATTTACCAATGAAGCTATAGGATTACAATTTAATTTGCAAATATGACAACTTTTTTTAAAAAAATTTACATGCTTGTTTAGACAATTTTAGATAGTTCTCCTTTTACCTTCCTATATCAATGGTATATCATCTAGGAGGATTGATTAACTTCTTCATTGATAAAGACTAGCAGGCTACTTAACAAACATTGATAATTGATAAATGTAAACCAGTGACAAACATCTATCACTCATAGATAAAATGATATGTGTCTATCATTGATAGATTGATAAATGTAAATTAGTGACAAACATCTATCACTTATAGACGTTTACTAGTGATATATGACTGATTGATAGACAAATGATTTAAATCAACGATAAACATTTTTCATTGCTACACATGTGGGGTTCAGACATTGTGGAAGAAAGAAACTACTCGTAGTTTGACATAGTTCAACAATTCAAGAGTTTGGAGGATCAAACCATCGATATTAAATAGGGGCGACTAGACAAATGGTCATTTTAAATTGAGCATTTTGAAAAATGGCCATATATTTTTTTTCATTTGAAAAATGGTCAATTGCTATTTTTAGTAGGTTTTTTTTACCACGAATCAGACGAAAATACCCATGAACGAAATCTAAATCTAGTGAACCTATCAGATCAAATACAACGTGAACCATAAATTCAAATAGAGAAAATCTAGGGTTTACACTTAATTTAAGTGCACATTGAAAATTAATCAAATTCAAATTTAACAAACATAACAAATAAATAACTTAACTGTATAAATTAATAATAGGGAGATAGTTGTAGAATTAAAAAAAAAAACAAAAATTTGTTAACTTTTACCTACAAAAAAATAACATGAATCAAGGGAGAGGGTTGATTGATAACAAAAATCAACCAAAATAGCATGAATCAAGCGGGAGAGTTGTAGAGTTAAAAAAAAAAAATCAGTTAACTTTGTGTGTATTTAAATTACTAAATTCATTTACACACAAACCCCTAATTTCTTTTCCAAACCTTTACTAGATATTGTCTCGTTGGGTATTACCTAACTTCAAAGTGTATTTAGTAAACTTGCAGATAATTTTCAATCAATCTTGAAAAACGGGAAAAAAACATTACTCACAAATGTTACTAGAACAATAAAAAAGATTCAAGGTTATAAAAAGAAAAAATATGCAAATATAGTGTATTCAGTAAACAAATCATGCAAATACAGTGTAAATAAGTTAACATGCAAATAATTTCGATATGGTAAACATCAAATCATCTAAAAAACGAGAAGAAATCATTACTCACTATTTCCCTTAACCTTAATTCGAAAATTGGATTTAGTATTCACCTTGTTCTTTAAAATTTTTTTGAAACCCTTGAGATTCTTCACATGTTCTTTCGTTTGTGCGATCTTTCCCATTCTCATCTTCTTCCTCCAACCATTACAAACGAAGTTCTTGAGAAACCTTCGATCTTCTTTTGGGCACCTTTTTCCATTCTAATCTTCTTCCAAAAGCTTTCATTTGAAAACCATTAAAGACCTTGAAAAAAATGAAAAATGCTTTGTGTTGAAAATTAGGATACAAGGAGGAAAATAATGATAGATAAATACAAAATACAGTATTTAACATACCTATGTTTCAAAATTGATAAGCCTTCCAATAATGGGAAGCAGTGAAGACCTACAAGTCGAATATGTCAATTTGGATAGTGAGTATGCTTGATTTGAGGATTAAAAATGGAAAATCTTAATACATGTTTATCTTTAGATAAATCTAGAAAATATAGTAAGACAAATCGACTAAATTTCGTAAATCAAGGAAGAGAATGATTTTAAATATATATATATATATATATATATATATATATATATATATATATATATATATATAAAATAGTTTAATTCTTCGAAATCAGGGGTGTGAGAGTATAATTGGAAAAAAAAAAATCATGAGGAAATAAGTTAAAAAAAACGGTTTAGCCATTTTTCATTAAAAAAACTTCGGTTTCGTCATTTTTCAAAACTACTCTGTAATTTTTTTGTCATTTCTAAGAATTTCTCTATTAAATATGGTAATTAGTGTCGGGGAATTGTGCTAAATGGCTACAAAAAATAAGCGTTCTTGATTTTTGGCTACGGAAGTTTGGTATTTGCAGGCGTGGCTACCGGAATAATAGGAACCGTTTTTCTGAATGTGTTTGGACGTTTTTACCCCTTGTATTTACGGTTATTTACAGACGGCCCTAACGTCCGTTTTTGTTACACGGACGTTTCTCGGCTTTTTCTTCCGCGCTGGGTGTATCCCGGTTTACACGGGTTTTGTATCTCGGCATTTTAGGGAACTGTTTACTGGATTATTTTGGACGTTTTTACCCCTTGTATTTACGGTTATTTACAGACGCCGTTTACGTCATTTTCAAGGACAGAGATGTGTTTTGGATGGTCAACGAATTTCAAAACGGTACATACAGGGGGTGTTGTGTAGTCGTTGACATCCCGAGTGTCAATACTGGTATACACCCCGTGGGGACAGTTTCAAAGGGAGTAAACTAAATCCCTAAAATCTCGGGATTTTAGTATCTGTTTGTTGCAAATATAAGGGGAGAGAAACGAAACCGTTACCTATTTCAATTTTTTTGGTACAGTCGTCCCGTAGGGGGAGAAACGACCGAGCATGCAAGAGATGGTTGTCGACGCGAC
The DNA here is from genome assembly GCA_036850905.1 of Luffa acutangula. Lineage (NCBI taxonomy): Eukaryota > Viridiplantae > Streptophyta > Magnoliopsida > Cucurbitales > Cucurbitaceae > Luffa > Luffa acutangula. The sequence continues at coordinate 44,427,901 of CM072094.1, forward strand.
GGATGAAGGTCGTTGGCATGGCGGAGATGGTTCGTCGGCGTGGTATGAGAGGTAGGTAGTGATATTCACTCTGTTTGGCAGGGGGGAAATGGTGTGGAATGGAGGGTTCATGGGTGTGGAATGCTCTCAAGGGTTTCTACTTTTGGAGGAAGAAGATGGACGGGTGGGCTGCTGCATGAAGGTTATTCTGGTGGTGAGGGTGGGCGGTGACATGACGTTTTTACCCCTTGTATTTATGGTTATTTACAGACGTCGTTTACGTCATTTCTGAGGACAGAGATGTCTTTTGGATGGTGAACAAATTTCAAAACGGTACATACATGGGGTGTTGTGTAGTCGTTGACATCCCGAGTGTCAATACTGGTATACACCCCGTGGGGACAGTTTCAAATGGAGTAAACTAAATCCCTAAAATCTCGGGATTTTAGTATCTGTTTGTTGCAAATATAAGGGGAGGGAAACGAAACCGTTACCTATTTCAATTTTTTTGGTACAGTCGTCGCGTAGGGGGAGAAACGACCGAGCATGCAAGAGATGATTATCGACGCGGCGGATGAAGGTCGTTGGCACGGCGGAGATGGTTCGTCGACATGGTGTGAGAGGTAGGTAGTGATATTCACTCTGTTTGGCGGTGGGAAATGGTGTGGAATGGAGAGTTCGGGGGTGTGGAATGCTCTCAAGGGGTTCTACTTTTGGAGGAAGAAGATGGACGGGTGGGCTGCTGTATGAAGGCTATTCTGGTGGTGAGGGTGGGCGGTGACATGACGTTTTTTACCCCTTGTATTTACGGTTATTTACAGACGTCGTTTACGTCATTTCCGAGGACAAAGATGTGTTTTGCAGTATTTAATTGCAATTATTCATTCTGGTGGTGAGGGTGGGCGGTATCTTCTTTTTAGCTTATTCATTTTTGGGGGAAATTTTGTATGTCTTCGGGTTGCTGGTGTTCTTATTTTTTTGGGTTTTTAATTGCTGATGTTCTTGGGTGCAGGTAGTATGTCTTCGGATTGAGAGGACATTTTTTTCCAATTAATGCATTCTGAAGGTATTTCTCTCTACTGAGGGAGGTTGAACTTTGTTATCCTTCCCCAATAAAGGTATTGACTCCTTTTTTCCGGGTAGCAACTTTTTCTGGGGTGCAAATTTTTTCAGTAACACCTAATACTAGTTTTGTTTTTCAAATTAGTTTTGTTTCTTGGATTTTTTATTTTTCAAACTTCCTAAAATGTCTCCAACTTTTTTTTAGGGGTATATTTTATCTCTCCTAAACTCTTATTTTGATTTTAAACGTTAAGAATACGTTAGGCAGTTTGTTGGGGGCATATTTGTCTTTTACAAATATGGATTTACTAATCATTAAATCGTTTAGCCATCTATTTAATTTTTAAACGTTTGTAGCTATATTTCAAGCCATCTATTTATTTTTAGCCATATTTCTTGTTGCCCCATTAGTGTCTTATCCAATGATTTCTTGTTAGTTGGGTAGAACTCGCGGCCCAGACCTATAACGAAGCCCAAGCCCAAGCCCATCTAACATTAGCGTTGGCAAGCAAAGCAAGTGTCTCTTTTGGGGTTGCTGAGGAGTTAGCTGTATCTGTTGTTTAAGGCAATTTCCAACTTTTCATGCATATCACAATCCACATCTAAACTTAGCAATTACAATTCACTCTCTTTCTTTTTTTTCACCATTTTCAGAATACAATTACAATTCATTCTCTTCATCTGCACCTTCTTCTTTTTCTTCTTCTCTCTTCTTTAGGCTCAATCCAACATCTCTCCCTGCAGCCATGCAGAAGAAGAACCAAGAAATGGAGGACCAATCAAACAACAACAGAACCATACCCCAAAAAGAAGGAGTAATCATCACTGTCTACGTTGAATCTCCCAAAACACAACGAAACAATCCCCATCAAAACCCCAATTCCCTCGAGAAGATCATTCCAAACGCCCCTCCCAAAACCCCCAAATCCAGAGGCTACGATCGTCGGGCTCAGCTTCTTGCCTATTCTCGTGAGCTCAGAAATGTCGATTCTTCTGTGACCCAATTGCCCAAAACCAAATCCAAGGCAAGATTTATGCTATCTTTCGTTTTTGACTCGTGAAACAAAAAGAAACAGAGAAAAAAATTGTTAAAAATCGTTGCTTGCTGACAGAAATGGAGATGGAAGGTCAAATCGGAGACGCCGGCAGTACGGCGGCTGCCGTCGAGGCGGGCGTTGCAGCGGTGGAGATATGAACGGGTTGGGACGGTGGGAGAAGAAAGAACAGAGGTGGTGGATCAGCGATGCCTGCCCAAGTGCTTCAATGGAAGCAAGAAGAAAACCACTGGCAAATCGGGTTCTTCCATATTTGTAAATTTCCCATTGCAGTGAATATGATTCTATGAATACCCATTTGATCCTTTTTTGATATGTGCATTGATAGTATGTTAATTAATGTGTTTCCGTTTTCAGAGGAAATTAAAGCGTTTGTTGGGAGAGTTATCAAAGGGCTGCAAACGTGGTGGTCGTGATTGAGAGGTCGAAAATGGTGAATTGAGATCCGCCATTTGTGTTGAGTTCGTTGGTTGAAGTTGTAAAACAGCACGTCTTGCACTTGCAGTTGCTGCGTATTGATTGGGCTCTGAAGTAGCAAAACTAAGACTTCTGTACGTTGATGGCTGCAAGGAAAAACTTTTTCTTACACCATGGTTCCTCTCTTCGAACTCTTTTGGGGTGGTTGTGAATCTTTTGGCGTTTATCACTCTTTAGTGGTTATGTTGGTTCCGTTTTTGTCTCTCTCTGCGGGGTTGTTGATCCAGATGTCACGTTAGTGTAAGGATTTGACTGCAATCAAGCATTAGTCGGCTGTGAATTTAAGACACTTCATTGTACGAGAATCTATGTTGACTCTCTGCCTTCTCTAGCTAATACTACAAAAGAGAATGAATAGTATCTCAAGATACAAAAATAAAGTTACATATATTCATTAACTTGATATAATTCAACTAATTGAAACCATATACTCGCAATCAATAGGTCAAAGATTACGTTGTTGAACTTTGCATGAGTTCGAATTCGACTTTATATCACATATGATGTGTGTTTGTATACACCTGTCCAAAAAACACAATCCATAATCAACTTTTGAGGTCATGACATTAGGAACGTGCCATGTAACACGCACAAAAAGTAATATATCTGATTTACACAAATAATACAAGACACCAGCATAATGGGCTAGTAAGCCAATGACATGGCATCAGGATTTGGTGGTGGAATGGATGCGATTGGGCTACACACATGCCATAGTGGGCTAGCCCAAGTGCGGTTGAAACCATGCAGTCCTGAGAAACAAAGAGTTCGTGGAAAGAACCATAAAAATATTTAAATGCTATTCAACCAAATAAAAGATCAGAAAAAAGAAACACATTTGTTCCAGTGTAGTGATCTGTTTGGTCAGTCAATCAAATGCACCTCGAATGATAATTGACAACAAATCAAAGAAGCTCAAAGGGAGCTCCGCTGCTGAAATACCTTCTTGCTTTTCAAGCTAAACACCGACGGAACCTAACAATGCCAATGCCTATTCCCCCAACGCCAGCGGAGAAAAACACCCAAGGCTGGCTGTTAAAACCGAATTCTTGACCATCATTTAAAAATAAAAAAATAAAAATAACAAAAAGGCTACAGATGTGACTTATGCACCATGATGAACAGAGTGGGCGTATGACTTCTAACCGACGAAATAATGCCGACAGACATCCATTACGAGAAAAGTTTTAAAAGAATATACATGCCCTATCTCAATAAACGCTTACGTCCCCTAACTCCCACTTGTTCCTCTTCCTTTCTATAGAATAAGTTATGGAATTCTGTTGAGCCCTCCTCTCTGTCTTGGCCGCCTCGACCTCCCGAATATAATTCTGCGGAAACCACGTCCTGGTCCACCAGTAGCAGTAGAACCAAGGCCTGCAGTACGATGCATCCCAAAATCAATCTCATCTGCCCTGTTGTAGTCCCTATGATATCTATTACGAGAAAACAGACCACCATCCCGTCCAAAACCAAATGGATCCATGGAAAAGAAAGTATCATCATCCAAATTCTCATCCATATCAGAATCGTACTCGCTATAAAAACCACTTTGGTTTGGTTCCAACACGTAATCCCCTAGAACAACAGCTCCAGGGATTGATGATATAATCGTGCTGATCACATCACTTCGCTCCCTCTCATGCTCAAATCTCTTCCACTTTTCTTCAAGCACAGGGTCCACTTCTCGTGGTCGTGCTAATGGATGTTTTGATCTAACGTGCTTCTTCAGCTCCTTGTAGCATCCAACAAATGGGCAATTATCCTGCATGCAGCTTCTCTTCTTAGAATTAAGATACTTCCGTGCTGGTTCTACCACTGTCCATCCTTTAACCTGTCCTCTACAAAGGGGACATAACAGCTCTGGCACTTCAACCTTTTCGCTTGTCTGCACTGCGTCCAAATTGAAGCTTAAGTTGTCCACCGGTATGTTCAATTGTTCTGAACTTTGAGTTGATGTTACTTTTGTGTAGGCTTTCTTGTATTGATCAAGACAATTGGAATATCGACGACCAGTTGCACACATATAAGGCCGGCAACCCTTATTATATGAGGAACAAAGAAGAAGCACAGCGTTGTGGGGGAACTCCATACAGACCGAGCAGGTAGCATCCTCCCACTCTTTTTTCTCTGACCCTTTGCAGTTTTTCTTCTTGAGGTAAACATTTTTAGCAACTTTCAATGGACTAGATGGCAATACGCATGAGCTTGCCCTCGAACGTCTCGAATCCGAGTTGCTTTGTATCTTTTTCATAGCCATTCACAAACTGAACCTGAAATCATTTAGGGGGGGAGTGGGACATCAGATCACTCTTTAACAGTGGACCTCTCAAGATTTTCACAAACTCAAACCAGCAGATGAATTTTATTATAAATAACATCAAGATGGGGAAATCCATACCACAAGGTTGTTTCATGCCTAGGCCAGCTTTTGGTCTTAAATCACGTATGAAATAAATAATAGCACCAGGAAGAAGAATAAAATAAAATAAAATAGACAATTACAGAACAATATCAGTTCTCACAATAAATAGACAATGACATAATTAATAACAGCACCAGGAAAATGTTCAACTTTTTAGTCTCTTTTCATTTGAATTAGTAACACCCTCGACTAAAGGAGTAGGTGAATTCAGTAGTAGTGAACTTGTCTGTGAATCGCCATATTCACGTTTAGGTCTCTACTTCACCTCAATAGTCAGGCCACAATGTTCTTCAAAGACTGCAATGGATAAACCCTTTCAAATATAACATATTTGCAATTTCAGAATTTGTACATACCAACGAAAAGTTTGTTTTCATTTTAGTTGTACACAACATATTTGCTTATTTGAACACAATAGTCAACCACTCAATCACACTAACTCTCTTAACACCCCGACATGGTGTCAAGGATTTAATACCTTGCTAGCAACAAATTAATTTCAAAGGCTTGTTAATTTATCTTTTTAACCAAATGTTTTCTGATACTAATACTGTGTAATCAAGGACTATATCTTCAATACACCATCAATGGTCGAAAAATAAACTCTAATGCATTTAAATAAAATAACTCAATACCCCAAAAAGAACCATAGACATCAAGGCATAAACCTTCTTTACCGAGAGTTGAAGGATACTACAAGAAATGCATTAAATGTGAGTGACTTCCATAGATATTTGAGGGAGGAGAACAAATTCTGACAACATGAGAAATATGTTGTATCATCTTTTCATCATTAAAATTCTATCATACTCGTGATAATGATGGCAAGTTTTTCACTTCAAATCCTCAAACTTCATTCTAATTAAAGGCCAAGAGAACAAAAGAAGACAAAGCTTGATGATTCAGGTAAGTTCTCTATGAAATCTGCTTTGAGAGCTATTCAGATGAAAAAAAAGGGTGTTTGATGATAGGCTTTGTGTACTCAATATGGGAGGGTATTGTCCCAAATAGGGTCAAGTTCTTTTTATGAACTCTAGTGCTTCGTGGTATATACACGATGGATAAGGTTCAAAAGAGATTCCCTAGTCTTCAGGTTTCTCCTAATGTGTGTGATGCGTTATGGGCTTTAGAAGTGAAGAATCAGCTCCCCCCCCCCCCCCCCTCCTGCTCCATTGTGATTTTGCTGAAAAGGTGTGGAATTTTTTTGGCGTGAGTTTGGGTAACAGGGTTGTAAGCCAAGGTTTGTGGTCAGTTGGATGGCTGAAGCTTTATCAGGGTGCTATTTTAGAGAGAAAGCAAACGTTTTTTGACAGAATCTCACTAGAGCTATCTTTTGGTTTGGCTTTTGTGGAAGGAAAGTAACTCGAGTTTTTTCAGATAAGTCAATGTCCTTTGACTTCTTTGACTTCTTTTAAACTCAATGTCCTTTGACTTCTTTGACTTCTTTTGTGATTTTGTACAGTTCATGGCCTCTAATTGGAGTGCCCAAGATAGGTTTTTCTGTAATCATTCTTCTGCTATTATCAACCTTGAGTGTAAGGCCTTTTTTGTAACCTTCTTTTGGAATGGGAATTCCTTATCCCTAGGTCCTTAAGTTGTTCTTTGTTTGTGAACTTTTGAATGAAATATTCTGTTTCTTCTCAAAAAAAAAAAAAAAAAAAAAAAAAAAAAAAAAGAAGAAGAAGAAGAAGAAGAAGAAGAAATAATATAAATAACAATATATATATATATATATATATATATATAAATTAAAAAAAGAAACCCTATACATGAAAAAGATAGCCAGCCATGGTATAAGTTATCTCACATATGATCTATATAAAATGTCATCTTCTAACTTGGAGAAAGCTTTTGAGAATTTAGATCGAAACTCCCTTATTGTAGTCTTTGAAGCGAAGTGCTTTGATCAGAAAGGGAGAAGGCAAATCTATGCATGCTTATCAATTGTAAATTTTTCCGTCCTCATCAATAGCGAGCCCTAGAGGTTAAAATCCATGCTTCTAAATGGATAAGCCAAGGTGACCCTCTCTCCACCTTTCTCTCTATTATCGTAGCTTATTGTCTTGTTAAACTCTTGGCCAAGCCACCTTCAAAAGAGCTTCACTGAGCGGTTCCAAGTTTAAAACAATATTGGGCAAAAGAACAACTTCATTAGATAGGCTCTACCCTTTTGTACATTTATGTAATTCTGAAATCCAAATGTGTTTGAATCTCGACCTCAACATGGAACAGAATGAGGTTGACCTGACTGCACAAAAATTTGGTTGTAGAAGAGGACTTTGGCCTAACACATATCTCAGCCTTCCATTGAATGGTATAACTCTAGACCATCATCCTATTGAGCCCCTATTGTTGAAAAAATTGAAAGGAGACTTCACTCAAGGAACCACTCTCATATATCCAAGCGCAGCCGTCACACACTCATCTAAGCACATTATCTAACCTTCCCATACATTACTTGTCCTTCTTCCAAATAGCATCAGAAGTGGCATGAATGTTGAAAAGCTTTACTGCAACTTTCTTTGCAAAGGAGCCTCCCATACAAACGGATCAAACCTTGTTAGATGGGAGAAAATACCCCTCCCTGTGAATCAAGGGGGTCTCGGACTACAAAGAATTAGAAATAAGGTCAGTGTTTTAAAAGGCGCGCCTAGGCGCAGTGAGGAAGGCGTGGCCAAGGTGCGCGCCTTCCTCGAAGCCCCCGAGGCGCGCGCCTTAGGCACCTCTGGGGCTTCACATTTTTATACATGTTTTAAACTTTTTTAAGCCAAAATACTTGTTATGAAGCTAATTGGAAAATTTAGCTTCTGGGGCGTTGCCCCCGAACCCCCATCGGGGGTCACGTTGCGAGACCCACGTACTTGTCGTTCGGAGTGTCAAATATCATATTTAAGGCATATATTTTTTGTGGAGTATTGACATCATCATACTTGGTCGTTTGGAGTGTCAGAAGGCATATTAACAATACTAAACTCACTGTTTTTTTTGTGGAGTATTGACATTTGACTCTATGTTGGAAGACTAATATTTGAACCTTATTTATCTTTTATCTATTTTTCTTGGTTGAAAACTTCATTACTTGCCATGAAAGTGTTTTATATACATGTATATATTTTTGTAAGTTTTTTTTCTATATAGTGCGCCTTAGAGAAAAAAGCCCGCGCCTTTTTGTGCGCCTTGCGCCTAGGCCCCAGGAGGCCATTGCGCCTTAGTGCGCCTTGAGCCTTTTAAAACACTGAATAAGGTAGAGTCAAAAATTTTTTTTTTTTTTTTTTGATGAATAAACCAACTTTCATTGAGAATAAATGAAAGAATACAAGGGCATACAAAAAAAAAAACAGCCCACAAAAAGGTCTCCGTTAAAGGAATGGCCGCCAACTCAAAATGATAGAACCTAGTGTATAATTACAAAAAGCCTTGGATACTGAGGTCCAAAGAGAAACATAGAATCTAGTGAGGGCTCATACATCAGAAGAAACTCTCTCAGTACCACGAAAAACCCTATTGTTTCTCTCTCCCCAAAGACCCCATAAAACAGCGCACACATCAACTAACCATAAAAACCTCCCCTAATCGCGAAACGGCGGATGGAGGAGGAACTCCTGGATCATCTCCCGATAGTCTCTGAATCGTCTCGCCTGAATCCCGAACGCGTCATAAAAGTAACTCCACACCGAATGGGCAAACGGGCAATTCCACAGGATTTGGTCCAAATCTTCCTCTGCCTTCCGACATAAGATGCAACAGAACGGGTCAACCAACGAATTCATCTTCCTCGCGAGCTTATCGGTCGTATTAACTCTCCCGTGGATAACTTGTCATGTAAAGAACCTAACCTTCCTCAGGATTTTTACTCTCCAAAGAATAGAAAAGATGGACTCACTATGGGGAGAAGGTTGAGAAACCACCGAAAAAGAGACCGACAAGAAAATCCCTCAGCAGGATTAAGACTCCAGCAACAAACATCCCTTCTTCCCTCCCTAAACTGACAATCCCCTATCAAAGATAAGATTTTGATGACCTCCGTTGTTTCCGTATTGGTCAAGTGACGGCGGAAACCCAACGAAAAGGATAAAGAGCTCCCTCTATGATTAAGAACTTCGGCTATCAAATGGCTTTTCATTGAAGACAAGCGATAAAATTGTTGACGCAAAATATGGAAGATCTTCACTAAATTCTTGGCCTAACAACATAACTCTTGCAACCATCAAAAGACCATGGAAATTTATTTTGAAGTAGCAGGGACTTGTTCAAGATAGGGTTAATCAAAAAGTTGGGAATGGGACAAATACTTTTTTGTGGCATGATTTTATTGGCCTCCTGGATGAACCCCTGGCAGCTAAGTTCCCTTGGTTTTTCTCATTTTTCCTCGATAAAAATCTTCAAACCAAATTCTTGGAAAGTTCTCTCTGGAAGTTGGAACCTCAATCTTAGAAGAAATGTACTCAGAGACGAAAGGGTTAGACCCTCAGATCTCTTGGCAACCATTCAATTATCAAATTCTAGAGGTTTAAAGGTCTGGATGGAGGTTAGAAGCCAAAGGAACCTACTAACTTTTCACTACTAATTTTCTCCTATGTGACATTGGAAGCAACATGGAACCTACTCATCTTATGCAGCCCGTCTTGTATGACGCAATTTGGAGGACCATTATCCCAAGAACACTATTTTTTTTTCTAAGGGAGCTAAGCCACAAAGCCATCAAAACATTTGACAAATTCAAGTGCCACCTTCCACCTGTTACTATCTCCTCAATGTTGTCCTCTTTGCAAAGCAACTTCAGAGTCTCTAGGTCATATTTTCCTCACTTGTTCTTTTGCTAAAAATTTTTGGAAAGAGGTTTTTACCACTTTCGACTAGTCTACAAGTCTCCCACTTGATCCGATTTACCTCCTCAACTACACCCTGAACGGCCATCCATTTACTGATCGGAAGATGGCTCTATGAATGCACCTTATTTGGGCTTTTTTGGGGATTACTTGGATCGAATGAAATCATAGAATATTCAATGACAAGGGAAGATCCTATAATAGTTTGTTTGAGCATATCATATTTTTAGCTCTTTCCTGGTGTAAATGCACTTCTTTTTTTAAATCTTATGGCCTCTCATCACTTTTGTCCAATTGGAGAATTATTTTGTAATTCCTTTGGCTTGGGTTCTTGCCCTCCTTTTGTTAATAAAATTTCATACATCAATGAAATTTGTTTATTATAAAAAAAATATATATAAATAAATAAATAAATTCAGATGTATTTGTATAATAAAAATATAATTTACATACTTCTTAACAAAAGAAGATATCTGCCATCACATATCATTTGTTATATTCATTAACTTGGTCACTATGATTCTATAAGTTTATATATGTCCAATAATTCATTAGACAAGATACAATAATCATTAAAGACTATATTGGTAGAAATTTTAAAACAGCTACTAATGTAAATATAATATTAGATTCTGATGTTGTATAGTTTTTGCTATGCCCTATATAGCCTGTAATGGCTTAAGGTACAATATTTCTACATAGTCTGTTAAAGAAAAAGCTATTTGAAATTTTGACATAGTGAGACAACTTAAGTAGCCTTCCGATCTTCTAAAAATTAGAGTGAGAACACTCCAACGTGTGGTGTGGGCACCCATAAATTTTCAGGCCAGAAAATTCAAATACTACGCAGAATACGAAAATACAAAAATAGCCACAACTTCCTAGAAATCAAGTTTACACTTGGAACTATAGTTAGTAGGTAAAAATTTGTTTAAATCTATGTAAGCACAAAGCAAACAGTATGAAAAAAAAAATGCCAGACATCAATCTTTCGGTAGTAAAAAGAACGAAACAGAACTCCGAGAGCTACACAGAGAGTCTTCAATTAAAATTGCCAGCAATTGCACGATTTAGATTGGAACTCTTGAGAACTGATGAGTAACAAACATATAGGGAATCGTGGGGGGAAAAAAACAACAAAGACGAAACAAACCAAAAATAACGAACCCTAAAAAGAGGGAGGACGTGGAATTTAACACAAGTGAGTGTAAAACACAGTGCGATCATCAATGTGAGAATCCAACACGTAAGAGGCATCCGACACAGAATGACAAAAAGGATTCAGCCTCCACAGACAAGCAATTAGAGAAGAAGTTGCAGAGAGATAGAGAGAAATGAGATCGGCAAAGAGAATTGGAACGAAGCGTACCTGGATGGGTGAGTGAGTGATTCCGGGAATTGGAGGCGTCGTGGAGGAGGGAGGGAGAGTGAAATTGAAATCAAAGGAATAATAAGAGAATTGTGAAGTGAGAAGAAAGAAAAGAAGAAGAAGAAGAAGAAGAAGAAGAAGAAGGCGGAGAAGGAGAGCGGAGGATCGAAGCCAAGCGCTCTCGCTTTTCCGGAGGGTTGTGCTGAGAGTTGCGTGGTGCTGCTTCAGGGGATCTCCCCTTTTTTCTTTTTGGGGCTAATATCAATTCTTTTCTTTTCACGACACAATGAACTCACGATGTTGATACGCAACTTGGGCCGAAACTTCTGTGGGCTTGTTTATTGGGCTTAGGGCTCCATTTCTCAAGCCCGTTCACCTGGCTTGGTAGGTAACTTTTTTGGAAAATGGTCTTAGTTGGTGCTTTCTACTAAAGGAGAGTAAAATGGATAGGAGTATTATGTTGTAGGTTTATTTAAGGGGTAACTACACAAATGGGTCAATAGTAGTTCATTTATTTCAAAAGTGTCTATTTTATTATAATTTTACATTTTTGTCGGGTCACAGCCGAATATTAAAGGAGTTCAAGAAACCCATTTATGTATTTGTCCTTACCGGTTGACAGAAAAAAAAAGAATATAATAATAAAATAAATTAACAAAATAAGAGTTACCAAATTAAAAAAGGGCATTTAGGAAAGAATAAAAATTGAATTAATGCATGAAATCTTACCATTAATAAATTTAGAAAATTGAAACTAATGTGTTAAAGGAGTCCATCCCCCATAATTTTTGTTTATTTAATTTTTAACCACGAGGTATTGTCTTCCAATTCTTTAGGTTTTAATTTGAGTTGAATAATGTTTGGAGTGGAAGAGATTTGATTTCCTGACCTCTTGGTCAAGGACTTGAGTACATGTCAATTACTGTTTCTCTTTTTCTTTCTCAGTTCACACTTCAAATCATGATTTGTGTTATGGTCCTATTTGTTCTTCTTCACTTGTAATCAAGTTTTATTAGAATCTAATACATGTAGATTTGGTTGAGAGTATTTAAATGTAGGTTTGAAATGCAACTTCATTCAAATTTGAATCCTTTCAATTATGGTTATTATTTTAAATTATTTTATTACTTTTTTCTTTTAGTTCATCGACTAGAGATCAGACCTTCAACCTTAAGAAAGATAATAAATGTTTCATCTACTTGATTCACTTTTGACTAATCTACTTGATTCACTTTTGACTAATTTGAATAATCTGAAGAAATTTGTAATATATCAATGCATTGTGTGTATATTATTTTTTATATATAATATTGAATCCATCTTTTTTTTTTTTTTGGTTCTACATATATTGTCATTAAACAAGTTGGCACATTCTATTCTAACATGGTTATTAATATCATTTAAAAAAAAACATGGTTATTAATATTGTTTCATGATATTTCTTGAAAATTCAAATTCTCGTCCATAATTATTAAGGTTGTATTCTATTAAAAAACATCATCTAATGAAATCTTAAATTTGAAGGAAGATGAAAGATAACGCAACTTACAAAAATTTCTCAGGAAGAAAATGCAAGAAAACTATTTTGAAAGTCCAACTTTGACCAGAATTCAAGTCATGATATGCAAGATGGTCAAATTTGATAGATCAAAACTGAAAAGTAAACAAAGTTCAAACTTCAAAGTTGTATTTAAAAAATAATAATAATAAATAAAATAATAAATAAATAATAAAAATAATAATAAAAAAATAAAAAAAAAAAAAAAAAAAAAAAAAAAAAAAAAAAAAAAACCTAAGCAGCTGCCTTATATATATATATATATATATATAATTTTTACAAGTAGTGTAGATGTTCCTTCTTTTGTACAGTTTAACACACCTTAGGCCTAAATCAGCCAAGTAGCTATAATAAGCAAATTAACAAAACCAACTTAAATGAACAATCATAACCTGAACATCAAAACTACATTCTTCTTGTTCTCTGTTCTTAGAGAGGAAACTAACTAAATACAATAACTAGAAGCACTTCCATTCAACTGTTCTTGCATCAATGGCAGACAAACTAGTTTCCCTCCTTTGGAGCATTGATCAAGACCTACACTTGAATTCCGATAATTACAGAAAAATGTCTCGAGTCGAACTTTTACAGCCGAGATCATGAGTAGAACCAGAACTGGATCCTGATTCCTCAGCAAGCCATTCAACTAAAGGACATGACCATGTCGGTTGACGTATATGGCTATTTCGACTCCGGAATCTGAGAAAATCGAGTGTAACATATATATCAATCCAAATGAAATGGAGAACAAATATTATAGATGCTTATGCATAGTTTTTAGTATCAAATGAAGTGAAAGTTTACCTAATAAATTCTTCGGCGTTTAAATCTTTCTGTCGTGCCTGTTGTAAGGAGATGCCGACCCTGAAGAAAAACTGGAAACTGGTTTTTTCACAAACGGGTGATTTAAAAGATCGGCAGCAGTAGGACGATCTTTCGGATTAACTTGTAGGCACTGCCGGATGAAATCCTGTGCATCTTTTGCGAGAGACTCGGGAACTGCAGGTGGTACGCCTTTTCCGATCTTAAATAGTGCCTGCATATGCTGAATTCAAAAGATAGCAGTTTTAGAACCATATAAATAAAAGCCATGCAGCCATGATGTCTCCTACCATAACAAACAATAATAGTTTGATAATCACTGATAGACAAATTAAGAGCTGGGCTGCAAGTTACTAAACCCCTTCAAACCATTAATCATGTATCATCTCAGTTTCAATACAAGCTGTGGACTTTGACAACAAAAACAACGCTTATAGATGGAGGAGAATAAACATAGCACGTACACTTTCGAATTCCGAGTATGGAAGCTTTCGAGTTAACATTTCCAATACTGTGCACCCAAGGCTCCAGATATCGGCCGGAAGACCGTATCCTTGGCCCTTCCCATTAACCACCTGCACAAATCACGGCACTGCTGGTGAGAAATTTTTTTCGTAAAAGCTAAAAAAGAACAATATACTTGATTCATTTTCTTGACTATAAGGAAGAAGGCAAACCTCAGGTGCCATCCAGAACGCAGTTCCCTTGCAAGATTTAACATCATTAACTTTTGTTGCCTGAGGAGAATAAGACGGTTTTGAGCAAAGAAACTCACAGAACCAAGAAGGCGAAAAACAGAAATAATAAAATGGATCAAGGTGAAACCTTCGCCAAACCAAAATCCGCAAGCTTCACAGATCCATTCACATCCACCAATATATTAGCACATTTAATATCCCTTTATGGAAAAAAAAAATGAAAGAATCAAAACAAGAAACAAGAGACAATTATCTATTAAGAGGGGAAATGGGGGGGAAAAGGTGCACGTGGGAGAAAAACAAGAGCTAGATCAATAAATATGATGTTTTCCTTCAATAAAAAAAATTATATAATAATAAATAAATAAATAAAAACTCATATGAAATTGTTGTCCAGACTTTTTTGAAACGTATGCTTTTAACATTTTAACAGGAACAACAGAGGAATTTTTCATGTAATCTCCGAAAGAAAATGACAGAAGAATTTTACAGTTTTTTAATAGAGGGCTTGGTATATTTGCTGCATATGCTTTAAGAATCCTATATATATATATATATATATATATATAGATATAGATATATAATGAAGAACTGAGAATATATTGAAGAGCAAGCCATACAAAAGGAAGAGATGAGATATCCCCACAAGACCAAAGGGTTATAAAAACGAGGTCCTTGGTCAAGGTATATACAATGTCATAAATACAAAGAATCATCATGATTTACCCCATAAGACCATAGGTACATAACATTGGACCATTGCCTATTCTCTTACACCCCTCAATTCCCCAAAAATGTTCAACTTCCTCCTATAAGAGCATTAAGTAAAGGTTTTAATTATTTCAGAAAAAGTTAAGAATGTTATTGGACAAAGAAATCTATAAAGGATGGTTATGTTATGCTGTTGTACAGACTCTAAATTTCCAAAAATAATTTAAAAAATAGTAGCTAGAAAGGGATGTTAAGAATACTGTTGAATTAAATATATTCCAGAAGGAATTTAAACAGTTTTTTCTTTAATATAGGAAACAGAGACCATTTCATTGATATGATTCTAGAAGGAATCATTCCTAAATTTCAAAAGAAATTTAAGGCCTGTTTGATAACCATTTGGTTTTTGAAAATTATGCTTATTTTCCACAATTTCTTTACAATTGTTTTCATCATTCTTATCATTCTTAAGGAAGCATTTGAATTCTATTTTTAAAATCCACATTTTTTTATTTTCAAAACTTGGCTTGCATTTTGAAAACATTTTTAAAAAGTAGATAACGAAACAAATAAACCCATCATAAGCTTCATTTTTAAAAGCCAAAAACCAAAAACTAAATGGTTAATCAATGGAGATGGAACCTAAACTGTAGAAAGATTGACTTCAGCTTCTTCCAAAATGATCAAGTGAACACCAAATGATGGTAAAAATTAGAGGGTGCAAGAAATGGTGAAAAAATAATCTATTTTATGATCAGGAAATCACATGGGATGAACACGAAACATAAGGAAAATTTCATTAGGAAACCAAAAAAATAGTAGCATGGACTTGACAACCGAGAAGATGACCCCCTTCCTTTCCATCCACAGCAACAGTATTAAATATGAACACATTGGAAACAGACAGATCCAGAGAAGTCTCAGACTACTAACATATTAAGATCTAATGATATGTGTAACTCGTTCAAACCATAGACTGAGACAAGAAACTACAAAAATTTTCACATATCAATGACCAGTATAGGTAAGTGGTAAATAGGATAGGATGTCGAACAACTTCATTCACTGGTACAATTTATAATCAATAACATAATAGATTCATTTGAATACCTGTGAATCACATTTTGGTCATGAAGATACTTTAAACCAGACAGGATCTGCCTTGTATAGGCAGCAACAATGGAATCCATAAGTTGAATCCTCTGATATAGATGCATAAGGGAGCCTTGAGATACAAGCTCAAGAAAAATATAGAGTTTTGAACCATCCTGCAAATAAGAATCAAATAAAGTATTAACCATTGAATATATGAAAATTTTAATAGTCGAGTAGCCAAAAGGTAAAATGATTAGGAAACGAGAGTAAATTAATTGCTCAATTAGCTAAAATTGATGAATGAAATTTTAGATAGCCATGCAAGGATCCACGATATGGCCTGATCTTAAAGCTCAAATCTAAAAGAAAGCATGAAAGTTGATTCGATAATGTGTGTCCAACATGTGATTTCATTTTCCAGTCATGACAAGACATTCTACAAACTCAGCACATCAATGCATCTACCAACGTACTTCCAATAAGATGGAAAATTAAAATAGCACAAGGTCGGACAATTGGCATGTCAAGCTAGTATAACAAACCACCTTACACATGCTGGCAGAAGAAAAGGCATCAAATAATGAAGTAGCCATCAAGGTAAAACTTGTATGTTGACGTTTAGTTCATGATAGGCAAGTAACTTTTAAATTTGGACTTTACATGTTATGTTGTGTGTGTGAACTCAGGTGCATTGAGAAGCATATATCGCTATACATACAGTAAAAGGCAAGTTTTATGTAAACCAAAAATATTGCATTGAATAAACTAGGGTTCAGACAAGTTTGGAAAGAATTGTAGAAACTAAACTTCAGCCACTGAAAGATAAATTATATTGAATTACATGAGGCTTTTTGAAACATACAAAAACTCATAGGAGATCATGGGCTTAACATAATGGCCAAAGAAGATGCAAAGTAAAGGGTGAAATCATGGTGAAAAGGAAAACAAAGAAAACATAAGATCACGGTGCAAATAACAATTCAGGCAAAGCTTGGAATTCGTTTCTGATTCAGGGGCAACTAACATTGATTTGAACTCTGCATATCCTTTGTGTATACTCACTGTAATTAAAAATGTATTAGATTATCAAAGAGGCAGGAGGAAGATTAGTATTCGAGGAAATGGATTTCATTTCAAATGAATAATATGCTAAAAAGACTACAACCAAGATACTTTAGTCCCTATAGAGGGTTAGAAAGAAATTAGAACTTAATTAACTAAAACAATTAAGCACATCTTTTTCGAACCACTCAAAGATGATTTCAAATGCAAATGCCTAATATTTTCAAATGAAGAATATGCTAAAAGATTACAAACAAGGTACTTCATTTTTTGAACCACCCCAAGGTGATTTCAAATGCTAATAACTTCAATTGTTCAGGATGGAGAAGGCTAATACCGTATCTGTGCCGTAGTACTGAACTATGTTCTCGTGCTCAAACTCACTTAGAAGAGCTATCTCCTGGAAGACAAGGCAAATGAAGAAGTGAGAAAAGCAGATTAAGAACAAGAGATTATTAAGGCTTCACTAGGAAAAGACTGATCAGAATTTCAGAGCATAACAAACGACTTTACAGCATAACAAAAGATATTATCGTGAATAAGTGTAAATCACCTGCTGAAGCTGATAGATACTTTGTCTTCCCTGACTATCTTCATCGAGCAGTGAAACTTCCTTGACTGCAAAAAATATCCCTTCCCTGCAGAAGAGAAACAAAATCAGGTGTTGAAATTAATACTAAAGCTTTCTGATCAAGATTTGCTACGAAACTGAGATGAATTTTCCGACTAAACGAAAATCAAGATTGGGTTTAAGATGAGTCCCCTTCCTATTAACAAAAGGGTATCAGCCACAGGAAGATTTTGGCTACAAAAACCATTGTCTATCAAGTTCCAAGGAGCAACTGACGCAGACTGATAAATCGAGCAAGGCAAAATTTCTCCTATCTTCAAGTACCCGAGCGAAAACGAAATTTACAGATAAAAATAAGCTAAGAGAAAGAGAAACATAACGTACTCTGAAATTGCTTCGTATACTGATCCAAATGAACCGTGCCCTAGAGCCCTACCCTTTATCCAAGATGTGATGATGGGTTTACTTCTCATATTAGGTGAAATATTTGCAGGCTCCGTGGTACTGCTCGAACAATCGTCATCATTCGAGGTTGAGAAGGAACCCCAAGACCCAATGAGCGAGTTCCCCGCAGGCCTGACAATATTCCCCTCTCCTTCTCCTTCAACCAAAGGTTCGATTCGTTCTCGAACTTCATCCTCATTTTCATCGTCAACTAAAGGAGCAAAAGATTTCAGAATGTCCCAAGTCGAGCAAGTAGTATCGAAATCCGGAACCCGCATGACCGGCGGCGGCTTGAGGAAGGGAGGCCGCGCACCATTGATTCCACTTCTCGAGCTACATCCGGTAGCAGTAGCCATACGGCGTTCATTCAAGTCGAGATCAGTCTTGGGCGTAGATTGCTCGACGCTAATTCGAACCGAATCCTTAACCCTCCGGCACAATTCATCATCCACTGCTTTATCTTCCTTCTCCTTATTAACCTCCTCGCTCTTCGGGCTATCCATAGGGTACAACCTCGACTTCGGTAGAAGCTCGGACGATGAACGAACCTTTCTGGCCTCCCAAGCCTCCATCGGAATAGCAAAGTCTTCAGGACCCGTTAACCCCAAAGTCCGACATATGAGATCAACTTCACCTTCAAGCCCTTTAATCCGGAAGCTGGAGGGATCCAGCGTCTCCATGGAACGAGTATAAAGAGAGCCAGAAAAATCTTCGAGCGAAGAAGACGAGGACCCAGCGTCGTAATCGATGTTCTTGGCCGCATTAACTCGGCCAAGCTTGGGTTTCCCAGCAACTTTCCTCGAATCCATGGCTTTTCGTCTGTACCTAGGAGAGAAAAACTGAGGCAGATGATGCATCGAGACTCAAGCCCATTAAACTATCCCACCGGCGACGGCAAGAAGAATTCCCCGATCAAATCACCACCACCCCACAAGGAAATTAACGAGCTTTGAAGGAAAAACTCTGTAGATTGTTGGAAATCGGAATTGGAAATGGAATTAGCCTCCAAGTTTGAGGAAAGGAAGCTGGGAAAAGGGTTTGAAAGAAAGGGTAAAGATGGACTGAATTGGACTGGTAAACGCCGGAGAGAGAGAGAGAGAGAGAGAGGAAAACGCGGTGCTACGTGGATGTAGAAGTAGCCGAAACAACAGCCGAGCCGACGGCGATTGGCTGGCGAATGGGATTGGGAATTTGGAGGGGCCTCCCTTTTGTTGCTTGTCGGATACCGAGTCCAGTATATTTCTTCTTACTCTCGCTGACGCATCCCCTTACTCCACCAGCTTACGATCATTTTGATTTTGATTTTTCTTTTTTAATTTCCATTTCCAAATGGGTGAAGTTCGATGAATTCGAAATTGAACTACCTTCTTTTTTTCACCGTCGTCTCATAATCATCTCTCTTTTCAAATTCAAACCCCACTTTAGCCACTCCCCCCACACACTCACACGCTCACACACCAACTTTTCTTTTTGCTTCCTCACGTTTTCCTCGGTATAAATTATTCTCGTTAAAAAAAAGCCATATTTTTTTTTTCTCATTTAGACTGAGGATTTCATCCATCCCTCCTTTAATCATTAGTATTGTTATAGGTTATTTTAGATCAGTTAAAGTGGCCAAAAGGTCGGGCCATGACCGACCGAGGCCGACCACTCAGCCAGTTTGCGCGAGCCGAGTCCTTCCGCCTCCGTTCAGTCCCTACTACCTCGGTATGCCCCAGTTCCACCTGGTTCAGCCCGAAACGTCTCCGAATTCCTAAAATTCCTAGGAGTATGAGCAGGTATTTAAACCCTCTTCAGATGGAGAGGGGATCCCGAGCTTTATTCTCGACTCTTCCCTCTTACTCTCCTGCTCTCCTCTTTCCGCTTTCTGACTTAAGCATCGAAGGTGGTGTGGCAAGCACCACACCGGTGTGCAGGTTTTCTGTTTTGCAGGTCACGTCTTCCCCCCTCACAAATAAATTTACCGTTGGTGGCACGTGAAGGTCAGGTGAGTTCATCCGGACCAATTTGACCATCAACAAGTATAATCTTTATATCAGTTGAGTTATGATCATGATGACTAAAAAAAGTCATGTTTCTTCCTTAAACTTTCCCGTTTTAATTTGTGGTTTAATCGGATTTGATATTTCTAGTTTGAATTATTACTTCAATCCTTTTAGTACAGTCAAGGTAGGGTATAAGAATTTGAACATCTAACTAAAAAAAGAATTACATGTCAATTACTATTAATCTAGACTCGTTATTTATTAGTTTTTCCTAATCTTTTGGATAATTTTCAACAAAGTTGTAATTTTTTTTATATGTTAACGATTCTCACTTAAATCATCTCCTAAATAAATTTTGATAAGTTATTACATTATTGTTTTACTGACATATTTCAAGCAATTGGCATGCTACTTACAACATAAAAAACTTAATTTGTGCACTAGCAAAATCCAGCTTCAATAAAATCCATTATTCTAAGTGGCATGTTCTATGAACATACTCATATATCCAAATGCATTCAAACGATTAATGATTATATAACATTTCCCTTTTCTATTAACAACTTTATATGCCAACATGAACTCGGTAAAGTTGGTTTGATACAAAAAGTTGAAAGTGGAAAGATTTGAATCAGAGACTACTTGGTCAACCATATAAATTTGTTGTCAGTTGAGTTATGATCGTGTTGGCATACTTTACAATCAAATGTTGGTTTGATACAAAAAAATCTAAATTTTTTTTTTTTATAGAAAGGAACTCGGTAAAGTTGTTATTTTTTAAAATAAATAATTAGATAGAAAATGGTAAAGTTGTTGTTCAACACCTTTAATTATATGTAATAATTTCACACTCAAGCCAACTTACAAAATGTTACTTTGACTATATTTTTTAATCATAAATTATTTCAGTTTTAAACGTTTAACACGGAGTCAATATTTTTGTTATGCTGTCCATGAGAGTTTAGTTCAACTGGCATAAAGTTGTAATGACCATGAGATCTGTCCAACCCCACATATTGTAAAAAAGAAAAAAAAATCTGTTATGATATGTTGTCAATATATATATATATAGACACATATATATTTCTATTATGCTTAAGAAAAATATTGACAGGAGTAGATTTTGCGCATTGGTTTTTTCCCTTTTGTTTAAAGTCATTTTTGGTCCCTAAACTTTCATGAAAGTAACAATTTGATCCATGAACTTTGATTTGTAACGATTTAGTCCTTGTACTTTCAATCTTGTAACAATTTAGTCTCTAAACTTTAATAACTTACAATTAAGTCTCCGTA
Source organism: Luffa acutangula (assembly GCA_036850905.1). Lineage (NCBI taxonomy): Eukaryota > Viridiplantae > Streptophyta > Magnoliopsida > Cucurbitales > Cucurbitaceae > Luffa > Luffa acutangula. The sequence goes on from CM072094.1 coordinate 44,449,336, forward strand.
CTTTCAAATTTGTGACAATTTAGTCCCTATACTTTCAAATTTGTAACAATTTAATCATTGTCATTAAAAAATTCATCAAAATTAAATGTCGATTTTTATTATTTAATGATCAAACTTTGTAGCTTATAAACATATTGTGTCTTAAATAAGTTTATTAATCTATCTACATATGAAATTTCATTAAATCTTTACATTAATTTTTCATCATAGGGACTAAAATTGTTACAAATTTGATAGTATATAGACTAAATTGTCACTTATTAAAGTTCATGGACTAAATTGTTACAAAATTGAAAGCACAGAGATCAAATCATTACAAAATTGAAAGTACAAGGACCAAATCGTTACAAATCAAAGCTCATGGACAAAATTGTTACTTTCATGAAAGTTCAGGGATCAAAAGTAAATTTTAACCTTTCTCTTTAGGAAAAAAACATATTTATTTGTTTACATGTCAATCTCCAATTTTTTTATTTTATTTTTTTTGCCAAAGCGAGCATAGCTCCGCCGCAATTGACATGTACCCTCGACCAAGAGGTCGTCAAGGTCAAAGGTAACAGTAACTGACATATACCCTCAACCAAGAGTTAGAGGTTCGAATTATCTACTCTCAAATGTCAAAAAAAAAATCTCACTAATTTTGAGCATTGCCTTTTTTTACAACATTTGGAGGTGGGGGAATTCGAACGGCACATCTCTTAGTCACTAGTACAGGTAGTTTTATGTTAGTTAAGTTGCTCAAGTTGGCGTTGGATTAGTTTTGTTGTAAACATCAGCCAAACACAGAGTCCTAACTATCCCTACTCAACCGAGAATATGTCGATGATATAATTATAGCCAAGTGGGCGGCTTTATTATAACTTCCAAAGGATAATGACTGCTTTGCACATAATCCATCTCATTTAAAATTCTTCACTAATTCTTCCCAGATAGTAATAGCATTTTTGTTATCCCGACAAGAATTGGAGTAAAAAAGTGTGTTAGGGAGAAAAACCTTCCAAATTATCCTACAGAACTTACAACTCCACATCACATGACTCGTGTTTTCCTTTCTTGATCTGCAAAAAAGACAAAAGGGATTAGCATCTATGTCTTTCGCTAATAGACTTTCTTTCGTAGGAATTGACATTATTAATCATTCTCCACACTTTCATTTTAGCCCTTGGAATAATTTTCAAGTTCCATAGCTTTATCGAAATGGATGTGACTCTCCATTTGTCTGATATCGAACCTTGGTCTTTGGAAGCAAGTCTTGAGACTAGATGATAAATATATTTAACAGAGAAGATTCCTTTCAACTCCTCGCTTCAAATGTTTTCGTCTCCGGTTTTTAACCCTGTTTTCCTCTAAAAACCTCCGAGGTATACGTCTATTGTATGTGAAGCTAAGTCAAGTGTGTTGATCATATGATAAGAAAAGTTATAATAAAATAAGTTCTAGAAAGATCATATGATTAACACTATTGGGCTATGTGTGTTTGTTTTGGTGCATGCCCAAAAAGGACGGTGCATTGTCCAGGTTTGCTTTCTTTTTATTTTTATTTTTATTTTCTTTCTTTTTTTTTTTTTAATTTAGGAATTAGCTACCAACTAACTATCTCCCACTTTGAATAAAAAAAATAATAATAAATAAAAATGAAATATATATATATTAAAAAAAAAAAAAAAACTCCCACTTTCGAGTGATGACCCTTTTTCCAAAGTCAATAAAACACACACATACTACTACTGTGAGCTTATCCGCTGTACCACTCTTGTCTCTTACAATACTAAATAAACCCCCTCTTTGCCGGTGCTCTAATTTTCTTTTTTTTTTTCTTTTTTTTTTTTAAATGTTTACAACAATTTTATAAATTTATAAACTTCGAGTTGAATTACAAGTTTAGTCATAAAAGTGTATCTTAATTTTAAATCTTGTGTCGAATAGATTTCTAAATTTTAAACTTTTATAATAGATTATTGAAATTTCAATTATGTATCTTATGAGTCTCTGTTGTATTTGTCGTACCCAATATTTGATTTTGTATCTAGTGTGTTTGTGAGTTTTGAAAAAAAAAATGTTAAATATGATTGGGATAAATAGGACACAAAATTAAAAGTTTGTAGATTTATTAAACATTTAAAAAAACGTGAAAATCTTTAATTGTGATCTTTAAATTAAACGACTAAACTTGTAATTCAACTAAAATTACGCATATATTAACTTTGAAAATTACTCTACTTTTAAAAATTTATAATAAATTCACTATGTATTTATTGACTGTATTTTAAGAATACATTGAATGTTTTTTAATTTTTAGTTTTGTATCCAATAGATCTATAACACCTAACTACACCACTAAATATTTTAAGTTATTTAAAATCAACCCATCAATTTTTTTTTTTTCTTTTGAATACAACCCATCAAACAATTTTCAAAGAACATGATTAGCATCCAAATGTAATTTTTAAACTACAAATTTAACCACGTATATCTACTAGACATAAAAATATTAGTTGAAAGGTCTATTAAAATTCATTTAAATACTATTAAGGGTCCGTTTGGAATACATTTTAATTTAAATGTTTTTCAAGAATGCATTTTTTAAAAAAACATTTTGTACAAAAACTTTTTAGAATTTAAACACTCATATGTTTGGTTGCATTTTTCTTATAGGTGTTTTCATACCCAAGTTATTGTATATTAATGACTATTTTCAAAAAAGTTGGTTTCAAGTGTTTCTCTCAAAATGGTTTATTTATCAATCTCATTTTCTAATAAGTATTTTTTAGTGATTGTCAAACACTAGAAATTTTTTCAAAATTAATCACTTGAAAAGTTAAACCAAACACAACCTAAATAGATTCAATCATAAAAGTTTAGGTCTCATTTGTAACCATTTGGTTTTTCAAGATTATGTTTGTTTTCTCTCAATTTCCTTAACATGATTTTCGTTTTTTTTTTTTTTTAGTTTTTAAAAACATGGAAAGAATGTGAATAAAAAAAAAATAATAAATTTAAAGATGAGAGTAGCATATAAGCTTATAAATAAACCATTTAAAAAAAAAAACAGAAAATCAAATGGTTATTAAATATTATCGCAATATTAAATGTCTGCAATATAATAATTTAATTTTGATTCTGAAGAAAATCTCGCATGCATATAAAGAATTTGTTTGATTTTGTTCATATTTCATCGACATGGAATTGAATGGTTCATATTAACAACAATTATCACTATCTCACGGAATTTTGAAGAATTTATTTAATTTAATTTAATATCTAATACGGAAAATCCAGGCTTCCAGCAAGGTCGTGCGTCCTTTAAAAAACTAATAAAACGGTACGGAAAATAGACACATGCATTCAATTGGAAACGGGGCCTAAAATCATGGTGGCGCAAACGAGAATTGTTCAAAGTTGTTAATTATTTATAACAAATAGACAGATTTATTTCATATTGCATTTTAAATTCCAGGAGTTTTAAACTTTAAATTATTATTATTATTATTTTGTCCAAAAAAACATATATTATTATTATTTGTTAATATTTTGGTATCACTACTTTGAATTTCATTACATTTCAGCCATTGTAATATTTCAAATGTTCCAATTTAATTCATATACTTTCAATAAATCTTAAAATTAGTCTTTATCGAACTTTGCAAAACAATAATATTACAATGCAATAGAGAACAAAAAAAAAAAAAAAAAAATACAATGTGAATATGTTTTAAAAATATGCATGGAGAGAAAGTTGATAGAGACTAAGTATTTTTTAGAAAATTTAACCACCGAGCACTGACTAAATATGACTAATTTTAAGATTTATTAAAAATATGAAGACAAAATTTGGACACTTTTGAAAGTACATCTATTGAAATAAAACAAGTTTCGAAGTATGAGGGCCAAAATAATATTTTAGCCTTCTAGTTTCTTCAGTTCAACAACATATAGAAGTGAGAGGATTTCAATCTCCATCCTCTTAAACAATGACATATGTATTAATTAGTTGAACTAATCAAACTTTCATACGTGTTTCATTTCAACTTTTAAAAAGTTGAGAAAAAACATCATTCTTTTAATTGTAGCAAATTACATACCCTTCCTAGAATTAGGAAATCACTACCAATAAACATTATATTGTCTTTTTTTTTTTTTTTTTGATAACATTAACCTTTCATTGTAAGCAAGCAGATTGCCCAACGACAAAACCAATACAATCGACAGTCGGAAGGGAACAAAAACTCTACACATTGAGAGGCATCATCCTTCCAAGCCAGACAAAACACTCTCCTTTTTCTGGCGAGTATGCGATGAGAGCGCCAAGCCACCAGTTAGTAGATGTCATTTGGATTCAGCTAGCTCTCCAAACCTCCATCCTTTTGCGTCCTAGATAAATATGAAATGTTCCATGTAGGTTTGTGGCCTTAGGCTCACCACCTGTAACAGAACACCCGAACAAACCATCTTAAAACATCAAAGAGATAAGCAGCTTAGATAGAAAAAACCCAAACCCCTATCACCCCTAACCTAATCTCATCAATCCACATGTAACCCATACCCCCTGAACGAAATACCAATAGCAGATTCTAGGGGGGTTGCAAAAATACTCACTATCCTGGACGACATCTACTCAAACTTTAGCCTAAGAGAAGTTATCACAACTAGTAAAATATGGACACAGATCAAAGCTTCCAAGAAAAACTCGCGTGTGTGTGTGATTAGCCAACCTAAAGGAGTCTCTAATGGCCCAGCAACAGATTTATGGGATCCTCCACCTATCTTCCCCCTACACTGGCAACTAAGGTTTCGCAAGGGAGACCGACTGGCGCAGATTTAGAAAGCTATCTCAAAACCCAGGAACCAGAAAAGGATTCACTTTCCTTTCCCTTATCCTAATGCACACTGATGCTACAATCAAGGGCACTAGCTTTCACACTACAGTGCAGGGACCCCTAACCCAGGCTACAGCCCTTGGTTGGCCTAACTGAACACACTGAAAGGTAGCTCTTTTTACCCTATGCTTATAAGTAATCAGAGACACATAACAAGCTTTTAGGAAAACAAACAGTGTGCATGTACTTTCCCCAAAAGGAGACCCCCAAGCCCCAAATCACTCATGCTTTTCATTTCTTTTCTTTCTTTTTCGCATTTTCGCTTTTCCATTTCTTCCTTCTTTTTGCATTTTCGCTTTTCCATTTCTTTTCCCTTTCTTTTCTTTTATTCCTTTTTCAAAGCCTCTCAATTCCCCAAAGGCCAAGACAACAAACCAAAACTACAAAGATCAGATACTCCCTAGCGAAAACCTTACCCCTATCGGAGTGACAACAGACTTATGAACCCCATAAAGCCGGTCTAGGCCTTCAAACCTACATAAAGGAAGGCCAAGTGCTCAAAAAGTGCAAGACATTCAGAAAGCAACAGACTGGCCCCAAAATTATGCTAGCAAGCTAAAACCTCACCTATACACCAAAGAAAGAGTATGCGAGTACTCAACAGCAATATCATGACTCAAAACCCCGAACCCAGAACTCAGCCATTAGACTTCACCACGACTTCCATTAATCCCATAAAACAAAAGGCCCACCACTCAGATGCATGACCCCCAGCCAAAATTCATGAAAAACACATAAATAAACATGAATTAATAATGTCCTTGTGCTCATATGCAAACATCGTCAGTCTAATATTCACTAGCATGCAGGCAACAACTCAAAACCCCCATGACCATAGATCATTGATCCAAAATTTGAATGAATCATTTTGTCATTACTTTAACAGTGGTTGAACTTAATATACTCGTTTTGTAAATTTGGAAGTATATTGGCAACAATCATAGTAGTTGATAAGAGATTTAAAATAAATTGTAAAATCTTTTATAATCAAGGGATGGTTTGGTTTAGGTTTACCATTTTTTTAGTTTCAACCATAGATCATTGATCCAAAATTTGAATGAATCATTTCTTGAAGCAAATGTAGTTACAAACCCCAGCTGGGTTTTTTTTTTTTTTTAATTATTTTTTTCACACAATATTTTAATCACGAACTTTAACTTTAAATCATGTTATTTTTTTAATATTTTGATGCAAGATATTAGATAATTTGTATAGTTTAATGGTTAATTTTAGATTAATTAGTATTTTAGACACAATTAATTATTTACTTATTTTATTATAAGACTATAATTATCATTTTTTAGAATTGTAATAGTGTTTTTTAAATATTATATTGTTGAATAGAACTTTGTTCTTAGAGAGTGTTCTCTCAATTTTATAGATGAATTTTTCTTATTTAGTCACATATCTACTCAAATCACAAATCCGTTGCGTCATATTTTATATGTTTGGTTAACACTTATTATGAAACATATAAACATGACATTTATTTATTGAAAGTTGGATGAAGCAACATAATCTAAAAACTCATTGATGCCAAGCAACATCAATAAATCCAATTTTGTTCTTCATAGTCAATCTAAGAAGCATCACATGATGCCAAGCAGTGTAGTTTGTTTCAGTAAGGGGATCTGAGACAGAATCAAGCTAGTGCTTTCATAATGATGCAAGAAATAAGGATTTGTGTATTGTTCAACGAAGGAAGGATTAGTTGACTGAACAGCAGGCGAAGAAACAACGGGATTGGTATCGTCAGCCATGGAGAAGCAAGATAGAAGACTCTCAGAGAAAATTGAAGAAATGTACTACTGATACCATATTAAGAAAGTGAGAGTAAATAACACTTGCTTAATCTTTATTGATAGGTAGCAAGGTATAAATAACCAAGTCAAAGTCAGTTAAACAGTTGTTAACAAACAAAACTGATAAACTGATTACTAACTAATTAATCTCTAATACATTTATTTATTGAAAGTTGGATGAAGCAACCTAACCTAAAAACTGAATGAATATATTTTTCACAACAATTTGAGTGACAAAATTCAAGAACTAAAAATACATTTGCAATATAAAAATATAATTCATTTCAAAATAGTTACTCTTACTCCTCTGTTTGACTAAATCAAATCAAAAGAAAAATAAAAGAAAAAAAAAATGAATAGAATCATCTATTTCATTTAATGAGAATATGACACCATGTTTTTTTTTTTTTTTTTTTTTTTTTAGAAGACCATGTTTTTTCTTAATCAACACTTTTTTTTTTAAGATACAAAAAAAATCTATTAAAATGAGTAGTTTAAGACTCATAAATGTCTCGTTAAGTACAAAACTAAAATTAGAATTGGCTATCTAAGAGGCAATCCTCAACGTAGTTTATTGAAATCTTCTTTGAAAATAAGTTTTAAAAATGTTTAATTTTTTCTCTTACAAGATTTATACAAACTACGATATTTATTGATTTTTCCTCTTAAAATTGAGTATTTATTGATCAAATTAACAACATAAATAGACCACTTATGTTGACCGAGAGCAGAGCAGGCCCATTTAGAAGGAGACGAGACGCGGTTTTTGTAATTAAGTCCTTTTGCATTTTTTTTCAAAAAAAAAAAAAAAAAAGTCCTTTTGCATTTGGTGTTAAAGTAGGAATATCAAATCTTTGGGAACCCCATTTTTAATTATTGGAATTAGTGTGGCAATATTTGTAAATATCTAACATCCTTTTGCTCTGTACAAAAAAAAATATATATATATATCCTTTTTCAGAAAAATAATAAAAAAAAATCTCATTTTCTTTTTTCCCTTTTACTTTTGTTTTGGAAATTTCGCAAACTGCTTTATTGTGGAAAATAGTACCTTCTGGGAATCGTGGCTGACAGCGACAAATCTAAAATGTCAATGAAATTAATCGAAAAAAATAAGAAGGAAGGAAAAATGTGGATGAAATAGTAATAAATAATAATTACGTTTCATTTTTTTAATTTTATCATCTCTAATTTCTATTAGAAATGCTAAATGTTAAGAGATTGATTTCCATGACGTTTTTAATTTCATATGAATTGTTCTAAATCGTCAAGTTTGACTCTTGATCCATGTCAATTTAACTGTCCATTAAGGGAAAACAAATTATATATTTATATTACATATATAAAGTGATGCAATGATACCAGAGTATGGATTTATCATTTAAATTAGGAAACACGTTTCTCGAAGAACAAAATATTTTACCTAAAGAATAACTCAACTCTTTTAAAACTAATGCAAATAAAATAATAAATAAATGATTTAGCTGTTTTATTAAAGTGATCTATTATTTACCTAATGAAACTATATTTGCTAGTTCACTTTTTCAATCCATTTTAATGCTACTTAATCACAATTTTAGCTATCTAAGCCCTATCATTGCAAAGCAAAGCTCAAAAGCTAAACATTAATAAAATTTATATATTAAAAAAAACAACAACAAAAAAAGCTAAACCCTTTCAACTAAGAAACAAAGTATGATTATTTTGTTCATCTCATCCACCAAATGGCCTATAGAATGCAAAGTAGCTCATTAGTGACACTATTTCTTGCCTTCAATAGCCACAAAAAGTATCTCTTTCTAATTCAATATGTCCCAAAAAGAAAAAAAAAAAAACTTTGTACTCTTCAACATAATGGAACAAGTCTGAAACCAAATATACTTTTTATTCGATTTATTGAAGTTAGAGACATTTTTTTCTTTGATTGAACTAAATTTACTTTAAAGATAATTCAAAGCTTAAAAGGAAAAATATTTTTTCCATTTTTCTTATTTTTTCAAAAGGAAAGATGAAGTTGGAGTTAAAGATTCTCACAAACATTGTTTATATATTGAAAAACACAAAAACATTATAAATTAAAACTTAGACGGCTGAAAAAGTGATAATTTCTATTGGCCATTTTCATAATTTCTTCGAACGCAATAATATACATAGTGTGTATGGCACAAAAGTCTCTTGTATGGTAAAAAAAAAGTATGAACTTTCTACCCAAGTTCAAATTGACCTTCAATCTCCATTTTTCTTTAGATTCGACCCACAGACCTCTTTGTTATTAGTACAATTTTATGCCAGTTGAACTATACTCTTCTTAGCTCAATCTCCAATTTTACACAATCCACTATGAAGTTAATATATCTTCAAAACTAAATTAGAAAATTGTCTATAAATACATAAACTCTTCTTAAAAAAAACATAAACTCGACATTAGAAAAACCCAAATTGAAAAAAAAATATATCACTATGACCAAAAGAACAAACTAAGTATTCAAATAAATAATTTAGGAAAAAATACACTTTTGGTCCCTGAGGTTTGGGTTAAGTGACAGTTTGGTCCCTGAGTTTTTAAACTCAACAAAAATACCCCTTAGGTTTGAAATAAGGAGCATTTTGGTTTATGCCGTCAATTTTTCTGTTAAATCTTAACTGTTGCTGACCGGACTCTATGATTTTAATAAAAAAAAAAAATTCTAATTTTTTAAAATAAAATAGTAATAAATTAAATAAAATATATTTTGTATTATTATTTTTATTTCTTTTTCCCCCTCTTTTCCTCTTCCTCTTCCTCTTCTACTTCTTCAACCATCGACCGCAGTCCGTTGACAGCGCCAGCGACCGGTGGCTTTTTTTTTTTTTTTTTTTTTTTAATCTTCTCTTCTCTTTCCCTTCTCTTCTTCCTTCCTTCTTCTGTTTTTTTTTTTAAAAAAAAAAAGCAGAATGTAACGGGGAGGGAGGGAGGGACCTCCCTCCCGCGTTTCCGGCGCCGGAGTCGAACTAAAAAAGTATGAAGACAATAAAAGTTAGCCGTTAACGACCACCAATAGCCCAGTGCAACTACTTGAATTCTTTAAACACCCAAAAACGGTAAAAACACAATTTGAAGGAACTCATTGTTGGAGATATGCTCAAATAAGAACTGAGTTACACTAGCAAACTAATTACATCTTAACCGGATACTAACAATTACAGTGGAAATAACAATACAAACACTGTATATATGACAAATGTTGCGAATATATTGACAATAAATAGTCGAGGCACGCTTACAAAGCGCTGTCCTGAAGACAATTATTCGCTCTGCACGGGTTGCTAGCAGACTAAAGAGATCGTCTCAGAAGGATACAACGACTAACTCCGGTAGAACAGCAACCTCGAACTACTCGGATCTGGCAGAACTCTTGGATACTTGCTCTTAACTCGACTCAAGATCAAAGGAAACAAGAAAGAAGGAAGAATGCTCCAAATGGAATGAGATGATTCAAATGAATAAACAAGTTGCTATTTATAGGCTAGCAACTTAGTAACTCCAAAGAACAAACTTAAATAAAATTGGAACATATGAAAATATAACTCAATTGAGTTATAACATCAAATTTAACTTTCATATGTTAAATTTGTAATTGAAACATCAAATTGAATTTGAAGTTTCAATCTATCTTGAAACTCTTAAAAAATTGAATTTAAACATCTCACTTTCTTTCACATTTATTTGTATAAATATCCAACAATCCCCCACATGAAAGAAAGTGAGAAAATCAAAACAAAATGTTGAGAGCAAACAGACAAGCTATGCATCAGGAGAGGTGTCTTCTGGACTTGAACCTTCCTTAGTGAATATCTATCGAATTTACCGAAGAAATAGTGAGACCAAGCTCTGGAACTATCTTTCTTGTTGGTGAATTAAGACAACATATATCACACATAACTCATCCTGTATCTTCGAGTTCTATACGTTTGTGTCCATTTTGGTCCTGGACAAGATCCCGATTTCATGAGAGTTTTAGAGAACATAAGCCATTCAAAAAGTTCTCATAGAAGCGACCCACTTCTACTCTCACATAGGTGATATTGATTAAGAGTATTCTGCCATTACTCCTCTTGTAAACAAGATATCAACATGACCTTAACATCAACAGATCACACACTCTACAACATCATAGAAATGAGAAGAAACTATAAGTTTCATAGTGTGTCAACTATAAATTATCCAGCCAGTTTGCCTATTGAACCTAGATCTTGGGATCTCCAGTCAACTAGGTTAGGTTACCACTAGATAATTTATTTCATAGGCTTTAGCCCCATTTCCCTCGATGTATACATCACTTGCTCTCTTGACAATCCTTTTGTTAAAGGATCTGCTATGTTCTCTTTGGATTTCACATAATCAATGGAAATTATTCCATTAGAGAGCAATTTTCTTATCGAATTATGTCTACGTCTAATATGTCGCGACTTTCCATTATAGACATTATTCTTGGCCCTCATAGAGGCTGTTAAATTGTCACAATAAATACATATTGTGCTTACAGGCTTAAACCATAATGGAATATCTTCAAGAAAATTTCGAAGCCATTCAGCTTCTTCTCCAGCTTTATCAAGAGCTATAAACTCTGACTCCATAGTAGAACGTGCTATACACGTCTGTTTTGAAGATTTCCATGATACAGCTGCTCCACCTAAGGTAAAAATATACCCACTGGTAGATTTAGTCTCCATGCTATCAGAAATCCAATTAGCATCACTAAATCCTTCCAGTACATGTGGATCCCTCATATAATGCAATCCATAGTTCAGAGTGTACTTCAAGTACCTTAGAACTCTAACTAAAGCATTCCAATGATCATGCCCAGGATTGCTGGTGTATCTTGCTAACCTTCCTACTGAATAGGCTATATCAGGTCTTGTACAATTCATTATGTACATTAAGCTACCAATTACTCTAGAGTATTCTAGAGGAGACACACCTTCACCACTGTTCTTTTTTAACTTACAACTTGGATCAAATGGAGTAACTGCAGGTTTACTCTCAAATTGATCAAATTTTCTCAACACTTTCTCTATGTAGTGAGATTGAGAAAGTATGTATCCACTTGGATTTCTTGTTGTTCGAATTCCAAGTATAACATCAACAAGACCAAGGTCTTTCATATCAAAGTTGGATTTCAACATCTTCTTAGTGGAATCAATGACACTTCTATTTGTGCCCATTATCAACATATCATCCACATACAAACAAATGATAACACAATCTTGATCTATAGTTTTAACATAGACACATTTATCACACTCATTTATCTTGAATCCATTAGATAACATAGTGTGATCAAACTTTTCATGTCATTGTTTGGGTGCTAGTTTCAACCCATAAAGAGACTTGACAAGTTTACAAACTTTATCTTCAAGTCCTTTTACAACAAACCCTTCAGGTTGTTCCATATAAATTTCTTCATCTAATTCTCCATTTAAAAATGCAGTTTTCACATCCATTTGGTGTATTTCCAAATTTTGTAAAGCTGCTATTGCAATTAACATCCTTATAGATGTAATTCTCGTCACTGGAGAATAAGTATCAAAGAAATCTATCCCTTCTTTTTGACGAAAGCCTTTAGCAACAAGGTGGGCTTTGTACTTATCAATAGTGTCGTCAACCTTTAGCTTTCTTCTAAAAATCCATTTACTATTAATTGGTTTACTACCAGGAGGTAGATCAACCAATACCCAAGTTTTGTTTTGCAAAATGGTTTCTATCTCACTATTGATAGCTTCCTTCCAATGAGGTGCATCCGGAGATGTCACAGCTTCTTGAAAAGTTTGAGGCTCACCATCTATCATATATGTTATGAAATCAGGTCCAAAGGAAGTAGCTTTCTTAGCTCTTTTGCTTCTCCTTGGTTCAAACTCAGTATTCTGATCGTCTTGACCTTTCGGAGAGCTAGCCTCATAATTCCTTTTGACACCACTACTCATGTGTTTTTCCTCTTTCAAAGGAAATACATCCTCGAAAAATTCAGCTTCAATAGATTCCATAATGGTATTATTATTAATATCAGGTATTTCTGATTTAATCACCAGGAATCTATACGCAGCACTATGCAAAGCATAGCCTATAAAGACACAATCAATTGTCTTAGGTCCTAGTTTGGTCCTTTTTTGTAAAGGAACTTGTACCTTTGCCAAACACCCCCACACTTTCAACATTTTATATGAGGGTAACTTTCTATTCCACACTTCATAAGGCGACTTATCAGTCTTCTTATGTGGAATTCTGTTTAGTATAAAATTTGCTGTAAGCAAAGCCTCCCCCCACAAATTATGGGGTAAACCTGAACTATTTAACATGCAATTAACCATGTCTTTTAAAGTTCGGTTCTTTCTTTCAGCTACACCATTTTGTTGTGGTGTATAAGGTGCTGTAGTTTGATGGACTATACCATTAACTTCACAGAATTCATAAAATGATGATGATTCATATTCACCACCTCTATCTGATCTAAGCACCTTTACTTTCTTCTCAAGTTGATTTTCAACTTCTGCTTTATATGCTTTAAAAACATCTAAGGTTTCATCTTTACTATGTAATAAATATACATAGCAATATTTACTACAATCATCAATAAATGTGACAAAATACTTCTTACCGCCTCTTGTGGGGGTACTTTTCATGTCACATACATCACTGTGGATTAAATCAAGTATCTCATTACTTCTTTCCACAGATGAAAATGACTTTCTAGCAAACTTTGATTCAACACAAATCTCGCATTTGTGTCTATCATCAATGTTGAACTTAGGTAGAAGTCCTAAGCTTACCATTCTTTGTAAAGAACGATAATTGACATGCCCCAGCCTAGAATGCAATACATCACACAACTCAACAATATAAGCAGAAGAGTTGTTATTATTATTATTCTTGGGCATTTGTGCCAGTACATTCAATTTAAACATGTCATCATTTAGATAACCTTTTCCAACATACATACCCCCTTTTGTCAGAATAAATTTATCTGACTCAAACACAAGCTTGAACCCATTTTTATTAAGTAGAGTTCCTGACACTAGATTCTTTCGAATCTCTGGCACGTGCCACACATCATTAAGGGTAAGTATCTTTCTAGAAGTCCATTTCAGCAGGACCTTCGTTTTACCTGCCACAGAGGCAGTTGAAGCATTTCCCATGTACAACTTCTCACCACCATCTAGCTTCTCATATGTGGTGAATAAGGACATATCCTTACAAATGTGCCTAGTAGCACCAGTATCAATCCACCAGCCTTTGGTGTCAGAGGCCATATTTACCTTAGAGATGACAGCAACGAGATCCATCACTCTCCACAATATTGGTCTGATTGTTGGAGTTTTGTCCCTTTTTGTGTCTACAATCAGCAGCAACATGGCCACTCTTACCACAAACCCAGCAAACTCCACGAATGCGCTTGTTGGCGTCATTCCTCGGTCGATGATTCACATTCCTCTTCTTGAGTTGTTGTTTCTTGGGATGTTTTGAAGATTCAACAATATGTGCATTAGCTTCAACCCCCAATGAAGCTTTCTCTCCTTTTCCATTATCTTCTTCAATGCGGAGTTTGACTGCAAGATTCTCCATGGAAAGCTCCTTTCGTTTGTGCTTAAGATAGCATTTGAAATCCTTCCAAGAAGGAGGTAGCTTCTCAATCACAGCAGCAACTTGGAATGGTTCGTTGATGCTCATTCCCTCACTTTGCAAATCACTAATGATAATTTGCAATTCTTCCATCTGATTGACTACCAACTTGGTATCAATCATCTTATAATCTAAGAATTTTCCGACAAGAAACTTCTTAGTACCAGCATCTTCCAGCTTATACTTCTTGTCTAACGCCTCCCACAATAGTCTTGAAGTAGTATAGGCATTGCAGTAGACATTATACAAGGTGTCTTCAAGACCACTCAATATATAATTGCGGCATAAAAAATCTGAATGCATCCATGCATGCTTGGCAGCTTCAGTTTCAGGAGTAACACCTTCTGGTGGGGTAACTGGGCAATCTTCCTTCAAGAAGTGAGCAAGGTTCAGTGTGGTGAGGTAGAAGATCATCTTTTGTTGACACCTCTTGAAATTTTCTCCCTTAAATTTCTCTGGTTTTTCAGCATGAGTTTTGAGGATGGTTGATCCCATCATGGTAGCACCAGCAACATTAGTGGAGGAGTTTGCAGCCATCAGTTCAATACTAATTGTCTTCAGATTGTTGGAGATATGCTCAAATAAGAACTGAGTTACACTAGCAAATTGATTACACCTTAACTGGATACTAACAATTACAGTGGAAATAACAATACAAACACTGTAGATATGACAAATGTTGCGAATATATTGACAATAAATAGTCAAGACCCGCTTACAAAGCGCTGTCCTGAAGACAATTATTCGCTCTGCACGGGTTGCTAGCAGACTACAACGATCGTCTCAGCAGGATACAACGACTAACTCCGGTAGAACAGCAACCTCGAACTACTCGGATCTGGCAGAACTCTTGGATACTTGCTCTCAACTCGACTCAAGATCAAAGGAAACAAAGAAAGAAGGAAGAATGCTCCAAATGGAATGAGATGATTCAAATGAAGAAACAAGTTGCTATTTATAGGCTCACAACTTAGTAGCTCTAAAGAACAAACTTAAATAAAATTGAAACATATGAAAATATAACTCAATTGAGTTATAACATCAAATTTAACTTTCATATGTTAAATTTGTAATTGAAACATCAAATTGAATTTGAAGTTTCAATCTATCTTGAAACTCTTGAAAAATTGAATTTAAACATCTCACTTTCTTTCACATTTATTTGTATAAATATCCAACACTCATATGAAAAATGTTCCAGCCATAGAGCCAGTGTTCCAAATTTTGTCAATATTCAACCGCACCTCCACAAAAGCATAGCCCGGTGGGCATGGGGGAATCTTCAAATCAATGTCGACAATGGGTCCATACTGCAAAATTAAACTTGAATTAGTCGGGGAAATCTCAACATAACAACAAGAACTCTGGAATTATTAAACACCATTTTACCAAAATAAGTATATGATTTTTTCTTGTTCTTTCTTCTATCAAGAATCGAAAACAACAATTTGAAAGGAAAAAGGCAAATTGAAAGGGAGAAATACATACCTGGTGGTTTTAGGGCTAGAGAGAGAATAGATGAGCGTATTCTTGAAGATTTCTAAGCTTCTGGAAAAATCGAGAATGCAAAGCGAAAATCGATTTGTAACGGGGAGGGAGGGAGGGACCTCTCTCCCGCGACTCCGGCACCGGAAACTCGGGAGGGAGGTCCCTCCCTCCCTCCCCGTTACATTCTACGTTTTTTTTTTTTTAACAGAAGAAGGAAGGAAGGAAGAGAAGGGAAAGAGAATAGAAGATAAAAAATAAAAATAAATAAAATAAAAAATGTCGCCGGTCGCCGGAGCCGACGACGGGCGGCAGCCGGTGGTTGAAGAAGTATAAGAGGAAGATGATGGATTAGAAGAGGAAGAAGAAGAGGAAAAGAGAGACGGAAAAAGAAATAAAAATAAAAATAATAAAATATATTTTTTATTTAATTTATTATTATTTTATTTTTAAAAAATTAGAAAACATGTTTTTTTATTAAAATAATAGTCCCACGTCAGCAACTATTAAGATTTAACAGAAAAATTGACGACAGGGACCAAAATGCTCCTTATCTCAAACCTAGGAGTATTTTTGTTGAGTTTGAAAACTCATGGACCAAATTGTGACTTAACCCAAACGGTGACCAAAAATGTATTTTTCCCAATAATTTATCAAACCAACAAAACAAATGTCAATATCCAGTCCTAAGTACTAGAAAATTAAAAAAAATTAAAAAAAAATCAATTAATCAATAATATCACGATTATTTATTCAAGTTAAATATTCACATCAAGGATCAAATATTTTAAAAATAATTATTATTTGTAAGTCTATGCGATCCATGAAAAACTTGAAGACAACGCAATGGATGGCTAAATAAGAAAGAAAAATATATTCCAATCATTGAAAAGCTTGGTTTCGAAGCAATTCTATTTGGTCAATTACCTTATTCTTTCTTATTTTTATTTTCCAACAATTAATCATTATTATTATTATTATTTTTTTTTTGAACAAAAGTCAGTTGTTGGAAACCTGTCCAGCTAGGTTGAATTTGATAGGAAGTTTCATGTCTATGAAATGTCAACATTTTAAGTCGTCTTATTTGAATTTTTCATATTGCAGATATAAAAAGGTATTTAGATTCATGAATATGTGAAAGATAACTAATTTTTTTTTGTACCTTTTACTTGTCTCAATTTTATACAACATGTTTGGTTTTCCATGGTAGCCTATTTTATTTATTTATTCGAGCTTTAAAAAGTTCTTATTTACGAATTTTATATATTCTTTTAATTATGCTTATGTTTAGATGATGTTATTATATTGATTGGGCGAATATTGAGCTGATCTTTTATGAGATAAAATCTGAATGAGATGACACGATCTAACAATTTAGTTGAACAAATTATTAATTTTGATAAAGAGACTACAAACAAATATATTATGAAACCTAATATTTGGTTAAACATTAATCGTGAGTGTCCACTATTTGTAATATAATGAACTTGAAATTGAGTATGATATCAGCACTTCATCAATTGATATCAATGATAAGAACTAAAAATACTATAATTTGTCAATTTGGACATAAAAAGGAAAAAAAATGTAAACATGATTTAAAATACTGTCAACTTTTTATATATAAAACAAACAGTATTTTTATCATAAGATCAATTTTATAAGGCTAAATTATTTTTTAAAAAAATGCTCTTGAACTATGTGGTTTGTTTAAAAAATGCCTTTAAACTTTAAAAAAATGTTTCATAAATATCTTTGTCGTTAATTTTTGAATGAAAACCATTACAAATTTCAATTTCATTAATACTCTTTAACTTTCAAAAGATTTTAAAAAATAACCTTATTATAATTTTTTTTTTTTCCTTATCCCACCGTAAATTATTATTCCATGAAAATTAATGAGAAGTTTTACATATTTTTCATGTATTCATATACTATGAGCTTTTCTCATCTTTCAACACATCATCCCAAGAGCTTGGGCTAGATTTTCGACAATGGTATTTTCAAAACATTTTTAACGTTTCCATCAAAAAAATTAACTGCAAGGGTATTTTTGAAACATTTTGTAAAGTTCAGGGGTATTTTTGAAACTTTTTAAAGTTCATGGACATTTTTTAAACAAACCCCATAGTTCATGAGTATTTTTTATAATTTAGCCTTTTCTTCGGATGAATACATTCCATAACAATTATTTGAATAATTGAAATTTGGGTAAAATACCTTTTTGGTCCCTCATGTTTCAATTCAGTTTCTAATAGGTCCTTAAGTTTCAAAATTAAACAATCAAGTCCTTACTGTTTCGAAAATGGTTCTATCGAGTCCCTCACCGTTAATTTTTTTTAACGGTGCTGACGTGGCACGTTAAAAATATTAATTTTAAAAATTAAAAAAAAAAAATCTTCCTCCCTCCCTTCTCTCTCCGTCACCCACGAATTCCTTCCATCTTCTGGTTTTCTTCCCCCTCTCTCTCCTCTTCTCTTTCTCTCTTATCTCTCCCCCACCCTTCCCCTTCTCGCCGGCGATAGCTCCCGCCGCTCTCCACCTTTCTTCTTCTTCTTAGCCACCCAAAAATCTCTCTCTTTCTTCTTCCCACCCCACGATACCCCTTCTCTTTCTTTCCCCATTCTTTCCCTTTGCCGCCGCCGACCTTCACGTCACCGTCGCCTTTTTCCTTCTCCCCTAATTAAATACCAACATAGAAATCAAGGTTTTAGGTTTATTCCATCAGAAAAATCGTTATACAAAAAAGAACTCAGCACGATATACAACACAAGGAGCAATCTGAGCAATCTTAGAGAAAAACTCTGAAAGAAACAGAAAAAAGAAGAGCAGTTAAAGCTGATTTTCTCATAAAACAAGCAAGGTAAGCAAAAGCAAAACCCAGAAAATAATCCAACAGAAAAGAATCAAGAGGGTACGAATTTCCTAGCTTGGATAATGGAGGACAGAACAAGCTTGTGAAAATAAGGGCGCGACATTTTCCTTTTGAAACCGCCCGTTCGAAAAGCTGAAAAATCAGTCATTCAGCATAACGATCAAAAACCCTCTTCTGTTTTTTTGTTTGAATCCAAACAATCGGCCGACCCTTCGCCGGATTTCTCTCTCTCAATCTCTTCCCTCAATGTTCGCCGTATGAGCTTTCAGATCTACTTGCCCCTCTTCCACTGATTCTTCTTCTTGCGGTCAAATTATGTTTCTTCAAATTAATAATTAAAACTAAAAATAAAAGGGCAAAGAACAAAAGGGGTTTGTTTGTGGCTGTGAGTTTCTTTGAAGAAAGGGAGGTGGGTTTTGTTTTTGAAGAAGAAGAAAATGAAGGGGGTGGGTTCGATGGTTTTGAAGAAGAAGAAAAAGGAGGAGGCGGTGGCTGTGGCGGCCAGAAGAAGAAGGTCACCGACGGTCATCGATGGTCATCGGCGGTGGAAGGGGGAGGGGAAGGGGAAAGGAAAGGGGAGTGGAATCCATTGGGGGAGGAGAGAGAAGTGAAAGATTTGTTTTTTTTTTTTTAATTATTTTATTATTTTAATTTTAAAATAATTATTTTATTTATAACAAACTGACACGTCATCACTCCGTTAAAAACTAACGGCACAGGGATTAAATTGAACTATTTCTTTAATTTGGGGGACTTGATTGTCGGATTTTAAAACCTAAGGACCTATTAGAAACTGATCCGAAACATGAGGGACCAAAAAGGTATTTTACCCTTGAAATTTTTATCTTTTTTTTTTTTATTCAACATTTCCTCACAGGATAGCAACCTTTAATTGCAAGCAAACAGAAAAAATAGGATGGAGAATTGACATTGAACTCACCCTTTTATCTTCATTTTTTTCCCCAGCAATAGGACAAAAGATTAAAAGAAAATGATGGATCAATTTCGCAATATTCACACTCTCCTCACCAAATTGACCTAAATTTAAACTACAATTCAGATCAAGTCTTAAAGAAATTCAATTATTTCTTTTTCTTTTGGTTTTGTTTGAACCTAGCTAGGTTTCCATGCCACCTGTGCCTGATGTTGGGTTAAGACTTTAAAATAAGAAATCGAATATTTCATAAAAGAAAGTCAAAAGCTGTGTGGCTTCATCTAATTTTTCACCGTCACTTTTGTTGAAAACTTGGCAAAATCATATTCTCGATGGATGGGGAGAGTAAAAGTCCATGTAGGCTGTATCAATAAATTTAGGGTCGGTTGCAAAAGTAGCAAAATGTCCCAAACTAATTGCAAAAGTAGCAATCCGCAAAAATATTTGTAAAAATGGCAAAATCTCATAATCTGAAGAGTAAAATTACTAAAATGTTCATCACTGATAGAAAAGCTTTCTATCAGTGATAGAAACTTCTATCACTGATAGAAAGCTTTTCTATCAGTGATATAAACTTTCTATCACTGATATAAAGCTTTTCTACACTGATAGAAATTTTTCCTACCACGGATAGAATCTATAAGTGATATACTTTCTATCATAGAAGATTTCTATCAATATATATATATATATTGACGAGGAAGAAGAATATGCGCACGCCAATCAATTTTTCTATCACTGATAGATTCTATCAATAGAAAAAGTTTCTATAAGTGATAAAAATCTTCTATTATCACTGATAGAAACTTTATTCTATCAGTGATAGAACTATCACTAAATATCAGTGATAGAATCCACACACACACACAATTGACGAGGAAGAAGAAGATACGCGCGCGCGCGCACACACACACACACACAATTGACGAGGAAGAAGAAGATACGCTCGGCTATCAGTTTTTCTATCTTTTTCTATCACTGATAGATTCTACACACACACACACAATTGACGAGGAAGAAGAAGATACGCGCGCGCGCAATTGACGAGGAAGAAGAAGATACGCTCGCCTATCAGTTTTTCTATCACTGATAGATTCTACACACACACAATTGACGAGGAAGAAGAAGATACGCTCGCCTATCAGTTTTTCTATCACTGATAGATTCTATCAGTGATAGAAAAGCTTTCTACCAATGATAGAAGATTTATATATATATATATATTGATAGAAATCCTAATCTTCCAGATAGAATAAAGTTTCTACCACTGGAATCTATCAGTGATAGAAATATAAGTGATAGAAACTTTCTATCACTGATAGAAAGTGATAGAAGATTTCTATCAGTATAAAAAAATTAAAAAAATGACGAGGAAGAAGAAGATGTGTGCGCCAATCAGGGGCAAAGGCAATTCAGGAATATAAAAAATAAAATAAAATTTTTTACCATATTTACAAATATTTTTAAAAATTGCTATATTTGCGATTATTTATCCTCATGTTGCTACCCATTACAATTATCCATAAATTTAATTATACGTAGTGTTTTTAAAAAGGAAATTCTTTGAGATAGGAAGTGTGTGGAACCGTAGGAAAGTAACTTTATTTATCTTAATTAGCAAACCTAAATGATCTTTATAAATGATTAATCTTTTCTTAGTACTGTGTTGAAAATTTTTTACGGATGCATTTTGATTTCTCATTCTAATTAACATAATAAAAGTTAGTTTCAAAAAAATAAAAACACAATAAAAGTTGGTCTAGTTTTACTAGACAAGTCATTATAGTTCAAAACTTAGAAAGTTTTTTTTTTTTTTTTTTTTTCCGGTTTAAAATAACTATTGATTAATGGCTCACAAAAGTACCATCATGGACAAGAATAAAAACCTACATAAGATTTGTCGTATTATTATTATTGAAGACTATATAGATCATAGGTTAACACTTTATTTAGTTTTTAAAATTCGACACATACATAAATTTATAATACAATTCACATCCTTGCTAGTAAAAAGTTGTGACTTGTGAGGCACTTGTCAAAAAATTAAAAAAAATTAAAAAAATTTAAAAAAAAAAAAAAAAAAAAAACTCAAATTTGAGGAAGTAAAAAATGTATTTTGCTAAAGTTACACGATGTTAAGAAAAGAAAGAATAAATAAATATTGTTGTGTTGATTGTTCATCCCCAAATCAAATTTTCACCATCTCAAGTCTTGAAAAACCTTCTTATATTTCCTTCCATTGGTTTTCTCTCTTCTTATGACAACAAACAACCTCAACGTAAAACGAACTTCAAAGTTCAGAGTACCATGATGTTTCACTCTCTGAATTTAGCTTTGCACACGTACTGTTCTCCACAATGGTATGATATTGTCCACTTTAGACATAAACCATCATAGCTTTGTTTTTTGATCCACTCCAAAAGGCCTCATACCAATGGAGAACTTGGCATCCCTTATAAACTCATGGTCATCCCCTTATCTAGCCAATGTGGGACTTTGATTGCACTCCCAACACGTACAATCCTTTAATTTTGCTCCCGTGCTTGTATTACTGCAAAAGCAAAAGCCAATCATGTGCATAATTTTGGAATGTATAACACGAAAACTAGCCATTTTTAAGTCATAATCAATATAAAAATAGCTCACAAGTGTGTGCTACTATCGAATAAACAATAAAAGGATGTTTTACAAAATTGATTTAAACAATCTTTTTTAAGAAACACTCGAAAAATGATTATTAAGAAGTGACTTTTAAAGTGATTGACCAAAGTATGTAGTGGGAAAAAAATAACATATTCTTACTTTAAAAAAAAAAATGTGTGTGATTAGTTGAATAATTTTCTAATGGGATGCAACCAAATAAATGTATTACTAATGGCAATTAAAAAAAAATTAAAAATCATTTTTGGTTGCTCAACTTTCGTGAAAGTAACAATTTAGTCCATAAACTTTGATTTGTAATGATTTAGTATTTGTATTTTTTAATTTGTAACAATTTAGTTCGTGTACTTGCATATATAACAATTTAGTCTCTACCTATACTTTAAAATTTGCAGCGATTTAGTCTCTATCGTAAATGTTAGTGTTAAGATTAAATTTCTTATCTAGATAGATTAATACAATGATTTGGGAAAGCTACAAAGTCTAATCATTAAGGCCTCGTTTGATAACCATTTGGTTTTTTGTTTTTGGTTTTTGGTTTTTAAGCTTATAAACATCACTTCCAACTCTGAATTTCTTTGACTTTTCACCCACCTTTTTTCCATGTTTTCAAAAACCAAGCCAGTTTTTGAAAACTAGTTTTTGAAAACAAAAAGAAATAGTTTTAAAAAACTTGTTTTTGTTTTTAGAATTTGGTTAAGAATTCAAGTGTCTTTCACAAAAATGAAAACCATGGTAAGAAAATTTAAAGAAAACAAGCCTAATTTTCAAAAACAAAAAACCAAAAACCAAATGGTTATCAAACGGGGCCTAAACAATAAAAAAGGTCAATATTTAATTTTGTTGAATTTTTTAGCAATAATGAAATTTGAAAGTACAGAGACTTAATTGTTAATTATTAAAGTTCAATAACTAAATTGTTACTATCATGAAAATTCACATGGACTAAAAGTTATTTTTAGCATATATATATATATATATATATATATATATATATATATATATATATATATATATATATATATATAGTTTCTTTTTCCTAATTTTTTATTTTTTTTAATACAGGTTTTAAGAAAAAACGTACTCAAACTAAAAAGTTTTTTTTTTTTTTAATTTAATTTACAGTCAAACTTAACTTCCATAACGAAGACCTAACGGATTATTTATACCTATGTTAAATTACAGATTTAGTCCATCATCGGTCAATTTTGTGTCTATTTGTGGTCATTAAATTCATGAACTTTCAAACTTGTGTCTAATTGTTTTTAGACTTTAAAAAATGTCTAATAAGTGTTCTTAAACTTCAAATCTATGTCTAATAGGTCCTTGGATTTTTTTAATTTTGTGTCTGATTAGTCTTTTCAATATTCAACATCTTTTAAAATCATGGAGCTACTAGACATGAAATTGAAAGTTTATGATTTCGTTAGACATGAAATTCAATTTTATATCTAATAGATCAGTTAACTTTTCAAATTTTGAACATGTCGATAAAAATATTAGACATAATTGAAAGTTCATATACCTATTAAACATTTTTAAAGTTTATAGATTTATCAAACACACAATTAAAAGGTCAATAATCTATTAAATATTTTTTAAAATTAAAAAACTAAATATATGCAAATTTGAAAGTTAACTAAACTTGTAATTTATACTTATACAGGTAAATTCTAAGAAAACGTTAATATGCCCATCAAATCATACTAAGAAATGACACACACATATATATATGTGAATTAAAAGTATAATTTAAAAATAAAATAAAATAAAAAAAGGTAATGTTAGATTCTTGTTTCTCTTTTTAAGGAATTTTCTTTTGCTTTCCAAGGACAGAAAGGGAAAGTTGTGGATAGAGAAGAAATGGTGGCCTCACCTCACGTGAGTTTTATTTTATGGCCGAAAGGCGGCAATATAAATTTATAAAAATGATTTGGTTAAATTATAAAAAATGCCTCTCAATTATGGGGTTGTTTAAAAAATGTCATTGAACTTTAAAAATTTTCAAAAATACCCTTTTTGAAAAATGATTCTTTCTTTTTTCTTTTTCTCTAAATTATTTCTCCATGAAAATTAATGCAAAACTTTGCTTATAAAAGTTGTGTGCAACTCAATACCAGATAAAAACAGACTTTGAAATCGAGATTTCTCTTTTAAAAAACGTAAAGAAGATAAGTGTGAAAAAACAATATATATATGTATATATATTATTTCATTTTTTGCTCTCTCTGTTTGTGTATCTTGATGATAAGAAGAATGAATGTTTATAAGCCGAGTCGGTTCGGTCGGTCGTGTCGGTTTTCGGTCTGAAGATGAACACCCCTAATGAATACATGACAAATAAGTAAAGTTTCTCGTTAAGTTTTGGGAGAATAGTTAATATAGGGTGGGAGGAGGAAAAAAGAAAGAAGCATTTTTCAATAAGGGTATTTTTGAATTTTTTTTTTAAGTTTAAGGGTATTTTTGAAACTCAAATTTTAACGGTTTCCATCCAAAGTTAACGACAAAGGTATTTTTGAAACATTTTTCAAAGTTCAGAGACATTTTTGAAATTTTTTAAAGTTCATAGACATTTTTAAAACAAACCCCATAATTTAGAGGTATTTTTTATAATTTAGCCAAAAATAATTTTAGAGGCACTCCTCGTCTCGAGCGTACGATAAAATTAAAAATTAAAAATAAAAATAAATCAAACGGTTCTTTATTTTCTTTCCACGCGTTATGCGTTCCGAAATTACAGAGAGAGAACCACATGATCCAAACGGCAATTTCCGTACATGCATGCATGTACATAATGCCCATCCCCCCTCTACCATATGCATGCACATCCAAATATTCTTTTTCTTTTCTTTTTCTTTTTTTTAAGCATGATGAATATTGAAAAATGTGGCTTTGCTTTTCTGAAAAATAAAAATTTATCAAAATCCTTCATTTAAAACGTTGAATAACTCGTTCGAAATGTAAAACAACCTTAAAAAAAAAAAAAAAAAAATCTTTAGGTTTGAAATTGTTGACTAGGGATAACTTTTAATTTATAAAATTACACCTTCAACTTGGACAGGTATTTAAATATTTTTCTTAAACTTGAATAAGTGTTGTGATTTTTACCTTTTTAATGTAATTTTATTTGAATAAACATTTTAAAAATATATATCAATGAGTTTGATGTATTATAAAAATGTAAGTTTGGTTTTTGTGAGGGTGAGGAAATTCGAATCACAGGCCTATTGGAAGTTAGTATGAGTTTTATACCACTTAAGTTGTGCTCGTGTTGGTAAAAAAAAGTATGTCTAGTTGATAGGATTTTGGAGAAAGACAACATTAAAACATGATTTTCTGTAAAAATTTATGAGTTTTTATAGAGTTATTCAACTA
Organism: Luffa acutangula; assembly: GCA_036850905.1. Taxonomy (NCBI): domain Eukaryota; kingdom Viridiplantae; phylum Streptophyta; class Magnoliopsida; order Cucurbitales; family Cucurbitaceae; genus Luffa; species Luffa acutangula. The sequence continues at coordinate 44,475,002 of CM072094.1, forward strand.
GATGATATTTGGTATTGATTATGACTAGTTGTGCAAAACTTGGTTTCATGAAAAATTATTGAGTTTTTGGGGGAGATTTTCATCTTAATTTTTTGTTAAAATAAGTGGGTGAAAGTGGATTTTTTTTTTCTCTTTTTGAGAAATTGAATTCAAGGTAAAAAAAAAAAAAAAAAAGGTTTTAACATTTGTCTAAGTCTATAGTTTAATTTAGTGAAATTAAAAATTTAGGATAAAAAATGCAACAAAGTTTATATATGGGTGAATTTCATTAAATAGTAGAGATTAACTCCATACTGTATATTGCAAATTACAAAAAGTATAAATTTCTGCTGCAAAGAAAAAAAAAGTTAACATAAATTCAAACGTTTATTATTGGTTAAAGTATAATTTTGGTCCCTATACTTTGGGTCGTGTTACATTTTAGTCTTTTTTTTTTTTTTTTTTTTTTAAGTTCAACAACATTTGGAGTTGGAGGATTGATTCGAACATCTGATCTCTTGATCGATGGTAACGCTAAGCTATGTCGCTTTGGCTACATTTTAGTCCCTACTTTCAAATGTCCAATTTAGTTCATTACTTTCCATAAGCCTTTAAAAATGATACCTATAATGAATTTATTTTTATTTTTATTGTTTTTTTTAAGTAGTCTCTATTAGTCTTTATTCAATAAATTTTAGAAATATGTTTATATTATATATTTTCTTGTATGAAACTTATTATTGTTGTTTATCTAGTTTCGATAAAACTAACTTTAAATTAATGGTAGAGATCAATATTAAGCTTTATTGAAAATACAAGTGCTGAAATTGGATATTTGAAATTACATAAAATAAAATAGATCAAAACTCGAAGTAGAGGGTCCAAAATTATATTTTAACCTTTATTATTATACGTGTGTTTAGAAAAATAAATATTTAAATTATACTTAATTTTAGTTTGAATTTAAATTTATACTAATTCCATACAAAATTTAATTTTTTACTACATTTGAAAGTATATATTTGTATTGTACTAATTTTTAAATGTCGCAAAACAGAACATGTCAAAATAATTGCTTTTAAAATAAAACTTAAATTTTGTTTTGGAAACAACTTTCTATAATCAATTTTCACAACTCCTATATCAAACTTTTTTTTTAATTGATTTCAAAATGATATATCTGAAATCCTTAACTCCCTGTGGCTAGTATTTATTTTAGTTATAAATAATGCATTTGAACCTTTTATTGATCATTAAATTAATTGGGTAGATTTTTTTTTAGGAAATTAATTGGGTAGACTTTTAACTGGAACATAAATTATATATATATATATATATATATATTAAAAAAATATGAGAATGGTAGGTTAAAAATAAAGGATGATAGAAGCAAGGACCCATTTCCTAATAAAGGAGCTTTTAGGAAACTGGTTTTAAAAGTGATTGTTGTTTGTTTTTATTAGTTGTTCTCATATGTGACACACCCTTGTATACCAAATTAAACTTTTTAATATATATATATATTGTTGATGGTCGATTTTGGCCAGAGGATCTCACCTAACCTTCACATGCCACCAACAGTAAATTCGTAGTTCAGGGGGAAGACGTGGCCTGCAAGACAGTAAACCTGCACACTGGTGTGGTGCTCGCCACACCGGCTCCGATGCTTAAGTCAGCAAGCAGAACGGTAGGGCGTGGAAAAGTAAGAGCAAGAGGAGAAAGCAGAGAATAGAGAATATAGATTAGGGATAGAATTCGGGATCCCCTCTTCAGTGGCGAAGAGGGATATAAATACCCGTTCATCCTCCTAGCCTTTTTAGGGTTTCGGAGGCGTTTTGGGTCAAACCAGGTGAAACCGGGGCATCCAGAGGCGGTGGGGACCATACGGGACCAAACGGGCTCGACCCGAAAACCCGACCCCTTCGGTCTTGGCCCGTCCCATTTGTCGGTTTTGCCTCATTGGTCCATCTTTCAGCCCGATTTCTCCCCGGTTGTCCTCGTCAGCTCCTTGTGTATCGGGGTGGTCCAAAATTGCCTATAACATTAAGCCCCCACTATTGAATTGGGATTCGAGGTGACTTATTGCTATAAGTTGAGCTCCTTAAGCCCGATTTAAGAGTAATGACCCTTGCCCTGAGCTGGCTTACGTGTAGCTTTGTTGTCATCCTGCAAAGTAGGATAGAAGTAGACACTCCCTGAATAGGGGTTAGATGAAATGGAAATGAAAAAGGGTGAGAGATTACAAAGCGAGACCCCCGTACTGGGTCATTCGGAGTGCTTCATTTCAGGTTCGTGTCTGCAAGAGAAAAGTTAGGGAAAAGGCTAAGGTCGGCCTCGACCTCAAGCCCCCGTTAGCCTAAAATTTGGCTCCATGTATCCATATGTTAGTCATTGTAGGAAAATAATAAGAGAATAGGTTTGAACATGTATCCATATGTTAGCTTAAACCTGGGTGCTTTTTGTTTAATAGGGAGTGCATATCCCCTTTGTAGCCCCCAATCTCAAGAAAAACTTTATTAAAACACAAGGTATAGTTGAGTAAATAGGAGAATACCTTTAAAGTTTGTGCTCGGCCTCGGCAAGAGGTGCTCGGCCTTGGCAAGAGGTGCTCGGTCCTGGCTTCTGCAGGGTGAGCTTGACTTAGATGAAGTGTATGGACTCATGTCAGGTGAGGTGAGGTAGACTCGATAGTCCAGGCTCGTATGTCTTGATGCTTGAGTCGGTTGCCTTGTGCACACTCCTGAATACTGAACTTTAATGGCGAAACTGTAAGGCTATTAATTAAACATTCACACTTTGAATGAAGAAAAAACATTGAACCTATACTAGAGGCAGCAACAAAGTAAACAATGTCTAATTACATGATAGAATGCAATAAACGAAAAACCCTAAAACTCCATAAGTTCAGATTCAGTGTTGGTGGAAGTGTGTGCTGCTCGGCCTCGGCTCATTCTCTGGTCGGCCTCGGCCCTCTGTGGCTTGACAGTTTTTAGTGCGGTCCAGTAACACTCCCTCGATTCCTTCTGCTCTCCCTTGACGACTCCCACACCGTTCGGAGTTGGAAACTTCAGTAACTGATGGTAAGTTGAAGCTATGGCCTTATCTCATGCAAGGTTGGTCTTCCTAGGATTGCATTGTAGGCTGACATACAATCCACAACTAGGAAGTTTATCATCTTTGTCACTGCATTTTGTCCATCCCCAAAGGTCACAGGAAGTTCTATGCTACCTTCTAGGGTCACTCTCTCTCCTCCAAATCCTAATTGATGGGGGAAGCTCGGCTGATGTCCTTTCTCTAACGGCCCCTTCGGTCTTGGCCCGTCCCATTTATCGGTTTTGCCTCCTTGGTCATTCTTTCAGCCCGATTTCTCCCCGGTTGTCCTCGTCAGCTCCTTGTGTATCGGGGTGGTCCAAAATTGCCTATAACATATATATATATATATATATATATATATATATATATATATATATAATTATCATGTATATCTATCATGAACATAGTTCGATCCACCCATAAGTCAGATACTTTAATCTCTCATCCCATATATCGTTGAATTTAAAGAGAGAAAAAAAAAAAAACCTAATAACCTTAACATTTTTTAAGTTATTTATAATTTTTAAAACAACATTGAAAACAATTTTAACAATTTCAAAACTCACCAAACCTAAGTTCATAGCAATTCTATGGTTTTAAAATGGGATGACGATGAAATATTGATATTATATAAACATTTAAAAGATCAAAATCCATGTTATATTATAAAATGCTATTTTTTTTTTTACAACGTGTAATTGAACATTTGACTTCTTAGTTGGTATAAAGCTTTAAAACAGATTCTTATTGGCTAAAATGACACGTTTTGTTGTTCGATAATTATCCCAATACATATATATTTGAAACTTAAAATATGTCTTATTTATCAAGTTTAAAACATTCATTACCATCCTCATGGTCGATAGTTCAACATTGTCTTATAATTGTTAAACCCAAAAAAAGACGACTATATATCTAACCTCTTGATAGAAGATACTGACTAGTTGAATTTAGGCTGAACTTGACATCTACCAAGATTCTAAAAAGATTTTGTTTTTAACTCCATGTTATCTTTTAAGAGATTTATGTTTGTTTACCAATGATAATATTTTATGCTTTTTGAAAAAGAGTGCCAACGTTTTATTTGTTTTGTAAAACATATATAATATTAAATTTTGAAAACTAAGAGAAATGTTGTATTTTATTTCGAAATTTGCAGGTTAAAGAGACAAATAATATTTAGATATAAGTAATTTCTATTAACTTATTTGTTTGTTGAAATATATCAATTTAACTTCTTAGACCAGAAAATAAAACTATTATCTTAGTCAAAAAAAAAAAAAAAAAAAAAAAAAACTATTATCAATGATGCCGAAACAAGGTGTTTTTTAAGGGGAAAAAATATATCTCGTTTTGGTCCCTAAATATTTAAAATGTGTCATTTGGATTATTTGTTTTTTGTTTTTTTTTGTTTTTTTTGTTTTTTTTGTTTTTTTTTGTTTTGTTTTGACAATATGATTTGTTCTACTTTAATCCATAAACTTGTAAAATTTATATCTTGTTTTTATCTTAACAAGAACATGATTTCAAGTTACATAGATTAGAAAAATGTATTAGTTAAGTAGATATTATAAGAAAAAATAATATCACAAATACCAACATGATTACTTTTATAAAGTTCTTATACTAAAATGTTATTAAAAAAAAAAAGTTCCTATACTAAAATAAACATTTTGACTTTTTTTTTGTTTGTTAAAAAAAAAAATTTGAAAGTCTAATGAACAAAATGGAAGAAATATTAAAGTTCATAAAATAAAATAAATATATTTTTCAAAAAATAAAAAATAAATATATTGAGAGTTTAAAAATCCAAATGAAACAAACTTGAAAATTTAGTGACCTAAATGATATATATACATCTGTATTTTAATTTTTTTAAAAAATTAATCAAGACAAGTATTTTTTAAAAAAAGTAAAAAACAAATTAAGAAAACTACCATTTTTTCGCTAGCTACGAAATCAACAATTACAACGAGAAATAAAATAAAATTGCAAGTACAAACAATGAAAATCATTCCATTAATTTACTGGCATAGTTTTCAAAATCCCCAAAATTTCCAAGATAAAAACAACTTTAGCTTTCAAATCTTTGCTAAGATTGATTTTTTAAAAAAGATAAATAACAAATCACGCCTTTCTAACAAATAAAAGTGATTAATATTTTATCATGTTTTTCTTTAAGATCTCCCTCAATATATTTTGAAACGAATTATTATTATATTTTTTTTTTTTATAACGAAACGAATTATTTTATTTATACACCAAGCTTAATAAATAATAATAAAAAACAATAAGAAGGGGGAAAAAGAAGGGACAGTTATAGGCTATATGAAATATGTGGCCTACCTACACTGTACCATACACCTAGTCACAGCAAATCGCCCCCCAACACCAAGAAATTTGGTTCACAACATTGGTGTAATTTCTTATATCAATTTTCTGAGACTCCAAAGTTCACCAAATTATTATTCAAAAATTATTTTACTACCAATATTTCTTATTAAAATAATAATAATTAAAAAAATTAAAATTAAAATTAAAAAGATTTAGCAATAGCCCTGAAAGAGAAGAATAGGGAAATTCAATTGTAGAGACGTTTGTTTGTTTGTTTGATTTTCAGTGTCAAAGAAAACCAAAGACGAAAATTTTTTCACATTCGCCGTCTCTCTTCTCCCCCTCTCCAGACTTCTACACGTTCGCTTCCTCTTCTCTCTCTCTCTCTCTATCTCTCTCTCTCTCTCTCTCTCTCTCTCTCCGCCGTTCCGTTTCTCTCTGCCGTTTTCCGTTCATCCTCTCCGCCACCGCACAGCGGCTGAAGCAGACCGAACCAAACATACAGACAAAAACCCTATTCGCTGTTCCGAACAACCCAAGCCTCATTTTCTCTCATTCCCAATCCCTCTCCCTCTCTCTTTCCGCCGCCGCTTTCTTTCTTCACAGTCTCAAACTCTCTCTCTCTCGCTGTTGCCTTCTTCAGACGCATCTCTTTTTGTTTTTGGGAATATACAGCAACCACTGGGGGCAGTTATTGAAACAGTTGCGCCTTCTGGGGTTCGTCAATCAGTCTCAGGGTAGGGTTAGTTCTTCCTCTTTCATCGGATATCTCACAGGTTATATTATTTATATCTTGTGTATTTTTCTTGCGGTTCGGACCTCCGCGGAAGTTTTTCGGAGGCTGCATATTTGGTTTAGGGTTTCTGATTTTTTTTTTCCTTTGCACATTCAATCGGAGTTCGGATTGTGGTTTTTCCAATTTCTTATTTCGTTAGGGTTTTTTTTTCTTGTTCCTGATCGAACTGTTTTGACGGGCACAATCATCTGTTTTGGAATTGCTCCACCTCTTTGTTTGTGAGGTTTGCCTTCTTTATATTTTCTGCATCTCAACCGATTCCCTCAAAGACGAGGGTTTTCCGAGCGTGTTTTGCTGACCGAATCTACACTTAATCGAACATGGAGGCCGGGAAAGATAGTGAGGCCTTTCCTCTTACTATTCTTTTCAATTGAGCCGCTTCATCTTCTCATTGCTGTTTCCTCTGTTTTCATCCTCTGATATTCCACTCCCTTATGAGAATTAGGTTATATTGGTTTTGCACATAAGATAAGACAAATCCCGTTCAGAATGCGTTCAGCTTGTAGCCAAATTGGTAGCTATTTGCTTGAATAGCGGTGGTTGTGAAGTAGGATAATTGTAGAGGATAAACTTCTTTAGTGGCATTTAGGACATAAATTTTGAGAACCATCCTCTGGGTTCACTCTCGTGCATGAGTTTGCAACTTTGAAGCAATTCAGTGCGCATGTCAATCATTGTTGGAACCCTGGATATGCCACTAAGTTGATGAAACATATGGTCTGTAGCCGTGACTTGCATAGTCAGGGATGCCCGTGAAAGTTCATCCAGCGCAAAATAGAGGTTAGGCATTTGAAATAATAAAGTACAGGTTAGGGTTTTATTCGTTCTTCTGTATAAGGAGTACAGTTTTTGGAAATTTGAGGTGGTAAAGAAGGCAAGAAGTGTTTTTTTCTTCTGATATTTTGATCATGTTCAGTATTCCTTATGGAAAGAAGTGAACCCTCATTAGTTCCAGAATGGTTGAGAAGTACTGGAAACGTTACTGGTGGCAGCAATTCAAACCACCATTTTCCCTCATCTTCTTCCCACTCAGGTATTGTTTTTTTCCCTCTAAATATTACATGCTTTCATCAATGATGCTCTCACTAACTGCTGACTTGCCTCGATTTTTATTTTGGGAACGCCTTTTAATCTCATATCCCGTGTTGTATAGATGTGCCCTCTCTATCTCAATCGAGAAATAGAACTTCCAAGACCACTGGTGATTTTGATACTTCACGTTCTGCTTTTCTTGATCGGACATCTTCATCAAATTCAAGGAGAAGTTCGAGCAATGGTTCTGCCAAACATGCATATAGTAGTTTTAACAGGGGTCATCGTGATAAGGATCGAGAGAAAGAAAAGGATAGGTTAAGCTTTGGGGATAATTGGGACCGTGACTCTCATGACCCTCTTGGAAAGATTCTTTCCAATAGGATTGATAAAGATGCTTTGCGGCGATCCCATTCAATGGTATCCAGGAAGCAAGGCGAGTTGTTTCACAGAAGAGTTGCAACAGATTTAAAAGCTGGTGTCAACAGCAGTCTCAACAACGGGAATGTGATGCCTTCTGGAACTAGTGTTGGCAGTAGCATTCAGAAGGCTGTATTTGAAAAGGATTTCCCCTCACTGGGATCCGAAGATAGGCAAGGATCATCAGAAATTGGAAGAGTTTCATCACCTGGTTTGAGCTCACCAGTTCAAAGCTTGCCTATTGGGAATTCAGCCTTAATCGGTGGTGAGGGATGGACATCTGCTCTTGCTGAGGTGCCCAATATGATTGGAAGCACCACAGGGTCATCATCATTTCAACAAACTGTTCCTGCTACAACAGGGGCTGGGCCTGTGAGTGTGACAGCCGGACTAAATATGGCTGAAGCGTTGGTGCAGGCTCCATCCCGAGCTCGAGCTGCACCCCAGGTATCTGAGGTAACTTACTATACCTGATTGTGTTGTATATTATCTGCTCCTTTTGATCTAACTGTCTCATCCTCTACCCCCCTACTTTCTTAGTTATCTGTCAAGACCCAGAGGCTTGAGGAATTGGCTATTAAGCAGTCCAGGCAGTTAATACCAGTGACGCCTTCTATGCCAAAAGCTATGGTAATTGGAGCGAATGCAATTCTTGAATCTTTGTTGTATTGATTTGTTGCTACCTCCTTATATTTTAATTAAGTTAGGTACAATCATTTTTGTTGATTCAGAAATGAAAATGTTGATTCATAAAATATATAAGATAACTGAAAACCATAAGTACACAGTGTGTTGACAACTTGTGTCAATCTCTGATATCAGCTAGGACTAATGCTCTCTTCTTATCAAAAGAGAAAAAGAAAAAAAGAACTCCTCTTGTAGCTACTTTCATGCTGTAGTGTATTATGTACTTAGGATGTACATATAATGATAATCGTTTTTGGGTAAATCGTACTGAAAACAGCGCAACAAAGATACTAGTTATATGTTTTGACATTTTTCTCCCCCTGCTGCTGGTGACTGGTGGTTTAAATTCTGGGATTTAGCTTGTTAAATAAACCATGCTTCTACATTTTAGAAAACTGTAGAAATTTTTGTGGTTGTTGTTATTCAAGGATTCTATCTCTTCAACTTACTTATCATTGACTAAAGAATACTTTTATGGGTTGATTGCGGAAGTTAAACATGTGCTAGAAGTTTCTGGTTCTAAGTCATTTACGCTATGCCACTTTTCCCCCTTCTATTTGATGAGAAACTCAATCTAAGGATGGTGGAAAGAACAAAATACAAGTGAACCCCAGAAAAAGGGGTGCCAGAGGGATTCTATATCATTTATGTATTCTTTGATTTAGGAAATAGTTATTTTAAATTATTTAAAGGGTTGTCTTTATTTTCGTGCCTGATCACCTTTTGGTAATTTGTAAGAAGCAGATGGTAGGAAAGAGTTAACAGGGTTTATTTTTCGAACCAATTTCATAGCATGCATGAATGTGCTTTGCCATTTTGACACTTTGCACAGTGAATTATCTTTGGTTAACCGCTTTTTATTCTCTCTCAAGACTTGAAATCTTTCTATATTAACGTTCTTCATTTGATTGTTGGGCTGTGGCCAATATATCGCTGGTGGCAAGTATTTGTTCGTTAACGTGTTATATTTGGTAGGCAAGTTTTTTTTATTTGACCTGAAAACTTGTTTAGCTGTTAATTGATTATCAACTCCACTTCCTCTATCAATAGTTATAACTTAACTGAGCATTCCTCCTTTGAAAAGTTCTCATTATTTTGCTGTTTTGTTTTTTGAAGCTGATTTAAATCATTGTTGTGTCGGTGTAGTGATGTAAAAAACTTGCTTGGCGGTGTAATTCTTCAAATAGTTTTAGGGAATAAAGAAGCAGAAGACAAGAATATTATTTTGTTGTGTCTTTTATGTTTTCTGAAGTAATTTATTCACACCTGATCAATATTCTTTTAAAAGTATAACTGGATTTAAATATGTTATATCTTTATATATATATATATATATATACATTCATAAAAAAATGCTGAAGAAATAAATGTAAATACAAGAACAGGCCGGGCCATATCTTTCTATAAAATTTTAAAAAGTTTGTTTGTAAAAACAATTCTGATAATATACATGCAAATAGTTCTCTACTCTTGTATCTGAAATATAGTTCGTTTTTACATTTTGATATATCATGGTTAATTTCTACAATGAAACATTGATTTTATGTCTTCCTTTTCAGCATTGAACATATCTAGGAATACATAATTCTCATTATATATCTAATCGCAAATCTTCTGTTTTCCCCTTAATCATTAGCATGTTTTTGTTTGATAGGTGCTTAATTCTTCTGATAAATCAAAACCCAAATTAGCATCGAGAACTGGAGAACTTAATGTAACCATCAAGGGTGGACAGCCACAGCCCCTGTCAGTCCATGCCAACCAATCTCGTGGCGGACCTGTCAAGTCCGATCCTCAAAAGAGTTCTCATGGGAAATTTCTTGTTCTAAAACCTGTACGAGAAAATGGTGTCTCCCTTGCAGCAAAGGATGTCTCGAGTCCAACTAGTAATGCAAACAGCATGGCAGCAAACAACCAGTTCGCTCTTGCATCTTCAGTTCCACATGCTCCTTTGAGAAGCCCAAACAATTCAAATGTTTCTTCTGTGGAGCGCAAGATTGCTAGCTTAGATCTCAAATCTGGATCGACTTTGGAAAAAAGACCGTCCTTATCACAAGTCCAAAGTCGGAACGATTTCTTTAACCTCATTAAGAAGAAAACTTCAATGAGTTCTTCTGCTGTTCTCTCAGATTCATGCTCCTCCGTGAAATCTCCTTCAATTGGCCAATCTAATGAACTAACAAGGGAAGAAATCAACATTCCTGCAAGTCCTCGTGTTATTGAAAATGGTGCTATGGAGACTCTAAATGGAGATAGTTCTGAAGAGGTTCGAGCATCTTGTGACAGTGGTGAAAAAACTGAGAGCCACGTTGCTGCAGAATCTCTAGATGAAGAGGAGGCTGCTTTTCTTCGTTCTCTTGGATGGGATGAGAACTGTGGTGAGGGAGGCCTTACTGAAGAAGAGATCAATTCTTTCTATCAGGAGGTAAACAATTACTTCTTGTCACGTTTCACTACTTCTATTGCTTTCATTAATCCCATCTGCAATATTTTCCAAAGTATTGTTCTTATCTATATTGGCTGATGATGAAGTTGTAAATATATAATAATGTATGTTCTAATTCCGACTGCAGTTGAATTCCATGAATTTGAAGCCATCTCTAAAAATTGGCCGATTCATTCAGCGAAAGATAGTCGTGCCATCTGAATCTCCCGAGGGCGAGGGTAGTGGCAAGGATGAAGCCGAGGGTAGTAGCAAGGATGAAGTCGATTCTGAATTGAGCTCATCTGACTCGGAAGCCTGAATTACTTTTTTCACCCATGAGAAGTTCCTAGTTCACAATTTTTAATGGCAGTGGGGTTAGTTCTTTTCTTTTAAATTTTTTTTTCCTTCTTTTTTGTTTTCATGGTCTTAAAGAAATGCTGATGAGAGTTGGGTTGGAAGAAGAGGTGGTTGTTAATTGAACACTGAACAGTGCAAATAGTGCAATAAGTTACAGTTGCCCAAATCATCCTGCCTACCTTTACAGCGGGAGTTTTTGCGGTTTTTAAAGGGCAGTTGCAGAGGTTTGGCAGGCGCATGTTTTGTCTGCACTGAAAGATGTAGTGGAAATTGCATCTTTTGGTTTATTTTGGTTCTTCGTTCTCTCACTTTTGAAGAGGTTTTTTATTCTGGAAGTTTCTAGGAAGAAAAAAAAAAGGTTACTGCTGCTTCAAAGAAAATTGGGGAAAAAAGGGAAAATGAAAAATGTTTCTATCTTCGTTCAGCATATATTAATTTATTGTTTGGGATGTTACCTTTTTACAGTTGGGTAGCGTAGCTTTGTTTGACATTGAATTGCACTAATTACACATGAATAAGAGGATTAGTTTAGAGATTAATTGTTTGGTGTCACTATAATCGCCCTTTTTTTTTTAATCATTTGCTACGTTTGGGAAACTGTTTTGCAAATTAATCATCTTGTACGTTTGATAAACTATTTTGTAACTCAAAAAAGTTTTTAATATTTCAGTAAATCGTTTAAGTTTCCAAGTAGCCCATTCTCCCTGTTATGTAACTTACACATTTTTAATATTATTATGGTAAATAGTTTTAATTTCCAAGTATCCCCCTCTTGGCTCTTTTATTCTACCATTTTCACCATTTTGTAGATTATGGTTATGATATTATATTATTAAGAGTTGTTCTGACTCTATTTTTGGATTGATTTTATCAGTTTTAAAGTATGTTTTATTTCATGAGATGTTGAAGATATGATATTATATCATTCTTTAAACCATGCACTCTTTTTTAAAGAAAGAGTTATCATGTTGATTTTATTTTTAATTTGAACATTGAGTGATGAATAAGCATTAGGTTTTCTTATTCTCTTTTTCGAAATAACAAAGCTTTAGAATTTAGAATATTTAATTGAAGTAAAAAAGATGATGACGACAAGGGTGATTGAAGTATTCAAGTATAGTTAACTAAATAATTAAATACTGTATAACGATTTTACGAAAATTTGTAATCGTAATAAAATGGTGTGATTCACTCTAAAATTTGTAATTCTATTTCCATTACTCATTACAGACTTTTTTTTTTCATGCTATTTGTTTTATGAATTAACTAAGTGACAATATAACACGGGCGAGAACTAAAGGAATCGCGATTAAAATAAAAAGAATAGACAGTTCATAAAAAGATGTATTTTTTTAAAGGAAGAGGGGATGTTAACCATTATAGGAGGGGAAACACATTCCTCTCTCCCTGCTCTTCTTTTAGTCATTCTGAAGATTCTTCCAACCTTACGTTTCTTCATCCCTTCAAGAATCTTGCTAGATTGTGAGGATGGTAGGTCGTCGTTCGTGCTAGAGGCATTCTTCGATGCTTCATTTGAATTGGTTCATGTGCCAATCCATAAGGATGCACTAGACTCTTTGGTGGTGGATTCAGGCACTGGTTGTTTAGGGTAGTCGAAAAAGGAATCGTTGGAGCTTTTTTCTCTTTTTTTTTTGGTCGCTTTGGAGGGGAAGAAGAAATAATGAAGACGTCTATATTATGGACAAATTAAATAGGGGAAGGTATCATTACAATATGATAAATTCGTGTAGACATAGGGCAACATTGTAAATTTCAAAGCGTCATTGAGGTGTCTACAAAATTGAGAGAGGAAAAGAAACCGTGAGCGAGAGTTTTATAGGTTTCAGAGTACAATTCCAAAGAAATCCTAGCAATCAAGATCACAAGGGTATATCGAGAGAAAGAATATGGATGTCATCAAGAACAAAAGTGAGAGCATTTTGGTAATCCTTTGTTTCTCCATTACAATTCCCAATAGATGTAGATAGCGTATGAGATTGCCATTACAATTGCAACTCATTCCAAGTAAACAATACTAAAGGAACCTGATTATGATCTTAGTACATTTCATTTTTGAATTCTAAGTCAAAGAGTACATAACTTAACTATTTTAAATTATTTATATTTTATTTTTATTGAAAATTATCATATAATTTGAACTATTCAAGATGAGATATTTAAATAAATGAAAGATGTTAGAAAACTGAAGGTATGAGAGTAATTAAATTTTCTAGCAGATGGTTGCTCGAAGTCACTTTCACAGCCACTGTGTCGGCTATACCAGTTCTTGCTAAATACATCACATTCACAACAGTCAATCCAATAGAAACCGTTCCACTTACTGCCTAAGCAATCCTCTGGCTCTAGACCTCAAATTCATTAAAGTATATGGTTGCTTAATGTCGGAGTCAAAATAATTTTAAGAAAATGGCCTTGATTCTTTTTCTTTCTTCCAAACGAAATATATACATATGTATAGATATTCGTGACTATAATAATAAAATCTGTTTTCTTTTTTTCTTTTTGAAAGAAAAAAAAAACATGGTTGAACGTACTCCAGAATGAAAAGAAAACACTCTTAATGAATGTGTAGCAAAAAAGAAATGGGTTAGTATGGGCCCGTTTGGTAACGTTCTCGTTTCTTATTTCTTGTTTCTAATTTTGTTAAGAAATCTAAGCATTTAATAATTATGTATGTTTCTTGTCTCTCATTTTTTTTTAGAAATACTCTAAAAATTTGTATAAAACTTTTGAGAACAACTAAAACTAGTTTCTCCTTTTTTGTTCTCATTTCTAATTTTTTTTCCAAAACATAAATAAGAATATAGGTTTATTATTATTAAAGTATAGGTGTTGGAGTCATGAAATTCTATTTTTCTTTATTAAAAATGAAGAAATCGAAATAAAAAACGAGAACGTTACCAAACAGGTCCTATATGACCTTTGTTGTTATATTTATTTATTATTTTTTTTTCATCAACTTTTTGGAGGGGGAAAAACTAAACTAAACTAACCAACCACCCCGCATCATCATATGCTTTTTAAGGAAATGGATAATATGAACAACTGCGCAGAGCTGAAATGGCTGAAACATTGAAATATCTGGCTCACTTATATTGAATTCATAAAGATATATAGACATAGTTTCAGCTTAAGATTAACACGACATTTACAAGAAGTAAAGAAGCCCTTTCAGTTCAGTTCTGTAGTTGGAAAAGTCAAACGATACACAAATGACTCGACACTGCAATGGACTGCAGCTCTATGCAGTTGGCAACTCTTCAGCCTCTGAGGTCTAAGTGCATAATTCTTTCCAACTTATTCCGAGTGAGAAGTCCAGTAAATCAACCCACTGCAACAAACAGTATTTCAGAAAAAACAGAACATGGACAGGACTAACATTACAAGAACCTCCAAATAAACAGACTAAGGTCTAGTAAGATAGCATTCGTTACACGTGATATACTTGTGCTAGTGACGAAACCACCCAATGATTTCGTTTTTTTTTTCCAGAAATCTCTTTAATGCAACAAATACCAAATAATCAGGACATACCATACAGCATCAGACTGCTAAAGAAAAAATATCCCCTTCAACCAAGTTCGTTTATGGGAATGATTTAAAACATCCTATGTATATTTAGGGAGAGTGGAATTTAGATGTTACTTTAAAACAACATAATGAAAGAACACAATAACTCTTCTTTAACGAAGCTACCTTGCAAAATGATTCCACAACAAACTAGGTGGAGAAGACGATAAAAAGTGGCAACATGTTTGTTGGCACAAATCCAATTAAAAGACCGATAGGAAAAATCAGAATTAATATAATCTAAAAGAGGAAGGACAATTTACCTAACCAACACAAACACGCACTGCAATACTCCTGCAACTCCTGTCCACACTGATGGGCCAGTTTTTACTACCGAATCTTGTATCAAGAGTCCCACTGATGCTGCTAATGAAACGAATGATACCACATAAGCAAAGAAGAGCCAAAGCTTCAACCTGTTGTTAAGGGAAGCGCAATGTTGTTAGTTACAGCAATACACTGGCACCACATCAACACAAATATCAAATTCTGAACGTTATCACATGATTCTTCTAATTTTTCCTTTGCTCATGTCTAAAACTTGTTTTTTACAGAGACTTCTTTCCATGAAACACGTCAATTCATCATGTCCTAACATGAACCAATATTGTAGTCTAGTATGAAAGCTGGGGGTATATCTAAAAATTTATTTAAGAACAATGAACTACAGCTTACACCTTTAATAAGCAGATATCCAGAGCATTTGCTACTGGGCTGTCATCCGGAAACCATGGCTTCTGTTGCCACAAGGAAAAAAGGCCAGGTACTAATCCGCACCTGCTAATTCCTTTCAGAACTAAGTGAAGTGCAACAACTGAAGGGAGTGAAGTGCAGGTCTTTCATCTCCTTTTGTAACCCCCATTCCCCCTCTCAATTAGTTAAGTTGACTCTTGAAAATCCACTAGGTTATTGTGGCTATATCATTCACAGCTGTTAAACCATATGGAGCAAGCAGCAATTCCTATGTCATTACCTTGGTCTACTTTGTTATTTGCTCAATTGGTCAGCCAGTATGCGCATGATTAATGTCACCATTCATAGGTTAATTCTCCTAGGCCAGCCACGTCCATTTATAGGCCTTCCATATAGATTTGAATTCTACAATTACCACTTCAAGAACTCCATTTTTAAGTGGGTGTTAATGAAGTTCCTAGAAGCTAGATTTCAGCTTGCAAGTCACTAGTAATTTTAGTCTCAAACAGAGTATCACAACTACTGAAGATCTGAGGAAATGGTTTTCAATGCATCTTACCTTATCAAACCTCCTGCTAAGTTCAAATCCCCTTTTGTGAATTATATTTGGAATTTCAAAATCCCCAATATGGTGAACACTTTTCTTTGTACCCCTATAGAAGTCTCAAGCTCAATATTGCCAACAAATTACAGAAGTTCCCACTTTGGCTTTTAAAGGCAATGTCGTTCTTTGGAATCGTGCATTTAAAGAACTTCTTTGGCTTATTTGGAAAGAGAGAGATTTTTTTTTTTTTTTTTTGAAGATAAGTCGGCTTAGGAGGATTCCTTTTGTAATATAGTGTACAACATACTCCCGGTGGTGACCAAACCTCAAAAAAATCTTTTGTAATTCCAGCCTTTTCATGATTATTATTGAATGGAAGGATCTCCTTTTGTAGCTTACTAAGTAGGCCTTCCTCTACCCCTAAGCCCTTAGGTTGTTTTTCCTCCCTTTTGCTCTAATACAACCCCTTTCTGTCTCTTGTCAAAAAATGCATCTTGATCCTGACATAGGAAACCTATAATGCCAAAAAAGAGGTTTTCAAGAACAACGAATGTTTTTGTATACAATTGCAAGCTGAATAATGACTCTTATACCTTAGCTCTTGAGAATCACAACCTCTGGTACACCATTTTCAATGGTTGTTAGATCTCCACTAACGTTTATTATCACTTGGACCATTCTATCAAGAAGTTACGCTCGGTGTCTTTGTTTCTGATATTCTCTACACATGCACGCTCTGCTTTTAACTCTCTCTCTCACTAGAAATGTGCCTTACGCCCTAACCAACCTCACTCTATCCCCTTGGTTCCTCCTCTTCGCAACCCACTTCATTGGAGAGAAGGTTGAAAAAGGGTTTTACGAATTGATTAACAGGACTTCCAAATAATAATCATTACAGTACCAATACCACTCGCATGGAAAAAGGTGTAGAAGTCACGCTACAACAATTGCATCTCCACATTTCTCTTACATTAAACACGGCCATTGATAAAATGTTTAACTTGTGTTGCCTATTTGATTTTTCACCTTATCTAAGCTTATGATGCATGGATTTACAAACAATTCAATCGTTTGGTTGCACTGATTTCAAGTTCCTGATGAGTGCTCCAACTATACCCCAAAGTTAGCCCTCAACTTCTATTGCAGACGCACGTAGTTTGAATCAAAGTGCATTCGATATTCTAAATTAGAAATTAAGAGTTAAGATCCAGATGTACGAGTTGGTAAGATCCTAATACATCCAGGGAGAATAGTGCAAGCGAAGTACTAAATCGCAAAGCACATTAACTTGCCGAAGAAGAACACTGACATTGTTCTCAATCGAATCGAATGATTAGGCAAGAGGGTCGCGACATGATCAGTGAAAGATTTAAACAATATAAGAGGCAGAAAACAACGACAGGCGAGAGAACGATAGAGGTAAGCAGATAAAACATAAATTACTCACCTCCATTCGCCTTCCTCGTATGGAGAATAATCAATGTCTTCTTTCCGAACGCAATTGAACATCAGAGCCGCAAAAGAAGCAAAAATACCTACAACCCCAATACCAGAGCACCGTCAAAAACCCTAAGCGCGAATTATACGTGGCGTGGACTGGTAAATGAATAAAGAGCGAAGCAAGATTAGAGAACCTGGGAGGTAGTGGACGAAGGATACGGCAACAGAACTGCATACAACGGCGTCAACCCAGAACCACCATCCGGCGCCGAACACAGCTCCGGCGACACCTGGGCCGAAAATTGACCACAGCTCCGCCAAATCCATTGGTGGATTCTTCCTCTTGCCTTCTCCTTACGATTGCGGTTCGAGACGGGTCGATTTGGAGAGGCTAGTGTGAACTGATTGATCGCACAGCTCAGACCTCTTTCGTGCCAAAAAGTTGAACTCCCATCTATCTGTTCAAGCTCTGATATTCTGAGAAATATATCTTTATCTACTGTTTTAAATTGTGCGGAAATTTAGATAAAATATCGATTTTTTAAAAAAAAAATAACTCTAAAATTGTTTATCAATTTTCTTCTGCATACTGCATCCCAAACTTTTTTTTTTTTTTAATATACATATAAACTGCATTAACTTTAAACTTCGAAAGTGTTAATTTTTTTATTATGTATATGTTTTTTACAATACAATTTTTATTCTCATATGCCTTTCAAATTAATAAATAAAACATACGTATGATACAAAAGTGACAGTGATGAAAAAAATACATTAGAGTTATATTTGTATTAAAATTTGTGAATTTAGCAAAGTTGTTCCCTTTGATTAATCCATCTTAAATTTGTGTTGAACTTTATATTGAAATTGGTAAAATTAATAATCTTTTGATTTTTTTTTTTAATTAATGGATGAGTTTGTGGAAATTGATCCAAGACTATAGATTACAATTTTTTTTTTTCTTTGAGATGGACTATAGATTACAATATTTAACTAAGTTTTTCGTCCAACGTTATGAAATTTAAATTTTATGATAAATAGTTTCTAATGTTGGGGTAGGTTTTCTAATTTAGCCCCCTATTGTTAAAAAAACTTCTACTTGGTTGTCTATATATCTGACACTTTTCAACTTGCCATAGTACTATATAAATTGAAAGAATTTAAAAGGGCACAAAATGCCATCCAAGAAAAATACAAGTTTAATTTATCGTCCAAATTCATGAGAATTTGGTGGAACATGTTCAAATTTTATTCTATTTGATGACTTCTTCCTCCTCCGTACTTCTGAGTTTTTTGTTTCAATTAATTTTATTTAAAACATAAATGGCTAAATTAAAACTCTATAAACAATATGGATTATTGTGAAAAAAAAAACTTGAACATTATAGTATTTTCTTGTTTACAATTACAAATATGTAGTGATGAAGATTTAAATCTCCGATTTCTTGGTCAACGATATAACCTAAACTATACTTAGTTTGAATAGTATAGCTAGATCACATGTTAAAAAAACAATGGTAGTTATCCATGTGTGTAGAGTAACGGTTAGGTATGCGACCAAAGTTTCACATTAGTCAGTCAATGGGAAAATTATAGATATATAAGATAAGACAACTATCTCCATTTGTATGAGACCTTCTAGTTAAACCACAAGTAAAGTTACAAAATCTTATACCAAAAGTAGACAATATCATACAATTGTAGACTTGTGTGGGGTATTGTTTGTCCTTAAATGGTTGTCATGTGAGACCTTAACTTTTGTCATTAATATATATATATATATATATATATATATATATATATATATATATATATATATATATATATATAATTTTTCTCACGCATACTTGTATATGAAGAATCGTGTGATGTTTTTTTCTAGCTACTTTGGTAGGATGTTAGAAGAACATAAATCACATTAATTGGCTATCTAAATTGATTCATAAATTAATACAATCCAAAATGTATTTATTTATTATTTTTTTGTGTGATTTTTTTAAGGATTACAACGCATGTCTTGCAAGCGTCATTTTAAATGTTTGAAAATTGAGAGGAAAAAAAAAATAATGATGGTACTGATAAGGCTAAAATGTAGGATTAAAACAATGGGGTTTAAGAGTTGTCAACATGATCATAACTTACCTGTCCATTAATAAAAAACCATATTTGTTTATTTCAAATGACATTTAAAACAACTAGTTTTTTAAGAGATAAAAAAACCATTTTAATATACTAATTAAGAATAAAATTGAAAATCTCAATTAAAAAGATGTAATAAAGGGCCAACATGAGCATAACACCATTCGTTTAAGACATGTACTAATGATCAAAAGGTCAGTGGTTCGAATCTCCTATCCCCACATGTTGTAAAAAAAAAAAAAAAAGTAACAAAGGAACTAAAAAAGATGTAATAAAAAATGTATTTTAAATGATTAAAATTGGGTGTATTTAGGCTAATTTTCAAATACGAAAAGAGAGCATCTAGAAAAAAAGAAAGAAAAAAAGAGCAGAAAGCAGAAAACTGGAGGAATGGAAATAAAGTAAAAATATGTGAAAAATAATTAGGCAAGGGCATTGATCCAATAAAGCAATAGCATCACTCAAACGAATAGATAAATGACACGTATACAGTGAAAGTGCTCTTACCGCAGAATTCCTACTTCGTCACTACATCCTAATAAATCCCTCCTATAAAAATATCTTCTAGAAACGAACCGCCTTCACTGCCTGCAAATAACGCGAATCTCTCTCTCTTCCCTTTCTCTCTCTTCCCAATCGAAAGCGAAATCGAACTGCGAACAAAATTAAAATCATTTCACAACAAAACGGGATCCGAAAACAACAAGAACCATACTAATTTCAGACCCCAATCCTGGTTTCGGCTCATCCTTTCCTCATCTCTACCCTTGCAAGCCAAGAGTTGGACCAGGATTTCAGGATTAGGGTTAGGGTTAGGGTTTGTTTTTGTACCTTTTTATCTTCACAGTGCGTGCATGCGAGGGCCTGGATCGGAAAAGCGTTTATATGGCAGTGTTGGTATTTGGATAGAGTGGAATTTGGGGCTTTGACCATGGAACGCGCCACAGGTGGGTTAATTTGTGGTTATTGTTGGTGATGACTAGAGACCGATGTCACCTGGGAAAGAAGATGATGGGTAGGGGTGCGGACGGAGGTTGTGGTACTGAGGAGAGGCCTTGTCCAGTGGCAAGAGTGCCGAACAGAATAACGTTGACCCAAACTCAAACGCACGAGGAGAAGCTGTCTACTGTGGACATTGATTATTATGCACAGGCTCAGAAGGCTTTGTGTGAGCGTTCGCCATTTGATGTAGCGGAAGAGACTTCAGCTCCTTGTGTGCCCACTTTGCCCAGTAGGCTCGGTAACTTATTGACTAGACATACGGGTGGTAAAAAACGGCAGAGGAAATCCAATTCCGGGGCGGACAAGAAGTCTTCTAGGCAAGGTGAAAGGTCGCGTGGCTCCAACATTTGGTTTGAGACAGAGGAATATTTTAGAGACCTGACGCTGTCTGATGTAGACACTTTGCGTGCAGCGTCTTCCTTTAGTGGTTTAGTGGCTAGGAAATGTTTTTCGATTCCGTCTTCGGGAAATGTCCCAGAAGCAAATGTAGGTGGTAGTGAGAATGTTAGTGATGAGAATACGGATGGGGTCATTGTTAAAGACGAGGTTGAGGATGATCGTTTGTGCTCGGATGTGGGTATGGTTGAAGCCAGTGGGTCACTTTTGGAAGACAAGGGTTGTCCTAATTTGGATTCTTCTTGCGGCTTAGAGTGGCTTTTAGGTTGTAGGAATAAGGTGTCTTTAACTTCAGAGCGGCCTTCGAAGAAACGGAAGCTTCTAGGTGGTGACGCAGGATTGGAAAAAGTTCTTATTGTTTCTCCCTGCGATGGAAATTCATCTTTATGCCACTTTTGCTCTAAGGGCGATACGGACAAAGGGTTAAATCCGTTAGTTACTTGCAGTTGTTGTCATGTGGTGGTTCACTATAAGTGCTATGGCATTAGAGAGAAAGTTAACGGATCCTGGTCGTGTTCTTGGTGTAAGCAGAAGGATAAAATCAATGATTCTACGAAGCCCTGTTTGCTCTGTCCCAAGCAGGGTGGTGCTTTAAAGCCTGTACATAAGAACGTTGACAGTGGATTTTCTGTTGAATTTGCTCATTTATTTTGTAGTCAGTGGATGCCAGAGGTTTATATAGAGGACTTGACGCAGATGGAGCCCATAATGAATCTAGGAGGTATAAAAGAAACCCGGAAAAAATTAGTATGTAACATATGCAAAGTCAAGTATGGAGCCTGTCTTCGGTGCAGCCATGGTATGTTTATTGCCCCATTATTCTATGCCATTCTCCTTTTCTGTTTGGATGATGCATCAGAAGCACATTCTACGTGGCTGCTATGGTCGTCAGATTTTTGGCTCATGTTTTTCTTGTTTACTACTGTATGCTGTTGTAGTGGGTAGATTAGTTTTATGCTTTCTAGCAGAAAAGCATGTTTATGGTTCATCTGTTAAAGTCATCTGTACAGAGTATTTAGAAGTTGGCCGAAATCTGAAATCAGTGAACAATTAATTTCCACTACCCTCGAGGTTTGATTTTATGTTCCTGGGCTGCTCTCTTTCCCTCCCTCCCTTCCTCTCTCTGTAACTCTCTCTCTCTCTCACATACACAACTATGCTTACTAACTTCTTTGGAAGGTTAGCTGTTGAATTATTATACTACCACTACCATATTATGATATAGGAAGGGGTATTAAGAGAGTGGCCTATGTCCATATTTGTTTCATTTCTTTTCTCGTTGGCCTATGTCCATATTTGTTTTATTTCTTTTCTCGTTTATCTATACTTCAAAAGATGCGAGCCGTACATTAGGCCCCAGGAATCCAGGAGATATTGTTGGTTGTAAATAGTTATTATTTAATTTTTAATTTAGGTTTATGGAATTTAAATAAAAAAGGAATTTTCATGTCTTGCCAGAGAGTGTCTTGTTTAAAAAATATGCCGTCTGGGGGCATTAACATGACTAACCAGTTCTTTCTTTCATGCTTGGTCTATCATATAAACTGATAGTTATAGAGCAACTTTCTTATAGCAAATTGGTGGTTCCTGATTTGCTAAAAAGAAATAAGCTCAAGGAATTTATGGGTTTTTACAAATCGGGCATTTGGACTTAAAATCACCTCTTATTGGAACTCTAAAATACCAAATAAATACGCCTTTTTATGGATGGAAAGTATTGTATTATTATTTTGATAAGAAACATAAGACGAAAAGCATTGTACTAACTCAAGGCCCCCCCCCAAAAAAAAAAACTACACAAGAGAGCCTTCCATGCATTAATGATCATCAATGGACGGAAAGCATTGTACTAACTCAAACAACATATTCAAGAGACATTATGAATGATTATCCTCCCAACAAAAGTTAGAGAGAGGCAAAAAAAGAAAAAAAAAGAAAAGAAAAAAAACTCCAATTGGCTTGATCCAGGAGATTGGATTTTTCTTCTTTAAAAAGAATCAAGCAGATTGGATTTTATAACCTTTTTATGGATGCTGCTCAATTAGAGAAATTGGACCAATTTAAGTCCATTCCTTCCATCTGTTTTTCTTTTCTCAAGGAATTCTACGATTTTTCTCTCCAATCTCCAACAAGATAGTCATTAACAGACTAGCCTAAAAGATTTTTATCTTGTTTCTGGAAGGGTGCACTCAAGCTTGTAGAAGGAAGAAGTTCTCAAATCTTTTAGAAGCACACTTTGAGAAATTGGAAGTTTGTAAAGTCTTCAGAGAATATGGGCAAAGGGAATTGATCATATAAGTGCCCAGTGTCTTCATGAATTTTTGCAAACAACATAAATAACATGACGGGTATTGGAAATCCTTTCTGGTTTTAGTTGATATTGAAGATATGAAGTTTTATGTTGCCAAGTGACCAAGCAGGCACCAGTTTAGTTGAAGGTTTCTTTGTGATCTTGATTATAACCAAGCAGGCATCTGAATTTTCTTAGGGACCTTTGTATTCCTGATGGATTGATGGAGGCCGTTTGGAATTGTGAGAGATGATACCTTCAATCCTAAACTGAAAGATGAATTTATACCAAGTTTCATGATGTTCCAGTGTTCATATTCTGGTGGAGAGTATTATTTCTTATCTAAGAAATGATGGAGCCCATTCTTCAGCCTTTTTGTTTTTGCTAAGGTCTCGTCTGAATGATAGTTACCGAGTGATGTTTCTGTCAAAACTGTTGCAGTTCTAACGATGGTGACTTTGCTGCAAGGGCATCAAGATAAGGGATATTATAAGATAACTTGGCAGTTGCCATCTCACTTGACTCTTTCTGAAACCTACTTCGACTGTTAGGAAGAGAGGGTACTTTCTGATGTTAGGCAATATTTAGCCCATCCTGCTCTTTAGGAAAAGCTCGCTAGACAACTTATTCAAATGGGAACCATTCCAACTGTACATGTTCTAAGAAGTTCTCTCATAATTCATCTAGCATCCCTTATGCGACCCAACGTGAGCATAGGTCAGCGGTTAATACATCTACTTATTTTCTTGAGGTTAGATATTCAAATCCCCATTTCCACAATTGTTGTAAAAAAATCTAGTTTGGACCGTTTTGATTCAATATAAGAGTATATTCTAAAATTCTAGGCTCTGTTAAACTATCATGATTTTTTCGTTTAAGTGTTGTATTTACCAGCTATGATCTTATAAATATACTACATTTAAAGGTTTTGGAGAATCCATTCTTCTTGCTTTTATGCCTGGTTCTCTCTGCATCTAATTTACAAGAAACTGATGCACTATATTGAGAAAAGAGCATACAAAAGAGAGGGAGACGAGATGTTCCCACAAGACCAAAGGGTTAACAAAAGAGGGCCCAATGGGTTTAATCTGTACAAGTACAAGGTCATAATTACAGTGGATGTGCGTGTGCCTATTTGTTAGTTGAACCTGGGTTCAAATCTGTACACGGTCATAATTACAAAATTACAATAGAGAATACCAGATGGAAGAAAAGAGATAAAGAGAGTCTCAAAACTCCTCATGTTAGAGTAAATCTCTTTGAAGAACCACAGCCTCCAAAAAATAGCCATCATCGCATTTGACCACAAATCTCTAGCATGACCTTTAAATAGATTGCTGCACTTCAGCTTAAGATAAGCTTCCTCAACTTTATTAGGGAAACACCATTGAATACCAAACGGATGAATAATCTGTGCCAGCTGGTTCTCACAATATCACAGTAAAGTGAAAGAATGTACTAGGTCTTTTGTACTTTGACAGTCATTTCATTTGAAAACCGACCTTGTTGGCATCTAGAGGTGGAACTAATCATTATCATGGAATTTAATTGGCTGTTGAGGACAAATATTTTCAAAATTTAGAAAATCCAACAGATACCGTGCACAAGAAAGTAGCATTGGTACCTCCCCCGATTCATTTGCTTTTCTTCTTAAATTTCTTCCCCATTTTTATATAGAGTCCAAAGTGAACAAAGTAACAAGAGTTGATGAGGATGAGAAATCTTTTTAACAACAAATAAATTACTTCGAAATGTCTATCCAAATTACATTAGAAATTCCTCCCAGGGAAATCTACCTTGAATTCCTCAAAGGGTCCATGGAAAGCTATAGTCAAGCTACAAAACCTGATTTACAAAAACATTGTAATTACAGTGGGCAATGGAAACACTACTCTGTGTTGGGAGGAGTGTTGGCTTGGATCATCAAACCTTCGGCCTCAATTTCCCCATCTTTATCACCTCTCCCTAAAGAAAGAAGTCCATATTGCAGAATTATGGAACCCCTCCTCAAATGCTTGGAACCTACAGCTTAGAAGACATTTGAATGAAGCAGAATTGAATGAATGGGCTAGCTTGTCCCACCTTCTATCCTCCTTTTACATCAAAGATGAGGAAGACAAATGGACTTGGTCCCTTGACAAATCTGGAGCTTTTTCTTCTGGATCCCTGACAAAAGATATGGCCTCTAGTAAAAATTCTTCCAAGAGGGATTTATACCGTCGGCTGTGGAAAGGACCTATGCCCAAAAAGGTCAAGTTTTTTATGTGGGAGCTCAGTCATGCATGCATAAACACTGCTGATGTTGTCCAAAGAAAAATGCCTAGGATATCCTTATCCCCAAATTGCTGCTGCCTTTGCGTTAAAGCTCCAGAAACTCAAATCCACCTATTCAGCTGGTGCTCATATGTGACTGCCTTCTGGGATATCCTTCTGCAAGCTTTTGGATGGGAGATTACTAGACCGGGAGACATATTTGCTCTCATAAAATCTGCTATTGTGGGCCACCCTTTCAAGAATGAAAAGCAAATCCTCTGGTGCAACTTCATTTATGCCTTTTTTTGGAACATTTGGTTGGAGCGAAATTCTAGAATATTCTCCGAAAAGTCTCACAATACCTATGAGTTCGTCGAAGCTACTACATACCTAGCTATTTTTTGGAGTAGCCTCTCCCCTCCTTTTTGTAATTATAGCTTATCTACTTTACTATCTCAATGGAGATGTTTTTTGTAATTATCTTTGATAGGGTCTACATTCATATCTCCTTTTGTACCCATTTCATTCATCAATGAAATGGCATATGTTTCCTATAAAAAAAAACATTAGAAATTCCAAAGTTAAAAGGGGCTTTTGACTTTGACATGTAGGAATGAGAATATAAAATTTGAGAATGTCATGTCTAGAAATTGAATGACCATGTCTGGTATGTTGGAATAACAATCTTAAATCTTAATCTATGTAAATGTAAAATTAATTTTTTCTAATTAAAAACAAATAAATTAAATTGCATTTTATATTAACTAGTTTTCACGGGTTAATTGATTTTATATTGGAGATCTTTCTCGTAATTCACCTATAGGTGTTAGAAGTTCTTACTCTGCTGTTTCATTCATCAATGAATTTTGTTTTTTTTTTCTCAAAAAAAATCATGGGTTAATGTGCCAATGTCCATACTAACATAGGTTTAGGTTGCCCGTTGCCCCCATTTCGTTACTGCATACTAAACAGCCCTCAAAGGTTTTACATATTCTGAACAACCATAAATAAATGCCCAGCTGCAACTGTGCTGTGGCTTCCCTTACCATTCTTAAGGCAAACTGATTTGGTGCAATTTGGTGAAAGCCATCCTTGGCTTGTTTGGTTAGAAAAATGAACAAGTTGAAATTTGAGAACAAGAATGAGGATTCTGGGTTTGGCATTCTAAATTTGGGAGTCAGATAGTTTTTTGTGTTCTTCTCAGGCGTACTCTTGTAATGACAACATCCTTTTGGTTAATGCCATTTGGAGTATCCTTCAGGTTTGGAGGATAATTCATCTCCCTTTCCCCTTTTTGTAGTTTTTATTGGGTAATTCTTTTATATAGGAAAATAAATCCCAAACATTATTATGATTGTCACGGGGTTAAATCCTAAATATAAGATAACTTGGCCAAGTAATGTGCTTCGAGGGTGAGGGTGTGACAATGATCCTGTTACTTTTTCTTAAAAAATTGCTTCTTTATTTCCAATGAAATGATTCAACATAAACTGAAACTGCAAGCCTTCAAGGAGTCCATCTCCTTTTTCTGGTAAGTAGTAATTCCTCCAAAAATGTCCAGGCCAAAGAATATTCCCATCAAATATTCCCATCAGATCCTTCTCTGGGTTAGGACCGACGTAATTAACACGCACAATATTGTTGGCTTGATATGGTTCTTCTTTGGTTTGTTATGGTTATTTATTTTTAGTATTTGGATTTGCTCTCTTCATTTTTTGATTTTTATGTTTTCTTCCATTTGAATTTCTCCTACCCTTTATTAATGGTTATCTTGCTGGGTGATTGGTCTCAGGAACTTGTAGAACCTCCTTTCATCCAATTTGTGCAAGGGAGGCTAGACATAGAATGGAGGTCTGGGCAAAATATGGGTGTGATAATGTAAGTGTGAATTATTCTCATTTATTCTGTCTGATTACAATTTCAAATTTGACTTCAATCAAACAAATTAAGTGACTGTAAAATGTGGGTATTTATCAAGAAGCCCGTTGTATTGTCTAAAAAGTGTAAACTTCTCAAAGATCTAAAGCTTTGCTTCTATCAGGTCGAGCTTCGTGCTTTCTGTTCAAAGCACTCAGAAAGTCGAGATTTTAGGAGCAGTGGCCAATTTCAAGACCCTTCTGAAGTTGTTAATGGTGGCTCATATGTGGTCAACCACCTTCCAGTGACATTGTCTATTAACAGACCACAAAAATTAGTTGGTAGAAGGAACATTGATAACCTTTTACTCTGTAAGGAAACTTCTGATACCAACTCCGGAAAATTGGATGATGGCGAATTAGAAGATATAGGATCCACTGATCCCAGTTCAAATGCTGATTGTGTTGACACACACAAGCCTACTGTCCAGGGGGTTGAGGATGTCAACCCACTTGATTCCCTTAAATTTGCATCAATTATGAAAAAGGCAAGTTTGAAAATTTCTATTTCAATTTTTTTTAATGGGTTCTTTCTTTCTAGGATTGTCTTACTTAAAATGTATGTCTACCTTCTTCTTGCAGTTGATTGATCAAGGAAAAGTGAATGTTAAAGATGTAGCCTCAGAAATTGGCATACCGCCTGATTTATTATCTGCAAAACTTACTGTAATGCCTGTGTTTATTAACTTATTGTTATTATTATTGTTGTTGTTGTTAACCTTTTCCCATATAAAAAAAATATTTTATACTTACAATGTCCTTCATTTTGCAGGCTGACAACCTTGTCCCCGACTTGAAATCCAAAATTGTTCGATGGCTAAGAAATCATGCTTACATTGGTACCTTGCAGAAAAATTTGAGGGTCAAACTTAAGTCGACTGTTTTATCCAAGGCTGTTGTTGGAGCTGCTGATCGTTCTGACTCTTTGTCAGTACCTGATTCTCACAATTCAGATCTTATTGCAGATAAGATGATCACATCTCGCAGAAAAACTAAAAGCAATATAAGCCATTTGAAGAATGATGAAATCAAATCTTCATCTGAAGAAACTTTAGGTGGCCGTGTTCTAGCGATGCAAAGTGATATCTTGGACCAGCAAGCTTGTGAAGAACAAGGTGATTCAAATAAGGGATGCATCCAAGACACTGGTGAAAAGGTGAACACGTTATCATTATTTTCTTTGTCATTCTTTTTTGGGCCATTAATCTTTTTATTTATCCTATGGAATCCATATGATTAGTAGTACAGTTATGGTTTGTTCCCACTTAGCCCTGCCTGGTTGCTTTAATTTCTCGACTGTTGAACTTATGAAGTATCCAGTTATTGGAAAAGGCAATAAAGATGGTGTTTGTTTTTTGAGATGGTTGCAATAGATGGACTTGATTATGTCAATGCAAAATAGATAGGAACTCTTGTTCTTATCTGTCTCTTTGTTAGTTCATTGTTTATTTGCTGCATTTTCAGGCATGCTAAGATAACATTTTGACGTGCTGGTTTATGAAGAAAGTTCTGTATAATCTTTTTTTCTTTTCTTTTTAATTTTTTTTTTCATAATCACAGTTCTCATGTATTTTATTTGATGGCCAGTAATTAACTTATTCATACTATCACGTAGGGTAGGTTGATAAAAGCAGTGTGTTGAGGAGGGGAGAATCACTCTGCAATTTTGAATATTTTGGTATTTTCCTGAGTTAAATGTGTTTTTGGTGGTATTTTCATTATCTTTAAATGTTTTTTTTGGAGTGGCTTGATTTTGGTCTAGGGGCTGTGGAAAGTATTCACCAAGTATTACATGCATATTTGAACCTGTTGGTTGTCAAGAGATGGGGATTTTTTGGGTACTAAAATTTGTAACCATAATTTTACTTGACTAGTTTAAGATTTTCATTTTATTGTGCTGGATGATATACTTCACAATGTCACATCTAATATATTTGGAATTAAGGAAAAAACTCTTTTGCCCAATTCCTTCCACATCCAAACACCATGGCTAGACCACCTCCTCCCCTTAAGAAGTGCTTTGCATCCATTGAAAGAAAGAACTACTCCATTGAAGCCGACAGGTGCTTCTGGGGAAGTAGATTTAAGCTATCTGAAGTTACTAGAGACAAAGCCTACTTCCTCTTGTTACACTGGAACCCTTTTTGATGGCTTGTAACAACTTTCCATTCCCTCCTTTGTGCGCCCCCCAGTCAGAAGTTCTTTAGAGAAGAACGATTTGTAGGACAGACCATCTGGTTTGAAAAGTCTAAGAACAAGAAAGGTACTCTCGCCAAAGTTGCTATTGGTCCATACCTTATCAGGTTTGAATCATGGAGCCTCAAAGCATATTGGAAGCAGCCGTGATCCCATCATTTAGTGGCTGGATAAAAATCAGAATCTCCCCCTTGATTGATGGGAACATGATACACTTAACCAAATAGGGGAAGCTTGTGGAGGATACATCGACACCACCAAAAAGACCCAGATGAAACTTGGCCTAATGGAAGCCAACATCAAAGTGAAGGCCAACAAATTTGGTTTTATTCCAGCAGAGGTAGAAATTCCTTCATCTTCCACAGCCCTATTGTTCAGATTGATCCCTTCTTTGTAGTTGATTATTTAGTTGGATACATGGCTGGAGTTCATGGGGAAGGACCGTTGCTGAACGCCTCATGGCAGGGCAGAGTATAAAAATTCACGACCTTCAGAATGTTGACTCTCCTAACCTCATCGTCTATTTGTCCCCATTGGGCTGCCTTCCACCTTTGATTATACCTACCTAACAAACAACAGTGCCTTGCATACGTCCCTACAGCTTCACCCCACATAGAAACCCAACCTGCCTCCCCCCCACCCCCCTCCCCCTTCCTCCAACTGAGCTAGCGAACTTTCTACTTCTTTACCTCTTTTATACTATTTCTAGGTTATCAACAAGTGCCTCAAATATTATATAGGAATGTTTTTTTTTACAACTGTTATGTAGGAACGTTGTGTGCTCAGGTTGTGGTTTATATTGTGCCTTTTCCATGGATTGATGTTTCTCTTCTTGCTGCACCTTATATTTTGAACAATCGGTTGAAGATGCATGTTTATGAAGTTGCACATTTCTTTCCAAAAATTTCTTGCGTTGTGATTTATTCTTTTTAAGTTTGTGATTTTTTCCCGTATGCTCCATAAGTGTTTTTGTTTCATCCGTGCAGCATTTAAACAAGCATGACAGTTCTCAAGATTCTCCTTTAAGGAATTTTCCAAACGATGTAGGTATGTTATAAAGTTTATGATCGATTCTTCTTTATATGTTTCCTGCTCAACTGTCTTTTTCCCTCCCATATTTCTTTGATTCATTCAAGGCAATTTTTAATCTTTGGTAGACAATGATAAGTGTGTAACTTATCTTTGTTACTCATCTATGACACCAATGTTCTCTTCTAAGTTTTGAAATGCTTCCATTTGACTTGGTGAGAAAGACTATTGTCAATAACTTATTGATCCCTGTCCCTTTCTTCCCCAGATTTTAAAATTTATTGCTTTTGAATTTTTTGGCTGTGTGAGTTTAATCCCATTTGATGGCTGTTAGAGTTCTGATTATATTCAACATTTTGATCTCAAACTGACTCTTTTTTTATTTTTTATTTTTTAATTTATGAGAAACTGACTTTTTATGGAGAGAAAAATAAAAATTCGAAAAGGGCATAAAAAAGCCCACTCACGAAACCAGACCCCAACCATATAAAAGAGGCTTCCAGTTCAAAATAATTAGACCTAACCGGTAATTACAAAAAAGTCCTTGGAAACCGAGGCCCAAGTAAGCATTAAGCCTTAACGAGGGACCACACCTCCTCCAAGATCACTCACAGTTTCTAAAAACTCTATTATTCCTTTCCCACCAAATTCCTCAAAGAACAGCAAAAAAGCCAGCCTGCCATAAGAACTGCCTGTCATGAAAATTTTGGATGCGAAGAACCTCCTGCACCATAGAAGGGAAATCTGTGTTCCTTCCCAAGCACACCTCAAACATTTGAAAAAAACCAATTCCAAATGGAGATCTAAAACCATGAGTTAACTGTATGATATATTTTATAAATTGGATGATGCTGGTGATAGTGTCCGCTCTTTCTGGTTAGAAGTAAGGGATTACTTTTGAAGATTTGGAATGGAGGTCACATCTTTCATCCTTTCCCTAAGAGGTTCCAATAATGATATCAGAAGCTTTGAATAGTGCTGGCTAAATATGATTTCGATAGTTTGAAACAGTTTTTTTTGAGAAGTTATTGATTCTTACTCTGTTTTTGGATTTAAAAATCTTCTTGGGTTTTATGGTTTTGGTTCAATCACTCTATTTAAGTGTTTCAATTGGAGGTAAGCTATGATTCATTATGTGAATCCTAGCTTCACTGGTATGATGTTGTGCCATTTGATTTGTTTATGAAATCATTCTAGATGTTTTCATGCTTTCTATGACATGACCCCACCCACACCCACACACACACACAATGGATCTTCAAATATTTAATATCTACTTATGAACCCGTTGGATCCTTGCATTTTCTTTACCCCCTAGAATATTACTTTCTCATTTTTATGTTAAATGTTTTGCCTTGTAGAAGGTGATCATTGCAACTCGATTGGAGGAAAGGGCTGCGAGGCGACCCCAAAAATCCGCCATAATTCTTCAATAAGTGCAGTTCATGGGTATGTGGTTATTTCATATCTATTGTAGTTTCGATTTAATGGCTTTTGGCAAGTAATTTCAATTTAGATATTATCTACTGATGTCACAAGTTCTAAACATCCTAAATGAATATTATGCAGAAAGGCTGGAGAGACCCCTGGTCCTTATTTTCATCCATATGTCCAAGAGAAGATGTCACATATGTTGGATGGAAAGCTTCTAAGTAACTACATACTTGGATCTAGTGGTAAAGTTTTTCATGCTACTTGGTATGCATTGAGTTATGATATTATTTTACTTCACAGATGTGTCTGAAGGAGAGATTTTATGTTGGCAAGCGTCATCCGGTGCTGGCGTTTTCTGTGATCATGAACACCAGCATTTAGAGTGCAATGACGTGAGTTACAAGTCTGGTGGAGGATCTAATTCGAAGCAGCTAGTCAATAAAAAAATAGGTGGAATCATAAAGTTGTCTCCAGAAGATGAAATTGAAGGGGAAATTATATTTTATCAGCACAGATTACTTGCAAATGCAGTTTCAAGAAAGCAGTTCACTGGTATTTTTGTTGTTCTTTCAAGCTTCAATGTATATGTTGGTCTTTTTACTCATTGTTTACTATTATTTTGTTGTCAGTTGTTAAATTGGTGAATGACATTTATGATATTTAAATGCTTCATAATTTTTTTTGGAAGTTGAAAGGCTAAATTAATTAGACCTTGAAAACTTGCTCAAAAGATCAAACAATAGACTGCAAAAGGGCTAGGAGAAAATACTCTTTTATTTGATAGTTATAGACTCAAATAGACATTTTATTAGTTCAGGATTGAAATGAAATAAACTGAAAGTTTAGGGACTAAAATGGAATTGAAGCAAAAAAAAAAAAGGAAGTCTGAGTCTGATGCCTGTTTACTCCTGTGAAATACGACAAGTAAGCTTCGTCTGACAACTTATTTGGTGTACTACTTTGTAATAGTTTTTCTTTAATGGTGTTTGCAGATCATTTAATTTGTAACGTTGTTAAGAGTCTTCCAAAGGAGATTGATGAAGCAAGAAGTACTAGATGGGATGCTGTTCTTATTAATCAGTATTTTAGTGAGCTCAGAGAAGCAAAGAAACAGGGTAAGAAAGAGAGAAGACATAAGGAAGCACAGGCTGTACTCGCTGCTGCAACTGCTGCCGCTGCTGCCTCTTCTAGGATGTCATCATTTAGAAAAGATGCATATGAAGAATCTACTCATAGAGAGGTTTTTTGATGATTTTATCTGAGGCTCTTTATTACACTTTTATGTCATATCTGTTGAGAAGCGACTAATGATGAAATGTTTGGCAATTCTTCCCAGTTGATGCCTCGTGCCAAAGAAACACTTACAAAGGTTGTGCTCCCAAAAACATCATTAGAGTCTGATTTCTGTAAAGAACATGCTAGATCCTGTGACATCTGCAGGCGACCAGAGACAATATTAAAGCCAATTTTAGTTTGCTCTAGCTGCAAGGTCTTCATACTTCATCTGCATGTTTATGTGAATAAGGAAAAAGAAAATATTATATGTGATTGACAAATGGTGTATTTAGCAGGTTGCGGTACATCTGGATTGCTATCGAACTGTTAAAGAGACCTCAGGTCCATGGTGTTGTGAATTATGTGAAGAATTATCACTATCAAGAGGGTCTGGAGCCCCGGTTGTCAATTTTTGGGAGAAATCATATTTTGTTGCAGAATGTGGTTTATGTGGTGGCACCACAGGTGCATTCAGGAAATCATCTGATGGCCAGTGGGTCCATGCCTTCTGTGCAGAGGTAAAATGGTTTTTGAAAATTTTAAGGAACCTTAACGTTTTATTTTGGGAATATAGTAAAATGCATAATTAATCTATTCATTTTACTTGCTTTCTCTTCTTCTGGTATTGAGAAAAGATGTCCAAGATAGTGCCTGTGCATGCTTTTAAAATTTAATTATCATTATTGTCACTCTATTTGGGATAAGGCCTGTGGGAATTGTTTTTATACATCCTCTTTAAATATGCTTGAATTTGAGTTTACTTGATGTATCATCTTGTAGTGGGTCTTTGAATCAACTTTCAAAAGAGGACAAGCAAATCCTGTTGGAGGAATGGTATGTAAAATGAAGTGTTATCATTTTGCTATTTATTATGTGTGTGAATATATTATCATAAGTTAAATTTTATTCGTGTGGGAATTGGTACTTATGGTTGATTTTAAATCTTCAATTCGACCTCCCTTAATGGAATTCCAGGAGACGGTTTCAAAGGGGCTGGACTTGTGCTATATTTGTCACCGCAAGCATGGTGTCTGTTTGAAGGTATAACTAACTTATTTTTGCTCAATATGCCCGTTTTACGTTATAGTGGTGTCAGAATTCCTGTTTTTCCACTACTCTTTGCTTGATTGATTATTGTGATGGTTATAGTATCTTCATTTCATCGTCTTCAGTGCAATTATGGTCATTGTCAGTCCACTTTTCATCCTTCATGCGCTAGAAGTGCTGGCTGTTACATGACTGTAAAGACTTCTGGTGGTAAGTTGCAGCACAGGGCATATTGTGAAAAACATAGCTCAGAGCAGAGAGCAAAGGTTTATACTCTGTCTTGTAATTATTTCTATTCTTGCTGCATACCATTGTGACATTTGACATTGAACGAACATGGACAGGCTGAGAACCAAACTCATGGCATCGAGGAATTGAATAGAGTCAAGCAAATTAGGGTAACTCTATGTCCATTCTAATGATTTCTTATGAAATTACTTCGCTGTTATATTTATGACATGATCTGATGTTATCATGTCAAAATTGCTTTTGGTATACGCTGGTGACTGCTGGATTGTAAAGAACAGTAGGCCTTCACTACTCTACATTTCAATGCACAACCAAAATCAAATATTTGTGGTTGAGTGTTCCTAGAGTACTTGAATATTAATCTGTTTTTGTTATCGATATTAGTAAGCATGTTTAAATGTGTACAGTAGGCCTTCGCTACGTTGCATTTCTTTAGTGGTGCAATGCACAGCCAAAATCAAATAGTGGTTATTGAGCAGTGCTCCTAGAGTCTTAGAATATCAATTTGTTTTTGTTATTGATGTTAGTAAGCATGTTTAAATTGCATATTCTATCCACTATGGGTATGGGTAGACGTAGTAGTCACTAAGGGTCCATCTAAATAATAAAGAGCTTAGAGAAGCTGGGTTTAAGCATGGTGACCACTCACCTAGGATTTATTGAGTTTCCTTGACAATATAATGTAGTAGGGCCATATAGTTGTCTCATACGAATGTGGACACAAGTTGACTTGAAAGCTCTTGGATATTAAAAAGAAAATTGTGCGTTCAACTCTCACATACATGCACCTTGTGTTTGAACTCCACACTAATGCTTTCCCTGGCTTGACTTCTTAGCTATACGGGCCTATATCAGAAATCAGGCTATACTTTTTCTTACAATAGATGTTGAACTGTAGAATATTGTTGATTTCTCCGTCTTCTTTTGCAGGTTGAACTTGAGAGGCTACGCCTACTTTGCGAGAGAATCATCAAGCGTGAGAAGATCAAGGTATGCCATTTTAACAAAATTAGTTTCTTTCTTTTTTCTTTTAAATGTGAATTTTTTCAATAGGTAGTTAATTACCCCATCCCCCTTCTTTGTTAAATCAGTCGGGCTCAACATTTTTTTTTAAAAAACAAGAAACATAACTTTTCAGTGAAAGATTTGTAAAGCTACAAATTATCATCGTTCGATTCCACCTTAGCCCCTCAAAACAATAACAATACAAACAAAAAAAGCTTTCCAACTCAGAAATTAAATAATTTTGAAATAGTTTGGAAAGAACACACCAGGGCACGAACGTTAATCAACTCAAAAGTTCAATTGGGCTCAACAGTTAATTAATACTAATAGTATTTTCCACCCATGGGAGTTCTGAATACTGATATAAATAAGCTGAGTGCTTAGCCACACAAGAACTAGCTGAATTAGTTCATGAAATTGTGAACTAAGTTTGGCCTTCAAGGTGTGGCTGTGTTGGTTGAGTGCTGGAGGCTTTGGGCTGTAATGTACTAGATCTTGGACCGATTAGTTTGACAGGGTAATACCACTGTTATGAAAAAGAAAAACTGAGGATCTACGGACAGGGTACTGTCATTATTTGGGGAGTAAATTTTAAATTTCTTCTCTCGAAATGTTTCGTAGGGTTTTTTTCTAAAGAATGAGTCAGAAGTCTGCTTTGTATGTTTGCAGAGGGACCTGGTTCTTTGTTCACATGATGTTCTTGCTTTTAAAAGAGACCATGTAGCACGATCCGTACTAGTTCACACTCCTTTCTTCCTACCTGAAGTTAGTTCTGAATCAGCTACCACATCACTAAAGGGGCACGTGGAAGATTTAAAATCGTGCAGTGAAGCTGTGCAGAGATCAGATGATGTAACTGTGGACAGCACAGTTTCCATCAAGCTCAGGAACAAATTACCGTTGTCTTTGGACACTGAGCAAAAGACTGACGACGACAGTTCCACATCTCAGAACCCATTCCCCCGAAAATTTGCAGACAGGGTTCAGTTTGCTG
Organism: Luffa acutangula; assembly: GCA_036850905.1. Lineage (NCBI taxonomy): Eukaryota > Viridiplantae > Streptophyta > Magnoliopsida > Cucurbitales > Cucurbitaceae > Luffa > Luffa acutangula. The sequence continues at coordinate 44,511,618 of CM072094.1, forward strand.
GGAAGCAAATACCTCAGAGGTCTTCTACTACATCACGTAATCGTGTAGATGTTGGAGGGTTGAGGTTTAAGTCTAGAAAGGTACAGTTTTATATTTTCCCTTCTTGCTTTACTCTACTGAGGTTGTAAATTCAATTATGTGCATGATCCTCACTTGGATATTATGAATCGTAGCATGCCGAGACATTTCAGAAAGAGCTGGTAATGACATCCGACCAAGCATCAATGAAGAACTCTCTTTTACCTAAGCAGTATCTGTATGTTCCTGCTGATGTCCTTGCCAAGGAGAAGCAGGCCAACCAGGAAACAGGTTCTGCCGAGCCACCAAGATGTGACAGGTAGTTGGAGAAGGCATTTCTTGTGTTTCAGATTTCCATGTTGGGGGCCAAACAACCGTATGCCTCAGACCCATATCATGCTCGGAAACTGAGTCCGAGAACAAGTGATATGGCCGATGGAGAAGAGCAGCAGGGGGAAATGCTGGAATGGACTCCACCATGGCGCCAGGATTTGATTGGGGCCATGGAACTTGTGGCATGACATGTACATTCGACGTCGAGAGTAATTGTACAGGTGGGGTGGAGTCATATGGTTAAATGTTGAATGGGGGCAGATTGAGTTTTCCTTGTCTTTGAGATTTTTGTCTTCCTGGTGGGTAGAGTCGAATTTTTAGAAGTATTAGCGATTGTGTGTACGAGGAGTTGGGGAGGGAAAAAGGAAAGAGTTGCTGCTGTGATGCTACCATTGTAAAGTTGGTGTATAATTGAAACGCAATCCAATCATTCTGTCCATCCTCTTCAAACCAACACACCGCTCACTTCTAAATGGTACAATAATGCTCAACGCTCAAGCCCAAAATTTCCTCTACTTTGTCATCCGTTTGATTTATGAAATTAGGATTTTTTTTGCCCTCTTATTATTATTATTATTGTCATGGGGTACGATTTGTTTGGCTGAAGGTTTTGATTATTTTCAAGGTTTGCCAGTATCTAGATGTCAGCCAGCTGCTATAAAAGATTGAAGTACATAATTTGGGCGTTAAATTGGGCTTCGTTTGATTGAGAACGGAATCGTAAAGCAAAACAATATACGGTCTCCATTCGTCTTGATTTTGATGTTGATTGTTTTATTTTAATTTCTTTTTACTTTTTATCATTTATTTATTTTTATCTATTTAATATGGATTTTTTTTTAATAGGCTCTTAAATGAAAGTTTTTAATGATATTTAATAATATGGATTTTTTATGAGATTGCGTCTCGCGGGTTTAGTCGAAGTCAGAGACTTTCTTCCTCTGAAGATTTCAGTATTTTTTGGTCTTCTGATTTTTACCTTTGCTTACATCCTTGATCGAAAAAGATGCTGGTGTACCTAACTTTTCCTAATTAATGCTATTTTCTTTAAAAAAAAAAAATAGGCTCTTAAATCAAAGATACGACTACTCCATCTTTGTACTTTAAAAGGTTTTACTAGGTTCTTCGGTTAATATTCATGTAAATATATTGACTATATTATTTAATAGTAGGGGTAGATATTTGGAATTAGAATCTTTCAGAAGTTCAAAGGTTAAACAAATACAATTCTAAAAATTTGGAAATCTATTAGAAAATTTTAAAGTAAAAGAATAGTTTAAATAGACAATTTTGAAAGTTAGAGCCTAAACTTATATTTTGACCACAATTTTAAATTTATTATACATTGTATTTATGTCAATTCAAGATTATATTGAAAACTAATAATTATTTAAATCAGGTTAGTTCAATGAGGTCTATTAAAAAAAATTGGAAAGTAACTTGAGGCTAACTCAAAAAGCATATATAAGACAATACCATTTCTATTTTCTATCCCTCCAAAGCTAAATGATTGGATCCCACCTCATAATTGTTAAATTAAAAGGAAAAGAAAAACTCTTAAAAAATGATTAAAAAAAATTGTAAGCTGAGGTAAAGTAAAGTAAAGTAAACTGGACAAAACAAAACAGTTAAAACTTAAAAGTGGATATTCTCGAAAAAAAAAAAAAAAGTAAAATAAAAGGGCTGGTTGCAAGGATAGCAATATGGGGCAAAATAATTGCAAATCTAGCAACCCACAAAAAAAATTGCAAAAATGGCAAAATCTAATAGTTTGTGTGTTGCATTTACTAAAATACCCCTCCAAATTTTCTTTCACTGATAGAAAGTTTTTCTATCACTGATAGATTCTATCAGTGATAGAAAGATTTTCTATCAGTGATAGAAATTTTCTATCACTGATAGATTCTATCAGTGATAGAAATGTTCTTTCACTGATAGATTCTATCATATGATAGAAAATTTTTCTACGATAGATTCTATCGGCGATAGATATTTTTCTATCACTTGTTCGGTGTTCTATCAGTGTTTGGTTGTTGTTATTTGGTTTTCTATCAGTGTTTGGTTTTTGCTTTTCAGTGTTTGATTTCTATAATCGTTCGTTTTTGCTTTATTTTTCAATGCTCGATTTCACCATGTATCCCCATCGCTGATAGAAACAAAAGATCTTCTATCACTGATAGAAAAGTATCAATGATAAAAAGATTTTCTATAACTCACGAAAAGTTTTTCTATCGGTCTCAGTGATAGAGATAGAAAGTTTTTCTATCACTCATAGAAAGATTTTCTATGAATGATATAAATTTTTTCTATCACTCATAGAAAAAATTTCTATAAGTGATAGAAGATTTCTATCACTGATAGGTTCTATCAGGGATTGAAAGATTTTCTATCAAGAGTTTTCTATCATTGATAGAAATCTTTTATCACTGATAGAAAGCTTTTTTATCGATGATAGAAAGTTTTTTCTATCACTTATAGATTATATCGGTGATAGAAAGATTTCTATCGGAGATAGAAAGATTTTTATGGGTGATCAGGGATTGAAAGATTTTTTATCAAAAGTTTTTCTATGATTTTCTATAAAAAGATTTTTTATCACTGATAGAACCTATAAGTGATAGAAATCTTTTATCACTGATAGAAAAAGTTTCTATTAGTGATAGAAATATTCTATTCTATCAGTGATAAAAACTTTCTATCACTGATAGAAAATTTTTCTACCACTGATAGAATCTATCAGTCATAGAAATATTAGTGATAGAAACTTTCTATCGTCGATAGAAAATTTTTCTACCACTGATAGAATCTATCAGTGATAGAAATATCACTGATAGAAACTTTCTATCACTAATAGAAACTTTATTCTATCAGTGATAGAAACTTTCTATCACTGATAGAAAATTTTTCTACCACTGATAGAATGTATCAGTAATAAAAATACTTTCTATCAGTAATAAAAAAAAAAAAAAACTGACGAGGAAGAAGAAATATGGGCACATAGAGGCAATTTAGGAATATAAAAAATTAATTCAAAAATTTTGCCATATTTACAAATATTTTTAAAAATTGCTATATTTGTAATTATTTACCTTTATGTTGCCACCCATTACAATTATCCAAAATAAAAGTGGATTTTTGTGTGGGTTTTAATCTGCCCAATATATTCCGAAATTCGTAGTCGTATTAAAAAATATATATTTTTTTTAAAAGAAAAAAAGAAAAAAAGAAAAAAAAGAAAGAAAGCCGCTGCCGTCTGCGACGGTTTCCGTGCTCTGCCTCTGCATACGAAGCCCGAAGCTCGCGATGGGCTCCATAGACATCCAATCAGCCAATGCCGAAAATGGATCCGCCGCCGCTTCTGCCGATGGTCGTCAAAAGTCAGTTCCCGCCGAACCTCTGAACCAGACATCTAACGAACCCGACGGAACGGCCCCTGAGAAGCCTAAAGAATTGGGGCCGACGAAGAAGCGTTTGTCCTCCATGCTTCCTCTCGAGGTCGGGACCCGCGTCATGTGCCGCTGGAGAGACGGCAAGTACCATCCCGTCAAGGTCATCGAACGTCGGAAGTTGCAGGCCACTGGTTTTAGTGATTACGAATACTATGTCCATTACACCGAGTGTAAGCTACTCCCCTGAACTTTTGAATTAGTATGGAGGTATTTGATTCTGCGCGGTGGAAGAATCAAGCTGGAATGAGAAATGAGAGAGAATTGTTTTTTTGGGGTCCCTGAATTTGTTGTAGGTGTTGTTTAGGGTTTGCGTGGCGAATTAGGGTTTTTTCGCATTTGGTCAATTTAGGGAGTAGAGTACGACCTTTGGATTGAGTGATACAAGTAGCTCTTGCAGCAATGGGATTTTACCTTCTCTTTGATGAACCGGTTAATTGATAGAATACATGGGTGCACCCTATTTTTCTTTAATCCTAGTGTTTGTTGCTAAGTTGATTAGTCTCTTCTATGTGGAGTTTGGAGTTTTCTTTCTTTCTCCTTATCTGGATTTTGTGACAGTCAATAGGAGACTTGATGAGTGGGTGAAGCTTGACCAACTTGATCTTGATTCAGTTGAGACAGTTGTTGATGAGAAAGTGGAGGACAAGGTAAAGTATTCTTTTCCTTCCTCCATTTTTTTTTAAATTTAACCAGTCCACTTCTGAAGCCTTGTCACTGTTTTTTGCATGGAAAACTTTAAGGTTATCTTTGAGCATGACTTGGTCCTTTTGGAAGCTATGTCTTACTTGTAAGTATTTAATATGAGAATATTATTCCTGCACTTGAAGGTAACAGGATTGAAGATGACCCGACACCAGAAGCGAAAGATTGATGAAACGCATGTTGAGGTATGCATTTTTATGGATGCAGCCAGTCCTTTGTCCAAGATCCTTTATATATTGGCTTAAACAACTAATTGATGAGTAGTCCTTTATGAGAGACGAGATACATGGGTGTTTCCCAGTAGTAGGTAAAAGAATTCCTTGTCACATCTGCCAGGTGTAGATGTGAGGGCATGCATAAAACTCTCTTGTCTAGTAGGTAATTCTGTTAGATGGTGTAGCAAAAAAAAAAAAGGTTCATGTTTAGATGATGTGATATTAAATTGGAGTGTCTAAAGAAAATTTTCCAGCTCTCATTATAAAACGTGTTATTATCTTTTTTCAATTGTATAGGGCCATGAGGAACTTGATGCTGCCAGCTTGAGGGAGCATGAAGAATTTACGAAAGTGAAAAATATTGCAACAATTGAACTTGGAAGATATGAGATTGAGACATGGTATTTCTCCCCCTTTCCACCAGAATACAATGACACTACGAAGCTCTATTTTTGTGAGTTTTGTCTCAATTTCATGAAGCGCAAGGAACAGCTCCAGAGACATATGGTGAGATGTGCTCCAAATCCTGTTTTGTGTTGCTTATGAATGTGATTAAGCCAGTATGTCCATAAGCGATTTTTGAACTGTTGTTTGGGACCATAAAACCCACCTGGTGCTGATTGCGGATATTGTCTGGGTCATGAATTTTCTTTTAATCTTCATGGAATAATGGACAAGGTATATCTTTTGTAATTTCATGTTCTGGACCTTATTTAAGGTTTAATGTCTGACTGGTTGGAAGAACTTATTTGCTCAGTTATGCTTTAATAAAACAGTTGATGTTAAAAGTGTTATCGAACATTTATTACTGTTGGCCTTACTTTCATCCTGTTGGCTGCATCTTCCATGTTTTGACATAGTGAATGTTGGCTGTGCTTGAAACATCTTGTCAAATGATTTTACCTGTCCCCAATTTGAAATGCGAGCATTAATTATGAGAGATCGATTGTTGATGTGTGGCAGCTTGATTTTAGGAGTGCATATATTCATTTTTTGTGATAAAGATTTTCAAACGTTTTTGTTTCATGTTAAGCCAATGAGATATATATTTATATATCTTCTTGTTGTTCTCCCTTTCATTTTGTATGCCCTTTCAGTGCTTTGTATTTTCTATATTTATACTATAGACAATTATGTTAAAGTTCTCCCTTTGATCCGAAAATTATAGTAAGGTCTTCAAATAGGCATTGCGATGTATTTTCTTACAAGGCCCTTCGGGGACATCAAAGAAAATTGAATGCATTTTCTTGAAATGGTTGTTTTACATATTTCATTATCATCAACCCTTTGTACGTGCATATTATAAACAAACCATCTGAAATTTTGTGCTTTTTCCATGTAGAGAAAGTGTGATCTCAAGCATCCCCCTGGTGATGAAATATATCGATGTGGTACTTTGTCAATGTTTGAGGTATGGTCTTGATTAGGTTTGCAATCTTTTGGCTTGTCCATGCTGCAGTTGTACGCCTCATTGTCTTATTATCTCCTTTATCATCAAAATTCCTTTATTTTCTTCTCATTTTTGGTGATTTCTTTTGGGAGTTTTGTCTCCCATAATTTCATTTTATCAATGAAAGGTCTGTTTCTCTTCTTTAAAAAAAAAAAAAAAATCTTCTCATTTTTGGTCCAGTGCCATTCTGGTTTTCTGGTTTATTTTATTTTTTGTTATCAATGCCTCAGTGTGGGAATTTCTACTGCATTGTAGCAGTTCATTCAACCGTCGCATCTCCTCTACTCACATTGTGGGAAACTCTGTTTTAAATTATAATTGAAATCTTAATCCCATACTCCTTTTAACCAGTCATAAACAAGAATGCATTTGAAGCTATAGGATAATGTTTTATTTCTGAAGATTAGAAATTCCTCATGTGTTTTTTTGTCTGCTAAATTTTTGCTGAAACAGGTTGATGGAAAAAAGAACAAGGTTTATGGGCAGAACCTCTGTTACTTAGCAAAATTATTTCTGGACCACAAGACTCTATATTACGACGTTGACCTTTTTCTGTTTTATGTCCTTTGTGAGTGTGATGATCGAGGGTGTCACATGGTTGGATATTTTTCAAAGGTAACTTTTGGTTCAATATAACTGCTATTCAAATTAAAGTTGTATGATTCTGAAGAATGAGGAAACAGATTGGTGTTTTTATTACTGATATGTGAGAGTACTAATAGGGATATGTTGGGGATAGTAATAGATTATTAGTAAGGGCATAGTGGTAATTAGATAGGGGTGCCTTGGTAATTAGTTAGGGGGGTCTTGGTTATAAATAGGGGAGTTGGGAGCCTTAGAGAGTGGATAATTTTGGTTATTGTCTCAGTGTGGGACTTTGGGAGAGAGATGACCTCTCTCAAAAGGCTATTGTTACATTGAAGTTTCGATATTGCAATATATTAATATCTTATGTTTTCCGAGTTTGGATACCTAATATACTACTAGTTTATTTTCTTTGGGGTGGTGAGGAGGGAGGAGAAAACATCATCTTCAACCAAAAAAGGACCTAGAAATACATAACTCTCGAATAGGCTTGAATATGAAGGGAGTATAGTTATGAAAAAGTTTGGGCAGAGAGATCCATCTAGGAGCGAAAAAGATTATAAAATGTTCCAAAATATGAGCATTTAAAAATCTCAACTATTTTCTTCACACTGAATAGACCACAGTAGCCGCCCTTATGCAATATTCAGTAGATTTTAGGTTTATTCAGAATGCTGACCTGAGATAGCTTGAATCTATTAGTCCTGGATATTATGGGGAAAGCAATGTTGCAAATTAGAGAGCTGGAAAATGTAAACCCACTGTCCTCAGGAAATCGTTGCAAAGGAAGAGATAGTTGTGAGTACCACCGTCATCTTTATAGAAAAGAGAAAGCACCCATAAGGTGATACATGTAAGGGACATTTATTTTGAATTCTGTGAAGGGATTTTTTTTTTCTTTTTACAAGAAACGAATTTTTTCATTGAATAAATGAAAAGAATTCTGTGCAGGGAATAAATCTTTATTCTTTCCCAGAGCATGGGACGAAAGAAGGATTTTTTCTTTTTTTGGAATCTGAAGATTCCATACAGCTTGTCTTATCCAAAAAAAAGAAGATTCCATACAGCATGTGCAGAACACAGGAAGGGTTTTGTGGAAAACATGTCATATTTTTTCAAGATCCGGACTCTAACATCACCCTTCTGCCTTCTGGTTGGTCTGAAGCTAAGTACAGAAATCCACTCTCTAGTTTCAAAATCAAGTTAGGTCCATTCCTCAGCATTTCTGTTCTGTTTGGCTATTGGGTATGGTATATTTGGGAAATTGTGAGCTTATCGCTTCGTTGGAGACCCATTTTATCTTTCCAAAAGCAAGTAGTTCTGCCCTCCCTCTCCTTCATAAGCATTAAAGAGAGAGGTTGGTCCTATAAGATCCCAAGTACAGAATCCACTCTATAGTTTCAAATCAAGTTAGGTCCATTCCTCAGCATTTCTGTTCTGTTTGGCTATTGGAGATGGGTATATTTGGGAAATTTTGAGCTTAGCGCACTTCATTGGAGACCCATTTTATCTTTCCAAAAGCAAGTCCTGTCCTTCCTCTCCTACCATTACCAAGTTATGAGCATCAAAGAGAGAGCCGAGAGGTTCTTCCTGTCCTTTTTTCAGTTTTGGGGGAGTTTGTAGGGTTGGAAGGGACAAAATAATCATTCTGTTTTTTAAAGGGAAAACAGGATAAAAGTTATGTTTATCGAGAATTAATCTATCTTACTATGCAATTGATACACAGCTTTTATACATGATATACTTTCTGATCCATGCTTCAGTTGATTCTTTCTTTCTTTGGTAGGCTAGTGGATGTTTTAGTGCTAAAATTGAGTGTTATAAAAATAAATGAAACTCATGTCATGCGAATAATAAAATGTAAGATGGATTTACAACAAATGCCTTAGAACATATCGGCTGTAAAGAATTTAGAACTTCTCACACCTCGTGTTTGGAATTAGCATGGAATTATTTTTGTGACTATATTATCTGTCGGTGTGCAGGAAAAGCATTCAGAGGAATCCTATAATTTGGCGTGCATTCTCACCCTTCCTCCTTATCAAAGGAAGGGCTATGGAAAGTTCTTAATAGCTTTTTGTAAGTTCACATGGATTGAAGTAGCTCTGTTTTTTTTGGCTAATTGTGTCTGCAACTAGCAAGCTTGATGAGCTCTGTTCTCTAGCATTGAAAAGTATCACTGCTAGTTTTTTGCCAGCGTGGTTTTCTCGGTTTGTTATTTTAGTTGGACAGTCCACACCTTTTTTTTTATATTATTGTTGTCTTCATTTTTGACGGAGGTTTTTAATCTTTTATGAACCTGGGATATCAGCTTATGAACTCTCCAAGAAGGAAGGTAAAGTTGGCACTCCTGAAAGACCTCTTTCTGACCTTGGGTTGGTGAGCTACAGAGGATACTGGACCAGAGTTCTCTTAGACATCTTGAAAAAGCACAAGGGCAATATCTCTATTAAGGTTTGCATTTTTGTCTTTCCAGGATTCGTATTCCAATATTGATTCTATTACTTGATCTCTTTGACGGAATTTAAAGTATTCAACTGAAATTATTTTGTTCCCCAAAATTTATACTAATTGCTCTTGGAACAAATAATTTTAGAATGTACTACTAGTCATAAAACTTTGTACTTAATGCTTGGCACATTGGTCAACCCTTTATGGCAGGAGCTAAGTGACATGACAGCTATCAAAGCCGAAGATATTTTGAACACACTTCAGAGCCTGGAGTTGATTCAATACAGGAAAGGGCAGCATGTTATATGTGCTGACCCCAAGGTGCTGGATCGTCATCTCAAAGCTGCTGGTCGTGGGGGCCTAGAGGTTGATGTTAGCAAATTGATCTGGACTCCATACAGAGAACAGGGTTGAAGCTTTCAAATCTCATCATTAAGTCTGACGGTATCCTAACTCTGTATGTACAATAATAGTGTAGAATTTTTGCATAAAGCATCTGCGTTTCCATTTCTATCCATTGAATGTAAGCCTGGACAATCAATACTGTACACATTGAAATGACAAATGGTTGAAATCTAGCTCTTGTACATCCCTAGTTGCTATTTCTTTCACAATTTGGTTTTTACTTATGTAACATTTGACATCTACACTTCTTAACTGGAAAGTTTAAATCTTGATTCAGCTGCTGTTTGGGAAGGGTATTGAGTGATCCTCCTTGACTTGACCATTTATAGCTTTTCCCCCCCTTTTACATAGAAAATGTATTTTATTTAGTGACTTTTTTTTATAGTTGTTTGTGGTTCAGTGTTCTTCGAATAATCCTTGACTTGAGAAAAACCAATCATGACGGCAAAAAAAAATGCATGTCATGGACAGTTTTGATCAAGTGCCTGATGATCTTTCAGTGGTACAGGGAACATTCTTTTTTAAATAAATTCTATGAAATACACTCATGAGATATAACACCTTAAATTTTGTTCAATAACAATTTTCTTAAAACGAGATTATTTTCAGAAGTCACTTTTTTGTCTATGATTTGATTGAGAATTATAGTCAGATTACAAGATAACATAAAACTAAAAACTATAATCCACAAGCCTTAATTGTCCAGTAGCTCCCATGCTTTACATGGCAAGTAGACAAGAAAGTTAAAACAGCAGCAGTCCAAAAGAAAAGATGATTTTGCTTTTTCATGTCCTTTGCTAGTAAAGTCCACATCCCCAAAAGAAAGAACCCTTTTGGTGAAAGCAGAGAAAGGACTACCTTCTGATCAAATTTTCTTGGGAAAAAGAAGCACATTTCACTCCAGAAGGGTCATGTAGTAAAAGTTCTGGTTTTCTTTTTGAACTTTTTTGTTTTTTTTTTAGTACATCAACATTTAAGGGTGTGGTGACTTGAATCTCATGGTCGAGGACATATGTCAATTACCGCTGAGCTATGCTCGTTTTGGCTCGTTGATTTCGTAAGTTACTCTCAAAAAGCATTTGAGAAAACATGAGGGCAAAAAAGGCATTTGGCTGCATTATGACACAAAACTTGAAATGGGGAGAGATCAAAATTAATAATGTTTTTACCAAATTGTTTCATTTAAAACATGTCTGTCAATTTCTTCAGATCTGATGCTAATGTGTTGTTTCAGGTGCTAGACTTTGCAGGAGGGGAGAATATTCACAACCAACAAGTGACTAAGAATAAGAACCAACATGTCACTCAAAATTGAAACTTGAATAAAAAAAAAGTTTATGAACATTGAGTAACAATCACATTGTCTGTTCAGCACCTGCGACTGAAACACAACCAAAACTAGAAAGAAAAACAAAGAGAACAGATCATTTACAAAACTCTCCATTGAATCTATGATTTCCCACTTCAAATTTTCTCATCAAACAGTCGTAATCTGAAGCCGATGCTTTGGAAGATGAGTTTGCTGAATCTGTAAGCTCTGTAACACAATCCCACCTGACCTCCTCTTCCAAAGACTCTCCATTTCCCCTCTTTCTTCTCCGGCCTTCGGCACTCGCCGGACCACCGGCAACGGCGGATCCAAATCTACTACGCTAAATGAATCACCATTCCCATTTTCACAAACACCCTTTTTACCTGAAATTGCACAATTTGGGGCCGCTCTTCTTCTACTCCCACAACCGCTGACACCCGCCGTAGATATTGACGCGGCGGCTACGATGGCGGTGGACCTGGCGGTGCCGGTGCCGGTGCCGGCGCCGGAGGGGGAGGACAAGAGATTTTTGCTCGAGAAAAATTTCTTCAGCTTGAAGTAACCAACGTTGGGATTGTTGCCATTTTTGTTGTTGAGGACGGCATTTTTGGTAGTAATCAAAATCCTGTGGGAAATCGGAAGACCTGCAACTCTGTTATTCCGCTTGACTTGACCCATACATCCGATTCTCGGCGACAAAGGGTCGCCGGAAAAGGACTCGGAACGGTCCCGGTCGCATCTCGGCGGCCGGCCGTCTTTGATCGCCGGCTTCGAACAGAGCATCGGCAAGAACATGTTTTTGTGGCGAATATTTTGTGGGTTGAAGCGATTGTATCTGTCCCCCATTTCTAATTTCTGCTTTTCTTCAAAATCGTACTGAAAGAGAAGACAGAGCTCGGACCTTGATGCAAAACAATGGCTTCCAAGAGCTCCTCTGGTTCTGCTGCTCTGTACAGTAGAGAGAGAGAGAGAAGTGCTTATTGGGAAGTTAATAAAAGTGGCCAAATGGGTACCAAAATCATGGCGGTGTTATCGAATTGAGCTAAAAAATGCCTGGAAGTTTGTCAAATATGAACAACGTTGATTGAGTCTTGGCTTTTGCCCATTTGTTGCTCTTTTGGGAAGTAGTTAAATATTCCACATGTAAATGTCTGGCTCTGAAATTTATATAAACTTTGAGGGCATTATGGATAAAACGTACATATGGATAAATATGACTTTACTTCCATTATCTCGATTTATTGCGTCAATATTAGAATTAACTAAATGTTGATATGACATGTTTAAATTAAGTAAGAGATTATTTTGAACTCTATTCGATCTTCTACGAGTGGAACTTGTACTGTGTGAAGAATTTCTTTCATCTCTTAAATAAGAATGAGATTTTAAAATTCTCTAACTTTTTCTCGATTTTTCATATTTGAAAATTTATATATCTACAAATTATTCGAATATGAAATGTTTCTCCCATGTGATTCGAATAGACTACAACGTAGAATATGGGTAGGATGCAATCCATAATAGAGTCTATTTTAGCAAAAGTCAATATCTCAAGGTATAATATCTCATGTTATTATCAAAACTTCTTTCGTTTGCAAAAATATATCGACATGTTTACGATGGTTTCGTTTACGAGTTATGATGATAGGGATTTGAGAGATGAGGGTCAAAGATTAACAACAAAAAGTAGGATAAGGCCAAGGATGGGATTGGGTTTGGGTTTGGTGGTGTGTGGAAATTTGGTTAAGTTGAAGTAAAGTGAAGGAAGCATCTTTAATAATGAGTGGTCCTCTCTCTTTCTCTTTCTCTTTAATTTTCTTTTACACAATCAAAGCAATTCAATTCAATTCAATTCATTTTGATTCATGCCAACTTCACACGCTATTCCCATTCCTTTGGTAAAATCATGTGCCTTTGTCTCCTTCACTTCACCTCACACATCTCACCCAAACAAAATCCCTATTTTTCATTTCATTTCTCTTCTTTTTCTATCCCACTAAATGTACCCATTCTTCAATCCTACTTCCCACCCTAAATAAAATTTTATTTTGCCTTCATATTTGATTTTTCTTTTATGTATCTGTACTTTCAAATGTTGTACGTTGAAAGCCTTAAACTTTAAACAAGAAATTAAGGTCCGGTTAATAGTCATTTGGTTTTTGAAAATCAGGTTTGTTTTCTCTCTATTTCCATACAATAGTTGTCATCTTTGTGAATGAGATACTAGTTCTTAGCCAAATTCAAAAAACACAACTTTTTATTTTGGAAATATCGGAAGGTAAATAACAAAACAAAGAAATTTATGGATGGAAGTAGTAATTTTAAGCTTGGTTTTAAAAAAACCAAATGGTTATCATAACCAGACCTAATTATTTTGATCTTGGATTGTTTGTTTGGATTCTCGTGAGATAGTATGTATCTAGATTCTTATGTTTGCTTGACAATAACATAGGATTCTCAAGTATCATCATAAAAGAAATGTTATGCAAAACAAAGTCATCTAAAAATCGGAAAATTTTCTATATAATAATAGTATGGGTAGTACTCCTATTAATTGTTTGCCATGCCAGTATCATTTTTTTTTAAGTACAAGCTTTATGTCCAATTGAGTCATGCTCTTATTAGCACGTCAGTATCATTTAAGAATGGTGTAAGATTTAGCTAGATTAAATAATTATTTATAAAGAAAATGTTTTAGTGTGAATCCAAGGAGTAGATATTATGAGAGTACAAGAACATTTTCTTCTAAAAAGTCTAGCATATAGATTTATAGCTGGATGTCAAGAATCTAATTCATATCAAACTTGATACATAATAAATGGATCTACATTTTTTTATACGCAATACGAAGATTTAAATAATAAGAACTAAAATAAGTATTTATGAAAGCGAAAGGAGTAAAGTAAAGCTTTTTTTTAAAAAAAAAAAAAAAAAAAAAAAAAAAAAACTTTGTATTCTTTTTTCATTATACTAATTTTTTTACCACTTGTCCATTACCATGATCTAAATTTTAGTAAATTACAATTACATCATACTTATGACTTATGAGTCTCCTTGATCTTGCAACCATACAAATGAAAAGGGAATAAAAGTAAAGGAACAACAAAAAGAAACAAATATTCAATTTTTGAAGTAAAATTACTTTTGTATCAATAAATAGTGTGGTGGACATTATAAAAGAAGAAATAATTTAATTTGATGGAGACGTATTTTGAAAATGGTCAAAGGGTAGGAGAAGAAATTTTCGACGACATTTAATTAACCACAAATGTTTTTTATTTTTATTATTTATTATTATTATTTTTTAATTAGAACTATTTGACTTAGTCCTACCGCTGACACGTCTGTCATATTAGAACATTTCAATTAAATTATTATTATTATTATTTTATTTTATTTTATTATTTTTTTGTTGAGAAAGCTGGGCAATCTTATTTAATTATGCAAATAAATTGTCTTATTTTAGGCCGACTTGCTAAGAAGTGGATTTTTTTTTTTTTAAAAAAAAAGCTAAAATACTAAATATCCCTTAGATAATTCTTATTTAGTTTTTTAGTGCGGATTTAGTATTTAATCTTTCAAAAATCACGATTCTATCATTAATGTTCTAAAAATTTTCAAATCATTTTGTAAGAAAATTACAAAAAGAAAAAGTAAAATTGTATCATTCATTTTTTTTCTTTAAATATATTTGAATTTATGGATGCAATTCAAATTTTAAATATGAACCATCTCTTAATAAAATTATGTATTTTTTAATGAAATATTCAGATTATGTACTTTCCGTTTCAATTATATAAATAAAATAACAAGTTAATTACACGTCAATTTTAAACAGAATGATTACAAACTTTTTTGTGTGTGAAGTTTTTCAAAATATCATTTTAAAAATGTTTTTTTTAATATATACATAGATATATTTATTTATTATGTAAAAAAAAAGAAAAAAAAAAAAGAAAGATTTATTTATTGGCTCGGACCCCTTTCCTTAGAGGCCGGATTGTCAGAAGTGGGCCCTGTGTCCTACAAAGTACAGAACGACAACGGACTTCCCAGATCAGCCGTCCGATTCGAATCACCGTTCAGATTATCAACTCGCGATCAAAACAATACTCACTAGCCACGTAAGCAGCGTCGAAACACGTGGACGGTGTAGATCAACCATCATAACAGTAGGACCGCTTGCCACGTCGGAGGAGTAGAGCATATGCAGGTCACGTGCGAGAGAAAAAGAGGCGCCTAATGAATGAACTTGAAAAAAGGCAATGCAACAAAGGAGGCATGTGGGCACGTGGGAGGCACGCTAAAGTCGCGTTTGGTATCCCAAACTCATTATATGCCTTTTTAATCTTTTTTTTTTTTTTGGTATATAATTATTTATAAGATTTTTTGTTTTTTTTTTTCATTATTTACCTCTTTATTTTTTTGTTTGACCATTTAGCCACACATTTTGAAACAGCCCATCATTTTTCTTTATGCTTCAAACTACATTTATTTTCATTTCTATCAAAAGTAAAAGAAAAAAAAAAAATCCACACAATTTCAATCTCGAGAAATTCTTAGAAATTTGTTAAACATATTATTTTTTATATTATCGTAAATGTACATATTGATCTCTTTTAAGGATATCAACATCAAAATTATTAATTCTTGAAATAATGGTTTGAATTATTTAATTTTTGACCAAATCAGATACCACACCATAGTCAATTAGTTGGTGCACACATGTGAACCTCATTTTATTCTAAATTTATCACATTGAATAAATATGTGGATCTCATTTTATATTTATTTTTTAAAAATTACAAACCTAGTATAGTAAAAAAAAAAAAAAAAAATTAATGATCATAGTTCCCACCTACACCATTATGGATTGTCTATTTGGTTAATTATTGTACTTTCTGTGATTTAAAAATAATTTCAAACACACATTTATAGTCTGCAAATTAATAAATGACACCCTTCTTCCATCGTTTTTTTTTAACCAAAATGAAAGAATATAAGGGCATATAAATAAAAATCAAGCCCCCAAAAAGAAAATTCCTTAGATAAAGGGTCTCCAGTCTAACAAAATAAGACCTAACGGATAATTATTTTTTTTTTTTAAAAAAATACCTAACGGATAATTACAAAACAAACGCGTCACCGACCCCACAACGAAACAGAAAAATTAATAAGGGCCCATACATCCTCGGTGTTCCTCTCATTTCCTCTAAAAATTATGTTATTCCTCTCACCCCACAACCCCCAAACAACAACACAAATCCTGGCTTGCCAGAAGAAGTTCCCTTGGTCCCGAAATGGAGGATAGGGAACTCATTGGTCATCTCCCTGAAGTCCCTCCGTTAATATAAGTTAATTTAAATGAAATTGATACGACATATGTAGAATAAGTCAAACGATCTAATTTAGTAAACAGTATGATTAAAATCTTGAATTATATTTGATCGCCGATGAATTACATTACAGATTACAGTAGTTTGGGGAGTTGACATATAAAAACAATTTTCCTGAAAAAGAAATGGAAAAAAGAAAACAGAGATTGTCTCATAAATGTGAAATTTTATTTTAATAGAAAGCGTCAAAACAGAAGAGGATGAGACTATGAGAGGCAAAAGAAGCTTTATAAATTGAAAAGGGCAACAGCAAATAAGCAAGGCACATGTATGAAGATTGACCATTAAAGCAAAGCAAAGCAAGCAGCCATTTTGTGCATTTGAATTATTAATGCTTTTGGTCCCAACAAAGATTTAAAAATGTAATAAAGTTTCAAAAATAAAATTAATAATAATACTAATGGACAAGTTTCCCAAACGTGCATGTGTTATGGGCAATAGTAGTAGTTGTAAAGCACTTGGGATAGAGTTGGCTGTTTTTGTTTTGGTCTTCCCTGCTGCTTTGCTTCTTCACTTTCAAAATGACTAACTTCCATTTTGCTTATTATGTTCAATAAGTTCTTGAACTTTTTAATTTTATACTGAACTTTATAAGGTGTTTAGTAAGTCTCTCAACTTTTAATTTTGTGCCTAATAAGTTCCCGAGCTTTCAATTTTATGTTTAATAGATACTTGACATATTCGACATTATTAAAAATTCACTAACCTATTGGACACAAAATTAAGAGTTTCGTATCCTATAGACACTATACATTTTTGTCTAATAAATTTGATAATTACAAAAAAAAATGTGGAATATATCAAGAACCTATTAGACCTGAAATTGAAAGGTTAGAGATCTATTTGACATTTTCAATGCTAGGAGACCTATTAGATACAAAATTGAGATTTAAGACTTATACCTTTAAAGTTCAACAACTTATTTGACACCATTGTCGAACAAAAAAAAATTGACACAAACATGAAACTTCATGAAATAAACTTGTAATTTAATCTTTTTCTTTTAATTCTATTTCCATCCTCCCATCTTATTAACAAAATCTCGTATCAAATTAAATTGAGCTACTCAATTTGTGACTATAATAAAGAAATTGTCAATGAACAATCCTATTTACAAAGAAAAAGAAATTAAGGGCATATTTGCTGTTTGTCCCACAAATTTAATTTGTTTAAATGACCCAAATTTATATAGATTGGATTCTATGGAAGTTCTACCTTTGATTTATGACTGCTGTAAATTTGAGAAACTTAGGTTTATAGAGCATATATTGGTCAAAATAAGCTCGACTTCATAATTCTAAAGTATTCAAAACCATCCCATAAATTAAACATGCTATAAATGACTCTTATCGAGCAAAGTATCGGTAGTTCAACACGTCATGTTTCACTTGTATTAATTTTATCGTAATCTACTTCCATACATAAATATAATAATAATAATCAAGTGTAATGAAACACACACATCAATCGTGTTTGTTGATTATGAACGTGTTAGGTGTGAGTTTTAAATGTTGACCTTTCCATCATACCAAGTTTGAATATAAAACAGAGGTCACAATCAAATGGAACCAAAGGCTCTGACTAGGAAACCACCATCTATTTATAATACTTTTCATCTATCAAATCTAATAGCATTTCCACACCTAACTAATCAGCAAACGTTGTTTCTATAATCTCATTACCATGAGACTAACCATTATACTCGCGCTCTGTCTCATGTCACCTAGTTGTTCTACTCAGCTGTCCATTCCTCTATTATGAATAAAAGTTAAATCCACGCATGACAATCTGAGATAGGTCTAGCATTATGTCCAAAAGATGTCCAATTGCATAAGAATTGTAAATTATCATCGTATATTGATATAAAGTTTGGTCTTTTCAGTCTATAAATTTATCAATATGCTCCTGAATGAAAATGCTACAATGTTACAAGGGGAGGAAAAATAGAGAAACATACTTGTGGAAGCAAGCCAGGAAGAAATTTTGTCAGTACAGCAGCGCCATTCGTTTGTTTTCTTGAGGTATTTGACTTCCTGTCCATTGCCAGATCCAAACCAAGGGTAAATTTCCATTATTGATCTTCATTTCCGTGCCTATCATCGACCTGAGATCAGATTCTAAACATGACAATTGCCCATTGCTGATGGGCAGATATTTGAGGAAGCAAAGCAAGATAACCAGACTGAACATTTGATTGATTGGTCCCACAAAAGTTGTTGAAGGTGCTAGGATTGGAATGTCTTGTCGTTTCCTTCATGTTGAGGTAGTACTACCTTGTCTTGTGGTAACCCCAATCCGACGTTTTCTACTCCAAACAGTGAGGTTCCATCCGGGCCATCAATTATCCTATGTATCTCTCCAGCTGACTCATCATTTGATGTCACGTCTCTAACATCTTCGGGTTCTTTGAAAGATTCAGGATTATGGTGGGAATGCATTTCAGAATTTGGCAAAGGTGCAGATGAAGTTGTGAGACTCAGTCCTTTAGAAAGGGAAACGTACTTGAAAACTAGTTGTTTGTATTGACTGAGCAGCTCTTCTACGTCGTTAAATGTAAGATCCCCAACTTGGGCAAACAAATATGGATAATCTTGGAAGGTTTGTCTCCCTGCGTGATCATTTAAAAGAATAGCTGCACCCTTATTCTCCAAATCTGAGAGGGATGGAACTTCCATTACTGTTGACTGATCTTTGGCATGTGGTGCCTCAGTTCTGGGCTTTGCTTCTGCGGATTTGGGTCTGACTGCAGGTTCAGTACCAACATTTGAAGCTTGAGAACTGGTTTCTACAGGTTCTGAATTACGGACAACCCCTTCATCTAAGTTACTTTTATTAGAAAGAGATTCAACGTCAGTAGAGAGCCCAGATAGGAGTGCTCGAGCAGATTCCATGTTTTTTTCATACTCAATTTCGTCCATTGAGAGGGCATTTGCATCAATGTTTGAGATAAAGGACTCGGCAGAGAGTATGTTTGTGAAAAAATATGCTGCTTCTCCAGTTAATCGGGATTGTCCCCTGTATCGTTGTATATACAATAAATTTGAGTGCAGTTGTGGAGGGTTTGCCTACAAGAGATTTTGCATGAAAAACACATTTATGAGCTGTGATAAGTTTATAAATTTTATACTACAATAACTATGTCCTATAAGATAAAACAGATAATTTTGTGCAGTGTATACCATCAACTTTCCAATTTAATGCCAAATAGAGATGATTAGAGTTTGTTGGGACATTCTATGAGGAAATATCATATTCTCAAATGCTGATATGTAAGAATACATGCTCTAGCTCGAAAAGGGCTTCATAAGTAATCACATCATTAGATACAAAAAAACTAACTGTAAGTAATCATATTATATATCACCTTTATGATAACATAAATGAGGACGGGAAGGAACTCATCAGCCCCTGGAGGATTCTCATTTGAAGCAATAGAAGCATTAAGTAGCAGGTTACTGATGACCTTACAACAACTAAGGAGACACACAAGCTTGTCTCTTGGAGCTTTGTACATGTTAATCTTTAGGAGTTCTTTCTGAGCAAGCTGCCAATAAAAAAAAATATGTAGGTGAGACTGACCAACAAAGATTCAGATGGTGGAAAATTCCACATACTAAAATGCGAGGTATGTCCTAGTTCAGAAAATAAAGTTTTCAGTTATAAAAGACAAGACGTGTTGAAAACAAACATTGAAGTAAAGAAATTTTTTTATAAGAGTTCAGAGTAAGAACCACCTAAGTGGACGAAACTTTGTTCATATATCCATAACAAGAATGCCCCAAAAAGTTTTGTATTTCGTTGTCTTTCTCCCACTACAAACTAACTCAAGAGAATTGTACAGAACCTAGGGGGCTTTCATTAGAGAAGTTTTGGTCAGGCTCATCATGCATTACAGAAATCGAGGGGAAAAGCAAATATAAATTACATTTTAATATTTGTCTGATGTCCTTCTCAACTTATTTCCTTCCCATTATGAATAGGCATCAGCTGATCTGAGAATTGGTTCTCCAGCAATTCCATCTACACTTTGGCATTGCCCAAGAATAGGAAAGCAATAAGGCTATAGAAAGTTTATTCGTGAGACATATTTTTAATGTATCCTTGAATGTCCATATAGGAAAGATCTATCATACAAACATTTCATTGATGATAAGCTAAGAGAGAGAAGATATTGTACAGATTTCAGTTAACTTTTCTGGACAAAGTACCAATTAGCTTCCTGATTTAAACTGATAAACAATTCTTAAAATGTTAGCAAAATGTATTGAAACAACTAACTTCAAAATATGCTTTATGCCCAAACAAATAAATGGGGATCTAAATTTTAAAAGCGAGTAGACAATTCTGCAAAAATTATATAAAGATCACTTGACTTTAACCTTTACTCACCAACCATGATGTTTCATTTTGGAAATTTGGTTTGATATCCAAATTTTCTGGCCTAATGAACTGTTGAACCAATGCCATTTTATCAGAAAGTTGTTCATCAATTATTACATCATCTGCAAGTGAAGCATATACACGAGAAAATAACTTTGTCATGACATACTTCTCCAATCCCTGTATTTAATAGACGGGCAAATATACGTTAGAAATAATAAATATCCCTTAAGCAGCAAATACTTTGCATGTAAAGCATATGCTATTGCAAACTTACATATACCCCGTACGGGGAGGATTATTTGCAGAGTTTTCTCAAAGATATGCACCAAGATAAAAGATCTTGGTCTTTAATAACATTAATTTTGTTAATATGTTAAATATATAAGGATGGGAACATTATGTGTCTTAATCAATTCAGTCAAAGTAGGCTTGTTTTACTGCTATATTTAACAATATCAAATGGATTATACATAAATATATTTTAAAACTAAAATCTCTTTGTCCAAATCTTTTACCCACTGAAAAATTTCTCATTATTGAGGTGAAAAGCAAATTATTATTAATAAGATTTACACAAGCTCAAAAGTAGTGAACTTACCTCACCAGCACTTTCCAGTTCTTCTTCTGAACAACCAGACCAAAGTGGATGAGCTCTGAAAGCTCCCTCCATTTTGGCAAAGAATTCTTGTACAGAAGTACTGTCCCTTTCAGGGTCAGGAGCATTATTTGAAAATGACACAATAAAGCTGCCAATATAAAGTGTTCAGTCAAACCCTTATGCATATGTATATTACTTTTCAAAATCAACAGCCAATGTCCTCCAATAAAGAAAGGGATAAACCTGATAAAGACTTGTCTCTAGAGGGAAAACAATCAACGTGAGTAATCACTACCAGCCAGACTCTTTCAATATACGAAACTCGAAAAACTGAAGCACGTTCATAGATATATACACATCTTTGCATATGCATATATATACATCAGGCAATCTTCTGAGTTCTGAACCCCCAATGTGTACAAAGTTTGAAATTGACACTACCCAAACTACACGGTATTAGGTAGTCACTTCAGGTTAATAGTATCTTGTGTAGGTAATATATTAAAGGTATTCAGTTTATAACCGATGGGTTATAAACTTATATCCAATGCCTTTATCATTATGCCCACCTCTTGAAGTCACTCTTGCACAAGCACTGGATTCAGCTTGCACATAACACTATAACTAATCTCTGTGACTAGGCACCAACTACAAGTTCTTTCCCTTCAGAAACCAGTAAGTGCTATTCCTACCCTGAGATCTCACTTATGAGAGTGCTTTTCTCCTTCTAGAAAAAAAAAATGAATCGATTGTTTCTAGCTTTCATGGGCAGGAATTTGAATCTACAAAAACGAATGCCAACTAAAACCACTAATGAGGAGGTTCGTCTTTAGCAACTGTAAGGGACTACTGAACACGACATAGAGATCTCCACAATGGTATGATATTGTCCACTTTGGGCATAAGCCCTCGTGGCTTTGCTTTTGGTTCACCCTAAAATGCCTCATACCAATGGAGATACTTGTCCTCCCTTATAAACCCACGAACGAGCCTCCCCTCAAATAGTCATCTATCCGTCAAACACTCCTTTACCAAGGAGTTTGCGTTTATCTAGGCCAAACACCTACCCAATAGAGCTTAACTACGGATATCCACCAAGACTATGCTTTTGTGGGCTGGTTGTTTTTTTTTTTTTGTCGCTCTTGTATTCTTTCATTTTTTCTCAATGAAAGCATGGTTATTCATAAAAAGAAGACTCACAAATTCTTTGTTCGGCACCCGAGGAATTTAACGAAACGGCTACGTCAGGAGCATGGCTCTAATACCACTTGTTGTGAAGAACTCCAAAAATCAATCCTTTAAATCACAACAAACCAGAAAAATCACACCCAACAAATACCAATTTGCCTAAATCAAGCATAGAAAAAAGTAGAGAAGACACGAATATTTATAGTGGTTCGACCAATGAGGGGTCTTCTTCTTCGTGGTACAGAGGTGGGAGAATTGATACCACTTGTAAGAGACTACTAGACACAACACAGAGATCTCCACAATGGTATGATATTGTCCACTTTGAACATAAGCCATCATGGCTTTGCTTTTGGCTCACCCAAAAAGCCTCATACCAATGGAGATATTTGTCCTCCCTTATAAACCCATGATCATCCCCTTGTCTAACTAATGTAGGACTTTGGTTGCACTCTCTAATTCTCAACCACGACAAATTAATCAATTAAGTAATTAATACTTATCTCAAATGCACAGGTAACATTATCTACACGAAAATCACATTAGGCACTGAGTTCAGCTTGCACGACTATGCTACTTCATAGGTTCAACTTTACTTCTTCCATTGATACAATGACTACGATAATTTTCTCCAAGAGTAGAGGAATTTTGAACTAAGGCATGCTTTAAGAGGAAGAAAAAAAACAGCCGAATTAGAAAGCCAGAAATTCGAGGTCCAGACGAAGGAGCGAGAAAAAGAACAATGAGCAAACATTGTAATTAACGTGTAAAGAAGTCGAATGAAATTCGAAGGAAAGATCACAATAACACTAACTGAAGTCAATAGATATCCTATAGTTTCCACATATCGTTAGAATGAAAAATGAATTAACCTTTTAATCGATTTGACGAAATCTGAGGCTGATGGTTGACGCATGCGCTCGAGAAAGTCGTGCAGACCCAAAAAGACGTCGGCGTTCTCCATTCCCCACCGGACGTCAATAATTCTTACGCAAATTCTCGATCCTTCACTGGTCGAAGACCCCTGAGCTCCAAAATCTCTGAGAGCACGACGAACAGTGAATGTGATGTGAAATTCTTAGCTAGAAGACGACACAGGCACCTCCTCGCCATGATCATAATTAAATTTCTATTAATTAAGGTCCTCAAAATTATCTAAAAAAAAAAAAAAAGAGTTCTCAAGATTAGGATTAACTGGGCTGGGCTGGCCCAATCTGATCATAGCCCATAACTAGAGACTGGTTCAAATGGACCCGGGTTTGAAGCCAGCCCAACAGTGAGAATGTCTTAGACCTAGCGATGTATGGTTCCATGTTTTACCAATGAAGAGAATAGAAATGAAAATCAATTGAAATAAAATAAAATAAAATAGAGATGGTATTTTATTTATTTATGCTGTTTGCTTGAATTTTTCTTGTAAAGCCAAAATAAATTAACGAGCTGACCAATTAAAATTTGGAAATACGTTAATTAAAAAACATGCTTAAATAATGATAATGAAAACAATTCTTAATACATAATCTTTTTTATTGTGTTTTGTATTATAGACTGTGTAAATTTTAAATTTCATTCTCAAACGTTGATAATTGTGTCCTATTTAATTAATGAACTTTAAAAAGGTTCAACGTGTTTCAAAAAGTTTCAGTTTGATGTGAATTTTGTTGTTGACAGTATTATTTAAATGTGGATGTTACATAATAATTAGGTTAAATTGAAATGACTTGACACGAGGTAGCACAAATAGTAGGACATCAATTTATAAAGTCCAGCCTACCCATTAAAGTTTTTAGTCTACATACTTATTTCTTCCACTTGATATATTTCCTCATGTGACGTCGTGCTAAATTATTATTATTAAGTCCAATACATGAGTCACGTTAATATTTAAGTTATGATGTTAATGACATAAACTACAACTAATATTTAAAAAAAAAAATCAACATAATTGAAACTTTTTAAAGTTGAATAGCTTAATAAACACGACCATACTTATAATTCAACAAGCAAACTATACGTATGAGACGTAGAATCAAATTAAAAAAAGAATATATGTGGCCTTAATTTTTTATTAAACCTTACACGGAAATTAAACAGAAAAGACTAAACGGAACATTTAATTGAAATATGGAAGGGAAGCTGGGTCTTTTATGCTATATTTGTAGTTAAAAAAGGTGCTATATTTGAAAAAGCGACCAATCATTATAATAATTTAGAAAAAATAGCCGCGGTTTTGTCTATTGTGTATGTTGACATGTACATGAGATCCACGTGGCCCAATCAGATCCATTAAAAGTGACTGCTGGCGTTGCAGACCGGAAAGTGCATACAAGCGTCCAATGTTCTCTCTCCATACTTTTGGATGGATGACCAAATCAAAAACGAGAGGGCCCAAAAAGAATAATTTAATTAAAACACATTTTTAGTCTTTTTGCCACTTGCAACATTTCATATTCTAATTTATTTATTGTTATATATATATATATATATATATATATATATATATATATATATATATATATATATATATATATATATATATATATATATACATATATATATATATCTGTGTGTGTGTTGATGCCAAAATCCGGACGGAAGACTCACCTGACCTTCACGTGACACCAACAGTAAATTTGTAGAAATCGGGGAAGACGTGACCTGCAAGACTAGCAAAAACCGCTGCACACCGGTGTGGTGTAAGCCACACCGCAACCGATGCCTAAGTCAGAAAACCGAGAAGAAGCTATAGATAGTAAGGGAAGAGTCAGGAGTAGTTTTCAGAACCCTTTCTTCCGTGATGAAGAGGAGTTTTTATACTTGTTTGTCCTCCTGGGGTTTTTAGGAATTCGGATGTGTTTCGGAACGAACCAGGTGGAACCGGGGCGATCCGAGGCGTCAGGGATCGGAAGGAGGTCATCGGGCTCGGCCCGCGCAAGCGGGCCGAATGGTCGGTCCGGCCGTGTTGGCCCGACCCTTTGGTCCGATCTTCCTCTGGGTCGTTCTTTTGGTCCTACCTCTGCTCGATTGTCCTCGTCAACTTCTTGTGCGTATGTGTGGTCCAAAATTACTTATAACAATATATATTATTTATTAGTCATTGTTGTTAGTTTTTTACTCTGCCATTAAAATAATTATTAGAATCTATTGTTTGTTCACTGTTTGTGACTTCAGATATTTGTTAATGTAGATGTCTATTCATTATATAAATAAACAAATCACATTCTTATTAATTTTTTGCTAATTCGTTCATGTAAAAATTAGTCATGGGAACCACAATGATATTTTATATAGTGTTTAGATGTTGAGACAAAATATTTTAAATATTATAAGTAAACATAGAACAAGTATTGACATTTAGAAATTGGAATATGATTCGAAGTTTTAATTTATAATCATCTACTCTTTGTATGGTGAAAAATGTAATGTATCAAAATATGTAATTCATTCACTTATGACTTATCCCAATTTCCTTAAAAAAAAATTAAAAAAAAAATAAAAATCACTTTTTTTTTTTTGAGAAAATATAAAAATCACTTATGACTTATCCCAGTTCAAAGTCAATGTTTTTTTAAACGTAGATTTCAAGCCTCGTTGATTCTTAATAAGATTTTTATTCAATTTGTTTAACAAGTAAATATATTAATCAAACAACTATAAAGAAAACTATTCTTTTTTTTTTTTTTTTTTTTTTTTTTTGAAAGAAACTATAAAGAAAACTATTCAAAAACATACTTATAAATATTATAATGAGTTGATCCATATATAGTTCAATGGATAAAATGTACTATTACAAAAGTTGATAGTTTGATCTCGTCTCTCGAAACTATTAAGTTTTTAAAAAATAACTACTTCATGCCAAAATATTTCAAGAACCAAAATACATAAATTATTTATTTTGATTTAAAAAGGATTTTATAATATGATATGTTCTTCAATGGGTAAAATGCTGGAATCTCTACCAACCATTTTATCACGGTGATAAATAATATATATATATAATAAGTCTTCGAACAAATTTTAGAAAGAAAAAAAAGAGCAAGAAATAATGAAGGAGCTGACGCGTATTTCCCAAATATTTAGAACTGGTCGTCACTATCAGCCACAGCGTACGGCTCAGATTCACTCCTCACTCGCTGGTTCTCTTTTTATCCACTTTCTTCTCCTCCACTTTTCATTTCCTCTTCACTTTCAGTTCCCCCTTCTCACTCCTTCACCATTTTTCTCTCTCTACCTTCGCCGGAAAACCACCATGCCACCGCCCAAGAGGCTCCCCATCAAGAGGACCGCCAGCCAGAAGGAGATTCTCTTCGACGTCGCAGAACCTCCACCAATCGAAAACCCTAACTCCGCCTTCGATCACCGCCTTCTCTCCATGCTCTCGCCGAGAAACAATCGGAGGCATTCCGATGAATTTCCTTGGTCGTCTCAGCACCTCCGTGCTTGCTGCCTCTGCCGCCGCCGCCTCGTCCCCGGCCGTGACATATACATGTACAAGTAAGTGAAATCACTTCTACAAATATCTGCCGATTAAGCGCGCCTCTTCTAGGGCACAGTGAAATTTTGCAACGAATTTTATCGAAACTCTCCTCGAATCTTTTGAATCGATGTAATCGATGGAATTGTTGAGTGATAATTGATTGCGATTTTTGGTGTTGTGTGTGGAAACAGGGGAGAAAGCGCTTTCTGCAGTGCCGAGTGCCGGCAGCAGCAGATGAATCAGGATGAGGCCAAGGAGAAGTATAAGAAAGGACCGGGGGCCGTCACATCGACTCCGGCCGCCGTAGCAAAAGTCTCTGCAATTAATGGCGAGACTGTGGCCGCCGTGTAGCCGCCGTAGATTACTTTAGATTTAAAAGCAGCCGCCACCGCTCCAGCTTTCTATCAACGCATATAAATATAAATTATATAATATATATGTGTGGAAATTATATATAAAGATGTTTCTGCAAATTTAAATGGGGCAAAAAATTTTGGAGCTGCTGTATGTGAATATTTCCCTCTAATTGAAATATATATATTTTCTGTGTAATATTCGAGTTTGATTTTTCTCAATAATTGAAGTGATTGTCCCAAAATAATAATAATAATAATAATAAGCAAAATCAAATCAATCGATTTTTTAATTTTAAAAATATTTATATAATTGAATTGATCGATGATAATTGGTTGCGAACAAATCGACTTAGTTTGGTTTTTATTTGATCAGTGATAGAAAATTTATGTTGTGCTGATTTTGATGTAAGCTTTGAATAAGTATTTGTAAGAATATTGATGTTTTTGGAAATTAAATGTGTGGATTTGTTTTACTGATTTTATTTGGAAATTAAATTCGTTTAAATGAATAATCAATCGGGCATTGACTAATAAAGCTAGTGTTATTCAAGTGTTTATATCTCGTGGATTAAAAAGTCAATATGATTTGATATATGAAACGTTTTATTGAAATTAATGTATAGTTGCGTTATATTCAAATTAATTTTTTTTTCAATTATAATTTAAAAACTAATTGGTTTTATTTTTTTGTTAGTACAATTGATTTTAATTAATACATCGATGAATCAATTAGATTGACTTTATTCAAAGAATTGAATCGATTGACTAATGTATTTGACGTGGAGCAGTATAACTTGTTTTATTTTAATTAAAACATTTCTACAATTATGTAATTAAAGTCCACTGTTTCTCTTATTTTACATTTTAATAAAGATTATTTTTCACCTATGCTAATTTAAAATTTTAAACTTGTCAAGGGATTTTCTACTAAATGTGGCTTTGGATTTGAAAGGGATTCTCATTCTTTCTCCACTCAACAACATGAGGTTTGAATCTGACTTGTTGAAGGATTGAAATTACCATAAATCACACAAAAGTATTTATGAAAAGAGAAAGAAAGAGATTGAGGGTTTAATTTTGTTTGGGCACCATTAAAAAAAAAAGGTTGCTTTGATCCCTAAAGTTTCAAACTTCATTTAATATTTTATTTTAGGTCACTTTGCATTATTTTGTTCAAACAAAATAATATGCAAATGTCATCATCATAAACTATTAAAAAAAATGTCACCATCATAAACAGAGGCACTCATAATTCATATTTTGTCCTTAGTGATTAGACCAAAAATTGGACCACTAGTCTCAACTCTCAAGCGGTTGTTCCGGAGCTATTTTTAAAAATAAAATCTTAGTTAAAAATTTTTAAATATGCATTTTTATTCTTTTATTTATTTATTTTTAATATTATCACAGTATGAGTAATTTTGAGTATATTTCATAAAAGAAATTATATAGAGATGTAGAAAAGCTTCTTTATTCTAAAACCCAAAAAAAAAAAAAAACTCGATTAATTTAAGGTATTAAATTTACTAATTGTTATTCATAATTAATTTGAAATTAAAATTATGAGTTCAAATGATCCTCATTATTGTTTGTTGAGAGTACATGTCAATTACCGTTGAGCTAAACTTGCTTTGGCCCTCTCCACTATCGTTGAATTTAAACAAAAAAAAAAGTACAAGATGAGATATAAATAAATTTTCAAATAAATTTAAGAATAATATTTTCTTACGTTTCTTTTAGAATATTCTATTATGATTTTTTTAGTACTTCTATTATGATAGGCTAAATTATAAAAAAAAATACCCATGAACTATGGAGTCTGTTTCAAAAATACCCCTAAACTTTGAAAAGTTTCAAAAATACTTCTGAACTTTGAAAAATGTTTCAAAAATACCTTTGTCGTAAATTTTTTTATGGAAACCGTTAAAATTTAATAAGAGGCACCATTATCAGTCTGAGAAATTTATTAGTATCAGAGTCCATTAAACCCAAGTATTCGGTCCAATAAAAAAAAATTGGGATTTGATCCAAGAATAGTGAACCCAAAAGAGACACCATCTTGAGGAGGCATATTGGGGACCCCACATTAAAAAGATTAGTGGGGACCTCACAATTCATAAGCTACAAAGATCACCCCACTCATTATCAATTGGTTTTGAGATGGAATCCCATGTTATTTAATAAGATCAACTTTTTAAATTTACTATCAAATAAATATCTAAAAACATGAAATACAACTTTATTCTCAAATTTTTATTTTTAGATAACCAATCAAACCACTCTTAACTCTTTTCCATTTTTCCGAATTAGTAAGAATTTTTAAACGATTAAGGCCAAATTAAAAATTACCCACAAGATTAAAAACTACCGGCCATATCCAACAATTTTTTTTTTTTTAATCTTTCTCAATTTTTTTTTTTTTTTTTTTTTTAATCTTATGTTACTTTAAATGATTTTTTGCTGCGGGAGTATAATATATAGCTAATAAAGAGAATTAAAAAACCAAAGATAAAATCTGTTTGTTCCCACAAATTAAGCCACGTGGGAGGCACGTGACAGGTGGTGAAGACCTTTTTTCTTTTTTCTTTTTTTTTTTTTTAAATAATTATAGATTTTTTTTTTTGACACACAAAAAGACAATAGTCGCCCAAAGAATAAGACCCAATACTAAGCAAAAACAATTCGTTGGACTCCCCTAAACGGGCTCATAATCACCAACAAAACGCCACACACCCATAAATACAGGTCCCTCCATAGCGTTAGCAAGCATGGCAAACAATATCACACAATATTCTGCATGCCATCAGCTGAAACAGGTCCTCGAAAAACTGTTTGAAGAAGCACACCACGGGAGACTTGGCACCCCCAGGCTACCAGTCCAATAATAACACTAGTCAGGAGCCCCCACTAAGTCATGGAACAAACTAATCACCAACTCCTCTTTAGACCCGATCGAGCCCACATGCAGGAGATTACAGCCCCTAGAAACGACCTGCAAAATGACCCACAGAGTGAAGCAGCTAGCACATATAAATCATCAAGCAAACTAGAAAGGGAAGGACAAAGACAATCTAGGCCAATCTTTCACATCCCACCCAAGTTAGTAAACCATGGGCAACTCAAACAGCATAACACGCCCCAAAACAGGATCAGAGGGTGGACACTTGTCATGACAAAGCCCTGTACAACAAGTGCTACACATTTGCCTAGGAGAAGCAGACTGCATGCCAACAGAAATGAAGCAAGTCAAGATTTACCGGAAACTGCTGCGTGAGTGTGTGATAAAGCCTTCCCCATAGCCGCCCTACTTGCCCTGGCAAGATTTATACGCCCCCGCCGCCCATCTTCCCCCTACACTGGAACAAAGGCTTCACTCAAGCGACTGAAGGAATCAAATAGGATGCTAACACGCCACCCCATATACCCACCCAGAAACATTCTCTTTTCTTTCCACTCTTTCCTTCCATTTTCATTTCCAGACTCACTTTCTTTCCACACTTTCTTTCTTTCTCAAACTTTCTTTCCTTTCTCAATCTTTCTTTCATTTCTCAAACATTCTTTTCATTCTCAATCTTTCTTTCATTTCTCAAACATTCTTTTCATTCTCACTCTTTTCTTTTCTTTCTCAATCCCTCCTTTTATTCACACACCCCAGGCAGGGAACTAGCTTTCACACTACAGCGTAGGGACCCCTAACCCGAGTTTAACTCTTGGTTGGCCTAACTGAACACACTGCAGGCAGCTCTTTTTACCCCTTATTTTGCGCCTCGTGCCAACAACTCTAATCTGTATCCCAAACAGACTTTCTAGATCCACCCTATATCCTATTGAGGTGACAACAGACTT
The DNA here is from genome assembly GCA_036850905.1 of Luffa acutangula. Classification (NCBI taxonomy): domain Eukaryota; kingdom Viridiplantae; phylum Streptophyta; class Magnoliopsida; order Cucurbitales; family Cucurbitaceae; genus Luffa; species Luffa acutangula. The sequence continues at coordinate 44,542,782 of CM072094.1, forward strand.
AAGGAACCCATAAAGCAAACCTAAGCTCTCGAGACTAGCTAAGAGAAAGGCCAAGTGCATAAGGATGCAAGAGTAAACCAGAAACACTCAAAACCAGATTCAGAACATGCCACCTGTCAACACCTCAATCCCAGGCAAAAGATAAAGCACAACTGCACATACAAGGTTTATCCCCAACAAGTCCCGCAACCAACCCCACCACTACGCCAGGTTTTAATAATTATAGATATATGTACGTATGATGTCCAAAATTTTACATTTTTAAATTTTTGGTCGAAACTTTGAAGAAAACAGCTATCATCTATTGTTATATCAAGATAGAAAATAGCTTCTTTTCAAAAAAAAAAAAATTAGCTTATCTATTTGAGTGGAGTTAAATTCGAAAATAATTTATTTGTTTGAAGAACAAAGACATGGACTCGAATGAAAAATTAATTGGATCATTTAAAATAGTACTCCTCGCTAACACATCAAGATGAAATATTTTTTGTACTTATTTAGAGAGAAAGTTACGAGTTGCGCTTCTAATTTAGTCAGAAAAGTCGTAGAAAATTAGAAAATGAATTTTTTGAATTAAATAATTGTAGATTTAGTTAGAGGATCATAACATTAAAAACAAGATGTTTACTGAACCTTTTCAATTTTATGTAATCTTTCCTTCTTAGACATTATTGTAAAGATTTTTGTCATTAATTTACTGCAAATGCATATGCATCAACCTTGTTTTCATTTGATTAAGAAAAATATATATTTCTAATTTGTGCTTATAAAAAAAAAAAAGACAAAGCGAGTTTAAACTAAAGTAATTTTTTTTTTAAAAAAAAAAACAAACAAAAGCAAAATTCAAAGATACATATTTTATTCATTAAAATATATATATATTTTAAAAATCATGTCAAATTTTTTTCCTCTTTAAAGTATGCACTATGAGATTGGAGGAAAAACTTTTTTTTCCTTACAGTTTAGCACTATTGAAGACTCGAACTGACTTATATTTTTAACAACATGTATGAGTGGAAGATTTGAACTATGAATCTCTAGGTCGTTAATACAAACTTTATGTAACTATGCTCGTGTTGGCTCGAATTGACTAATATATAAGTCAATAATACCTCAACCATTAAATTAACTCTAAACTCATATTAAATAACATTAACATAGTTCCCTAACCACCTAGGAAGAGGCAAACTTATTATTATTATTATTATTATTATTTTAAAGTACAGGTAGTAGCAAACCTAAATTATATAAAAATATATATATATATATAGGGGAACAAGGAGACAATTACATGTGTGTACCAGGTTGGAAACCTCCACAAAAATGTTACATTAAAAAGCCACAAATTCGAGGTCTAAAAACAAGTGAACAACACACACACACACGCAATTCTTTACGATTAATCTTCAATCTTCCCAAAATGAGGGAAGATCATTTCAGTTGTAAACACTCATTTTTCTAATTCATCTTACTATATATTTACTGTAAGGTTCAATTTTTTTATTACATAAGACAAAAATTGTCGGTTGTTTAGCTGGGATGGATTATTTTTGTTGGTCTAATTCTATTTTAATAAAAAAAAAATGGATGATTAGCTCCACTTTATTTATTTATTGTTTGGTGTTATAAATATGAGAGGGATAAAACAGTCCACTATGGTCTATGCCAAAGTGAGTATAGTCCACGGTAATTGACATATACCTTTGACCGAGGTCATAGGTTCGAATCCCTCTACTCCATTGTTGTTGAACTAAAAAATAAATAAAGAAAGAAATAAAACAATCAACTATAAATTGATGGTAAAAATTAAATCTTCAAACTTTACCTAATTCGGAAATTAGACGTTATTAGTTTAGTTACAATTTTATTGTTTGATAGGTTATAAATGAATTATCTGTTATGTTTAATTACAAATGTTGATTATATGTTTAGATTTCAATTTAACTATGAAGGTAATTTATATAAAGAAGCATTTGAAATATATGAAAGACAACTATAAAAATACAAATATATCGTGACAAAGAAATAAAAAGGTTCGTCCAATCAGATAAAACAAATGAATAGTTTCTTTCGTGGAGTATTTCTACGAATGAATTTTAACTGAGTATGACAATGATCTAAAGTTTTTCAACCAGGTGAGTTTGAATAGTGTTTAAATTTTACTATTAACAATTTGTAAAGACAAAATAATTTAGATTAATCGATGCAATTTGTCCTTATAATAATCATAATGTTCACAACCCATGTGTATTGGGAAACATATGCACAAAAACTATAACTTTAAGAATCTACAACTACAATGGTACTTTACAAGCCAACTTGGGGATTGCCCCTTTTTTTATTTTACGAAAAATCTTTCTTTTTAGGTGAAAACTACTCCATTTTATAATAATCTTTTTGATAATTGCGTGGCTATGATTATGTTATGTTTATAGCCAATGTATTTATAATATTGAAGCTAGTTGTCCAAGTTGGCCACTTTAAAGAAAAAAAAAAAAAAAAAAAGTTAAGAAACATCCTTGATCCTGGGTTGGAATCCTTTAATTTGGATGTCATTTTCATGAATTCCGAAGTTATATTTTTTAAGCTTTATTGTCATTTCTATTATTCGATTGAAGCTTATTAGATGTTCTTATCATTAAGGAAGAAAGATTATAATTTAATGTAACAAATTAATTGTGGATGTGATTAAGTGAACTTTATGAAATGATGATGGAGACTAAGCTAACATCGTCATTTTGAAAGTATAGATCATGGTAATGCTTAATTATTATTATTATTATTATTATTTTATGGTTGGAAGAAATGTATTGAAAAATGAAATTCGGTACATTTTTTTTTTCCCAAATAAAAGGTCATTGAAAACCTTTGTTTTTCTAAAAGAAATTTGTTACCTAATTCTAACTAACAACTAATATGTGCTTTCTAACCAATTGTAGGATAGTGGATCCAACAATATCTATAGAATAGTAATTGATATTTTATCCATAAATAATGTAGATGATAAATTGTGATAATCAATTGCACAATAACTTTATCCTTTAAATTGATCATATAATTTTTAGATTTTTTTTTTTATCTCACATACTTAGTTGAAGAGGTTAATTTTGATCTCGAAATGTTAGGGTGTGTTTGGTTGGTGATTTGAAAATAGAAATTTGAAAACAATGAATTCAATAAAATCATAGTTGTATTTCATGTTTTCATATATGTGTTTGGTAGCAAATTTAGAAATTAAATCTCAATTTAAACCATTGTTCAGAATGTGTTTGATCTAATTGTAGTTACCAACTAAATATTAAGTTGAATATAAACTATTATTAATCAATTTATAGACATGTTATATATTATAAATTTTGTATAATTATTATTTTACAACATCTTATAATTTATAATACATTATACTATACATATTTTAATTTAACAAAAATGAATTACGTTTATAACATGCAATATTGTATTTATTCAAGTTTTTATCATTTTCAATTCAATTTTGTATTTTAAATTTTCAAATACAAAATCTAGATATATTGAATTTCCACTATTTAGATCACAAAATCGGAAAACAATTTCAAAAGACACATATGCTAAACATATATTCACTGAATTCAATTAATCTGAAAACATAAATCAGAATCTGGATTGCTTGTCAAACATATCCTTAATTTCATCAAAATTGAACCTTGTGAATATAATATCACTTAAAAATTGGCTCGCAAAACCAATTATTAATTAAAATGATAAATTTGTCCCATTTCTTAAAATATATTTTAAAAACAAGAGTAGGAAACTATTTAAATAAATAAATAAATAAATAAATAAATAAATAAATAAATAAATAAATAAATAAATTTAAAAAAAAAATAAAAAAAAAAAAAAAAAAAAAAAACCTCTCAAATAAGTCCCATATTTATGTCCAAGTATACATAGATTCCAAAGTATTTTTGGATATTAATTTTCCACTTCTCATGGTTGATGGAGGAGTTGTGGCTTTTGCCCTGTTCCAATAGTCCCCATCCATTTCACCGATTCCCCACTTCCCACTCCTATGTACCCTTCTCAATTTCTTACTTCATTTCAACTCATCAATAATAATAATAATAATCTACTTCACTTCGCCAAAGTGAGCATATTTAACGGTAATTGATATGTACTTTCGATCAAAAGGTTAGACGTTCAAATTTTCATATTTTCAGACTCCAATTGTTGTTGAACTCGAAAAAAATCTACTTCACCTCTTTTATCATGAAAAAGATCGTAATTAACTTTACTTCTATTTTTACCCATTCAATCACGGTCTTGGAGATTTTTTTTTTAAAAACAAAAAAGACATTTATGGGAGAGTACAAACTTTGGTAGGTAACTTAAGCATATTTCAAGTGATTAATCATTGATACTTTTATCAAAGTAGTTTAACAGTAATTGACATATATACCATTGACTAAGAGACTAGAGGTTCAAATCTCCCACTCCCAAATATTGTTGAACTGAAGAAAAAAAAAAAAAAAAAAAAAAAAAAAAAAAAAAAAAACATTAGTACCTTCTCCTGTGAATAATTACGTATTTAAATATGCTCCCCTCAAATACTATTGTCCATGTATCTAATCGTTTTTGTTTCAATTGTAGGACCGATGAATGTTTTTATTTAAATTAACTTGGTATAAAAATTCATTTTCAATAATTATAATTAATTATTAATTATGTATAATCAATTAAATTTTTATTTATTTAATTTTTATGATACAAATATATTAAATAAATGTAGTTAAAAATATTAAATAAATAATTTTAATTAGTTAAATTAACTTAGTTTATTCATTTAATCTATTAAAAAACAAGTTGTTCCTTGATTATTAATTCATTAATTTTTATTAATACTTTGAATTAAATTTTGTTGTTTTATTGATTAGTCTATTAAAATTGCCTAAGGTTTCTATGATTAATTTTGAAATAAATAAAAATATAATTGATTTCCATAAAATTCCACACAACTAAATACACAATTATCTTTGATGCCCTACTTTTTTTATTTATAGGCATTCATAAAACATCCAACCAAATATTTTCTTAACTTTTGATATGTAACATGGACCAACAAGTTAGATATTCGAATCTTTCATCTCCAAATATTATTCAACTCAGGAAATAGGGGCAGACAATTAAGAATAATGGGTTGGGTCATGGATTGTTTCCATATACAAGGCCCATACTGAAAGTTGAGTTGGGCTGTAAGCCCATTAAAATAAACATTATTTTTCACGTTGATAATAACATAAAGAATCGAATTGATAAAATGCATAACTATTTTTCTATTTTTTTTTTAAATATTCTGACAGCATGACGTATAAATAATTTAACACAATAATTGATTGATATATTAGTAATCTCCAATTAGGTAAGCTAATTTGAGCCTAAGCTAACTTGACCATAACTCAACAAACATATTCTATCAATGAGGATGTTATAGGTTTGAATTCCCTCACCCTACATGTTAACCGAAAAAAGATCTCTAATTAGGGCTACCATGACAACGTGTTATATTCATAAGAGTTTATGTTTATTAACTTTCCTATTCATGTCTAATAAGTTTTTTAATTTTAAAAAGTATCCAATAGGTCTTTGAAATATTTAGGACTCGTTTGATAATGTTATCGTTTCATGTTTCTAGTTCTTGTTTTTCATTTTTTTTTAAATAAACATTTCATCTTGTTTCTAAATTTCTAGAAACGTTTCCAAAAAACGAGGTAAAAATTGAGAAACTACAAAAAAAAAATAGTTTCTCAAATTCTGTTACTTTTTTTTTTTTTTTTTTTTTTTTGCATCTTTCATGTATGTCTATGTACTCATCTTTCTCTCTCCCCTTCATACACTCATCTCTTCTTTTCATCTGCTTGTTTTTCTCTCTCTTTTTTCTTTTCTTTTCCATTATTTCTTTATCTTTTTTCTGTTATTCCTTTCTCTTCCCCTTTTTTAATCTCTTTTTTTTTTTTCTTTTTTCATTAATGAGTTTTTAGTTATTATTTTATATTTAAATCTCTATTTTTTTTTTGTTAATTTTGGTAGAGTATTAATTTATTTATTAAATTAATCCATTCATAAGATATTTCACGTTTGCCATTAATTGTTAAAAATATATATATATTTTTCTTTCTCCCTTTTTGATCTTACGTGTCGGGATCATTGGCTAATGAGAAATATATTCATTGATAATGAAAAAAAATTATTATTCAATTCAAGAAATGTAAGTATATAAGCTCGATTGTCTAACCTTACATACATGTCTCACTACCACAAACATACAAATATATATATATATATATATATCGATAGCATGTTGTGCAATAAATTAATGATCATCGAAAATTTACAAAGTTTTTAAATAAAAAATTAATATAATTGAACTAACCTTGTGTATGCGAACGTCTTTAAAGATAAATTGGTTGGAGTGATAGATGATATTGCAAATCAAATTTGAACATTTGAAAGATAAAATTATTATTAATTTTAAATTTTGTCTTGCCACTAAATAAACATTATAAACTTTTAGCTACTATATCTGCTAAAGCCAATTAGATAAAGATAAATTGGTTGGAGGGTCAATCTTCCACAGTGGCTTGTTGTCTTGGTCGTGGCGTTATAAAGTGATATTTCTTTTAAAAAAAAAAAAATAAATAAACATTATAAACTCTATATAAAAGTTTTATATTTATTTTAATGTATGTTATATTATTTTTTATATTATATCTACTAAAATTTTATTTTAACTAACAAAACAATAAACAAGAAACAACAACAAGTTATCAAGCCAAGCCAATTATATATACATATATATATATATATAGAAAACAAGAAACAGAAATAGTTATCAAAACATGTTTTTGTTATTAGTTCTTAAAAAATAAGAAACAAGAAACGAAAAACAATAATGTTACCAAACCGGTCCAATGTTTTCGAAATTATCAAATCTAATACACATGACATTGAAATTTGTGTTTAATAAAACATTAAGGTCCCGTTTGATAACCATTTGGTTTTTTGTTTTTGAAAATTATGCTTGTTTTCTCCTAATTTCTTTATCATGGTTTTCATCTTTGTTAAAGATACATTGAAATTCTTAGCTAAATTCAAAAAACAAAAACAAATTTTTGAAAACTTTTTTTTTTCGAAACTTGAGTTGGTTTTTGAAAATATGGAAAGAATATAAGTAAGAACAAAGAAACTTATGGGTAAAAGTAGTGTTTGTAAGCTTAATTTTCAAGAACAAAAAATCAAAAACAAAATGATTATTAAACAAGGCCTTAGTTTTTTGTTTTTGAAAATTAAGTTTGTTTTCTCCCAATTTCCTAAGAATGATTTTTATGTTACATTTGCATTCCTAACCAAATTCCAAAAACAAAAACAAGTTTTTGAAAACTATTTTTTTTTTTTTTTTTTTTTTAACTTGAGTTAGTTTTTGAAAATATGAGAAAAAATATATAATAAAAAAAAACTTATGGGTGAAAATAATGTTTGTAGGCTTAATTTTCAAAAACCGGTTATCAAACGGGCCTAACTATTTATTTTTTTGTTCAATAGATTTTTGACCAGTAAAAAATGTCAAATAGACTTATAAGAGACACCACACCAGATTAATTAAAAAAAAAAAAAAAATCTAATTTTTTTTTTTTTTTTTTTTGAGAAGAAAAAGCCACTGAATTTGAATTATAGAAAAACATCAGTAAAATGGTCAAAGATGATTAACCACTGTGGCGGCAATCATCTAGGATCGTTCAACATCTGCAAATTCAATAACACCACAAAAGAAAACAAAACCCTAATCTTTTTAAAAAATGTTCATAATAACGAACCAAATTCATCCTGATTTCTCTCCACGTAATCCAAAAAAACCGCCATTACAATCTCAATCTCTGACATTAAATACCAAAGTTTCCACCACCACTACGGACAAGAATAACACAACAATCTCCAAAACCAAGCCCTAATTGCACCGCATTCAAGCAACGGCAATGGCAACAATTCCTACCTTGGCTCTGTTCGCGACCTGCATTGCAGCCATATGGAGTTGCAACGAAAATGCAATTGCGACAGCAGCCTCGCCGGCGCCGGTGCCGAGTGCGGCCGATTGCACGGCGGTTGTGTACGAGATGCTGCCGTGCGTCGATTACCTCACGATCGGGAGCACCAAAGCGAGTGCCTCCGGGGATTGCTGCAAGGCAGCGGGAGATGTGTTGAAAGGGACCCCCGAGTGTATGTGCGAAGCGTTGAAGCAGAGCGAGAAGATGGGGATTCAATTGAACATGACCAGAGCGCTTGGCCTTACGACGTCCTGTCGAATTTCTTCTCGTCTTCCTGATTGCGGCAGTGCGTTTTGCGTTTGATCTTCTTTTGAAATCGTTCGCAACTAATTTTGAATCCAGATTCTGACTTCGAGGTTTCTCTTTTTCGCAGTTCCTCTTCCTCCTGGTGTGGCCCTTCCTCCAGTTCCCAGTACTAAAAAACCGCCAACGCCAGCTCCAGGTGCCGCCTCACTGAGGCCATTTCCAAGTCGTAAAGTGCCAATGCCAGCTCCACGTACGGGCCCCTCCTCTGCTCCAGGTACAATTGCACCACGCACACACTTACAAAACTTAACTGCACATCGATACGTGTGAATCTAGTAATTGATGGTTGTTTTTCTTTCTTCGTTGTCAAGATTTTAATGGACACAATTTTCGATGATTGCAGTTAATCCACCAACTCCATCAAGACCCACACCTAGAGTGATTCCACGAGGAGTGGGGCCAAGTGGGCCAACACCACCGTCGAACGACGACAAGGACTCGCCAGCTTCGGCGCCGTCGGGAGCCCCATCGCTCACCATTTGCTCGAACCTAATCGCGCCTCTTCTTCTCACACTTCTCGCTTCATTCCAACCATTGTGATGCTCTTTTTAGAAGCAATCACCTCCAAATTTTGGTTCTCATTTTTCTTATTATTTCCCCCATTTTCAAGTTAGGAAAATTAAGAAAGGAAGAAAAAAGGATTTATTTATTTCTTTTTTAATAATGTAGTTCCGGTGTTTTGCTGGAGAGGTATTACGAATCCAAATATAGAGTTCTTTTTACTCTTTACTCCTTTTTAATAACTTCAGACTTCACAGAGGTCTTTAATATAATGCTGCAAATATACTCTTAATTAAAGAAAATAACCAAATGGATATTATATCATCATCGTCATATCCAAATTATTAAATTTAATGAAATGTAATGTCCAAGACAACTAATCAAATTAATAATTGATTTGAATGTTGGATTAGGTTTATTTTTATTTTTTTTTTAAACCAATGTTGGATTAGGTTTTGAATTGTCATTACTGATGTGATCAGTTGCTTGATGTAATTTAATTTTGTTATATGTTCTAATTGTTATTCATATTCCTATTTTCAAAAAAAAAAAAAAAAAAACAATTGTTATTCATATTCCTGTCGTTTTTGTTGTCCCATCCCATGACACAAAAAAGAAAAGATTAATAATTATTATTATTCACCACGTATAATATCACCACATTTTAGATACTAGTTTTAGATATTTGGAAGAGGCAAGAATGATTTTTTTTTTAAAAAAAAAAAATCTATATTTTAAACCATCTATAACAATTTAGACATCTAATACTAATATCATCTCCTAACATATGTACTATTATATGTTGGAATTTATTCACTAATAATTCATCAGTTCATGATTATTCAATAATAAATAAATATATTCAACAAGAACAATCGTGATAGAGCTATAATAGAATCTAAACATGGAAGCAACCAAAAAATAAAATTAATTAGGGATGTATAAATATCTGGATCCATGAAATACTCTACTGTAGAACCTGCGTGGTTTAGGCAACTTAGACCTTGAATGGGCAGTTCTCTCTATCAGATGGAGAATAGGAGACTAAAATATACATAGTGTATTGGGGACCAATACCTTGTATTTATATGTTGATTCTAGGGTTTAGGATCAACAGACTGGTTTCTGCTCAGCAGGTCACACCTCTTCATGGGAAGTCATGTGCCCATAATCAAAACCACATAATATGCTTATTGAATAGCCCAAATATAATTGTTATATAATTTGTTACCTACATATGAATTAATTATTAAAATTAATTCCAACATTATATCCATATACACACACTATTATTCATCTTTTTTGTTAATATAAATTTAAAATATAACACCATTCATCCATTTAAGTGGTGAGGTTGCCAAAGAGGGACCAACATATATATATATATATATATATATTGGGAAAAATACACTTTTGGTCCCTGAAGTTTGGGTTAAGTGACACTTTGGTCCCTGGGTTTTCAAACTCAACAAAAATACCACTGAAATTTTGAGATAAGGAGCACTTTGGTCCTTGCCGTCAACTTTTCTGTTAAATTTTAACGGTTGCTGACGTGACACTATTATTTTAATAAACAAATTATTTTTTTTAATTTTTTTAAAAATAAAAATATTATTATTATTTATTATTTATCCCTCTATCTCTTCTTCCTCTCCATCTTCTTCCTCTTCATCATCTTCCTTCTTCTTCTTCCTATCTCTGACGGTCGGCGGCCACCGGCGACTTTTTTTTTTCTCTTCTTTTTCTTCTTCTTCCCCTATTTCCACTGTTTTTTTTAAAGAAAACAAAAAATCAAGGAGGGAGCTCCCTATCCGACCAACCATGTTATCGGAAAGTAACTTCCTCCCCTCTTTCCTCTCCCTCTCTTTTTCCTTCTTCCTTTTTCTTCATCCTCCTTCGTTTTTCTGTCGGAAAATCAAGGAGGGAGCTCCCTATCCGACCAACCATGTTGTCGCCCATTTGAGCGGCAGCTTCGCCTTCATCCTCTTCGACAGTTCCACCTCCACTCTCTTCGCCGCCTCTGTAAGTTACTGTCGACTTCTACTTTTCGAAATCAGACTTACACAAAATCGATTTCTGGTCTCCCTTTCGGTTGATTTTGGATTTTGGATATTTTCGGATCAGTTCGGGAAAGTGCCTCTGAATCGGGGAATCACCGTCGATGGATACATCGCGTACGTCGATGATGCTGGACTCCTCAAAGGCGCTTTTGGAAAATCACTTGCTTCGTTTCCTCAAGGTATTTCGAAAACTAGGGATTAGGTATTTCGAAAATCACTCGCGTTCGTTTCGTATCCTCTGTATTGGGATCGATTTTCGTCGAATTCGAAAATTAGGGCACGGATTCATGTTGGATTATTTGTTTCGATTTCAGGCTGTAAATGATGTTGTTAATATAAATAGGGGAAAGAGTGATTTCAGGTTGTAATTCATGCTGGAAGAATGTGACGATGAACTCGATTGCAAGCGCTGGGTCGTTGTCGTCGGAGGACACAGTGGCGCTGTCGGACATGAACGGACAGAAGACGGCCTTGAGGCTGAAAACAGCGCAAACAGATCCGGAAATCTAAGCGGGACATGAAGCCATGGAAAGTGACGGAGAGCGACGAAGACTACGGTGACAGAGGGATTCAAGTGAGCGCCAGAGATGTGGCTGATGGAGAGGATTACGACCATCACCACTGCCTAAATTTCATCCCTTCAAAATCTTTTTTAGGTGGTTGCTGGCCACCGGTGAAGAAGGGAAAAGAGAAATAGAAGAAAAGGAGAAAGAAAGAAAGAAATAAAGAAAAGAAATAAAGAGAAGGAAAAAAAACAAAAACAAAGTTGCCGATGGCGGTACCGCCGACGAGCGGTGGTCGCCAGCCGTCGGCCGTCGGCCATGGTTGAAGGAGTTGCTGAAGAAGTTGTAGAAGAAGGAGAAGGAAGAAGAGATAAGGAATAAAAAGAAATAAAAATAATTAAAAATAATAATATTTTTATTATTTTAATGTATTTTTATTTAGAAAATTAAAAAAACTATTTTTTATAATAAAATAATGGTGCCACGTCAGAAAACTGTTAGGGTTTAACGGCAAAATGGACGGCAGGGACGAAATTGCTCCTTATCTCAAACCTTAGGGGTATTTTTGTTGAGTTTGAAAACTCAGGGACCAAAGTGTAGCTTAACCCAAACCTCAGGGACCAAAAGTGTATTTTTCCCTATTTTCTTTTACCGTTGTTACAAATGGTAGCAACAACAATTATTTTTTTTCCTTTCGATAAGAAAGAAACAAATCAAGATTACATTAATAATAAATTTTGTTTATTCACTCCCATCTACGGTCATTTTGGAAATTTTGAAAATCAAGTTGCATGAACTCCATTAATCATTGTTCGTCGCACCAATAGATCATGTCAAACAATTTGACTCCACCATCACTCGATGCACCACCATCTCACCTCTTAAAAAAGATGGAGAAATAATTTACTAAAAAACATATTATTATAGGAAGAGGATCACTTAAGGTGTGTTTGGTTGGTGATCTGAAATTGTATTTCATGTTTTCAGATAAATGTTTGGTAGCAGATTAAAAAATTGGATCTCAATTAAACAATGGTTCAAAATGTGTTAATATATTTATAAACCATAAACTATTGGTAGTTATCAACTAAATTATATATTAGGTTGAATATATACTATTATTAATTAATTTATAAACAAGTTATATGTTATAAATTTTTTATAATTATTATGTTACAATATCATATAATTTCTAATACATTATATTATACAAATTTTAATTTCATAAAAATGAATGGAGTTTAAACCCGAAAATTATATTTATCAAGGTTGTTATCTTTTTTTTTTTAAAAAAAAAAATTAATTATGCATAAAAAATTTCAAATTCAAAATCTGGATACACAGAAAAAAAAAGAGTTGTTTTTAGAATTTTCACTATTTGGATCATAAAATCTGAAAACAGTTTTCGAAAACGTATCTGTCAAACGCATATTCACTGGATTCAGTGAATCCGAAAACATAAAACAGAATCTGGATTGTCAGCCAAACATCCCCTTTCCTGTCTTACGATAGCTCGTAGCACAAAAAGACATCTAAGAAAAGGTAGAGCAACACTACAAAAAAAGTAGAGAAAGCGTACTAACACTAAATTCTATGAAGGCGCGCACGACACCTTACAATTAGAGAGTAAAAGTTTGTAATGACGAAAAAATGAGAAAAAAAAAATAAAACTCAATTTATATCCCTAAATTATATGAAGACGCGTGCGACACCTTACAATTAGTGTATGTTTCGGAGTGATTTGGAATATGACAAAAGTGATTTTAATTTAACTATTTTAAAATCACTTCCAAACATAACTTTCATATCCGTTAGGATTTCATTTTAAAACCTTGAATGCATAATAGCATATAATTTTCACACATGTATAACTTTTAAGGATTAACATAATATTATATAGAAATGTTTGGAACCAAATGGATAATGGCCACTTTCTTTTAATGTTGAGTGAATTTTCATCTACATTTTTCTCTATTTATCTCTACTTATTTTAAAAAAAATTGCATGATGATTTTTATTGGTACTTTTATAACATTTTAGAGAGCAAGTATTTATATCCCATTAAGAATTGCGGTTGAAAGACGATTGCGACGACAACGGTGACCAGGAGAGAGGGACGACACCACTAAGCTGCTAGAGGAGTAAGAAGAAGAAGCGACGAAACCCTAGATCTAAAATGGGAGAGAGAAGACAAAAGGAACCAACATAAACCAAAAGAGAGAAGAGAAATGTATTGTGTAGAATCAGTAAAGAAGTTACGGGAAAAGTTTTTAGTACTATGATAATATGGAAAAAAATATCCATACTACCTCCATTAATTGTTTGTCATGAAAAAACCATTTAAAAATGGTGTGGGACTCATGGTATAAAAATATTATATTATTAAATGCTCAATAAATGACGTGTCAAATGCTATATTAGCTTAGTACTAAAAATTTTCCGAGAAGTTAGGGGCTGATGAATGAAAAACATTGTAGTAAAACATGGGTTATTCTTTTTATAACCCTCATTTATTTCGTCGGACGGCCAAACATTTGGTGGATTATTATAGTCAACTCAATTCAACTTGGAGGCCCAAACGCCTCCTAATAAAAGGGAAAATTTATAGCGGTTGATGAAATTAGTTGAATCAAATGGTCCACATGACTCCACGTAGATTCATGCAACGTCCCTGCGGCCCACAGTGTTAACTTTTATTTAATGGAAATTCGTGATTGGCACTTTTTTTTTTCTTTTTCTAAGATTTAATTCAAAGGTACAATAACATGCATTCTAAAATCTTTTTTTTAGTTTAACGGGATGAGAACTTGAATTTTTGATTTGTTTGGTTGAGGATAAATGTCTTTTAACTCTTAATCTGAACTAATTAAGTTATGTTTAGGTTGATATTTAATGTCTTATCGTGCTTATTTAACTATTACTTTAAATATAATTCAAAAGATATGAATTCAATTTTCAACCTTGGATGCTTTAGACACCTCCTTTTCTCGAGGTTGTTGAAGACTTAGGCCCTGTTTGATAACCATTTGATTTTTTGTTTTTGGTTTTTGAAAATTATGTTAGTTTTCTCCTAAATTTCCTACCATGACTTTCATCCTTGTTAAGGATTCCTTTGAATTCCTAGCCAAATTCTAAACAAAAAAAAAAAAAAATAGGTTTTTGGAATTTTTTTTTTTCTTGTTTTCAAAATTGGACTTCATTTTTTAAAACAAGGAAGACGATTGATACTAAAACATAGAAACTTATAGGTGGAAGTAGGTGTGTATAAGCTTAATTTTCAAAAACCAAATGGTTATTAAACAGGGTCTCAAATTCTCATTCTCCATTTTTTTTCGTAATAATAATAACAATAATAATGATAATAATCCATTTCTTCCCTTATTTATTTATATTTATGTGAAGAGACACTACTATCCATGTGCTTTTGGAAAAATCTAGAGTCTTAGAGGAGTCAGGAGTGCCTAGACTTATGTGTCATCTCTAGAAGTTTGCTTGAGAAAGATATGTTGTAGAGCAACAACATGGTATGTTTGTTTAAGCGTGATTTTACTATCATGCTTTGTGTTGCTTCATTTTACTGTTTTTTGAAGAATTCTTTGCATTATTTTTAGGATAATTGTAATGGGTGGCAACATGAAGGTAAATAATAGTAAATATAGCAAATTTTAAAAATATTTACAAATATGGCAAAATTTTTGAATTAATTTTTTATATTCCCGAATTGCCCTTGGCGCACATATTATTCCTCATCAGTTTTTTTTATTGATAGAAAGTTTTTCTACTACTGATAGCTATCAGTAGTAGAAAAACTTTCTATCACTGATAGATTCTATCAGTGGTAGAAACATTTTCTATCCGCGATAGAAAATTTCTATCACTAATAGAATAAAATTTCTATAACTACTTTCTATCAGTGATAGAAAAACTGATTGGCGCGCGCATCTTATTCTTCCTCGTCAATTATATATATATATATATATATATAGAAATCTTATATGATAGAAAGTCTTTCTATCACTGATAGATTCTATCAGTGGCAGAAAAAATTTCTATATATATAGAAATCTTATATGATAGAAAGTCTTTCTATCACTGATAGATTCTATCAGTGGCAGAAAAAATTTCTATCAGTGATAGAAAATTTCTATCACCAATAGAATAAAGTTTCTATCACTGGTATTTCTATCACTGATAGATTATATCAGTGGTAGAAACATTTTCTATCAGTGATAGAAAGTTTCTATCAAGAATAAAGTTTTTCTATCACTAATAAAATCTGATAGAAAAACTGATTGGCGCGTGCATCTTCTTCTTCCTCATCATTTTATATATATATATATATTGACAGAAATCTTCTATGGTAGAAAGTTTTTCTATCAGTGATAGAAACTTTCTATCACTTCTCTTTCTATCACTAATAGAAAGTTTTTCTATCAGTGATAGAAACTTTCTATAACTTCTCTTTCTATTAGTGATAGAAAGATTTTCTATATAGGAAACTTTCTATGAGTGATAGAACATTCTATTATTGATAGAAACTTTTCTATCATTGATAGAAATCTTCTAGCAGTGTAGAAACTTTTTCTATCATTGATAGAAAAATACCTATCATTGATAGAAATCTTTTCTATCACTGATAGAATCTATCGGTGATAGAAAATTTGTATCACTGATAGAATCTATCAGTGATAGAAAAACTTTCTATCAAATAGAAAATCTGGAGGGGTATTTTAGTAAATGCAACATGCAGAACATCAGATTTTGCCATTTTTGCAATTTTTTTTATGGATTGCTAGATTTGCAATTATTTTGGTCCATATTACTATCCTTGCAACTAGGTAGTACAAATCATCCAACAAATGGTTGAAGTTACTAATTACATACTCTACACAATATGTTATTTATATCCACGCTAATTAAGTAAACATTTCTAGATTCTTGAGGAGACGATATCGAAATACGTTTCACTTTATTCACTATTAAAAATGCATATGTTTTTTTTTTATGACGATCATGTCTCCAAGGATAGTTTGTTGTTAGTTTTGCATATTTTATTTCTATTATTAAGCTTACACACGAAACATGTACAACATCACAATATAGCACCTACACAATCAAATCGACCCTTAAGTAATACTTACAAGTGGGTCTTTAGTTTAGGCAAGTAGTCAACCTTGAAAAATCCATGTTCATGGTTAGTCTGAATACCAATTTATTTATTTGGAGTCTTTAATTTGTTTTGATATCAATTTTCTTTGTACGAGATTCTGGTGGGGATATTCCCAACAATGATATAAAAATACATTAGAGGAGTTGAAAATGTATGTGCATCGTCAATAAGAGTCATGGAATAATAACACTCTTCTAAAAAAAAAGAGCCACATGGAAGAATGAGCATCAAAGACATTATCATCGTTAATCAAACGATACTATACTAATCAAGCAAAGTTGGAGACTTATTAAGAATTCTGGAAAGTCCTTGTAGCTAAAATCTTTCGAAGAGATACTTTAAGTATAAGAATTTTCTCAAAGCGATGATAGACAACAACCCTTCTTATATAGGACGAAACATCCTTTGATGGCGTGAGTTTTTCAAGAAAGGGTATTAATAGAGGATTAGGAATGAAATGAGTATAGAGGTGGCTATAGATTCATGGATCCCAATAAATAGAAATAGTTAACCAATCTACTATATCTATATGCACTCGAAAGGCGCAACGTAGTCTAATCAACGACAGACAATACACAAGTAGAATTATGAATGGAGACCATCATTGACACAAAGGACATCTTTTAAGGTTAAGAGCGTATAAGGTATATTAAAGATGTGGACAATGCATTTACCTCAAATAGTATGACTCTTAAAATAGATCGCTAAAGACTTTTTGGAACGTTAAAGTGTCCCTCAAGTCAAAACTTGTGTTCGGAGAATCCACAATGATATCATTCCTATCTTAGGAATCAATAATAATATTTTTTAATTTGTATCTGTGGCAAGAGCAATAAGATCAAGTCAACCCAACAACAGTTTTGTGATTGTTAATTTGTTTCTAACTTGGATAGTGGACACTTAATTTATTTAATTAATTATTTTTTCTAAAGTGCAACTTTAATATTCTCAACGTGGAGATCTTTTTCTCAACGCGCAGCAGTTGAGAATGAAGATTTTTTTTTTTGGATGACTCTTTTCCACTCTGGTTCTCTTTAGCTTTAATTAATCGTATCTAACGCCCTGTTTGATAACCATTTAGTTTTTGTTTTTTTGGTTTTTAAAATTATACTTGTTTTCTTCCAATTTTCTAATCATGAATTTCATTTTTGTTAAGGCACATTTGAATTCCTAGCCAAATTCCAAAATCAAAAATAAGTTTTTGAAAACTATTTTGTTTAGTTTCCAAAAATTAGCTTGGTTTTTAAAAACATGGGAGGAAGATAGATAAGAAAACCAAAAACCAAATGGTTATCAAACGGGGCCTAACTTATTTTGGTTTTAATGATTTTAATGATTTTTTTTTTTAATCTCAACATCGAGGATTCTGTCCCACGGTTGAACATTAATATTATTTTGATCTATTATTTCAAAAGAAAAAAAAAAAAAAAAGAAAACCTAAAATGGTACCCACACTTCATATAAGTTGATTTTTAATCAAAGCTCTCGATTTAAAGTGAAATTGATGTCGAAGAAAAGTGACCACTAAAATATTGCAATATTGACACTGACTTGTTTAAAAATAGTGCATTTTAAAATTTCTTATTGTCATTCTTATAACTTCAAATTATGAATGTAATTCAAAATAAATTTGGCATTAAATATGAAATCATGTATTTAGCCTTCAATCGACTCTTCTTACTTACGTCAAGTTTGATATAGTTTGGTGAGTAAAAATATTATAACCTTCACTCAGAATACGAGAGAGTTTGAATTCTCACATCCCACATATTATTGAACTAAAAAGAACCCTTAATAATTTCGACTGTGGACAGATGTTTAAGAATCTTAATTACCCCACACTTGGACCTAACCAGTAATAAAAGTTTGAAAGAGACATCTTCGTCATGATTTTTCTTTTCAAAAAAATTTTATAGTCCACACTTTTTTCGATAGGTCGAGTCCACATCGAAATCAAAGTATATATTTTTCAAAATTTAAATATTATTTAAGTTAAATTACAAATTTTTAGGATGGAGTCAATTTGGTCCATGAACTTTAAAAAGTACTAATAAATCTCTAAACTTTCAATTTTGTGTCTAATAGATCCCTAATATTTTAGAAATTTTTAAAAATAAATCAAACTATTACCTATAAAATTGAATTTTATGTCTATTGAGACCCTAAACTTCCAATTTTGTATCTAGTAGACTAGTAAATTTTTAAAAATGTCAAATAGGTTAAGGACTTATTAAACACGAAATTGAAAATTGAGGGATTTATTTGACACAAAAGTACTGAAAAGTTAAAAAACTTATTTAATACTTTTTAACGTTCAAGACCAGTTGGACACAAAATTAAAAGTTAAAGGATCCATATAAAAGTTTTTAAAGTTCAGAATTCAAATCCACACCACGCCTTAAAAATTCACCAACTAAACTTGTAAGAACCTCCTTTCTAAAAAAAAAAAAAAAAAAATGTAAGAACCTATTATTTAATATTTTTATATTGTATAGTGTTGCCTTGTGCAGCACGTTCATGTTCAAGGGAAGTCATGATTATACGAATAAAATCAATATTTATTATTTTTTTTGAAATGGATATTTAAATTATATTAAATAGAAAAGTTATTATTATATTTTTTTTAGACAGAAAAGTTACATTTGATGTGAAAATTAATTTTTTCTATTTAGAGATGAACTTAAGGAAGATAGTACTAAGATTATTTTTAGTCTGCATACTTATTCTTGTCACTAATAGTTTTTCTTTAAAGAATGATTAAACTTTTATTATATTTATGTATAAAATAAAACTCGTTTGTCTCCCTTTGAAACCTGCTCTCTCGATCCATCCATGTTTTATGACAATCATGTAGGGGTGGAAGATTGAACCTCTAACATTTTGATCAAGATACAAATGTTATATCAATTGAGTTAGACTCTTGTTGGCATAAATATTAACTATGTTATGTATGATATTGGAGTGAAGAAATGTCGATATGTTTTTTTTTTTTTAATGGAGTCAGTGTGAATCTTCCTCATTTTTTAGGTTCGAAAATTTGATTTGAAGGCTCCTATCAGAAATTGAATTATACAATTTTTTTAGAAACGATAAATATATGGAAAGATATAAAAGTTAGGTTAAAAATCACTTTTGGTCCCTAAACTTTCATGAAAGTAACAATTTGGTCCCTGAACTTTTTTTTTGTAACGATTTAGTCTTTGTATTTTCAATTTTGTAACAATTTAGTCCCTAAACTTTAATAAGTAACAATTTAGTACCTATACTTTCAAATTTGTAACAATTTAGTCTCTATACTTTCAAATCTGTAACAATTTAGTCCTTGCCGCAAAAAAAAAAAAAAAAAAATCATCAAAATTAAGTGTTGAGTTTTATTATTTAATGATTAAATGATAAGCGCCCAATATGCTTAAGTTTACAAAGCTAGAGATCCTTCTAGGATCCTTGTAAACGGACACAAATAAGACTAACTTACCGAATGATTCCAACCAAGAGTTTAGCTAGAAGATGAATCACTCTTAGATCAAACTTAGAATAAGGATGGTCACTCCTAGATCCTAAGACGACTCACTCCAGAATTAGATTGATCAAAAACTAATCCAATGAATCGATTGAACATCAAACCTAAGACAAGATTTGAAAGAAAATACAACACCAAAGGGGTTGAATAAGCAAAAGTTTTTTACTAAACATAATCTGAGTTTTCAAGAGTATTACAAGCCATTTAAAGGCCAAATGGTCGTGGATAGACCAAGGAATTGAAAAGTCATTCAACTACACTTAATTTCAAATTGTAGAAAATAAGACCTAGGAACTTAAAACTTGATTGCACATCAAACGAGCAGCCATATCTCAAAACTAAAAAGATAGAATTGCTTTAAATTGTCTTAAATATGTGCTATGGAATCCGCTCCTCACAATGACAACGTTTGACATCACGAAATCCCAAGAGATGCAAGTTGGACAGTCACCTCTTCACAAATTCTGCACACTTTTTTTGTCTTCCGTGCCATCTTCCAAACTACACAACTTTTCCCGTGCCATCTTGACTCCATTCTCTTCTTGACTTGCTGAACTAACATTATACAAAAATTTGGGTTCAAAATTCCCGACCTCTCGTTGTGCATTTGCTAGCTTTTGAACATGCAGTGTGAAAGCCTCTTGTATCTTCTTTGCCTTGCTCCTTGTGATTGGTCCTTCAGGTACATGTAATGGATTATTGATTGAATCCATATTATTAAACTTTGTAGCTTATAAACATATTAGATACCAAATTAGTTTATTAATCTATCTAGGTAAGATATTTCATTAAATCTTTACCTTAATTTTTTACAATAAGGACTAAATTGTTACAAATTTGAAAGTACAGGGACTAAATTGTTACAGCCAACAAGAGCATAGCTCAACTGGCATAAAGTCGTATTGATAATCACGAGGTCTGTGGTTCAAATCCCCCTCCCCACATATTATAAAAAAAAAAAGGGACTAAATTGTACATGAACTAAATCGTTACAAATCAAAGTTCAGGGACTAAATTGTTACTCCAAAAACTCTTGCTAATTTTATTTGGCCACCAGAACTAAAAAGTGGAATCCATAAGTACATTTTTTAAAAAATGATGATGTGAAAATAATTTCACATTTAACAAAATAAAAGGTTAGGTGGTCCTGGTGATGATTACTGCAACCATGAAACAATCCATATACAAAGTTATAAGAATCTCTCTATACACTCGATTAAAATCACATTTAATTAACAAAGTAATTACTTGTTAGATTATAATTTTATCTTCGGTTATAATTTTTACTGACATTGGTATGTAAGAATCTCTCTATACACTAGATTAAAATCTTGATAACTAAGAGAGAAATGTAAAAAAATTTCTCTCTCACTGTCAACATTTCAATGGTGGTGCGTAGAGTGATCCTTACATATACCTGTCATGCAATAAAATATTTTCCTTTTCAAAAAGTATATAATAGTTCAATTGGCATAAAACTTGTACCCTCAACCAAGAGATCCCGTCAAAACGAGCTTAGTTTAGCGGTAATTGACATATACTCTCGACCAAGAGGTCAAATGTTTGAATCCCTCCACCTCAAATGTTGATATACTCAAAAAAAAAAAAAAAAAAAAAAACAACAAGAGATCCCATAAGTTATCAAAATATTTGTATACACACTTTTGTATATAGATTTTTCAAAGGTAGATAAGATAAAAATGGTTAAAATGCTTTTTTTTAGTTCAATAATATGTAATAGTGTAGATATGAATTTCTAACCTTAGTTGAAAATATTACGTCTTAACTAGTAGAACTATGTTGAGGTTGAAATTAAAAGTACTATTTTATGGTCTCAGTACTTTGGTTGTTGTTCTGTTTTAGTCTATATATACTTTAAAAGCATTCAAATTTAATAATTATACTTATAATATAGTTAAAAACAGCTCATCATCATTAGTTTTGAGTTAAAATCAAACCACCTAACTTCTTTAGCATAGAAAAAAACTTAGTTTTTGTTTTTTCCTACTCATTAAACTCTCTCCCCTACTCTCCTTCCTCTTTTTCCCAATCACCCTTCTCTCTTCTCTCATGGAGGAGAGATTTGCATTTTGAAGTTATCTATTTTTGAACCATAACAATTGTTAATCATACTCAAAACTATGAAGGCAACCAAATTTGATGCCTTGGTCAACATTTAGCTTGAAAATTTTCCAATGTTGTCAAGTCATGTGTGTAACATCATGAGAGAAAAGGGGAAAAGCGCTATAGGAGCATGCTTTTTGTTTTCTTTTCTTGCTAAACTAGCTAATTTTAATCCCTAACTAATGGTAGAAGACTATTTTCAAGATTTATTAAAAGTATAAATATTGGATTCTAACATTTGGAAAGCTCACGTTTACTTTAACTGGAAATGAAATAAATTAGGTTAAAATATCATTCTGATCCCTGAATTTTGGGGCTTAGTTCTATTTTAGTCTCTACACTTTAAAATGTCCAAATATCATCTATCTACTTTTGATAAGTCTCAAAATTAGTTCGTATTTTTAGTTTATTGTTAACTTTTTTTTTCTTGAAAAGAAAAATTAGTCGCTATTAGTTTTTCTTCCATAAATTTTGAAAAAAATATTCATACTCATTTCTTGAATAGAAATTATTATTATTGTTTTACCAAGTTTGATAAAAGTTAACTTCAAACTAACAATAATGAATACATTTAAAATTTATTAAAAGTATAGACTAAGGTCGGACTTTTAAAAGTAAAAGGATTGAAATGAAATAAGACACAAAGTGTATGAACCAAAATTGTGTTTTAACTGCCACCAAGAGCTTAGTCGATATAATCTTATACTGATAACCACAAGGTTTGTGGTTCAAATTTCCATCCCCACATATTGTAAAAAAAAAAAAAATAGTGTTTGAAAAGAAAATAACAAATAAATATTGTTTTAAATTCGGAGCATTGAATCAAGCCACTCATTGACCAAAAGTCCTAAACAGTAGAGAGATTTAATATGAACAAAAATTTAATTTAACCTTTAGGAAAAGGTTAACGACTAAAACTACTTCCAACGAAAACAAAAAGTGTCATAATCTTTCAAAATTTGATTATATGGTTTTTCAAGAGTGTTTGCAAACATAAAGAAAAGCTAAGAATGTGTAAAAATAATTGATGCGACAGGCGACAGCATATGCAAAACCAAACGAATCAAAGCTTATTCGTTCGATCATCGAAAGGGGATTTTATCCAATTCCAAGTTTAGGGCAAACGAAAGGCGCAGATTTGAAAACTTGCGGCGAGAGTGGCGTGGATGAACCTAACCCCTAACCATTACCCAACCCAATCCCCAAGAAATTTATTTCTTTTTTTTTTCTTTTTTGGCCAACCCATCACCTAAACGTGAATTTCTCGCAATAAATGAAAATTAATGGATCCACCCACAAACGAACACATACTCTCTCTCTCTCACACGCATCAAATTGGTCAAAATGTGGAAGAAATGTGAAAATATTAAAGTTTAAAGGCTCTACGATGGCTTGAATTTCGCTGAATTCAATCCTATAGCGGAAGTTTGGTCGCCAACACCACCTTCCCAACCGTGAATGCGCCACCAAGTCTGACAGTGATGCGAGCCTCAGGCTGTCTATGTTTTCGTGTGGCTATGGTTCTTTATCCTTTTTAACGATTTGGGTCTCAATTCTTGGGAAGGAATTACAGGAATGCGATGAGATTTTTTGAGAGATGCGAGTTGAATGTGGGTTGCTGTGAACTGTGAAAGCTAGCGGTAAAGGAGTTAAAAGAGGGCAGAGAGTTGGAATGGGACGATTCCACGTGCAGGTTTCCATCAAAGGAGTTAAAGAGTGAGTTGACCCCACTTGGCCCGAACTCCAACCTACCTCCTCTGCCATTTCCTTTAAGCCTCAAGTTTTTTATGGCAAAGTTGTGCATGATTTACACTACCCATTTGATGTTTTTCTCTTTTTATTTTGCATTTCAGCAGTCTCTGATTCATGATGAACTAATGCTCTGTAGTAACCATTCCGCGAACTGAAGTAGTTTGATCTACTCTTTTCTCCAAGATTTTGGTTTCCATCTCTTCACCAAGGTTTGTGACTTACTTCTGTTTGCCTTCTTTTTTAAGTTCTACTTTATGGGTTGTTTCGTTTGTGTTGTTGTATGCTCAATTTTGGTGCAAGACACTTTTGGAAGAGGGGAAACTATTTAGGTCTGTGTCGGATCAGTCCATCGGTGGCCTACTTTTTCCAAGTGGGAATTAGTTAAATTGGACATGGGAATCTTTTTTTTTTTTTCCATGTTTTCTACTTTTGTGCCTCTTGAAAATCCATTTATCTGCTTCTTTTAGTTTAAGCTAGAGCGTAATCTTCTGTCTATGATTTACTTCACTGGTGATTTATGGTTTATTTTGGATTTAACGAGGAGAGGGAATCATCTAACAAAGTTAATGGTAGAGGAAAAGTTTTAGATGCCATGCACCTGTAAAATTCATGTCTTGTCTAACGACCTAAAATCGTACGCAATCTTGACGTGGTTATATTCTTTCGCTAGGTCCGCAGATGTTAAGATAATGATATTCAGTATACTATTGCAACTGTGAGTTGCTCTTTGCATAGAAAGACTCATTCAAGAACGCTTTCCCTAAAAGCTGCATGATAAATAATTTGATAGTTTTACTTGAAATTTTTCTCTATTGTTTTTCTTTTGTCGCTCAAAACTTGGGGGATAGCTCTGTATTTGTTATTAAGTCAGCATTTCAGCTGACTATTTAGTTTGTATCACCACAGGATGTCAGAAGCCCAGAGGAAATCAAATGTGATCAATTTCGGGCGTGGGAATGGATACTTGAATGGGGCAATACCCATCAGGAATGCAACTGCAGTTCCTGAAGTTGATGAGTTCTGCCAATCCCTTGGTGGGAAGAAGCCAATCCATAGTATTTTAATTGCAAACAATGGAATGGCTGCAGTTAAATTTATACGTAGTATTAGAACATGGGCTTATGAAACATTTGGCACCGAAAAGGCAATCTTGCTGGTGGCTATGGCTACGCCAGAGGATATGCGGATCAATGCAGAACATATCAGAATTGCAGATCAGTTTGTGGAGGTTCCTGGTGGAACCAACAACAATAACTATGCTAACGTGCAGCTTATTGTTGAGGTACTCGATCTTTCCAATTAAATTTGTATTATTATCTCCTAGTCCTAGTTTTGGCCACATTTCATAAATGAGATTTGTTTGTGGAAAGGAAGTAAGAAAATAACTTTCTTTCTTTTGATCATCAAAGTCGAATAAGCAAATCCTGAATGAAGGTGATGGATATATTTTTCAGTTCCATTTCACTAAACTCTAAAACAACCAAAGTGGAACTTTGGGATTTCAAAGGTCAAGCAATTTCACTACTGATATCGGCCTTATGAATTGTTGAAGAGACTGTATTTTTAGTCCTATAAAACATGGGTAATATTTGTTGATAAAGATGGTTTCACTCCCTGTAAGAAACTTGGCAGCTTCTTGCTCAATACATGTTTTTATTTTTTTAGGGTTATTTTTTTTTTTCTGCTATATAACTGTTTATCATATTAAATTGATTCATTTTATAGATGGCAGAGATAACTCATGTTGATGCAGTTTGGCCTGGATGGGGCCATGCATCTGAGAATCCTGAGCTACCAGATGCACTGAGTGCAAAAGGAATCATATTTCTTGGGCCTCCATCAATATCTATGGCAGCATTGGGTGATAAAATTGGTTCATCATTAATTGCACAGGCAGCAGAAGTACCCACCCTTCCATGGAGTGGTTCTCACGTAAGTTCATATTATTTTCTGTCTGACCACATCGTCCACTTGATGATCCACATTTAATAGATTCTTTATTTGTGTTTAGGTGAAAATTCCACCTGATAGCTGCTTAGTTACCATCCCAGATGATGTGTATAGGGAAGCATGTGTTTACACAACAGAAGAGGCTATTGCAAGTTGTCAAGTTGTTGGTTACCCTGCCATGATTAAAGCATCGTGGGGTGGAGGTGGTAAAGGCATAAGAAAGGTTAGAATAACAGTGTTAATCTTTATGGGTACTCACTATATAGGTAGCTTAGGAACAATAAAAATAACCTTGGGAGCTGAGCTTTCACTGATGAATTTGAGTTGACAAAGCACAATGACCATTTTTCCTTCAAACTATTGTTTTAATCTAAAAAATTGAAGCTACGATTTAATCTCAACCTTCAGGTACATAATGATGACGAAGTGAGAGCATTGTTCAAACAAGTGCAAGGTGAGGTTCCAGGATCACCCATATTTATAATGAAGGTTGCATCACAGGTCAGTTATCTACTGCACTTTATTCCAATCATTGTTGTTGCTGCAGGGGATACTTGATTCTGATTTTTTATTGACTTATGTCCAATTAGAGCCGGCACCTAGAAGTTCAGTTATTATGTGATCAATATGGAAATGTTGCTGCTTTGCACAGTCGTGATTGCAGTGTTCAGAGACGGCACCAAAAGGTTAGTTCACAGTATTGTTATTCAGTCTCCATTTCTTAGAAATCAATGGTTTTGTAAATTTTTCTCAATTATTCTTACTAGGAACCTATTATTTAACTTCCGGTCTCTGCCAAACAGATTATTGAGGAGGGTCCAATTACAGTGGCACCTCTGGAGACAGTGAAAAAACTAGAACAGGCAGCTAGAAGACTGGCTAAAAGTGTGAACTACGTTGGAGCAGCAACTGTTGAGTATCTATACAGTATGGAAACTGGAGAGTACTATTTCTTAGAGCTCAATCCTCGGTTACAGGTATTGATGACCTTAAATTTCCAACTTGAAATGCGCTTGTTAGTTATCACTTAATTGATCAGAAACTCCTTTCCAAGCATGGTATTGATCCTCTTGAATGAGACATGATGGAATCTGGCGAATATGTAAATTTAAATCTTGCGAAGGAGAGATCTGCGCTATTATTTGGGGGCTTTGGGGCGAGAGAAATAGTAGGACGTTTAGAGGGTTTGAGAGGGACTCGTTTGAGGTTTGGTCCCTAGTGAGATATAATGTTTCTCTTTGGGCGTCTGTGACGCGTTTATTTTGTAATTATCCTATAGGTCTTATTATTTTGGATTGGAGCCCCTTTTTATAACGGGGTTCCCTCTTTTTGTGGGCTGGTTGTTTTTTTTGTCGCCCTTGTATTCTTTCATTTTTTCTCAATGAAAGCATGGTTATTCATCAAAAAAAAAAATCTTGCGAAGGAGAGATACTTATTTACTAAGCAAATATTGGGCAATCTTTGTTTTCTTTACCGAGCTAGTTGAAAGTAGGTAGCATCATGATAGGAGAGATATTGTGGTATATAACCTCAACAAGTCCTGGCTGTATGAGCTTACTTTGAAATGAATTTATGAATAGGCGTCTTCTATGGAGTACATACGCATATGATTGGTTTATCAGAATACATTCATGTGCTGTGATGATTTTGTTTATCTATTTATTTTTAAACAGGTTGAGCACCCGGTGACTGAGTGGATAGCTGAAATAAACCTTCCAGCAGCCCAAGTATCAGTGGGGATGGGAATTCCTCTGTGGCAAATTCCTGGTATGATGTCTTAAATCTTTGGAATTCATTTTTTATATTTGTCACATGGAATTTTATATTCATAATCACATGATCATATGTAATTTTAAAATCAGAAATCAGACGCTTTTATGGGGTAGAACATGGTGGAGGATATGATGCTTGGCGGAAAACTTCTGTTGCTGCAACTCCATTTGATTTTGACCAGGCAGAATCTATCAGACCAAAAGGCCATTGTGTAGCTGTGCGAGTAACAAGTGAGGACCCCGATGATGGGTTTAAACCTACAAGTGGAAAAGTACAGGTTGGTTCCATTGCTGATGATTTTTGACATATGATGTTGTTTCTTATTTTGTAAGATGAAAGACATTAAAATGTTGCCGAAACTGTGCAGGAGTTGAATTTCAAAAGTAAGCCAAATGTTTGGGCATACTTCTCCGTCAAGGTTGGCCTTTTTCTTATATATGTATTCTCTTCCTATGATTTAACTCTAACATCTATGCTGAATTACATTTGCTGATATGCTTTGCAGTCTGGAGGAGGGATTCATGAATTTTCAGATTCTCAGTTTGGTGAGCATTGGTTGATAGATACTTTAAGCACTAGTCCTTCAGTTTGAGTTTTGGGAAACACTCGGAGGCACATAAGTATATTTTAATTTAAAATTTTGATTGTGATGCAGAAAATTGCTCTGACATGTAATGTTCAATAAGATATTTCTTAGAAGATGGATGGATATTATTCTAATTAGTTAGGAATGCCCCTTGGGCATTGGTAAATGAAATTTGAAGAAATTATATAAAATTTCAATGATGTCCATGTCCTCAAATTATCAAGCAACTCTTCAAGGTTTTTTGGTGTTTATTTTTTGTCCCTTTATTTTTGTAACTACTCTCCTCTTTGATTACTTCCTATTGATTTTTTTTTTTTGTACATCCATTACTCATTATGAAATTTCAGTTTCTTATAGAAAAAATTAGGAATATGGATGATATTTTAATCATAACACCTTAGAGACTTGTTTTATTTGGTACTATTTGCATGTATTGCTAAAAATTTGATTTCCTCCAGGTCATGTTTTTGCATTTGGAGAGTCCCGAGCTTTAGCAATTGCAAATATGGTTCTTGGGCTGAAGGAAATACAAATTCGAGGAGAAATTCGAACAAATGTTGATTACACAGTAGATCTTTTAAATGTAATGCTAAGATGATATATATTTAATTCCATTTATTTTCTGCGATTGTAAAATATATCATTTTCTTTATCCAATTTTGGTGGCAATGCAACTTAAGAATAATAGTCTACAGGCTCTGGATTACAGAGAAAACAAAATTCATACAGGCTGGTTGGACAGTAGAATTGCTATGCGAGTTAGAGCAGAGAGGCCTCCATGGTACATTTCTGTTGTTGGAGGGGCTTTATTTGTAAGCACTCAAATTTGATATTAATTTCAATTTCTGATATGTACGTATAGTTATTAAATATATCGGTTATAATTCTGCTTTGTTCAACTCAGAAAGCATCCACCAGCAGTGCAGCCATGGTTTCTGATTACATTGGCTATCTTGAGAAAGGGCAAATCCCTCCCAAGGTAATTGTAATGAGGAATTCTACTTAAGACTTAAGTATCTGGTTTTTGTTGTCTCAATGCATTATGCCATTGTTCTTCCTAAATTATGTTCTAACAAATTTAATGGCAGCACATATCTCTTGTTCACTCTCAAGTATCACTAAATATTGAAGGAAGCAAATATACGGTAATGCTTGTGTGACTTGATTCTTGTGCTTGGCAGGTTACAAATTTATATAGCTTATTGACATATCACTGCCATTGTCTGGTATTCATTGTAGATTGACATGGTAAGGGGCGGACCTGGAAGTTATAGGCTGAGAATGAATGGATCAGAGATTGAAGCAGAGATTCATACTTTACGTGATGGGGGCTTATTGATGCAGGCAAGTACTTGTTTTGAAGGTTATATTTAAGAATATGATGCACTACTTAAGCCTGTCAACTTATCAAATTTTCTGGATGAATTATTCGAAAAATAGAGGAAGCCCTCATAATAATAAATTATCCTGAAGATTGTGTGTGTGTTGACTTGGTATGGTTAAGCAATTTGAAATGTGTAGCTTCAATTTTGAACAGTTGGATGGAAATAGTCATGTAATATATGCTGAAGAAGAAGCAGCTGGAACTCGCCTTCTTATTGATGGGAGAACATGCTTGCTTCAGGTGTGTAAAACTAACCCTAATTAGACCCCACTCCCATTCCCGAACATTCTCCAGCACAGGCTGATGACGTTTAGTATTCTTTGTTCTTAAACAGAATGATCACGATCCATCTAAATTAGTTGCAGAGACGCCATGCAAACTGCTGAGGTATCTGGTTTCAGATGGCAGTCATATTGATGCTGATGCACCATATGCTGAAGTTGAGGTCATGAAGATGTGCATGCCTCTTCTTTCACCTGCTTCTGGAGTTATCCATTTTGAAATGTCTGAAGGTCAAGCAATGCAGGTCAGTGGCAGTTCAATGATGATATATGGATACCCTAGTTATGGCGAATTTATAGAATCTCTCTCATTTTAGGCGGGTGAACTCATAGCAAAGCTAGATCTAGATGATCCATCAGCTGTAAGGAAGGCAGAGCCGTTCCATGGGAGTTTCCCTGTCTTGGGCCCCTCAACTGCAATTTCTGGTAAAGTTCATCAGAGATGTGCTGCAAACTTGAATGCGGCTCGGATGATTTTGGCAGGATATGAGCATAACATTGAGGAGGTGAATCATTTCCTACCCATTTTTGCTATCGACAGATCTCTCTCCCCCACTACAGACTTATGTACATACTTTCCATACACACACACACAGCTATGTATACATATATATATGTGCATTTTCTATCTATTTATCTATACACACAAATATATGCATACATATACCCATATATATGAATACACATTTCAAGTCTTCTCTAGTAATGAACTTGTGAAAAGTCTTCTTTTCTCTCTCAGGTGGTGCAAAACTTACTCAATTGCCTCGATAGTCCTGAATTACCATTCCTACAATGGCAAGAATGCATGTCAGTTCTTGCAACTCGTCTTCCCAAAGAACTCAAATTTGAGGTGCTTTATTGTCTTTTGAACCCTATTTCCAGTTTTGTCCTTTACTACTAATTTTGCAACAATCTGAATCTTCATTCATTTTATTTTATTAGCTGGAGTCAAAGTACAGGGAGTTTGAGGGGATTTCAAGTTCCCAGAATGTTGATTTCCCTGCCAAATTATTACGTTCTATTCTTGAAGTAAGTTCCTTCACCAGAATCCTTTTAAGTTCTCGTTGAATTGTCTTTCACAAAAGGTAAACACTTCTTTTGGCAGGCTCATTTATCCTCCTGTCCAGAGAAAGAGAAGGGAGCTCAAGAAAGGCTTCTTGAACCGTTGGTGAGTCTTGTGAAGTCTTATGATGGTGGAAGAGAGAGTCACGCTCGTGTTATTGTTCAGTCCCTTTTTGAAGAGTATTTATCGGTTGAAGAACTGTTCAGCGACAACATTCAGGTGACTTGTTTTCCCATTTTGATAGGTGAACCTATGGTAGAAAATAATCATGTGTTTCCCTAGAGCTAGATATTTGAACTTGCAGTACAAGTTAAGGATCATTCTCAAGTGGAGGCTTCTTTGTTTATCCTATGGCTTTTGAACAAAGTTCTTCAAATGGCTTGTAGGATTTATGCTACTGAATATCATCTCAAGCATTGCCCTTTATTTCAAAGGCTAAATTAACGTGTTTTTTGAATAGTCTGTGATCTAATCTATTAATGTAATCCTTCACAACTTTGCTTTACTTTGAGAAGGGTGTTGCATTCACAACTTTCCTTAGAAGGGTGTTGCATTATAGAAGTTGAGAAGGAAAATACATCTCTCTCTATGTAAATTGACTGGGATTAAGTTGTTTCATACTAGGTTTAGGAGGTTGAAATCAAGCTTGCATATATATGGAGCTGAAAATGAGGATTTTCTTTTTTTCTTTTTCCTACCTTTTATCTTTTTAATTTAATTGCTCTCACAGCTGATCGTGTGTGTTGAATTTAGTTTGTAGGTAGGTACTTAACAGAAACTAAGTAGTAACATTGTGAGATTCCTCTTGAGTGTAGTGCTATGCTAAATTTTAAGGTTTGGTCAAGAAAGGAATGGAAAAACATTTCAAGGTTGAGTAGATCTTTAAGAGAGATTTAGGAGTTTTTTTTTTCCTCTGACTTTTCTGCATAGGATTTTGTTTTCCTTTTTGTTTTGTTTTATTTCTTTTATAATTATAGTATTTTTATGATTTGTAACGATTGGATGTATCTTCTTGTAATTCTCTTGGTGCATCCTGGTGGCTGTCCTTGCTCCTTCGTATATGCCTTTCTTTAATGAAGATTTATTTCTTATAGAAAGAATAAAAAAATCCTTGTGAGCGTTTGGTGGAGTGATTTTACACTTATCAACATGAGACTATTATTTCTTGACATGAAGTTTTATCTTTTCCTTACAGGCCGATGTGATTGAAAGACTTCGACTTCAATACAACAAAGATCTGCTAAAGGTTGTTGACATTGTCCTTTCTCATCAGGTACTAATTTCTATCTTGCCTTTTCCTGTCTATTTGATGTTATTATTTTGCATTTGAATATCAGTTTCATGCTCACTTCTTGGCTTACAGGGAATCAGGAGCAAAAATAAGCTTATATTGCAACTCATGGAGCAGCTCGTCTATCCTAACCCTGCAGCTTACCGAGATAAATTAATACGATTCTCTGCACTTAACCATACAAATTATTCTGAGGTTGGCTACTCTGTTAAAGAACTGCTTTTTATTCTGTTAAATTAATCAGTTATTTATTGCCAAAACCATTTTTCTACCATGGGGTGGGATTTCAATCTGTCTGATAAGGGGGGTTTTCTTCTTACTTCATACCATGAAAATCTTTCTGCCAGCATACTGTCAGCTTACATTACATTTTAGTCCTCCTCCCTCTTAACCTGCCTCTAAGCACATATTCCAAATGCATAACACAGCTGGCGCTGAAGGCAAGTCAGCTATTGGAACAAACTAAGCTGAGTGAACTTCGTTCCAATATCGCTAGAAGCCTTTCTGAATTAGAGATGTTTACTGAGGATGGAGAAAATATGGATACTCCAAAGAGGAAAAGTGCCATTGACGAGCGAATGGAGGCTCTGGTTAGTGTTCCTTTGGCTGTTGAGGACGCTCTTGTAGGTCTCTTTGATCACAGTGATCATACCCTTCAAAGGCGAGTGGTGGAGACTTATGTTCGCAGGCTATACCAGGTACTTATTGAAACTTCTGTAATCATCCCCCTTCCAGATGGAGGTAACTCTTGATGTCTAACTATGTCAATTTGTTCCCTATCCAGCCCTATCTTGTTAAGGGGAGTGTGCGGATGCAGTGGCATAGATCTGGTCTTATAGGGTCATGGGAGTTTCTAGAAGAGCATATTGAGAGGAAAAATGGGATTGAAGAACAGGAGTCTTGCCAGTCAGTTGAGAAACACAGTGAGAGGAAATGGGGAGCTATGATCATAATGAAGTCTCTACAGTTATTGCCTACAACTCTTAGTGCTGCACTGAAGGAAACGACTCATAATGTTAATGAAGCAACCGCAGACAAGTCTCTTGAACCAGCCAACTTTGGTAATATGATACACATTGCGTTAGTAGGCATCAACAACCAAATGAGCTTACTTCAGGATAGGTAATGGCTTTTCCTATCTACTCTGCACTGAAAATTCCAGTCTTTTGATGAACCCTTATGGAGATTAAAATTTATCGATCTAATTTCACAATGAATTTGAGATTTTTTTTCACCTTGCTTGTTCGGATGTTATCTCAACAACACATTACATTTCATTTGTTATATCGTATTTTTCTTTGTTTGTGATTTGTGAATGCATATACATTTTTAATTTTTTACTGTTATTATAGAAATGTCTTGGTCTTGAATGCCCCTGTATTTCCCAATAAACCATGTGCTAGATAGCTTAACTAGATTATAAACTTATCTTAGGTTTTTATTTATTGGTCCTTCTTTTACCTGTCTTGATGATAAAACAGTGGTGATGAAGATCAAGCTCAAGAGAGAATTAACAAGTTGGCCAAAATACTCAAGGAGAAAGAAATTGGATCCAGTCTACGCTCTGCAGGTGTAGCTGTAATTAGCTGCATCATACAGAGAGATGAAGGACGGCCCCCTATGAGGCACTCATTCCACTGGTCAGCAGAAAAACTGCATTATGAAGAAGAGCCTTTATTGCGTCATCTGGAACCTCCTCTATCCATTTACCTTGAATTGGTCAGTCAAGAATGCACCTTTATCCTTTACCATTCAATGCGGTGATTTTCTTGCACTGGAAAATTGTGTAATTTGGTGATCTGATTCTCACCTACCTACATAATATCTGCTCTTCCAGGATAAACTCAAAGGGTATGGAAATATACGGTATACCCCTTCTCGGGATCGTCAATGGCACCTTTATACTGTTCAAGACAAGCCAGGGGTGATCCAGAGGATGTTTCTGAGAACACTTGTTAGGCAGCCAGTCTCTAGTGAAGGCTTAGTTGCATATCCTGGTGTGGATGTAGAAGCCCGCAAGCCTCTCTCCTTTACTTCAAGAAGCATCTTGAGGTCCTTGATGACTGCAATGGAGGAGCTGGAACTCAATTCACACAATAGTGCTATTAGACCTGACCACGCTCATATGTACCTTTACATCTTAAGAGAACAACAGATAGGTGATCTTGTACCCTATCACAAGTAAGTGTCCTGGTTTGTTGATTGCAATCTCTTTCTTGATAGACGATAGTATTCTTAAAGGAGTTTGTGCTTGGACTAATTTCCAGGAGAGTCATCTTAGATACTGGAGAAGAGGCTGCAGTGGAGACCATATTGACAGAACTTGCTCGTGAAATCCAGTCATTTGTTGGTGTAAGAATGCATAAATTAGGCGTTTGTGAATGGGAAGTAAAACTTTGGCTAGATTCTTCTGGACCG
This sequence comes from Luffa acutangula, assembly GCA_036850905.1. Classification (NCBI taxonomy): domain Eukaryota; kingdom Viridiplantae; phylum Streptophyta; class Magnoliopsida; order Cucurbitales; family Cucurbitaceae; genus Luffa; species Luffa acutangula. The sequence goes on from CM072094.1 coordinate 44,577,539, forward strand.
GCAAATGGTGCTTGGAGGGTAGTGGTAACAAATGTGACGGGTCATACCTGCACTGTACATGTAAGGGTTCAAGTGTCCTTTTCTTCCAAACAAAAGATAAATATATTTGCATGCAACAGGAAACTAAGTGTCTGTATGGAATGACTTTGCAAGTGTTTAAACACTTAGAAAGTCATGCCAAACGGACCCTAAAAGTAGGTCAGTCAAAATGATGGAAGCCACGGGTTCCTTGATATTATTACTAACTTTCCATTTTTCCAAGAAATGATAAGAGGATATATTATGGTGCGAAAGAAATGGAAGGATTTTCAGCGACACTCATTCATCTTTTGACGACCTTCTGGATTTAGCTATTTTTAATGCTCTTTATTGGTGTAAATGTTCACATCCTTTTAAAGATTATATAGTCTTGATTTTTTGACTCTCAATTGGAGGTCCTTTTTGTAAGTTTTCTCATAATGGTTTTGGGGTTTTAACCTTCTAATCATTTCATTTATCAATGAAATAATTTTGTTTCTCTCTCAAAAAAAAAAAAAAAAAAGATAGGAGGATATATCATATCCACGAAAATATATACATATATATATAACAGTTATATAAGATAAAGTTAAATCATTGAAATTTTAACTAGAGTATATTTTGATATCCAGATATATCGGGAAATTGAGGATGCAAATCAACACAAAGTACTCTACCATTCAGTCACTAAACAGGCCCCTCTTCACGGCGTGCCTGTGAGTGCGCAACACCAGCCTCTGGGAGTTCTTGATTTGAAGCGTCTTTCTGCCAGGAGAAGTAACACCACTTACTGCTATGACTTTCCATTGGTGAGCAACATGTTCTGTTATACTACATACTGTTAGTTTGCATTGTTTTGTCTTCCAAGTACGTGCATGCTCATGTGTGCTCACAGACAAAAAAGAGAGAAACTAAAACAGACCTGTTTTTGCAGGCATTTGAGACGGCCTTGGAAAAATCATGGGAATCTCAGTTCCCCGGTATAGGTAAACCTGAGGATAAAGTTCTTATCAAAGTTACCGAGCTCAAATTTTCTGACCAGAAAGGTACGTGGGGCACTCCCCTCATCCCTGTGCAGCGACAACCTGGGCTTAATGATATTGGTATGATAGCCTGGTTAATGGAAATGTCAACGCCAGAGTTTCCCTCTGGAAGAAGAATATTGGTTGTAGCAAATGACGTAACCTTCAGGGCTGGGTCTTTTGGCCCTCGAGAGGATGCATTCTTTCTTGCCGTCACTGATTTGGCTTGTGCTAGGAAACTGCCTTTAATTTACTTGGCAGCAAACTCTGGTGCCCGGATTGGGGTTGCTGATGAAGTCAAATCCTGCTTTAGAGTAGGTTGGTCTGATGAAACTAGTCCTGAGCGCGGTTTCCAGTATGTATACTTGACCCCTGAAGATTATGCTCGTATTAAATCCTCTGTCATTGCACACGAAGTACAGCTGCCTAATGGAGAAGCCAGATGGGTTATTGATACCATTGTTGGAAAGGAGGATGGCTTGGGTGTAGAAAACCTTACAGGCAGTGGAGCTATTGCTGGTGCATATTCAAGGGCGTATAATGAAACCTTTACCTTGACATATGTGACTGGGAGAACTGTTGGGATTGGTGCTTATCTTGCTCGCCTTGGCATGCGGTGCATACAAAGGCTTGATCAGCCTATAATTCTCACCGGTTTCTCTACACTAAACAAACTTCTTGGTCGTGAAGTTTATAGTTCTCACATGCAACTCGGTGGACCTAAAATCATGGCAACAAATGGGGTTGTTCATCTAACAGTTTCAGATGATCTTGAGGGAATATCTGCTATTCTAAAGTGGCTTAGTTATGTACCGTCTCACATGGGTGGTGAACTTCCCATTTTGAGACCTTTGGACCCTCCAGAGAGGCATGTTGAATACTCCCCTGAAAACTCATGTGATCCTCGTGCAGCAATTTGTGGTGCTTTGGATAGTAGTGGAAAGTGGATGGGTGGAATTTTTGACAAGGATAGCTTCGTTGAAACACTGGAAGGCTGGGCGAGGACGGTTGTTACTGGAAGGGCAAAGCTTGGAGGAATTCCTGTTGGAATCATCGCTGTAGAAACACAGACGGTGATGCAAATCATCCCCGCTGATCCAGGTCAGCTGGATTCCCATGAGAGGGTTGTTCCTCAGGCTGGTCAAGTATGGTTTCCCGATTCTGCGTCGAAGACAGCCCAGGCATTGTTGGATTGTAACAGAGAAGAACTGCCACTTTTCATTCTTGCCAACTGGAGAGGCTTTTCTGGAGGCCAGAGGGACCTTTTTGAGGGAATTTTGCAAGCTGGGTCGACTATAGTGGAGAACCTGAGAACATATAAGCAACCTGTTTTTGTATACATTCCAATGATGGGTGAACTGCGTGGTGGGGCATGGGTTGTTGTGGATAGTCGGATTAATTCACAACATATTGAGATGTATGCTGAAACAACAGCTAGAGGTAATGTGCTTGAGCCTGAAGGAATGATTGAGATTAAATTTAGGACAAAGGAATTGCTTGAATGCATGGGTAGGCTTGATCAGCAACTGATCAGCCTGAAGACTAAACTTCAAGAAGCAAAAGGAAATGGAGTACATAATCTCATTGAATCTCTACAGCAGCAGATCAAAGCTCGTGAAAAGGAGCTTTTGCCTGTTTACATTCAGATAGCCACCCGATTTGCAGAACTACACGACACTTCCTTGCGAATGGCTGCAAAAGGAGTCATTAAAGAAGTAATCAACTGGAGTGATTCCAGATCTTTCTTCTACAAGAGACTGCGGCGTAGGATTTCAGAAGAATCATTGATCAAGACAGTAAGAGAAGCTGCTGGAGAGCAGCTTTCACATGGAGCTGCACTGGACTTGATAAAGAACTGGTTCTCAAATTCTGGCACTGGAAGAGAGGGAGAAGGAGCATGGATGGATGATGCCGCTTTCTTTAGTTGGAAAGATGATCCCAGGAATTATGAGGACAAACTGAAGGAATTGCGAGTCCAGAAGGTATTACTTCAGTTAACCAATTTGGGTACTTCGCATTTGGATTTACAAGCTTTATCTCAAGGTCTTGCTGCCCTTCTAAGCAAGGTAATTATAATCGGTTATCGACAAATTTTCCTACTTTATTATGTAGCTTAATACAGGCGACTGATTGTGTAAAAACTATGCAGGTGGATGAATCCAGCAGAGTACAATTGATTGACGAGCTTCGTAAGGTGCTTGGATAATCATATAGGTAATTGATTGTGGCTTCAGATCTGCGGTGTGATGAACTTGATAATTTCTTATGATTATCTGAGATGTTCTCGAATCCAACAATTACTTGGCTGCATATATAAGTTAGCAAGTATTTTGTTGGACAAATGAAGCTACTCTCTTTCATGTCAGTCATTAGTCCCTAGGAAGCATTTCATTTCTTTAGAGAATAAGATTTTGATCATGCCTCAGAGTCTAGGAAATAAATTTTGTATGTATATTAAGACAACTAGTCTTGGTAGGGTCTCATCTGGCTTAGCCATATTGTATCAATGTAACTTTTTATGATATTTTACTTAATGAAAATCCAAGGTCATGAGGCTTAATGGAATCATTTCGGCCATCGAGTATGACTTTCCACAGAATTCTACACGCGTCGATGTTAGTTTATTTACCAGCAGAAGCGGAGTACTGGACTATTAAAATCGAAGATGCATGGTGAATATGATGTGGTTGATTTAAGCTTTTGTACTACTGGGTGTTTGGAAATTGAGTTCTACTTTCATAGTTTGATTGAGAAACATCACACCTCCACACAGACGCATACACATACCGTTTAAATTCTTGGCACTGGATTATCAATATAAAAATTCACGAGGATTTATGTTCTTTTTTGGTGGATAGGAACAGATATTCATGTTCTTGTTTAGTACAATGACACTCTTCAGAACCAGATGCTTTTCATTTGTAAGAAATCGTAAGTTATTTACTCTTTTTCTTGTTCTTCTGTTTCTCTATTTTCAATGCTTTCTGCTGTTTCCTTTTCTTCTCCTTTTCGCTTCTCAGTTTTTCTTCCTTTTCCCTCTTCTCCTCGGCTTTCCTCCGTTTTACCCATACCTTCTTCTCCTCCGCTTCCGTCTCTTCTTCCTTCCTCTGTTTTAACTTTTCCTTTTCCTTTGCTCTCTTTTTCTTCTCTACCTTCTTCATTTCCTCTTTTGTAAGGTTTCTTCTGATGTTGAAACACATTGGTTGCAAAAAAATTTAAATCTCCTAAGAAGCCACCAAGAGGATTTGATTTTAGACTGTGGTTATTCTTCAGAGGTGTTATATAGTCTCAAGCATCAACTTCTAGTTAAATACTTATATTGCCGTCCAACGGCCTGCAGGGTGTCTCATTAGCCTTATTTTTATGGCTTTCAGCATTTGGGAAAATAAAGCCGGCCAGCACCTAAAATGTTTATTATTCCTAACAGAAATTTACAAAGAATTTAGCATTGTTTTTACCTGTAATGAACCTCCAAGGCAATTGAAAAATTAAGCTTCAAGGGCAGCAGTTAAAGAGAACAGCGGCTTAAAAATGTCCCTCCTCTCTTCAATGGTGTTGCACCTTTTCAGTGAGCTACAGCCTTATGGTTCGAGTTGAATGATGCCTTGAAGAGTCGCACCAATTAGTTACTCGAAAAGTCTCTTTTCAAGCAACAACAGCGGATATTATATTACTTCGCAAGTCATGAGTCTCCAGAAAAAGGAGTAGGAAGCAAGATAATGAGAAACCTGCCTTTAACAGCCTCGACAGAGTTCAAACTATGCCGTTGACACTTGACAGAAACAAGATCACAGTTGAAGAAGATGCGGCTCTATATTGTCAAGCTATCTCAAATACTGGGTATTGCATTCCCAATAAGTAAATCAGAAATAAATAATAGGACATTTGACAGCCACGGAGGTTGTAAAGAAAAAACCTCCAGATTAATGCTGAAAGCGACCAGAATGGGATGAATCCTGAAAATGACTTGAATGGAGCCATGGCTAGGAATGCAAATATTATGAAATCGATTTAAATATAACCAATAACATTACATACATTGGTACTATCTACTTACCAATACAGAACTTGCCAAAAATATTGGACAAAACCTCTTCAGAGATATCCTCACCACTAATTTGCCCAAGAGCTAATGTAGCACCTCTCAAATCCACCGTCCAAAAGTCAAGAGGCAACTCATCTTCAATGGAAGATTTCAATCTTGCAAGTGCCTCCTTGGTTCTAAGAAGCTGCTCGCATTGTCTCTGATTGTAACCAGAACACTAATCCATAAGTTCTATATTACTCATTACTCTTTCAATTTATGAAGACAAGAAATACCGTTATTTCAAGTTAAATGGTTTCTTATTTGGTGAGGGGGGAGGGGAAATAATAGGTTTACCTGGTTTACCGTCCATCTACGTCCAGTTGCAAGAGTTTTGTTAAGACCCACCAGCTCTGATATTGCCATCTCCAGATTCTCTATTCCTTTTCCAGTGACAGCGCATGTAAAAACTTGTTTACTGAAAAAATTGCGATTTATACCCACTGCATCAATGTTTGGAGATGGAGCACAGTCTATCTTGTTTATCACAAGAAGTATAGGAGTTGATGATCCATCTGATTTCTGTATTTTCAAAGAATTTAAAAAAAAAAACAAAAAACATAAACACCAATTTTCAATTTTCTTTAGTGTTTAAGGTCTGATTTTGATCAGTAACTCAATCACGCAGAACTCATTGGAGGAAGAGGGTGGTGGAATTTTTCTGTCAAACCTTTTTTGACAGTATTCTATCGAGAAGTATGGTATCTTCTGCAGTCCATCCATCGAGGGCACTTATAGTCATAATAATGACATCAGCTCCAAGAGCAGCAGCTTCAGATCTCTCGACACCTGTAGAACAGAGTAGGGGCACATGAGGGATTAAAACGATAAACTTTTAAATGATTTCTTCCAAATTTAAAAGTGTCCTAAAGAGGGAGGACAAAAGCCATTATAAATCATATTGAAATCAACCATATAGTTTTGATGGTAGATAGGCCTGGGCAAGTTAAAACTACACAAACTAAATGCAAATCAACTTCACTCAAAGGAACTAATTCGGCATCATGAGATACCCTATAGCACATGATAAGTTAGACATCAAATTTTTTTTAGGAACAGCTGCAAATTTACACTAACGTGGTTTGTGTAACCTGCAATCAACTCGTGTTATGAAAAATTATCATAGAATATGGCATGACTCTAAATGTTGTCTAAACAATCACCATAAATTTGTATGGCAAAATTCTAAATGTTTTTTTTCTGAACCCTTGAAATCTGAATTAAGACATAAAACATCAAGAAATTCGTAAATCATACCAATCTTTTCCACAATGTCATCTGTTTCCCTGATTCCAGCTGTATCAAGAAGAGTTACAGGGATACCACTAACTGTAACATTCGCTTCAATTACATCCCTGGTAGTTCCAGCAATTTCTGTAACTATTGCCCTCTCGCTCTGCACGCTAAAAAATGAATGTGACTATAATAATGTGATTAAGAGTAAAAGAAAAGGCTAAAGAAAACCACCTATGTCAAACAGAAATTTCAATTATGAGATTAGAAATTTTTTAAACAAGAAGTTTACAATTTCTTATTTCTAGTAAGAGACAAACAATTCACAGAATAAATGGATTTTTAATGGGTGCGCTACTAAAAGACTCCTATTGGCTAGCATAGAAGACAAAGGAGTAGTTGCAAAACAATTAGATAAAACACTCTAACACGGGGCTAAAAAGACAATCACATTCCAAACGTCACTCTTTACACTCCTTTAAAGATTTTCTACTTCTCTCTAGCCACACTTTCTAATAAAAGAGACTTAAGCATCAAGCCAGAGATTTTTTTTTTTTTGGCAAAGGTCTTGCTTGCTTTTTAAACCTGGGGCCACAAAACAGTGACAAGGTTAATGCAATCTCTCTAGTGCACAAGATGAACCTCAACAAACAACCTATTGACCAAATTCAATTTCATTGGCCTACTCTTCAAAAACGTGTCTTTGGCAAAGGCTTCTATCAGATCTAGCTCCTAAACCTCATGTTCAAGCTAAGAACATATGTCAGACACTAGATTCCCTCAAATTGAACGAATCCCTCTCCCTATAGGCTTTCTCCTAACTTACTATAGAGAGAAGGTCGCACAGATTATTGGCAAAAGCAATTTAGCAAGGTTGATATCCAATATAGCATCTGGTAGGTTCCCCACTCCTTTACTGAGTTGTTTTGAATGAACAGTTCCTGATCCCCTGCAACACCCCAGAATTATGCACAATAGGACCAACCATCTTCCCTGTTTTTGCAACAACCTTCACTATGAAGAGGTAGGAGTGCATAACACAACACAATGTTCTCTCTTCCCAGAAAAGTTGAAGTAGAGCCCCTTCCTCTGCTGGGTTACTACAAAATCCTCCCTGTTCTCCTTGACGAACTTTCCTTCAAATCAATCCTTTTCATGAGCAGGCTAGAGCCCTTGAGCACTCTCCCTGAATTTGAGTTGACAAAGAATCTTCAGATTTGTAAAACTAGGGTGAAAGTAATAATACATTACCAAGATTTTGAATCTCAGATTTCCACTCACATTTAATCTGAAAAGTCAAGCTAGAATATCCCTCTTCCTCTTACAGAGACAAAGCACTAGATGATATCAAGAGTAAGTGGAAATACAACTTTAGAACTCAATGACACAGTAGTACAACCTATAAAACAGATCCTGTTCAAGTAAGGTCGTAAGTGGAAATACCACTACTCAATGGAAATAACAAGGAACAAGCAGAAACTGACATGAGGATTATCAGATATCAGGTCAGACTCACAGATAGAACAAATTATCTAAAGGAGATCAAGTTGGAAGGGAAAAAGAGGACATCATGTAGCTTACTTTGCTCCATGCATTAAGAAGGCTTGACTTCCCAACATTAGGGCGGCCAACAATTGCTATCTGCAAGTTTTTAAGGAGATGGCTAAAGGTATCAACAAAAGCATACACATATTACACAATGGCACAAACTGTTAGACGACTCTTAAAATTTACCTGTATTCCGGATTGAAGAAGCTTATCATAATTGGCTGTCTCGAGAGCAGTCTCTACATCCTGTGACATGGCGTGCACTTTTTCCATTATAATGTCCAAGTCCAATGGTGGCATCTCATCGTCAAAGTCTAGACGGGCCTCAATTTCAGTGAGTAATTCAATGCATTGTGTTCTTAACGATTTGACCAAGGAAGAGAAGCCACCCTATCAATCAAAAACTATGTACTTAAGCAAACAAGTTGCAGGAACTCGGTAACTGAAAATAGATGGGCGCACCAGGTCAGACGACATTATCAGTCAAATAAAAACCAACCTGAATTCCAGCCAACGCAGCATCTGCAGCAGCCGTAGACTTGGCCGAAATTAATTTCCCAACATTTTCTGCTTGCGACAGGTCTAAGCGTCCATTTAAGAAGGCACGAAGAGTAAATTCACCTAAAATAGAAATGTAAAGATGTAATTAAAAACGTTTCTTTCCCCTAGGCAATCTATCGTCATAAGTGTAGATTTGGTAAGAGTTGGATAATGAAGCATAAATTCTTAGCCTGAACCGATTACCAAACTTTTTCTTTCTCATGCGTTAGCATTGCTTTAATTACATGGATTCAATCAAACACTTCAGTTAAATATAGACAAATGAGCAGGGGAATTGTGTATAGATCATAAATTTAACGACAAAGCAATTTGAGTTCAGATAATAAACCTGGTTCTGCAAGCCGAGCTCCAGCTTCTAAACAAGCTTTTAGCACACGACGTAGACATACTTCACTCCCATGACACTGAAGCTCAACCACATCTTCTCGAGTATAAGATCTTGGTGCCAACATCGGCACCGCCAAAACCTTCACAAAAGAGTACAACCATAGCTCAAATTAATCCCAAACTAACAAAAGCCTACACCCATTGAGAAATTTTCCAACCATGGCAAAGGAAACATTACTGTACTTCGTCAATTACATCGCCCTGTTGGTCCATTACCACACCGTACTCCACAACATGGCTGGTGGGTCGCCATGAATGCAAGTTCAAATTCTTCCCCTTCTTTTTCGCGGCAGGACAAAATAAACTCCCAACAATAGCCACAGCACGAGGACCCGATAATCGCACAATCCCAACCGCAGCAGGAGGACCCCCCATGGACGTCACGATGGCTGCAATTGTGCTTGAATTCTCAATTTGTTCACGCTCAATCCCGGCATGAGAATCCTGCAAGCGCTCATCTCGAGTCAAAACGAAGGTGTTCTCTGCACTGAGAAGAAACAGCAATGAGAAAAATGGGAAAACCCAGTAAAGTTGAAGTGACAGAGAAGAGAATTTGATGAGGGGATCGACCTTTCCCAGTAGCGTGGGACTTTATCAGGGACTTTGGAAGAACAGGGCTGGAGGGTTTGGGTATGTGGGAGAGAGAGGATGGTCTGGAAATAGGGGCATAGATATGGGTTAAGAGAAAAGCCATTGGGGGTGTGGTTCTGTAGAAATGGGTGATGAAATGGCGGAATCCTAGAAGCAGAGCCATGGCTCTGGTTCGGAACCTGGACAGTGGAAGCTAAAGAGACGAGCTTTTGCCGGGTTTTTGCGTGGTTTTTCGAAGATGATAAAAAGGGAAATGCAATCTTTTGAAAAAACTAATTAGGTTAAATGAGTATATCTCCGCCCCTAAATGTTGGTGAACTAAAAAAATATATGAGATATGTGGATTCGAATATCCAACATCAAGAAAATGAAAACATTCTTTGATAATGTGTGAAGAGAATGTGAACTATAGACCTCTTGGTCATTATAACAAGATTTATGTAGTTGAGTTATGTTTATATTAATTTAGGAAATGAGAACATGTCAATTACTATTGAGCTATGTTCAATTTGATCTTGAGTTAGGTTTCATTTTGATCCTAAGAACATGTTTGTTTGGTGATTTGAAAACAGAAACTTGAAAACAAAGGATTCAATAAAAACAGAGTTGTATTACATGTTTTCAGATGTGTTTGGTGGCAGATTTTGGATTCCAATATAAACAATTGTTCAAAATGCATTTGATAATATAATTATAAACAATAAACTATCTGTAGTTATCGACTAAATACTAAGTTGAATATAAACTATTATTAATTTATTTATAAACATGTTATGTGCTATAATTTTTTTTATAATTATTATTTTACAATATCATATAATTTATAATACATTATATTATACAAATTTTAATTTCACAAAAATAAATTGAGTTTATAACGTGAAATATTATATTTATTAAAGTTTTTGTCTTTTTTTTAATTTAAATCTGCATTTAAAAATTTCAATTTCAAAATCTGGATACATTGGAAACATAAAAAAATTGTTTTCAAAATTCTCACTATTCAGAATATGAAAATAGTTTTAAAAAACACATATTCACTAAATTCAGTGAATCTGAAAACATAAAACAAAATCTGGATTGCCTACCAAACAAGCTCTAAGTTTTCAATTGGACATTTTTACGGATTTCGTTACACAGTTGGTACCTCCGTCTAAATTTCCATTAATTCTTAACGAATTGCTGACATGACATTTGTTTTTTATTAAAAAAATATTTTTTTGAACTTTTTTAAATAAAAATATTTTTTTGAACTTTTTTAAATAAAAATATTTTTTTTCTTCATCTTCATTTTCTTCCTCCATCTTCATCCTCGTCATCATCTTCTTCTTCTAACCCTAATGTCGGCGACCACCACCACCTACTACCACCCCTCCAGTCACCTCCACTCACGACCACCGTCAGCCACCTCATCCGATGACCACATTCGGTCGATGACTGTTGCGTGGTCGAAAAAATGTTCATTTTTTTCTTTTAGTTTTTCATTTTTTTAAATGAAAATAAGAAAAAAAAAAGAATAAAAGAGGTAAAAGAAAAGGAATGAGAAAGGAGAAAACATAATAAAAGAAAATGATTTTTTTTTTGACGGTCGGTGACCAGCGGTCAACGGTGGTGGTCGTCAGAGTTAGGGTTAAATGAAGAATAAGTTGAAGATGAAGATGAAGAGATTAAGAAGAAGAAAGAATAAGGGAAAAAAAAAAAGAAAAAGAAAAAGTAATAAAATAATAAAATAATTTTTTATTTTAAAAATTAAAAAATATATACATTTTTTTAATAAAAAAAATGCATGCCATGTCAATTAGGGTTTAACAAAAAAATTGGACGGATGGACTAATAGTGTAACAAAATTCGAACATAAAAATGTCGAGTTTGAAAACTTAGAGACTAAAATGAAATCTAATCCAAACCTCTGGGGTCAAAAATGTATTTTCTCCTATATATATTACTACTAGAAATAGACATTTATTAAAGCAATATAGGTTAGTTGAAGTGGAATTAGTTGATATGGATATTGACGGTAGAATAATGACAAAAACCAAAATGGTTATTCTTTTAAAGTTTAGGAACTAAAATAGATATTTTGAAATGTTAGGATCAAAATGCAATAAAATAGAAAACTGTAAGAACTAAAATGCAATTCAAATATTAAACTAAATGTATTATACTTTTTTTTTTTTACCGAACTGAATGTCTTATACTTTGAATAGTATGATATATCTACTTCAAATAATTAACCAAATGTCTTATACTTTGAATAGTATGTCTACCTACTTCAACGTTAAAATATGTTATTAATGTCACTCAAGTGAGTTTAGATTGTATTCTATTTACTCATTAATAATCTTTATTACTTAGATACTCAAAAGGGATTTGAAGGGAGGACAACTCTCTATCTTGCTTCTACACTTGGTAAATATAATTGTAGCCTCTCTTTTGCCTAGAGTCACAAAAAGGGTTTGAAGGGAGACAACAAGGGTAAGAAATATGAGTGATGGGTAGACAAGAGAGAACAAGAACTAAATATGTAATTTAATCTTAGGGAAAAATACACTTTTGGTTCCTGAGGTTTGGATTAAATAACACTTTAGTCCCTGAGTTTTTAAACTCAACAAAAATACCCTGAGGTTTGAGATAGGAGCAATTTGGTCTCTGCCGTCAATTTTGCCGTTAAACCTAACAGTTTGCTGACGTGACACCATTATTTTAATAAAAAAAATGAGTTTTTAATTTTTTTTAAATAAAAATATATTAAAATATTAAAATATATTAAAATATTATTATTTATTAATTTTTAAAAATTCTCTCTCTTACTCCTCAATCTTCTTCCTTCCCCACCCTTCTTCCTTCTCCATCACTTTCTTCTTCCACTCCTGTGGCCTCCCGCCGCCACGGGCAGCCGACGAACGGCGGCGGCGGTCGGCAATTATTATTATTATTTTTTTTTCAAAAGCTTAAAGCTTAAAAGCTTAAACCCAAAAGTTTCAAGCTTGATTTCTCAAAACCCCTCACTTTTAATTCCTTACATTACCACCCCAACTGAGGAGATTTTGGGACGTAAAAACCCACTCATCTCACAGGTGAAAATCTCCAATTTTTTCCTTTTTTTTGTATTATAATTTACCTCATCTTCTGACCGTATCTGCTTCTGCAAATCCTTGGAGCTTATGAAAGTTCCATGGAAGCCATAAGGAACTTGAGAAGGGAGTTTCATAGTAGCTTCAAGCTCCAAAGTCATGGCGTTAACGATCTGCAGCTCCGATTTCTATTCCTTCTTGTCGTGAACGAAGGCCAAGATGTGGTCGTCGTCCTCCGCCGTCTCGCCTTCTCGGGGCAGAAACAGAGGCTCGCCGCCGTACCTCTGTTCGCCGTGGAGATACTTTCTGATTTCTCCGGTGGCAAGATCGACCTTCGCGAAACCAGAAACCTTCGGCCATGGCTCTGCCAGAGGAAGATAAGCGAACTGGGTTTTTCTCCCCAATTGATTTCGGTTCACCATTCTCCCCAAGATAAGCGCCGGATCGGGGAGAAGCACCCCTCCCGTTTCAGATCTGAAACGGGAAGGGGAGGAGCTCTCATAATCTCTCTGTTTTTTTTTTTTTTTTAAAAAGAACAAAGAAAAGAAAGGAGAATAAGAGAAGAAGGGAAGAAGAAGAAGAAAAAAAATTCTGGCGACCGCCGCCGCTGTTCGCCGGCTGCCGACAGTGGTCGGGCGGCGGCCGACCACCGGAGGGGAAGAAGAAAGTGATGGGAAAGGTGGGGAAAGAAGAAGATGGGGAAGTAAGAGAGAAAGAATTAAAAAAAATTAATAAAATAATAATATTTTAATATTTTAATATATTTTTATTTAAAAAAATTAAAAACGATTTTTTTTATTAAAATATTGGTGCCACGTCAGCAAACTATTAGGTTTAACAACAAAATTGATGGCAGGGACCAAATTGCTCCTTATCTCAAACCTCAGGGGTATTTTTGTTGAGTTTGAAAACTCAGGGACTAAAGTGTTACTTAACACAAACCTCAGGGACCAAAAGTGTATTTTTCCCTTAATCTTAATTATCCTTTTGAGTTTCTTTGTCCAATTTTTTAAGGCTTCATGTCAAAATCTTTATATGGAAAAGTGAAAAAGTCTTTCTTTTTTTTAGTTCAACAACATATCATAGTAGAAATTTTGAACCTTTAATTTTTTTTATCGATGATATATAGTTTGACAAAAGTGAAAAGATTTACTTCCTCAAGGATGAATTTGGCCGATGTTTGAAGCAACATTCAAGCTCAACATCCAAAAAGCTTTCTTCAAAAAAAAAAAAAAAAAACCAAAAAGGTGACCACTCATATGCCTTCTTTGTGCGCCCACTTCCACTCCACTCCAAAACTCTACAATTAACATACTAAAAAGTCTTAAACATTTAGGTTAAATTATAAAAAAAATACCCCTCAACTTTGGGTTTGTTTAAATAATACTTATGAATTTTAAAAAGTTTCAAAAATACCTCTGAATTTTAAAAAAATGTTTAAAAATATTCTTACCGTTAAGTTTGGATAGGAAACATTAAAGTTTCAGTTTTATTAATACCCTTGAACTTTCAAAAAAATTTAAAAATACCCTTATTGAATTTTTTTTTCTTCCAGCAAATTTTTTCTCCATGAAAATTAATGAAAAGATTTACTTATTTGACATATATTAATAGACCGCAAATTCTTTTTTCATGAAAATTAGTGAAAAACTTTACTTATTTGTCATATATTCATAGACCATGATTTTTTCTTCTCTTTCAACACAACATCCGAAGAGCTTGACTAAATTCTTGTGTTGAAGCTTCAAGATGACTTTTGCTTTGTTATTGATTTTTTCATGTCCTTAATTTTTTTTTTATAACCCTTTCAATGTTATTTTTTCATCAACCATTATCAATCAATTTTCCCTATATTTATTTTAGGCAAAATAAATGAAAATATTGTCATACAGTGGTTCCTAACTTCTTAAATATTAATAAAAACAATATCATATATAAATTTTTTTATTAATCAATCTTGTAAACTAGACCAAACTTGCAATCTTCTAACACTTCTACTTATCACTAACATACACACATGGAGAGAAAAAAGAAAAGAATTATGTTTTTTTTTCTCCTACTTATCTTATTTAGACTTTAAAAAAGAGAAAACTCGATTTCAAACTTTGTTTTCATCTAGTGTTGTGTTACATATAGCTTTTATAAGCAATGTTTTGCATAATTTTCATGGAGAAACAATTTGTTGAGAGAGGAAGAAAAAAAAAATAAGCATCATTTTCTAATAAGGGTATTTTTTTAAAAAAAAAGTTCAAAGGTATTAATGAAACTGAAACTTTAACATTTTTTCATAAAAAACTTGAGTATTTTTTAACATATTTTAAAGTTCATGAATATTTTTTTTAACTTTTTAAAGTCTAAGGATATTTTTTAAACAAATCTCATAGTTTAGGAGTATTTTTTTTTTCATGCCAGGAAACAGTATTCACAACTTAAAAGTATCATAAAAATATGGAATATATAAAAAATAATAAAATTTTAGACCATATATAACCCATCTAATTAATAATAAATCTTTTTTTTAGAAGAATAATAAACCTTTTTTTACTTCTTCAATAAATGTGAAACATGATCTTTTATGGTTTTTTTTTTCGCATTGTTTTTAAAGAATAGATGTTTGTTGCTTGCATATATAATTATTTAGACACATCTCTACAAAATTAAAAAATTGAAAATTTTCATTAACATCAGATTTTTTTATTTGACTTGTTTGTGGTTCAAAATCATTATATATATATATATATATATATATATATATATATATATATATATATATATATATATATATATATATATATATATTAATATTAAAAGTGATTTATTCTAATTGGTCTATTGCAATCAATAGATAAGTGAATCCCACTCATATTTTGAATGAATAAATACTTCCTTGTTGATTGGATAACAAAAATTTGGTGCGAAGGTCAAAAGCCAATTAAAAAGAGTGAGAAGATATATATTTTTCTTTAATTTTTTTTTTTAAATAAACACATGTAAAAATAAAAAATTAATGTTATCGATTAGTATGGGAGTATTGTTGTTTTTTGAACCATTAAACCCCTAAGAATAAGTTTAAGGAGTTCCTAGACATTTTGATTGACACCATCAACAAGCTTGTCAATATGAATTTAGCTCACATGACATAAAATTGTACTAATTGTATTAATGATTAAGAAGTTGTGGTTTGAATCCTCTATCCTATATTGTTAAAAAAAAAAACCCTTAATACTCACTTTATTTCTTTTTACTATTATTATCATATTGTGGCCAACAAGTGTATATTTCAACTGGCATAAAGTGGTATTGATAACCACTCCGTCTGTGGTTCAAACCTCCCTCCCCACGTGTTATCAAAAAAAAAAAAAACATATATGTATGTATATATATATATATATATATTATCGTGCTGTGTTTTTGGATTAGTTAGAATCTCAAGAGAGACGAACTTTATTTAGTGGCAATGGCAACTGCCCCGACCCACCACATCAGGCATTCCATTCTTTTCCCATCTCTTCTTCTTCCGCCGGTTCTGCGGAGAGAGGTTACTGAGAATCTGGTGCTTTGATTTTGATCCATCGCGGTGGCAGCCATTAACGAGACTGAGTTTTCAAGCAACAACAACACACGGTGATCCGTTTGTCTACTGGTAGGTCCGTTCCTTTTAATTTTTTTTTTTGTTTCGGTTTCTAAATTCAATGCTTGAAAGTTCTCGAGGTTTCTATTCATGGATGATTTAACCTGCTGCTGATTTTTTCTATCTGCATCTTCAATCACCTCTACATTTCTCGTCTGTGAGACTTGATTTTAAGGAAGAAGAGATTCAATTAGAGAGGGAGCTGGGTGTTGAGTGAAGAATTTGGAAGCATCGGGTCACTGATTTGGTAAGAAAAAAAATAAAAATCTGTACTGTGTTTCCAATAGCACTAGTTTCTTCATGTTCTGCTGTTAGGGCAAGTAATGGAAGTTGGCAGCGCTTTGGATCGTATTTATAAATTCAAATTAATTTTCCTGATAATGGACAAGGATGACGCCCAAAAGAGGAAGAGATCAGAGGTACATTTCGAATCGCTAATAATTTTAATGAGTTTGAGTTTGTGTTGCACTTTAGTTGAAAAGCTACGCTAGAACTGTATTTAAAATTTCTGTTACCATCTTTTTTTTTTTTTTTAATTATTATTAATATTATTATTTATTTATTATTTTTTGATGTGTAGTCGGAGTAGTTTGTATGAATATACATGTGAAAAGTTATAGCGTCCGATTTAAACTTCTGACTTCTCGATTGAAAGTTTAGCCAACTAAAATATGCTCAAGTTAACAATCAAATTTATGAGTTAAACACTTTGGTCCTTCTACTTTTTGCTTATTCTAGTTCAGTCCTTGCTAACCATGAATTGAATCTTAAATGATAAATTATCAAATTCAATATAATAATGAAAAGCTGGTGTAGAAGAGAGATAATGTTACTGCAACCAGAATAGGATAAATTATAGTGGTGAATTAACCTATCATTTTGGTCCTACTTTTTGCATATTCTAGTTTAGTCCTTGCTTGTTAAGTGTCTAAATTTAGTCATCATCCTTTGGATAAATCTTTAAAATAATTGTCATTGTTACTTCTATCTGACTTGTTCTTTGAATAAACAATGTCAGCCTTCCATTAATATTTGATTAGATAGAATTAACAAGACAACGTCTAAATTCATTCAAGTTCATAAAATTGCATTTTCAAAAAAAAAAAAAAAAAAAAACAAGTTCATAAAATTGCTCCATCTCTGAGTATTAGAGGGTGAACAAATATATGAAGGAAACTTCTGGGGAAATTGAACAGAAGGGCAGGCTTCTTCATCAAATATAGCTATAGAAATATACATAATAATGGTATTTAGAGACATTTCTTTAGGGCAAAAAACAATCATCTTTTACTTTTAGTTTATGAGTACATGCATAGTTGTGCACTTCTTTTCTCTGCAGCTTACTGTATCCACTGAATTATCATCCTGAAGGCTGAAGCATCTATGAAAACTGCTGCTTCGTAGCTGAGCAAGTTTTTCCTCCATTCTCCTTCTACAAACTGCACATTTCACGACACTTTACTGCAATAACTGGCATTCAAATCTTAAACTAGGCCTCTTCCACCAATTTTGGAGAGCAGGATGAAACAGCTTCAGCAACCGTTAGAAAAATATGGTCCTCGCCAATCAGATTAGTGAGTTTGGATGCATGGAGTTTGTCGATCACGACTGGCCCAGGGTTTGCCAGAATAAGCTGTTAAAAAACATCGCACAAACTTCTGGTAAGGCACGCTTTGAAATTTTATTGCATATGTGTACCTTTACTGTGCATAACATTCTGAAGTAGAGTACCTGAATGTCTCTTTTCTGGAGATTCCTGTATAGCTCTTCCAAGGCATGAATGCCACTAGTGTCAATGTCGGTAACAGCTACATCAAATGAAACACCGGAATTGTGAATTTGGAACGAGCAAGAGTGTGATTTGAATTTTGATTGATATGTTTGCGAATTGTGCAGGATTATTCCAAAATATTTGGAAAGGTTGAGAGTACTTACGAGACATCTCAATGATCAAAAACTGAGTTCTTGTTGAATAAGCCTTCTTTATTTGTTCTTCCTCATCTGCTAACCATCTCAATATCCTGCAAGGAATTTCCATTATTATATTATAAGGGTAAGAGTAAGGGAATTGGAAAAAACAAGAGCTCCTTTGACTACCAGAACCTTCACTTTTCTAGACATACATCAATCCAAAGATGTAGTAAATACTTACTAAAGTTAGAATCTAGAGATAGCTAATTTGATTCTACAATATTTAGTTGAAAAAAAGAAATAACCCTCTTCAAACTTCCCAAGTGGGCAGAGTCCCTAGGAGATAGGAAGAAATTACATACAACTTGAAATACACCAGGGAAATATCTTTAACTGATTCTCCAATACCCAAAGATATAGAATCCTAGGGGTCATCTTTACAACTAAATATGACAAAGTTGGGAAATTGACACAACTTGCCTAGATATAGATGCCAATAGAAATAGACCATTTTTTATAGAATAGGATCATCTTTACCTCTCTTTGATGTAATTGGAGTTAGAAAAGTAAATTGCAGAATCGACTCTGACAATTAGAACGCCCGGAACCCTTGTTGCTTCTGGATATTGTTGGGTGTTTCTGTATACTGTGGTCCTAGGGATCTTTCCAAGTACTGCAACCCGTGGCCTGGTTACTTGTAAGAGTATCTTAGCAAATGATATAGCGACCTGCCCCACCACATCAAAGACACGATTAGACATTTTTATGAGATTAAGCTAGTAATGAGAGAACTTAAGATAGCAGGCATAATTCTTACTGCAATTAGGAGGCCTATCTCAACACTTGCAAAAATCACGCCGAAGAAGGCTCCCATACAAGCAACAAAATCAAATTTATCAATCTTCCAAAGCAAAATTGCTGCCTGAATGTCAATCAAGTTGATCACAGCAGAGATAATGATGACAGCGAGAATAGCATTTGGAGTATACTTGAAAAGGGGAGTGATGAACTCTAGAGTTAGAAATACAACACAGGACATAACAATGTTTGAGACTGCAGTTTGGCAGCCAGACATATAATTCACAGCTGACCGAGAGAATGAGCCTGCAAGTAGGAAACAGGCCTTATTAGTTAACATCTACAATCTACCATTTTTATGCTCGCTCCTAGTTTATGCCTTATTTAGATGCGGAACTATGCTATAACCTGCTTAGTTACCAGTTGAGCCTACACTAATTTCACCAAAATTTATACTCTACTGATTACCGATAGCTGCAAGTCTTGACATTCAGGACAAACTTACCGTCCAAACCTCTAATTTCTGAATGCTAGCTAACACAAATATTGCTATTTTGAAATGTTTTCTTTTCTTTCATTTTTTTTTTGGAAAGAAAATGTTTTCTTTTTAATATCTTAAAAGTGTGAAAATTTTTATCTTTAAAGACTTCAAGGGCTTTTGAAGAAAGCATTTAATTAGTGCTTTGTTGGAAAAGTGTTTTGTTTGAAAATACTATACACAGAAGCATTCCCGGATGACCCTGAGATTGAAACTTTTTCATACACGGTGGTATTATAATCAGTCAATAATAAGCTCTAGTATCTTCCTGATTTATGGTTGCTTCCCACCTGTTGCAACATAGCAGGAAGTCATTGAACCAATGACATTCATTGTTCCAAGTGCCACCATTTCTTTGTTACCATCAAGCTGGTAATCCTTCATGGAAGCAAATGTTCTTCCAATTGCTATGGCTTCCTGAAAAGAAAGTGGATTTTCAAATAATATGGAAAGATTCATTGGGTAGTTCAATAAATATTAAACTCATTACATCTACTTCCAAGTAGAAGATAGTTTATTGATTTTCTTACCGTTAATGCTATCATACCGGCCACAATGCCAATCCTGAACCCTTTAAGGAGGTTGTCACCAGTGAAGTAAATTTGCTTCACTGATGAGGGATTGATTCCTTTCTCTATGTGTTTCACCTTCAAAAGTTCAAGAAAACTGCAACTATCAGAGCTGATGCTATTGTTATATTATTATTTTTCATAGCGACAATCATATTTCAATCAGGAAAAAAAATGATGAAAGATATCCTTACAATTGCAACACCTTTCTCGTCTGCATGGGTAATGTAAACAAAGAAGGTGGACAGAATCACTGATATTAATGGAGCAATTGCAGGCACCCAAAAAAGGCTCTTCTTCTTCTTTCCCTGGAATTGCAAACATGGAAGCTCTTCTAAAGCCAAGAAAAGAAACAGGAAAAAGAGCTTATAGAAAAATTTGCACCAAGTAATAATGGCAAGCCGCAAGTGGGGTTCTTACAATATACTTAGCTAATAGAAGAAAACTCAGAAAAGCTACTCCGATGACTATAGTCTGCCAGTTCCACTGCAAAAGGTCATACAGAAGAGAGAAGTCACAGTTTGTAATGCCATCGGTGACACATTTATGTGCAAATAATCATCATAGACATGTGAGGTTTGAGAGGTAAGGGCGCTCACTCCATGATGTGCTGCCTCAAATACTGAGCGCATTACAGAGATAATATCTGTTTTCTTTGTAAACTTCGTAATGCCAAGAAAGCCTTTAAGCTGTTGAAGTGCAATAGTGATTGCAGCTCCACCCATAAAACCAACAATGGCAGCGTGAGACAGAAAGTCAATCAGAAAACCCAACCTGGAAGCAAAAGTAAAGGATACATCTTCTTATCAAGGGTTTGCTGGAAGAGTCTAAAACTAAACATACAGATGATCCCAAAATTGAAGGAAAAAGTACTACTTGGAAAAATCAGATTCAACTGGGGGAAAAAAAAAGAGGCGCCCAACTACCTTAGGATCCCTAGTGTGGCCTGGGTGATCCCGGCAAAAAAGGTAGCTGTAAATGCAAGCCGCAAATACTCTTCTGGATGTGTATGGTAATCAAACTCCTTTTGCAGCAGTGTTCCCAGCAAGAGAGAAACAACAGCCACTGGTCCAATCGCTATGTCTCTTGAGCTACCCATCAAAGCATAAACCAGTGGTGGTACAAAACTGGAGTCTGCAAGAATTTGAAAAGTTGGATGAATCAAAGTAGAGCACTCAAAAGCGGGAAAAAACTTGGTGCCAGAAGCACAATAAGTGCTTACATAATCCATACTGGGGAGCCAAATTAGCAAGCTTTGCATACCCTATATCCTGTAATAATATCAAAATTTGACATAATCAGACACTGATGGTTTCTTACTCAAGTCTCTTTATCTGGCATGAATTTTTTTATTCTCTCTTTTCTTACATTTGCATGCATATCAAAGCAGCTAGAGCTAGTTTTACCTGTGGAATACACAGACTTGCAATAGTGAGTCCAGCAACCATATCTCCTCTAAATTTATTCAGATTGTAATTCTTCCCCCATTCAAATATCGGGAAGATAGCCTGAATTCCCAGGATCAACTTTCGGGACTTCGATTGATCCTTGAACGTTCGCAGAGGATCATCTGCAAAGAAAGTCTCTTTCACTGTAGCTTTAAATTCTTTGAAGAGATTTTGCTTCGGTGGAACCCCCACCTTGTGAATGTACTGAGTATTGTTGCGTGAAGATGAAAGACTTCTAATGTCCATCTCTTTTGTTTCAAGTTCTCCGCCATTGGAATGCCCCCTTGAATCCATGGATAACTGGTTCACCTATGGTGAGGAAAACACACAAGGAAAAGCAATCGAAGAGTTAAGTTTTCACGAGCAAATAAAGGAAGCTGAAGACCAAATGTAGCACCCAGTCAACTTCCATGTTCTGAAGCTGGAAAAACTAAATCTATGGACCCCAGATGACGAAAGGGAGAAAAAGAAAATACAGCATTCAATCGGTTTCGAAAAACAGTACACTTCCTTCACATAATCCAGAACTAGTAGGTAAGAAAATAGAACTCAATGACAAAGCTCAGACCTGTGAAAACTGAAGCCAAGCTTATAAGAGATTTGGACAACAAATGCTACAAGCAATGGTGGAGACTCTTCAACTGAATTTTGTAGACCAACTTCTTTATTATATAAGATCTCGGGAGGTTCCAAGTCAAACTTTTCAAGCTGAAACATAAAAATTGTCAAAAGCAAATTTACTTTTGTATGTAGTTAATTTAAACGTCAAGACCTACATCATCATCCATCAATACTCTAAACTGCAGTTAAACCAGCAAAAAAATTGACAAACCCCTTTAATGTTCGAGAAGGCATTGACTTGGGTATACAAATATCAGCAGAAACTTACATACAACTATCAATATTTTGCTATTCATTTGCCTGGGACTCGCCCATGTGACAAAGTTTCTGTTCTAAGATTTCAAGTCAACAAAGTAATGTTGAAATTTCACCTCGTGGGCCAATCACAAATCTGGACAAGACCTTGATGAAAGAGATCCAAAAAATCCTCAGTATCAGTTGGGCCCATGCGGACTTTTCTTCACCAGCTGTCTAAGTTTGCATTTGTCTAGCTTAGCAATTTCTTTGAGGGATTTTATGTAGAATAGAATTAGCAAAGAAAGGTCTAAGAATGCGACCAGATGCTTCAATTCATTACGAGGGTCGGAATTATGTTGTGACCATCGAAGATGACAAAGGACTAAAATACAAACAGTGGGAAATAAAATACTTATTATGAAACTTGACAAGCCATTCCACAAGAACCAACCAAACAGATCGATTCAGAAGCAATGGCAATAATGCTAGTTATCTTATTTCATTACATCAGCTGATATCATGCTCGCTGTTGACCGTACTGTGTAATAAAAATATGAACAAAACTTGGTTGCATACAGGAATGTAGGGATCTCCCTACATACCTCATTAAAATCTTGACAACTAAAAAAGAGGAAGGGAGAAAATGAGAAAAAAAAATTCTCTCCTAGTTATCAACATTTGAATGATGGTATGCAGGGAGATCCCTATGTACTGCTGTGCAATCAAGTTTTTTCCTAAAAATATATTCTAACACCTAAAAAAATATTTCCAAAACCTCATTAGTGGATAGGTATCTTTTTATACACCACCATTAAAATGTTACTACTAAGAGACGAAAATAAAAAGAAAAATAAACATTTTAATAGTGGTGTATAAAAAGATACCGACATGTCAGTAAGCAGCCAAGTATTATCCTTTTGTTATCCTCAAGCCACGATTGTTTGTTTGGTCTGTAGAGGTAAAAAGGGACTACATGTCTTATTTCTCAACTCCTCATGCAAACCATCCATAGTGGAGTTCAACAGTTCATCAGAATTGGGAAAAAAAATAATTTAAAAAAAAGTCAGCTTCTTTCCTTCAAATTGCACTTGGGCTCTTTTTCTCAGTTAAGAAAACCATAAATAAAAAAGAAGTATATGAAAGGAAAAGGCATACCAAATTCATCATTACTTTATTGAAATGAAATACAAAAGAGAAGAGAACTAAAAGAAAAAGAAATATCCTAATATTATTCAGAAAAAAAAAAAAAAAAGAAATATCCTAATAGCGTTCAAGTTCAGAATCAGTTTCCCACCTTTTCCTCCCCTTTTTAATTTGTTCCCCACACTCGATGGCTTCTAGGGTTTCTTTCCGAAAGATCCTCCCATTCCTAAATTAATTTATAATCAGTTTCAAACACGATTCAAGAAGATAGCTGGAATTCCGTCCAGATTCAATGAAACAACAAATCCGCATACTTCCTCTTTCAGAAAAAGAAAATCACGATTAAAAAATTCCGCTACTCTACTCAGATCCTCCTGCTAAGAAAAGGAAAGATGAAAGGTTTTTCAATGTGTCGAAATCTTACCGCTAACCGCCATCATTTCTCTGTAACAATCTCGATTCGTCGCCCATCAAAAGAAGCGTTGTAAAATTAGGGCTCTGTTTGGTTGGCGAAAATACATGCAGCGAATCCAATTTTCTCGACATCCAAACAAATCGAGTCAGATCGGAGTTCATCTTTCCCCAAAAGTCAAACAAAGTCGTCACGGTTGAACTTGGACTGGAAATTAAAGCGATTGAAACTGAAAAAGTAGAGGCGTTGCCGCCGACGCTCCGACGATGAACTTGGACGTTTTAGCGGCCAGATTCCGGTTGTGTGGCTCGTAATTCCGTACTGTAAATACAAGCTGAGCTCGTCGTAGAAATGATGAATCTGAACCGTTGGATGGGTGTAGAGCACCAGGTGTCGGCATCGTAGTGGTAGACCGGAAAAACGCTTTAAATATTCGTTGACATGTTCATATTTTATAATGTTTTCCAATGGATTGAAATTGATAGGAGACATTGTATTGTAGAAATATCAAAGAATTATGAAAAATATAGAGAAATTATTATTAGGTTAAAATACTATTTTAGTCTATCGGGACTTATTCTATCTCAATCCCTATATTTTCAAATGTCCAAATTTAGTATTTAATATTTTTTTGGAGCAAAACCATAAGGTTTGTTACCGTGAACCTTTACATTTTTAATTTGATCAATAAGTCTCATGCATTTTGTTAGCAATCATACTCATGAATTCTTAATTTGATCAATAAGCTCCTCGTAACTTGTCAAGTATTGCAATTAGTCTCTGTACTTTGTCAAGTATTGCAATCAACTCATTCTATTAGTTCCTGTTAAATGACGGTTAATTGGACTTCACATGTGTGCCTCACACGTTAGTAAGGAAGAGTAAACTTATTATTGTCAAATCTAAAAAATATATGTTTCTTGTTTTAGAAAAAAAAAAAGTTTTATGTTTTAGAAAAATGAGAGTAGAAAGTTCATCTCCACAAGACCAAGGAGATTGTAGTTGACATAACTGAAACTTTCATATCCAGAATAGTCGATAATGGTGCTACCTAATTCGTACAACTCAGAAAGAGAGGCCCCCTTTTAAGGTTCTCAATAACAGTTTGCTCTCTTTTACAGCATGAGTCACACGTGTGAAGTCCAATATATATATATTATATATATATATATATATATATATTTTGGTTAAATTACCAATTTAGTCCAATATAATTTGGTCTTAGATACAATTTGTATTTATGCTTTTTGATTTTTTTTCAATTTAATTTTTAAGATTTGAATAGGGAATTCGAACCATTAACCTTTTAATCAAAAGTACATGTGTTTATGTATGTTGAGCTATGTTCATGTTGGCATATAATATTTATAGTTTGGTTAAACTTCCTAGATTGTTTTCAATTCATTTTTTCACGTGTCTAAATTAAAATGTTAGACTAGACTTTAATTTAGATAGTCATTATAATTAGTCAAATAGTAAATATATGCTCCTTTCTCAAAAAAAAAAAAAAAAAAAAAAAAAAAAAAAAAAGCTCATGTATGTAAATAGGAAGTGTGTGCTGAATTGGTATCAAATTAAAATGGAATGTTTTTATAATTTTGAGATAAGATTAAAATTAAACTCGAAAACTAAGCCCATTTGATAACTATTTGATTTTTTGTTTTTTGTTTTTGAAAAATTTGCTTGTTCATTTTTATTGAGAACACATTTGAATTTCTAGTCCAAATTCAAAAAACAAAACAAAACAATTTTTTTATTTATGAAAACTACTTCTTTTAGTTTTCAAAACTATTTGGTTTTTCAAAACATTGGGAGAAGGTAGATAACAAAACAAATAAATTTATAGGTGAGAGTAATGTTTATAAACAAAATTTTCAAAACCAAAAGTTAAAAACCAAGGTCTCGATAACCATTTGGAGTCTGTTTGATAGTCATTTGATTTTTGGTTTTTGGTTTTTGAAAATTATACTTGTTTTTTTTTTCCTAATTTCCCTTACCATATCAAGTACACATTTGATTTTTTTTTTTTTTTTTGAGAAAAGTACACATTTGAATTTCTAGCCCAAATTCTAAAAACAAAAACAACTTTTTGAAAACTACTTATCGTTTTAAAAAATGTGCGGTTTTGGTTTTTGAAAACATGGGAGAAGGTATTAAAAAAACAACAGAAATTATAGCAGATGAGTCAAATTGATCCCCAAATTTCACAAATGTCCCTAATAATCAAAATTATTATTGGTAGGTTTTTTCACATTAATTGAGTTATTTTTCTTACCAAAATACCCTTTCATTTAATGAAGGAAATAAATTTAATTTAATAATAAATCTAAAATTTTCAATTAAAAAATTTAGAGGAAGAGTCATTTTTTCCTTAAATATTGCCCCAGATTTTATACTTAGTAAAAAATCTAATTTTGCAAATTATTATTATAGATTTTATATTCATAAATTAGCTTTTTTTTTCAATTTTATTTCCACATCCAATTTTGGTATTTTTAATTTCCTTTTTCTTAGTTTTGGCATTGCTTCTCGGTTTGGCAGAAGTATTTTCGATTTTCATCTTTTTTTTTTTCTTCTTAAATCGTTGAGATTTCAACCAAAATGTTGTGTTTCTTGAGATTTCAACCAAATTGAATATCTCGTATGTCCCCAACTTGGAATTTCTTATCAAATTTCATCATTATGAGATTTCAACCAAAATTTTGTGTTTCTTGAGATTTCAAATTGTAACCCCATTTTTGTCTGTCGTGCTACCAAAATTTGAGATTTCAAAATTTAAACCAATTTTTAGTCTCCTGCTTCTCGATTTGGCTTATTCAAAAACTCGATTTTCATGTTTTTTCTTCTAAAATTTTTTATATTTCAAATCGTTTGAGATTTCAAATCGAGAAGCCGACTACCCAAGATGATTTTTTTTTAATTTAATTATAGATATTCTTTTAAATATCTATCTCAATTCATTCATTTTATGTAACAATTATTTTCAAATTTATTCCCACATCCAGTTTGGAATTCTTAAATTCCTTTTTAGTTTTTTGCCGCCTGCTTTTCGATTTGGTTGATTCAAAAATCCATACCGGGTATTTAAAAATTCATACCCGGTATTTAGAAATCCATACCGGGTATTTAAAAATTCATACCCGGTATTTAGAAATTCATACCGGGTATTTAATAATGAATCGTAAAAGATGCAAAAAATTCCAGATCTATACGACAAAAAAAATCCAGATCTATACGACAAAAAAAAAAAAAAAAAACCAGATCTATATGCAAAAAAAATTATTGCAAATTTCAAAATCCATACCAGGTATTTAAAAATTCATACACTGTATTTAAAAATTCATACCAGGTATTTAACAAGGAATCGTAGAAGATGCAAAAAAAACCAGATCTATTCGGCAAAAAAACCTAGATCTATACGCAAAATATATATATATATAGCGTGAAACCAACCTCTTTAACGCGTGAAGCCCTAACGCTACAATGGAGAAGACGAGAGGAAGACGAAACCCACCTGTTTTCGGAAGGAAGAAGACGATAGCAGGGGAAGCGACAACAAAAGCAGCGAGAAGAAGACGGTAGCAGCGACAAAGGAAGGAAATATGGACTTTCATGCTTGATTTGCACGATTTTAGGAAGAAAGTTGAAATCCTTTCCCTTTCCTTTTTTGTTTTATATTATTTTATATATTTCAATTGCAATATGCAAACCATTTTTTCCTTTTCTATCTTTTTTTTTTTAATATTAGAGGGTCAAATTGGTAAATGGGCTACAATTAATTAAAACGGGTTGAACTGAAATTATATTTTAAAGATTTTTGGACAAAAGTGAAATATATGGGCTGATTTCAGCCTATTCTTGTAGATACCCAAACAACAAACTTGTAGGTGGATGTAGTGTTTATAAACTTAATTTTCAAAGACCAAAGTCGTTATCAAACGGGGCCTTGGTTTTTTAAAATTAAGCCTATGAACTCTACCACCATCCATAAATTCATTTGTTTTGTCATCTACCCTCTTATTTCCATGTTTCCAAAATCCAAGACAAGTTTTAAAAACTAAAAAAAAAAAAAAGTAGTTTTCAAAAACTTGTTTTTGGAATTTGACTAAGAATTCAAATGTGTATTTGTTTTTTTTTTTGAAATGGAATTCAAATGTGTATTTAACAAAGATGAAAACCATGATAAGAAAATCGAGAGAAAACAAACATAATTTTCAAAGAACCAATTGGTTATCAAACGAGGTCCGAATGATTATCAAGCGAAGCCTAAATTTTTAGAAGTTTTAAAACTCTGATATCAAATTGAAACTAAAATTAGCTCAATCAAAAGGGAGACTATATTGATAATTTAATGTAGTTAATTTAGAAGATGCGAAATTAAAACCATGCCCTATTTAATCTTAAATGAGTTAAATGTTAAAGGCACATATGAGTTAAATGTTTTAGATTGAGAGCATGCTAGCAGTGATCAGTAGGGCCCGTTTGGTAACGTTCCCGTTTCTCGTTTGTTTCTAATTTTATTAAGAAATCTAAGCATTTAATAACTATGTATGTTTCTTGTTTTTCATTTTTTAGAAACACTCCCAAAATTTGTATATAACTTTTGGGAACAACTAAAACTAGTTTCTCCTTTTTTGTTCTTGTTTCCAATTTTTTCCAAACATAAATAAGAATATAGGTTTATTATTATTGAATGTAGAGGTGTAAGGGTCATGAAATTCTATTTTTCTTTATTAAAAATGAAGAAACGGAAACAAGAAACGAGAACGTTACCAAACGGGCCTCTAGATCTTTACGATCTCTTATTTGTTGAACTCAATATATACACACATACATATAAAAAAAAATTATCCATAAAAGAATACACAAGTGAAAAAAAAACATTGTCCATATCTACAACTTAACTTGGTTAGATTCGATTTTATTAAATTGGATCCAAAATTTAAATAGGTGGTGAATTAGTATGTTCAATTGAGTTTTTTTTTCTTTGTTTTCAAAAGATTTGTGTTTGGCTAGAATCGTTATCGTTATTATTATAGTTGGACTATATTTTTTTTTTTTCTTTCTAATTTATAATAAGACGAGATTATTCTTGTTAGTGCAATAGTTCTTTTGATCATAGATTGCTTTGCAATGAGGCATATGACTTTTCTAAATCTAATCTACAATAATTTCACACGTTTTGCCCTACCAATTATTGTCACAATCTCCCCACATTGCTCTCTACACTTTTCATTAATTTCTCAATTTGTCTACTAAATTTTGTTTTTGGTCTTTTAAGGACTTGTCTTTTTATATTGGTTAAATATATTACATATCTAGCTATTCTTTTAAATATAATTCATTAAAATTTTTGTTCATTAAAACTTTTGTTAATAAGAATGCTGATGTATATTTAAATTATTGTTTTGTGCACGATATTTGAACTATGGATATGTCACTTGAATGTTACTCGACACGTGAAATCTAACTCACACATCATCAATATTCGAAAAGTCCTTCAATACAGAAACCATTTATTCCAAGTGGCATGCTTAGGTGTCTAAAGCATCAATTTTTTTACTAATAAAAATTTTAAAATATTTAGTTGAGATTTTTTAATACATTAAAAGTAAAATTGATAATATAGTAATAATTTTTAACTACCTTTCCTTTTAATATAGTTGAATAAAGATAAAGATAAAATTATGATGTTTGGTAGATTATTGATCTATTAAAGTCTTATTCTCCAAAAAAAAAAAAAATTGATCGATCTATTAAAAATACAAATAAATGGTTTGAAATGGGGTGTTTAAGAAAATTCAAATAATTTAGGAGCGATTATGGAAATGGAAATCAGTGATGGAAAAGCCTTTGGTAGGCAGGCACTGTCAGAGAGTAGATATGGTTCGAAATGTATGGGTTGGCTTCCTATTCTGGCTTCCTTGGTATTTAGTTTCCAATTTTTGTTCCAATTGGTCTTTCATGCGTCACCTTAGTTTTCAGTGTAGGGGGAAGATAGGTGGAGGATCCCATAAATTTGTTCCTAGTCCATTAGAGGCTTTCTTTAGGAAGGCTCGACACACACACACGCGAGGTTTCTTGGAAAGTTTTGACTTGTTTCATATTTTGCTAGCTGTGCTAATTCCTCCTAGGCTAAAGGCTGAGTAGCGGTAGTGCAGGGATGTGAGCATGATTAATTCTCCTGAACCTCTGCTCTTGGTGTTTCATTCATTGGATTTGATTTATATGTGTTTGATGGGTTTAGTTTAGGGGTGATGAGATTGCGCTTTTCCCTCTAGGCTGCTTACCTTGATCATGCTCTATTATGATCTATTTGAGTGATATGTTGATGCAGGGGGAATGCCTATAGGCTTCAAGCCACTATGGAACAAACCAACTATTATAGGAGGCATGTTGGCGGAGGTTTGGAAGGCTAGATGCATTTCTGATGATTTCCGCTGATTGTCTGCTTAGCGCTTACTACAAATTCTTCAGAGAGGAGATGGTGTTTTATTGAGCTGGCGGATTTGGCTTAGTGGGAGGATGGCTCTCCGGTTGTGGAGTTTGATTTCGATGTTGTCTGTCTTTCTATTATGTTTGTTTCAGAGCGTTTTGCCTTTTGATATGTAAGGTTGATGTTATCAAAAAAAAAAAAAAATCAAATAATGACATCACTCAAAACATCTTTTATTAAAAAAAGAAATCATTAAAAATCATGCATATAACTCAAATAGTCTATTTGCCACACTTTTCAAACTAGCTATCTTAGGGTCCGTTTGCTAACGTTCTCGTTTCTTGTTTCTTGTTTCTAATTTTATTAAGAAATCTAAGCATTTAATAACTATGTATATTTCTTGTTTCTCATTTTTTAGAAACACTCCCAAAATTTGTATAGAACTTTTAGGAACAACTAAAACTAGTTTCTCATTTTTTGTTCTTGTTTCCACTTTTTTCCAAACATAAATAAGAATATAGTTTTATTATTATTGAATGTATCGCTGTTAGGGTCATGAAATTCTATTTTTCTTTATTAAAAATGAAGAAACGAAAACAAGAAACGAGAATGTTATCAAACGGGCCCTTATATATATATTTTTTTGAAAAGTCAAACTATCTTATAATTTTAACTTATTTTATTCAAACTATCTTATATTTTTAACTTATTTTATTCAAACCAACTATATAAACTCATACGAAAAGATGAATAGAGGGAGAAGGATACTATAATCTAATTCCTAAATATTATAATAGATATTTTTTTGGTAAATAAATTCCAATAGCAAAATGGTTTAATTTTGACATTATTAATGAACCTCTCAAGTCAAGTATTGCTTTTCTTCATTGAGTTTTGAGTTGACTTTTGGACATTATTGAAGGTACAAATATGCAACACATTAGATAAGAGAGAATCTAAAGCAATACAAATGTCTGCACTAATTATTTTAAATTGGAAGGCTTATAAAAAGTAGACGTTTATTGTAAGTTTTGTTTATGATTGCAAAAGAAAATTTAGGGTTTGGTCGAGAAAGTTGTGTTAAAAAATAATTTTCTTTTTTTGTTTTACATCCTTTCAACAATCGTGATTTGATAAGTTATACGAGTCATAATGTTCATTTAAATTTTGTTTTGATAACTTAGAGTTTTGTATTTAATCATTTATTCTCGTCATTGTTTTTTATTTTTTATTTTAGTCATTTAGGGCCCGTTTTATAGATGCCTGAGAATACATGATGTCTGGAAATAAGATTGTTGGGAATCAAATATAACTGTGTTTGGTTGTGTATGGAAATGTCATCAGGATTTTATGAGAACAAATTATGTCTGTATTTATTTTTTAGAATTAATCAGATAAACTTTATGTAATTTTAATAAATTAATCAATAAAATAATCAAAATTAATTTAAACTATTAATAAAAATTAATGAAATAATATCATGAAATAATTTTAATGAGATAAACTAGGTTAATTTAACAAATTAAAATTATTTAATTAATTTTTTAATAAATATCTTTAACTACAATAATTTAATATATTGTATCCATAAAAATTAATTAGACAAATATTTAATAATAATATGATTATTTATTTATTATAAGGAAATTAAAAAAAGTAATTAATTGATTATAAATAATCGATAAATAATTAATTATAATTATTGAAAAATGAATTTTTATACTAAATTCATTTAAATGATTTTAATTCAATAATTATATATATTTTTGATAATATTAACTAATTAATTATAATTTTAGTAAATATGTAATTACATCCCTCTAATAAACTTGGACTAAGTATTTGTTTAAAAGTCCTAAAAAAATATTTTTTTAAAAAAATTGAAATTATTGACAAATTATTATTTAATCTAATTAAATAATTTATTATATTATTTTTAATTTAATATCCATTAGTTAATTAATTAACTATATTCAAAATAAAATTGCATATAAAAATAAAAAAGAAGAGATGGAAAAAGAGAAAACTCATGCTTTTGCAAGGGCATAGAAAGCCCTTGCTTATGAGCATAAATGATGTCTGAGAATGCGTTATTTCCTGAGCCCACCACAGAAATCTTGAAACAAAAAGGGTATTAGAAACTCTTGCCCATTCCCATCTCCAAAAACCTTGTATCAAACGGCCCCTTAATCTTCAAATATTTTGTTTAGGTCATCAAACTTTGTAGAAAGAACTATTTTATTAATTTTTATTAGTTTTTTTTACAAAAAATCTAATTCTTTGTTCTAAATTTGAAATGACATAACTTGTCTATGTTAGTTATTGTCAAATAAAAAAATTAACAATAAAAACTCTTACGAAAAGTTTCAAGAATAGAATAGAATTTTTGACAGAAGGACCTAAAAAAGAATTAAAATCTTAGTATTATAAAGTACATTTAAGATTATTATCTACACAAAATTTTCATGATTTTGGGAGGAATAATGATAATTTATTCTCTTTTT
The DNA here is from genome assembly GCA_036850905.1 of Luffa acutangula. Lineage (NCBI taxonomy): Eukaryota > Viridiplantae > Streptophyta > Magnoliopsida > Cucurbitales > Cucurbitaceae > Luffa > Luffa acutangula. Next base: position 44,610,305 of record CM072094.1, read on the forward strand.
TCCCCCTAAAAATAAGTAACTTCTTAGAAGGGAAAGAATTCATTTAAAGGATAATTATTCTAACATATTATCACTAAATTATTATTTTGAATAATATAAATATATATAGAAAATTGTAATAATGATGAAGAGGTCTGTTTGGTTCGAATCTTTCTACTCTACTTATCATTTAAAAAAAATTTACTAAGTTATGAGTTTCCAATAAAATATTTTTAAATAAGTTACCAAAAGGAAAAATTTACTAAGTTATGAGTTTTCAATAAAATATTGGACAAAAATATTGATGTGGTTTGATAATCGTTTAGTTTTACTTTAATTTTAATTTTACGTTTTTGAAAATTCAATTTATAAATACTATTTTCTCTATAGTTTCTAGCTTTATTATTATTTTCTAAAAACATTTTAAAGAATGAAGCCAACGTTTAAATAATAATAATAAAAAACTTGATTTTTTTTTTTTTTTTTTTGAAATTTCGTTATCTTGACTTCTTAAATCAAACCCTTTGAATTCAAAGGTACAAAAGAACAATTATGCAACCATTTGGTAATAAGTTTATATTATTTTAATTTATAAATATAATTTTTTGACAATAGATGGAGTAGGAGATTCGAACCACAGACCTTATGGTTATAATATAATTTGAGAGAGGAGGATCTTCTTAAAATTCAAAATTAACGAATCAAACTTTATTGATTATTTAATAATAATATATCACAATATGGTTTTATTTTTATAGGCAGAAAATGGGTGTAATTTCAAACTGTTTTTTCCTTTTTTTTTTTCCTTCTTTTTTGTTAAAAAGAAAAAGAAAAAGGAAGGGTTTCAATTTATTCAACTTTGACCAGTCTCTCCTTTGTTGTTTGGTTTAGAGAAAAGACTTATAGCCAATGAATATGAGTTTTTTCCCCATAGAAACTCTTTAGAAATGATTAGAAATCATCTTTAATTTGAACAGAAAGAAGACAATTTTTTTGGGCCAAAAAAAAAAAAAAAAAAAAAGAAGGAAATTTTCTTTCGTTCTCATTGTAAAGAAAATTATTTTCTTTCGTTCACATTGTAATATTTATAAATTCTATAAAATAATTGAAAATCTTTCTCATTGGAATTTAAATCGAAATTAAGAATCATTCTCTATCAATTTAGGGTGTGAAAGGTTATTTTGATTGTCTCATTTTGGTAAGTCCTGCTTATATTTATTTATTTATTTTCATAAGATTCATATTAATTTAAAGATTAGATTATACCAAATACTCTAAATTTTGGAGTAGATTTTAATTAGGTTCTTGACTTTGAAAAGTTTTAATTTATTTTAACTCTTGAACTTTGAAATAATTGTAAAAAAAAGAAAAAATCTATTAAGTAATTCAGTAGTTTGTTACTTAGTTAATATTCAGTTTGTTGTTTTCGTTATATCACTTGTAATTCTCTGGCTATTTATTCAGAGCCTTACTGTTCAATAAGATCAAGAAAGGTTTTATTTACCTTATGCGTTAATATGGTATCAGTTGGTAAATCTCTCTCGCGCGTCCCCTTCTAATACTTCGCACGTTTTTCCCTTTTCTTCTACTTCGTTTCTTCAATTTTCTTCCCAAAATGACAGAAACGAATTCCACAATTCCTCGAGACTCTTCTTTCCCTACTCGATCAACGAATCAATCGATAGTTGATCAGTATGATAATCCATACTTCTTACACCATTATGACAGCACCAACCTCAAATTAGTTTCTGATCTTCTTACATAAACGAATTACACCTCCTGGAACCGTGCTATGATCCTTGGATTAACCTTCAAGAATAAAATGAGTTTTATTGATGGAACTTTGCCGCAACCCTCTGGAGAATTGAAGAAATCATGGATCATATGCAACAGTATTGTCACATCATGGATCTTGAATTCTCTATCCACCGAAATCTCTGCAAGTGTTAATTTCGCTGATTCCGCAAGAGAAATATGGTTGGATCTCCAGCAACGCTACCAAAGGAAGAATCGCCCGTGGATTTTTCAACTTCGGCGTGAGATCTCCAACCTCGTTCAAGATCAAAATTCAGTGACAGCTTACTTTGCCAAACTCAAGACATGCACAATGGAATGAACTTAGTTCCTATCGTCCCGTATGTACCTGCGGTCTCTGTTCTTGTGGAGGAGTTAAAAGTTTGAACACCTACTACCAGACTGAATATGTTATGGCATTTCTAATGGGTTTGAATGATTCTTTTGCACAAATTCGAACTCAATTGCTGTTGATGGAGCCTGAGCCTTCAACCCAGAAAACTTTTTCCCTCATTGCTCAAGAAGTGGACCAACGTGCATCAGCTATACTTTCGACTTAAAAGTTTTTTTTTTTTGGTTAAACGAATAACGAAAATTGGGTGACAACTAGTGTATGTAAAAATAGGAAGACATACATGATATTATCTACAACTACTCAATTTCAACTATATAGGATATATTAAGATCATTGGTCTCGATTGCATTACAATTTAAAAGATGTATCATTAGCATCATTTACAACATCATTCACACAATAATTAACTTTTACACATCAATTATCATACCAATTTAACGTGAATACTATTCTAAAAGATGTCAAATGTTTTTTCTCATTTTTACAGATGAACTACCACATCAATTTTCATCCATCATTTAGTTGAAAATTCTCCAAGAGTATATATATATATATATATATATAGCTAAAATGAAACTTTTCAAAATCAGCGGACATTAGTTGATACCTACTCCAAGTTCATCGGCATTTGGTATAAATTATCCAATTAATAACCATCATTTTTATTCTCACTTGAACATATTCTTTCCAATTTTTTCCTAAGAAAATATTATATATATTACCCATAAGGAGATTCAAACTTATAAAACATTAATGTCTTATGTTTATGTGGGTTTTATTCCAATTATTTGTCACTCCTTTGTCAGTCTCATTAAGTAAACGAAACCAAAAGGAAAGAAAAATGTTCCCCAATTTCTTTCAAAATGAATAAAAAAAAAAAAAAAAAAATCTAATGTGGAAAGGAGCCAACCACTGAAGATGCCATTCAGTTGCTACCACTCCATATAATAATAAATAAATAAATAATTTTAATTTTTTTGTTTTTTGAGAAAATTTTAAAAATTAATTTTAGTTCATGTGACTTGTGAGTTTCTCCTATTTTCCAATATGAACCTATATATTTTTTAAAAATAAAAATTCAGAATCGCAATTTAGCCGCTAATTTGGCATATGGTGATAGAATTGATAGCAAATTCATGCAAACAACTCTCGATAGATAACAAAGCAAAATATTACTTAATACAATTTTTTTTTTTTCTCTACTGATATAGTATATCAACCATAAACCTAATAAGTATGCAAACCATTATTGATTAAAAAACATAACGAAAATATCATTTATGTATTTTTTTTTTATTGATATAATATATCAATGATAAACCTTAATGACAAACGAGCATACAAGCAATCATTAACAGAATTAAACGAAAGTTAAATATCACAATTTTACTATTTTTAATCTATTAATATGATAAATTGTCAAGGATAGATCTCATAACAAATGAACATGTTAAACAATCACATTTAGAAAACAATTTCAAATATCACTAATTTACCATTTTTAATTCTATTGATATGGTATAATTAGTGATAGGTCTAATAACAAATGAGTATGCAAACAATTAGCTAGGTAGAAGACAAAAGTTAAATACTACTAATATAATATTTTTATTTTATTGTTATGGTATGTCAATAATAAACCTAAAAGTAATTGAACATATGCTAGGATGGAAAACGAAGTCAAATATTATTGATATAACTTTTAATATCCTATTCATGTTGTATATAATCATAAACATAATAACAAATGAAAACGTTTTTTTTTTTTTTAGTTCAAACAAATGAAGATGTAAATAATTAATGATAGTATCATAATAGATTGATTAGTAATAGGTCTATCACTCATAAATTCAATAAATGTAGATGTCTATCATTGTTAGACACTTAGATTTTTTTTTTTTTTTTTTGAAAAATTAGACACTTAAACTTGTAACATTAAGATATGTTGATAAACATTATATTTTTTTATTTTCACACGATGACATATTTGTAAATACTTTTAACTTGGGACTATATTTACTATTATTTTAAGTCCCGATTGCCATTATATATGCCTCTGTCCGTTGAAATTATGCTAAAATTTTTCTATCCTATAATTTAGAGAAATTTTGGTAGATAGACCGTTTTGGAGACATATTTTTACATATGTCCAAAATTTTCGACAAGATTAGATTTTCGGATATATTTTCTTACCTTTATACCCTTGTTCTTATCATGTATTCTCAAATAATATTAAAAATGATAATAATATATTCCATAGATAACCAACCGAATATCTTCATTTTAGGAAAGTTAGTTTTCACCAAATCCCCTATATTAAGGAATGTTCATTTCGCGTATCTCCTCCATTCCCCCGTATGTCCTTCGATATGTCCTTCGTTTTGGTTTTATTTCCAGCCTCTTCCCATATATGTACCGTCCGCTATACAGTATATTTCTATTCATTATTAATTATCCCTAAATATATATATAATATACTTAGAAATGATATAAATATACAGGATTATCACTCAATTGATTGTAGAATGTAATAATTCTCCAAATAATAAGTATATATCATGCATTATAATATATAATCAATATACATAATCTATTATATATTATATATTCATCATTGTGTATTCAATTTATAAGTAAAACACCAAAGTGATAAATATATACCAGACTGTATATTGTATCGTAAATATATACTTATAATTATATTATATAAACCTTATTATTTTTTATAGGTAATAAATCGTGGGTTTTTTTTTTCATTCACTCTCTCTCATACCAAAAATCATAGATTTTTTTCCCGATTGCACGTCCTTTCCTTCCTCGTTCACCATCTCTCCCCCACGGTTTGGAAAATGCAATTTGAAAGGAAACAGTTTGTTTCCTTTTTTTGTTTTATTTTATTTATTATTTTTTTTAAATAGTCAGTGTATATGAGTGCTGAATCGTAAAAGGACCATGATTTTTATGAAAAAAAATTGAGTCATAAGGCCTTTTGTGTAAAAAATGGAAAACTTGTACATTTATGAAATATAGGTGTAACGACCCGACTTTTTAATAAGTCTTAAAGGGATTGTTACGACAATGCATGCTTTGGAGGCCTTTCTAAATAAAAGTAATTTGAAACAGGAACTCTAATTTAGACAAAACTTTTAAAACAAAACTTTTATTCGGGATCCCTAATTTCAAAGGTTTTAAATAAACTTAAATAATTCCTAAAACATGAATGTACAATGCCTCTGGAAATTTCCTTAAAACAAATTTACAATTCAAATAAGGTAAAACATAGTTCTTAACGCGGAAGAAGATAAAATATGAACTCGAGTCTTCCCATGGCCATCTATCGATTTCTCATCAACCGCCCTTCATCTGCCCTTGCCTTTACCTGAAAAAAATATTTTTGAAAAGAATGAGTATTTTAAATACTCAGTAAGTAACCCTATTATTGAGGTTGGGTCACGCTTTAAGAAAAACATTTTAGAAATAACAACAAATATAATTTTGGTGGCTCTAAACTTTAATTTTAAGCTTAGGATGTACATCAATTTCATGCATATCCTAAAACACATCAATTTCATGTGTACTTCTAATGAGAGGGAATATGCATCACTTTCATACATATTCTAGACACATCAATTTCATATGTCTCCTACAGAGGCCGTCAATTTCACGAAACCTCGAGGGCGTCAATTTCACAACCCTCGACTTAGGTACATCAATTTCATGTCCCTGTGTAGGCATCTCTGAACGTACATCAATTTCATGCACGCTAGATTACACTTATAAATAATTTAAACTCATTCCTTTAATGGAATTTAAACTCATAAATCATTTAAACTCAATCCCTTTAATGGGATTTTAAAGACCACCAACTCAAATATTTTAAACATTAACAAATACGAACAGTAATAATAATTTTCATGATTTTCATAAACGCACGCATAATTGAAATATGTTAACTTTCAAATCTCATGCTTTCAATAATTTTCGTAAACACTCGCTCAATCAAAATAACAAATTTTCATACAATTCACATGCTTTTAAGGATAATTAAAAATTCCAAGAATAACGCATAAGCACGAGAATTTTAGAAAAAAATTAAACATTAAAAAGGGCTCAATAGTAAGTTCACTTACCTCAGCTAATATTCTGAACGGAACTAAATTAATTCTTTTAACTCCAAGGTCCTCAACCTTAACTGAGCAAAAATCCGCAATTATGAACTCGAAATTGGATGGGCAACACCAAAACAAGTCCCAAAAGGAATGGGTAATTTTTAGGAACTAAATTAAACTCTAACGGAGGCTAAATCAAGAAGAAACTTACCCAAAACCGACTCCTAACGCTGCTGGTCGGGTTCTAAAATTGCTCAAATTTGACGATTAAACCTCCAAACGTTATGGGTATCTTGAAAAAAAGAGCTAACATCAATGGGTATTTGATTAAATGCGATAAACAACCAATACAACCTTCAATCCAACTTACCCAATGATGAAAACGCCCAAAAACCCACCGAAAACGCCCCAAATATGCTGCTGTCCGCGACCCACTGCACCCCTCGCCGGAGAAACACAAAAACCAGCCACTTATGCCTCTAAATTCGCTGGAAAACGCCCAAGGAAGAAGGCCCACACGGAGACGCTACTGGTCGAGCAACACCAGTGATGAAACTTGTCGGAAACAACCGATTTTCGCGCCCAACAGCTACAGCGAACCACCTACGGACTGCTCACCGCTCGTCACGCCGGAGAACTCCTCACGGCCGCTGGAAAAACGCCAAAGGAGCTGAAACCGCCGAAGGATTGATGCTTGGAGGCGAGCGTGAGAGAGGAGAGGCGACTGAATTAAAAAGAAAAACAAAGAGGAGATGGGAGGGGAGAAATCGTGACTAAGGGGGGAGAAGGAAGAAGATGAAAGGGGAGCCTAGGGTTGCGTGCAACCTTTTAAAGAAAGGCTTGAGCTTGGCTTCAAAATTTCAATAATTACAAAAATGCCACCTTTCATCTTTTTCTTTAAGGAAACACAAGATCAAGATAAATCTTTTTTTTTTTCCAATGACTTTCAAATCTTTAACTTTTGAAAATTCCCCTCTAAATTCCAAATTAATTCCAACTTAGGAATTTTAAAATTAATCTCAATTTACGGGCGTTACAATCTTCCCTCCTTAAGAACTTTCGTCCTCGAAAGTTGTTGGTCTTTGAAAAGACCTAAACACTTGATTCTTATCTCCTTTAAAACACTACCATGCCCACTTATTTGCAAAGTAAGCATGCATAATTAAAAAGGAATGTGCTGACTTGACAAGCGTAATGCCCTAAGTTTTAAGCTCAACTTAGCGACATTACTTAAACTTCTATCTTAATATTAATCGAATGCTCTGAAATTTTTGGAAGCATAACGACACAAAGATGGTTAACCCAAAAATTTCTTTAACCTGATAAACAAGAGAAACACACTTCTATAAGCAAAATCATCCAACTGCTACTAACAACGCCTCAGATCAACAAACAAGCTCCAACATACACAAGCAAAGCGAGTCAGATCTCGCACCATTCATAAGCTAAAGCTAAACAAAAGAAGAAAAAGAGAACATCCAACCAAACTTGCTTACAAGATCAACAATCTAACACTTCACTAGTAAAACCTCGAAGTTTTACTTCAATTGTTCTCTGACAATCACTGAAAATAGCCAACTTCATTTTAAAGCTTCTTCCCTCTAGCTCCGGGTAATATTTAAGGCAAAACTTCATCAAGCACTCTTTCACTATCTTGCTTGTTCTTGCCTAACCCTTTTTTCTTTGAGAGGAACTTCTTGTACTAAAGTTGAATTTCATAACCAAAGTTGCGTACAATTGCTTACAACCCAAAATACTCACCAATGTTCTTAACTCAAATTAGTCACAAAATTTTCTTCAACAATCCTAAAGGCTCCTGAATTTCAACCAAATCAATAAAGATCGAGCTAAACACATGCACTCGGAGTCTCAACTATCGATTGCTCTTGTCTTGCAAATATATCAAAGCTTCCTAGTAACACCACTTACTTTCCTCTCTAACTTTCTTCCAAACTGGGTTTATTTCATAATCTAGCCGAAAATTAGAAGGCATCGGTAGAAACACATCTCATGAAAAATATTTACATAAACATATAATCATGTAAAACATAGTCTTTTAATTTACAAGGGCATACCTGGCGATGATGAGAATCTTGTTATTTAGCCATGGGGACTCCTAAGCTTACGATGTAAGCAGTCTACAGAACCATTAACTGGGCTCTGATACCAACTGTAACGACCCGACTTTTTAATAAGTCTTAAAGGGATTGTTACGACAATGCATGCTTTGGAGGCCTTTCTAAATAAAAGTAATTTGAAACAGGAACTCTAATTTAGACAAAACTTTTAAAACAAAACTTTTATTCGGGATCCCTAATTTCAAAGGTTTTAAATAAACTTAAATAATTCCTAAAACATGAATGTACAATGCCTCTGGAAATTTCCTTAAAACAAATTTACAATTCAAATAAGGTAAAACATAGTTCTTAACGCGGAAGAAGATAAAATATGAACTCGAGTCTTCCCATGGCCATCTATCGATTTCTCATCAACCGCCCTTCATCTGCCCTTGCCTTTACCTGAAAAAAATATTTTTGAAAAGAATGAGTATTTTAAATACTCAGTAAGTAACCCTATTATTGAGGTTGGGTCACGCTTTAAGAAAAACATTTTAGAAATAACAACAAATATAATTTTGGTGGCTCTAAACTTTAATTTTAAGCTTAGGATGTACATCAATTTCATGCATATCCTAAAACACATCAATTTCATGTGTACTTCTAATGAGAGGGAATATGCATCACTTTCATACATATTTTAGACACATCAATTTCATATGTCTCCTACAGAGGCCGTCAATTTCACGAAACCTCGAGGGCGTCAATTTCACAACCCTCGACTTAGGTACATCAATTTCATGTCCCTAAGCCCTGTGTAGAACGTACATCAATTTCATGCACGCTAGATTACACTTATAAATAATTTAAACTCATTCCTTTAATGGAATTTAAACTCATAAATCATTTAAACTCAATCCCTTTAATGGGATTTTAAAGACCACCAACTCAAATATTTTAAACATTAACAAATACGAACAGTAATAATAATTTTCATGATTTTCATAAACGCACGCATAATTGAAATATGTTAACTTTCAAATCTCATGCTTTCAATAATTTTCGTAAACACTCGCTCAATCAAAATAACAAATTTTCATACAATTCACATGCTTTTAAGGATAATTAAAAATTCCAAGAATAACGCATAAGTACGAGAATTTTAGAAAAAAATTAAACATTAAAAAGGGCTCAATAGTAAGTTCACTTACCTCAGCTAATATTCTGAACGGAACTAAATTAATTCTTTTAACTCCAAGGTCCTCAACCTTAACTGAGCAAAAATCCGCAATTATGAACTCGAAATTGGATGGGCAACACCAAAACAAGTCCCAAAAGGAATGGGTAATTTTTAGGAACTAAATTAAACTCTAACGGAGGCTAAATCAAGAAGAAACTTACCCAAAACCGACTCCTAACGCTGCTGGTCGGGTTCTAAAATTGCTCAAATTTGACGATTAAACCTCCAAACGTTATGGGTATCTTGAAAAAAAGAGCTAACATCAATGGGTATTTGATTAAATGCGATAAACAACCAATACAACCTTCAATCCAACTTACCCAATGATGAAAACGCCCAAAAACCCACCGAAAACGCCCAAAATATGCTGCTGTCCGCGACCCACTGCACCCCTCGCCGGAGAAACACAAAAACCAGCCACTTATGCCTCTAAATTCGCTGGAAAACGCCCAAGGAAGAAGGCCCACACGGAGACGCTACTGGTCGAGCAACACCAGTGATGAAACTTGTCGGAAACAACCGATTTTCGCGCCCAACAGCTACAGCGAACCACCTACGGACTGCTCACCGCTCGTCACGCCGGAGAACTCCTCACGGCCGCTGGAAAAACGCCAAAGGAGCTGAAACCGCCGAAGGATTGATGCTTGGAGGCGAGCGTGAGAGAGGAGAGGCGACTGAATTAAAAAGAAAAACAAAGAGGAGATGGGAGGGGAGAAATCGTGACTAAGGGGGGAGAAGGAAGAAGATGAAAGGGGAGCCTAGGGTTGCGTGCAACCTTTTAAAGAAAGGCTTGAGCTTGGCTTCAAAATTTCAATAATTACAAAAATGCCACCTTTCATCTTTTTGTTTAAGGAAACACAAGATCAAGATAAATCTTTTTTTTTTTTCAATGACTTTCAAATCTTTAACTTTTGAAAATTCCCCTCTAAATTCCAAATTAATTCCAACTTAGGAATTTTAAAATTAATCTCAATTTACGGGCGTTACAATAGGGTCCATATTTGGACTATCTATGTACTTTTCCCTATAATTTATACTCTTTTTCTTCTTATGGCTAATGGGCCAAGGGATGGAACTAGTTCATGGATCTCTTGACTTAGCCCACTTGAGGAAGCTTATGGAATTAGACTATTTTAGAACCAATATTTGACAAATGTCAATTTCAGCTTTATCTTGGTTCAAGATTTTCCAATTAAATCTTTCTTATTTTGTCTTATGCACATTAAAAATTGGTTTGTATTGATTCTTTACATAATAAAAACTACAATTAAGATTTACCAATACTCAATCCTAACTTTAATTTAAATACATTTCACAAAAAACATCCATTTGAAGGACCATTTGCGATTGCGGCTCCATTATCATTCCTCTGAAGTCATTATTCATATACATTTTTTTTTATACCGGAAGCAAAAAATGATTACACAAGCATCTTTTTATTTATTTAATTTTATTTAATTTTATCAATCATCTTGATTATGAATTGTTATTTTTTTTAAATAGTATGGATAGTTTTTTATTTTTTTTTTATTTTTATTAAAACAATCCAAGTATATAGTTTGCATTTTTTTTTTCAATTTTGTTATTAATATATATATATTGTTGTAGGTAATTTTGGCTTGGCAGGTACACTAAAGAAGAAGGGTTTCAGACCCAGCTGAGATCGGCCCGAGGAGATGAAGGCCCGCAAGAGGTGGAATGTCACCTCAGCCTCGGCCCAATGCCGAGGCCGGGGGTCTGGTCGGCCTCGGCCCATTGCCGAGGCCGAGGGTCTGGTCGGCCTCGGCCCAATGCCGAGGCCGACCAGGCCAATTAAGCCCACCAGCCACTTGGGTTGCCCGGGTCAATCTCCTTGGGCCCAGTAGCGGGAGGCTACGTGCGGTGGACGACGTGGAAAGGGAAAAACCCTAGCGAGAGAGGTATAAAAGGCTAGAGATGATCCAGAAAAAGGTAATTGATATCTGAACTCTAAACTCCATTGAACTAGGCTGCTGGACTGGGAGACCGACCAGAGATTTTCCGATCACTGACTTAGGCATCGGAGCACGTGTGGCGAGCACCACACCGGTGTGCAGTGCTTACTTTCTTTCTTTGCATGTCACGTCTTCTCCAGATCTCAACAAATTCATTGTTGGTGTCACGAAGGGCAGGTGAGCGCTTGGCCAGATTTTGGCATCAACATATATATATATATATTTTTTGTTATTAATAACTTATAACATAAATGTTTCTAATTTTATGTATTTGTTTACACTAACCCTTATTTACATCTAATCCCTCATTTGATTGTAGAATGTAATGTTTCTTCAATTAATAAATATATACCATGCATTATAATATATAATCATATACCGAACCCATTATATAATATATATTCATCATTGTGTATTCAGTTCATAAGTAAAACGTCAAAATGATAAATATATACTAGACTGTATATTGTATCATAAATATATACTTAGAATTATATTATATAAACCTCTTTATATAGTATATATACGTCATGATTTATAAAGTTTAAGTGAATTTTCAGAATTATAAATATAGGTCATACGACATATTTTATCTATAAATATATATTTAGATGTATAATATATAATCCTTATTAAATATTTGTCATTGCCATACAGATGGTGTTTCGACTTGTTCAAAATTATCCATTGATAGATAACACGTTTCCTTAGAATTGTCGGTCTATTAAAAAATGAAGAAGAAAAATTATGAAAACAACAGAATATACTATTTTCGTTCCCATTTTTACCCCTTAAAAAATACTTAAAAAAATGTATTTCGAAATGGATCAACCTTATTAATTATTATTATTTTGGTAGAGATAACCATTTTTCTATAAGTTTTCAAATTGAATTGATTGATATTGATATATCGATTAGATGAGATATACAATGGAAAGAGATGAGTATGATTATGATGATAAATTGATTTTAAACGTAAAGATTCAAAATTTGAAGGCTTGGGATAAGTTGCACAATATAAACAAGCAAGTTCTTTGGTTAGTGTTTTGACAATTTCTCATTTGATTCAATCAAAACTCAACAAAAGAAAGAAAAAAAAAAGGAAAGGAAATGAGGGCCACTTTTGTTGGTATCTCTTTGTTCTTTTTGAGCAATATTGTTACCAAAGCCAAGATATTCCAAAATTGACTTCCACACTCAGCTTTAGGGTTTGGCAGATTTTCACTACCAAAACTGAAGGAATCTTTAGGGAAAAAAAAAGAAGTTTCTGTTTGAAAATTTTGTTCACCTCTCTTCACTCCAGACAAATTCAAATATTTACTTAAAATGTGTTTGGTTTAACTTTTCGTGTTTAATTTTGAAAAAAAAAATCATTTTGAAATTTTTTTTAGTGTTTGACAATCACTAAAAATGACTTATTAGAAAATGAGATGGATGGATAAACCATTTTAAGAGAAATACACGAAACCAACTTTTTTGAAAATAGTCTTTAGTATACAAAACTTGTGTATAAAAACACACCTATAAGGAAATGCAAACCAAACATATGAGTGTTTAAAATAGTTAGCATTAGGGTTTAAAATTATATTTGAACCTCTAACCTCATGATCAAAGGTATATGCCAATTACCGCTGTTTTGGCAACTTTTTTTTTATTTTTTTTATTTAAGTCCTTAAATTTTGTATAAAAATTATTAGTTAAGATTTTCTTTTTAAAAATAGATCTTAAACGTTTCTAATATTCCTTATCTATAATATATATAAAAGTACCTTTTTTTTGGACAATATTAACCTTGATTTTTTAAAAAATGACTAAGTTGTCCTTCTTGAATTTCATTTAATTATTTATCTCTTTTTTTTAATAAAGTATTTATCGCTCTTAATTAATTATACATTTTTCTCTCTCCCACCAATTCCTCTAAAATGCTACATGTTTTTCTCTCTTACCCCATTTCTACGTTTTTTTTTTTTTAGTCTTCTCCCTCTGAATACCTTTCTCTCTTCCACCATCTTCAATATTTACATTAAGTATTAAAAAAATAAAAATAAAAAATACTTAACATTAACATTTACTCGTTAAAAAACTATATTATTACATTAAAAAATGGCAATTACTTTTACCTATTTGTAAATATAAAAATTATGACATTTTAAATTTTTAATAACTTTAATTAAAAAGAATTTGAAAAATCTAGGAATATGAAGAGCTTAACTTACCTAATTAATTCTAAAAATTTAATTTTACATTTAATTAAAATTAATAATGAGATTTGAAAGGTTTTGGAACTCAAGAGTTTTTGTAACTTATTCATCTCATACATTATATAAAGACATCTCTTCTACTTTTTTTACAACGATTTAGCTTTTTTATTTTGATTTTTTTTTCATTTTTTTTCTTCATCTATTAGTTCCTTTTTATGGTTTTAGATAGATAGTTTAAGAAGATTGCATTGCATATTGGTGTAGTGTCAAGTTGTAGGAATTGCAAAGTAGTGTTTTTTGTAATTGGATGTCGTTGTATCTTGAAAAATGGTTTGATCTCAGATGAGAAACGTCAATTAAAGGCGAATCTCTTTTCAGATAATTGTATGAAGCAAATGTATCAATATCTTACTTCTTATAGATGGTTTATATTATTTTATAAATAATTTTCTTATTGTTTTTGTTGGTTATGTATCACCATTTTTTTTAAATTTTATTTCCAACATGATTTTTTTTTCTCTAATTAAAATCATATATCTTTTTTTCCTTTTTTTCATCTTGTTGATGGTCGATTTTGGCCAGAGGATCTCACCTGACCTTCACGTGCCACCAACGGTAAATTTGTAGTTGAGGGGGGAAGACGTGGCCTGCAAGACAGTAAACCTGCACACCGGTGTGGTTCTCGCCACACCGGCTCCGATGCTTAAGTCAGCAAACAGAACGGTAGGGCGTGGAAAAGTAAGAGCAAGAGGAGAAAGCAGAGAATAGAGAGTAGAGTTTAGGGATAGAATTCGGGATCCCCTCTTCAGTGGCGAAGAGGGATATAAATACCTGCTCATCCTCCTAGGGTTTTTAGGTATTCGGAGGCGTTTTTGGTCAAACCAGGCGAAACCGGAGCAGCCAGAGGCGGTGGAGACCAGACGAGACCGAACGGGCTCGGCCATGGGCCGAGGCCGAGTAGGGGGTCGGGCCAAAAACCCGACCCCTTCAGTCTTGGCCCGTCCCACTTGCCGGTTTTGCCTCCTTGGTCCATCTTCCAGTCCGATTTCTCCCCGGTTGTCCTCGTCAGCTCCTTGTATATCGGGGTGGTCCAAAATTGCCTATAACACATCTAATTAAAATCATATATTTTTTTTCTCTCATATTCTAACCATAGAAAATAAATATTATTTAATTTAATTTAAGATTTTTTAATTAACATTTTTAAATATTAAAAAGTAAAAAAAAAAAGCTAAAATAAAAGATAATTTGTTTTAAAAGTATATATGTAGTAGTAGTAATAATAATAATTTTATCTTATCTTTTCTTACCATCTCAAAAAGTCGTTAAGGAGGAGAATCATTTTTGACATATTTTACTCTTTGATCAAATCTAAAATTTACCAAGCATGTCACTAATAATTATAAAATTTATCTATTAAATTTAATTTAACTCATAAAAGAGCATCTAAAAAACTAAAAGATGAAAAGTTTTTTAATTTTTATAATTACTAATTTTAATTATATATATTTTAAATAAGAAAGATGGAATATGAAATGTTTTCTTTTAATATTAATTTCTCTCTTTATTTATTTATTTTTTAGAAGAATTTCTCTCTTTATTTAATCAACAATAATAACTCCTATTAACACATAGCATTTTTAAATAAGCCACTAAAAAAAACTAATGTAGCAAATTTTACAATAAAAGATAGCAATTTTAAATTCTATGAATTCTAAAAAAGTTTCTTCCACGTTCGTACTTTTGTATAGAATATAGATAGATAGATTATAGATAGATATAGATAAGTTTAGCTTTTAATGAATGAAAAATCAAATGCACCGTTAAGTTGACAAGTTTTGGAATTTAATAGGCTTAATATGAAAAGTTTTGTTTTTCATTATCTAAAAAATTAACTATTTATCTTTAATAACAATTTTATTATATTATTTTAAATGAGACAAAGAATTTCCAAAGTTTCTAACTTTTTAGCTCTACCATTATAAAAAAAATGTAGGAAACAAAATTTAATAAATCAATATAAAACAAAATCTTATTATATATATATATATATATATATATATATATATATATAATGAAATGAAAAGAAAATATTATCAACATTATAAAGTAATTGGAAATACCACGTACAAGGCACGTGTTAAAAAACTAGTAAATCTTAAAAAGTTTAAACTATGTTTTTTAATTTTACATTATAATTGTTATGTGCCTTTATAACTTTGGTCACTTTGAAAGTTGTGTCTAATAGATTTTCATACTCCTAAAATTATCTAATGAATTTCAATACATTCAATTATGTAAGTTCTCAATATTATATGTCTAATATATCCCTAACTTATTAGACTCTTATTAAAGTTAAAAGATTTATTCAACACAAAATTGAAAGTTTAGACCGTGTTTGATAACCATTTAGTTTTTGGTTTTTTAAAATTATATTTATTTTCTCCCAATTTCCTTACCACAATATTCTTATTTGTTTAGGACACATTTGAATTTTTAGCCAAATTCTAAAAACAAAAACAAATTTTTGAAAACAAATTTTTATAATTTTCAAAACTTTACTTGGTTTTTGAAAAGATGAGAACAAGATAGATAATCAAACAAAGAAGCCGTGGTTAGAAGGCTTAATTTTAAAAAACCAAAGGATTATCAGATGGGGGCTTAAAAACTTATTAGAAATTTTTTAAATTTAGGTATCTATTAGACACGATCTTTTAATTTCATTTATGATTAAAAAAAAAAGAGACCAAATTTATAGGTTAACTAACTCAATATCAAAATATATCAAAATTTCATTATATGAACTTGATGAGATTATCCACCGGTGGAAGACTTGCTTTCTAAATTCATATTCTTAGAAATATTGATCTTCTTTATTTTTGTCACTCAAAATGGAAAAGGAATCCTTCAATTTGAGAGGAGGAATGTGTGATTACAATAGTAACATTAAAGAGATAAGATTCTAATTTAAATGATAGTTCTTAAGGTTGCAATCGTTGACATTACTTTATATTGTTGAGTTGACAATTTAAATGATATGAATAGAAATTACTCCAACGAATTTCTAATTATGGAGATTGAGCTTGGATAATCAAAATTATGCTCTTTCTAGCTTTATCTTCAAAAAGGGAAAGTATGTTCACATGAGGCATGAACGATAATGGTAAAAAGAGTTGTCTACAGTGTGTTCAGTTAAGCCAACCAAGGGTTAAACTCGGGTTATAGGTCCCTGCATTGTAGTGCGAAAGTTTGTATCCAACCTTAAAAGAATGCAAAAAGGAAAAGAAAAAGGGAATTCCTAATTCAGACTTCTAGGTTTTATGTGGTTCTTTTAGCCTTTTAAGCGAAGCCTTAGTTCCAATGTAGGGGAAAGATGGAAAGATAGGTGGAGGGTCCTTATAAATCTTACCAAGGCTATTAGGGACTACTCTAGGAGAGGTTTATCACACACTCACGTGAGAATATTTTTGGAAAGTCTTGACTTGTCTCATTATTTGTTAGCATGCAGTAACTTCTCTTAGACAAAAGTTTCAGCATTTGTTGTACAGGGATTTGACCATGATATATTCCAACTTTTGAGCCTTTTCCATACATACTATATAGTTTAGGCTTGTTCGAGGTCTTGCATGATTTAGGTTGGACGTGAAATGATAGAGCTAATTTGTTTATGTTTATATCCTCCTAAATTGATTTTGTCGATGAATTATATGTGCAAAATGCTTAAATTTGAAGGTAATATTGTTGCAGGCCTAATCTATGAGTTTGAGACCGATTTAGTATTGAATACAAGCAAGAAAAAACCAGTGACTAGCTTGGAGTGAAGATGATCGAGGATTTGAAAGCTAGCTGAATTTTAGTGGGAACCAATTGGATGTTTGTTTAGATTTGGACCTCACTTTTTTGGGTGGTTTATGTCTATTTCTTTGTAATAAAAAATAAAATTATGGAAATTGAATTGGATCATGAAGAAATTTTTTTTATAGCCATTTTTTTTCTTTGTAAATTATTTATTTTTCCACATACATTTATATATTATATACTTTGAAAATTTTAAATAACCATTTAATAACCATTTAATTTTGGAATCTTAATTTTTGAAAATTGTGCATACTTTCTCGTTTTCATTTTTGTTAAAGAAACATTTGAATTTTTAGTCAAATTACAAAAACAAAGACAAATCTTAAATTTTTTTTTTTAAAGTTTTAAAAAATTGGCTTAGATTTTGAATACATTTGTTAAAAGTACATAACGAGATAAATTATAGGTGAAAGTAATGCTTATAAACTTATTCTTCAAAAACCAAATTGTTATCCAATCGGTCTTATTTTTTATTTTTATTTTTTTAATAAATAATTGTGTATATATTTTTTACTTTTTTTTTAAATTGACCATCATTTTCAAAAAAATAAAAATAAAAATTTGAGGGCCTAACATGTGGTAGGTGGGTGCTTGTAGGGGCATACTTTTAGCGTGATAAAAAAAAATAGAAATATGTAATAAACTTTTATTACATCTCTCTTTCTAAATATTATATAATTTTGTCTCAATTATAGTTTTAAAACATTTCAATTTTAATCCTTATCTATTAATTTCTTTTTTCTTATCAGGCCTTTTTTACTTGAGAATATAATAATAAATATATGAGTGTGAGAAATTCAAATCTACCACTTAAATAGTAAATATGTAGCTCTTTAATCAAGCTCTTCTCTATCAAGGAAACTTAAAAGAAAAAGGATGATCATATCAGACTATTTTAAGAATGGTATACTTTTTCTTGAGTTGCCCATTCCTAATCCATTTATGACATGTTATTGTGAGTTCACATCAAGAATACAAGAGTAGGTTTAAATTTTATGACAAACATATCCATATACATCCAATTCATTAGATCAAAATATAAGTCATTTTTCCTAGCAACACATCATTATTAATTATTTCGTTTTTATTTTTTTTTAATCTGTTATAGGTAATTTTGGACCACTCCGATATATAAGGAGTTGACGGGACAACCCGACACGAGCCCAAAAATAGGACCGGAAGATGGACCTCGAAGGCGAAACGGGCCAAAAGGTCGGGCCAAGGTCGGAGGGACCGGGCCTTGACCCGACCCATATGGTCGGCCTCCGCCTGAGGCCGAGTCCGTCCGCCTCCGTTCGGTCCCTGCTGCCCCTGGCCGCCCCGGTTCCACCTGGTTCAGCCCGAAACGCCTCCAAATTCCTAAAAACCCTAGAGCAAAAACAGGTATTTTAACCCTTCTTCATCATTGAAGAAAGGATCCCCGGACTCTATTCTCTGATTCTCCTCTTACTCTTGCTCTGTTGCTGATACGCAAATTGCTAACCGCAAGTGTACGGGCCCAAGTTATAATATAGTGATTTAAAATCGAATGTCGTCCTCTGGATTGGTTTTCTAGTCCCCCTAATTATTAAAGGTATATTTGCCCAATTTTATTTAGAGAAAATAAACGAGAGATATGCAAAATAATTAAAAACTAATAAAAACAATAAAATGTGGAAACTCAATGGAGAAAGGCCTTAGGGAATTGATTTCACCTATTAGATGCATGAATTAACTAAACGAATAATTAAGAACAAATTCGTAACAAGTTTATAAACCAAGGATTATGAATAATTAAAAGCCTCTCCCGAGTGCAATTAATCCTTTAAGCAAATTAAGAAATTGATATCCCTATCTAATTTCAACAATAAGCCTAAGCAATAAGAACAACCCTCATGACGGTTTCTCAAGCAATTCCTAATCTCCCGATTTACGAATTACCTAAGTCATGCAATTGAAAGTCTAATCTAAACTACCCTCTCCCGAGCGATTAGTTCAGAAACAACAACATACAATCCATGATCAAGAGATTATAAGCATTAATCATACAATTGCATAAATAAACCGCGTTACGAAACGTCCTAAAAACTGTAAATTAATCCATACAAACTAATGGCTACATCAAGCCCCTAAGAAACGAAATCTAGCTACACATGGTCTCTAAAATACAATCGAAATATGTCCCAAATGCTACAAATCAATACAAGAAATAAGGGAGAAAGATTAAACTCGTTGGCCGTGATTCCCGTGCGTTCCCGTCACGAACCTCTCGATCCAAGCTCCTCAAATCAAGCTCCCTCGCTCTCTGCCTTGTTCTGTCCGTTTTCTCTCACTAGAAATCGTTTTTCTCTCTCCAAAACAGCCCCCCCAATCTGAAAGCATCGTTTTCTTTAAATACTGTCGATTCTGCGTGACAGCGTCGAGACGCTGAGGACATAGCGTCGCGACGCTGTCGCGCGTACGCCCTAATTAAATCTGGAAAGTTCGCAGCGTCGAGACGCTGTGGAGGTAGCGTCTCGACGCTGCCCCGAATTCGCACGCCTCTTGACTTGCGCCCAGCGTTGAGATGCTCCAAGGGCTAGCGTCTCAACGCTAGGCCTTTAATTTCCTTTTCTTAAATTCTTTTCTTGGCCCGAACTAATTCTTTCGCTCCTAAATTACCGGTAGTGCTCAAAAATATCGATTTCCATTGAAACACTTGATTCCTACAAAACAAAACCAAATAGAGATAAAAATGCCCAAATAATACTCAAGACTAACGGTAAAATTATATAAAATATAGCACAATAAATTGCGCTATCAGTTGCTTCCCATCGTTCTGCTTGTTGGCTTAAGCATCAGAGACGGTGTGAAAGCACCACACCGGTGTGCAGGTTTCCTTGTCTTGCAGGCCACGTCTTCCCCCTCTCAAACAAATTTATCGTTGGTGGCACGTGAAGGTCAAGTGAGTTCTGCCTGTCCAAATTTGACCATCAACATAATCCAACAATATGTAGGTTGAAGACTCGATCTTCTAACCATTTGATCGATGAACACATTTCAATCCGGTTGAACCATATTGAAATTGACACTTTGTTTTAATATGTTCGAAGCATCTGGTAGGAAAAAGAATTTAATAGAGATAAGACTGTTGGCACCCTTTGCATAAACACTTAAGGAAACACGAAAGACCAAATCAATCCGAACCCAACGATGGCGTTGTTTCCTTAAGACAATTTTGTTCCCTCTATGGTGCTCAAGGTATCACGAACAATTGTCTCCCAGGATAGGACAGATTACCCACCTATGAATGTAGCACTTCAATCATAGGACTCTCGAACACTGGTATTTAAGTAATCGTACAGAGAAAAGTAGGAGAAGAGTTTTTGAAAGAAGAGTTTGTGACTTGTTCTTTTTTCAAAACTCAAAATGAATCACATATTTATAGACTATTTGTGGCCATTCAAATAGTCACATCTTTTCGTGTAAGGGTTGTGTCTTTTGATAAATAGACACATCCATTCACATAGGGTTGTATCCTTTTACCAAAAGACACACCCTTTCACATAGGGTCGTGTCCTTTACAAAAGACACACCCTTTCACATAGGGTTGTGTCCTTTATAAAAAGACATACCCTTTCACGTAAAGTTGTGATTCTTTATTTTATTAAAATAATTTTATTCATAAATCCAACAATCCCCCACATGAATGAAATTTATTTTAAAACCGAGTACGATTACTCATGAAGGATAACTACGTCAGGATAAGTAGTCTGAGACTTTGAACTTTCCTTAGTAAAAACTATGGAGTTTACATAGCTGATCAGTAGTTAAAGAACTTTGAACTGTCAACTTTCGGAGTAAATCAAATCCATAATAGTTACATAGATATTCTTCGAAATACACTTGGTTCTCATGTTTGTATTCATTTTGGCCCTGAATACCGCCTGGTTTCATGAGTGTTTTTAGAGAATTCAGCCTTAAAAATTCTCATAGAAGCGACCCCTTCACACCCACATAGGTGACTTCTTTAAAGAGTATCCTGGTAATACCCCACCCTTATAAAAGAGCTAAAGAGTCATTAAAAGTACATCTTAACCTCATCCATTTCCAGGTTAGCACTATTATAATAGGAATGGTTAGGAATTCATGATTCCTTCTTAGTGCTCCACTGAGTTGTATACATAAATTTGTTTTCCCTTTTGAACCTAGATCTTGGGATCTCCAGTCAGCTAGGTTGGGTTACCATTATGTCCACTCTTATTTTATAGGCTTCAAACCCATTCCTATTGAAGACAATTTCACTTGCTCTCTTGTCAAAGCTTTCGTAAGCGGATCCGCAATATTATCTTTCGATTTCACGTAATCAATAGATATAATTCCATTCGAGAGCAATTGTCTTATGGTATTATGTCTTCGACGTATATGTCGAGACTTACCATTATACATCAAGTTTTGCGCTCTTCCAATAGCAGCCTGACTATCACAATGTATACATATTGGGGGTACAAGTTTAGTCCAATTAGGAATATCTTCCAAAAAGTTACGTAGTCATTCGGCTTCTTCCCCTGCTTTGTCCAAAGCTATGAATTCAAATTTCATAGTGGACCTTGCTATACGAGTTTGTTTAGAAGATTTCCAGGATATAACGCCACTTCCAAGTGTAAAAATATATCCACTTTGCCAATCACCCCCACACTTTCATACATTTATAAGTCTTTTTTACCTTTCCATAATTCATATGGAATTTTCTGTGTTTTCTTATACGAAATTCTATTCAGGATATAATTTGTTGTAAGCAACGCTTTCCCCCCACAAATTTTGTGGTAATCCTGAACTAATCAACATTGCGTTCATCATTTCTTTCAATGTTCGATTTTTTTCATTCTACTCTGCCATTTGATTGTCAGAGTCAAGAACGCTAGGGGCGCACTCGATCCCCTTATGATGGTTCACTGACAAACATTTTTTCAACAAGAATCTCATGTAAGAGAACTTAAAGTTCTTGAACCTGACTTATGACGGTCCTAAAATCAACCATTTTATAGTCTAGAAATTTTCCAACTATAAATTTCTTTGCTCCAGCATCCTCTGTCTTGTATTTCTTTTCCAATGATTCCCAAAGACCTTTTGCTGAATCAACCCCACTATAAACATTATATAGTGTGTTGTCCAGTTCATTCAAGATATAATTCCTGCATAAATATTCTGCATGTTTCCATGCCTCAAGTGCCAACAACTTTTCTTTGTCGGTCTCTCCTTCATCCAGAACAGGAGCATCTTCTTTGAGAAATCTTGCCAGACTCAATGTTGTGAGATAGAACAACATCTTTTGTTGCCAACGTTTGAAGTCACTGCCATTGAACTTCTCAGGCTTTTCCCCATGATTTCCACCATCATGTGGTATGGGACTTGGTATTTTTAGTATCATTAAAGACATAAATAAACTTTACAAAATAGCACCACTAGACAGAAACAAAATAAACTTAAAAAATTGTCTTAAGATTGTTGGCACCCTTTGCATAAACACTTAAGGAAACACGAAAGACCAAATCAATCCGAACCCAACGATGGCGTTGTTTCCTTAAGACAATTTTGTTCCCTCTATGGTGCTCAAGGTATCACGAACAATTGTCTCCCAGGATAGGACGGATTACCCACCTATGAATGTAGCACTTCAATCATAGGACTCTCGAACACTAGTATTTAAGTAATCGTACAGAGAAAAGTAGGAGAAGAGTTTTTTGAAAGAAGAGTTTGTGACTTGTTCTTTTTTCAAAACTCAAAATGAATCACATATTTATAGACTATTTGTGGCCATTCAAATAGTCACATCTTTTCGTGTAAAGGTTGTGTCTTTTGATAAATGGACACATCCATTCACATAGGGTTGTATCCTTTTACCAAAAGACACACCCTTTCACATAGGATCGTGTCCTTTACAAAAGACACGCCCTTTAACATAGGGTTGTGTCCTTTATCAAAAGACATACTCTTTCACGTAAAGTTGTGATTCTTTATTTTATTAAAATAATTTTATTCATAAATCCAACAAAGACTATGAAAACTACAACAAAAACAAGCATATAAAAAGTCAAAATATAATATATAGCACACCTCTACATATATAATAATGATCAATGTCACATCAACATACACTAAAAAACCTGAAAGGGAAGACTATGCTTCCTTCACTTTGATCAGATTGAGTCATGAGAAAAAGATAGGTTTGAAAATGATGAGAGAGTGAAGCACTATCACAATAACAAATTAAAGCTGGGCACTTGCAATTGCATATAAGCTAAAGCTAACAATGGTTGGCTGGTTTGTGTGTCCTGTTGCTTTCATCAGTAGAGACTAGAGATAGACACAGAATAGAGCACTGAGAAACCATAGCCATTGCCATTGGAGCCAAACTAGAGATTCAACTATAGCTTTTGAATATATTCTCTCTGATTTAACCCCATCTCACTATTTGGGGACCGATATTCCATTACTATATACATCTCTCTTAAGAGTCTCACACGTCGATGATATGATGATAACGATATCCAATATTTAAATTGTGTATGAATATTTATCTCATGATTTTAATAAAGTTGGATAATTAGCTATCGCTGAATTTTTGTAGATCAATGTTTCGTTTTGTAGATTTCTGATATGAAAAAGTTAAAGTTAATATATATATAGTGCAATTAACATAAGCTTTATATAAGCGACGGTTTGTATATATATTTTGTAAGATAAATTAACAAACTCGCGTCACATAACAAACACACATAACTTTTGGTTATGATTACCCTAGCTTGTGACTTAAACAAGTTCTGAAAGTAATATCGTTGGTTGTTGGTGTGAGACTTTTTGATAAATCTTAAGAGTATTCATATCAAACACTAATTAAGTATTGGACTATATAGCCTAAACAAGAGAACTTTTAAAACATGCTTTTCAATTAGCCCAAATCATTTCTTACTACTTTAATGTATGTCCAATAATTGAACTTTTTAAGTCTTAAATTGATTATATATCATATAATATAAAGATTAAAAAAAAAGAAATATTTATCATCCCTACCTATTCAAAATATAACGACATTATTTTTTATACCTAACCTCTCTTATATACTCTCCAACTTTTATAACCGACCATAGCAAAATTCCAAAATAAGACACTATCACCCAAATATGAAAATAAAAATCGGGACCATTATCTCCAATCATACGTACTCTTCCTTCAAAACTCAATCTCATCCACACTCTTTTCAATTATAAATATAGCTAACATAAAAGCTTAATTAAATATATGTTCAAAGTAAACGATATCATAATTCATACTAACGTAGAGAGATAAGTAGCTTAGAGTCCTATCCGTCCACTCATACACTCCATCCAACTATACATGGCTATAGATTGAGCAATATATAAAGCCCAAGGCTAGCTTTTGAATTCCCTGCCATAGATTTCTCTTGTGGACAAAGAGTGGGAGGCTTATGGTCCATCCATTTGTAAAACTTTTTTTTTTTTTTTTTTTTGCTTTATGTTTACGCAAATGAATGATCCATTCTTACAGTACACATAGTTTTTCAATAATAATCATTGGTGCAATAACTGATATATTCTTCTTTTGATGTGTTTTTGGAAAAACTAATCCCAAAAGCTAGGGTAAACCCAAGTAAAAGACGTGAACTCTCAAGTGTTTGGTTTAACTTTTCAAGTGTTTAATTTTGAAAATAACTCATTTTAAAAAAAAATTCCGAGTGTTTGACAACTACTAAAAATGACTTATTAGAAAATGAGATGGATAAATAAATCATTTTAAGAGAAACATTTGAAACCAACTTTTTAAAAAATACTTTTTACTTACCGAAATGCAACCAAACATATGAGTGCTTAAATTCTAAACAATTTTTATATAGAATATTTTTTAAAAAATGTATTCTTGAAAAACATTTAAATTAAAATGTATTCCAAACGGATCCTAAGGCAGTCTTGCTTCTTTAGACATATGAATGGAGAATCTAACAAATTAACTCATTCGTTAAAAAATTGGACAAAATTAAAAAACTCACACGTTATCTAAGGGTGTGTTTGATTTAACTTTTTAAGTGTTCAAAATCATTTTGAAAAAATTTCTAGTGTTTGGCAACCACTAAAAATGACTTATTTGAAAATGAGATTGAGAAATAAACCATTTTAAAAGAAACATTTGAAACCAATTTTTTTTTAATTCGAACCTCTGATCTCTTTGGTCAAGAGAGTCAGGATCGATGATACATGTCAATTACCACAGAGCTAGGCTCACTTTGACAAACTAACTTAATTAATTATTGCCTGGGAAGAATTCAATGGACATATATGGCACAAATGCTATGGAACATTAGTCGAAATCAAATTTATAAGATCATAGATTAAAAAGAAAAGAAAAAAGATATTAAATCACTGGTTTTATAGCATATAAAGAGAAAATTTTATCAATTTTCAATTTAATTAGTAGATTCTCTCTTTTTCTCTTTACCAAAAAGAAACGTTCTTTCTGTTATGTTTTGCTTTAGAGCAATTTGCCTGTTTCACAATGTATGGTTGATGTTATAAAAAATAATAATAATAAATAAATAAATTATTCATTTTTTTTAGGAAAGATATAAATTCTTTTTTTTTTTTTTTTACAATATGTGTGGGGAGGGAGATTCGAACCACATATCTTGTCATTATCCGTATAACTTTATGTAGTTGAGCAGCTCTTGGCAAACAGATATAAATTAGGGGTGTAAGAAACCGAACCGAATCGGTCAGTTCGGTTTAAAATGCTCTTTCACTCAAGATCGAACCGAACCGATCAGTTCGGTTTGGTTGCTAAATCGAAATATATATTATTTGGTTGCCCTAATTTCCTTATCTCAGCGCCGTTGTCCGCGTTTTTCTCCCTCCATCTCTGTTCGCGTTGCTCGCGTTTTTCTCCCTCCCTTTCTCTTTCTCTTTCTGTTCCGTCGTCTGCTCGTCGTTCTCTCTTTCTCTTTTTGTAGCGCCGTCGTGTGCTCGTTGTCTTGTTTGTGCTCGTGGTCTCGTCGTCGTTCTCTCTTATCTATAGATATTAATGTTTTCAAGAAAAACGTTAAAGATAGAAAATTTAGAGATATACCAGAAAATATTTAGAGAGAGAAAATTTAGAGAAAAGTACGTTAAAGAATATTAGTCCGACTTAAAAAAAATATTAGTTAGAGAAAAGAAAAAAGAAAAAAAAAAAGTTAGAAGGGGAGATATACATTTTAGAGGGAGAAAAAATTAAATAAAGAGAGAAATTTTTGGGATATACTAAGGTCAAGAGTAAAATATATATTAAAGAAATAAAGAAAAATAAGAAAAATAAAGAAAATTTGTAGCGAGATAAAATTTTGAGAAATATTTTTTTAGAAGAAAAGTTAATGATATATTTATTAGAGAGAAAGGAAAAGTTGTTAGCAAGACATATTAGAGATAGATAAGTTACAAACAAAGAAAAGTTGAGACAATTTTGGGGGAAAAAATAAAATATTTGATTTTTAGGGAGAAATTAGAGAGGTATGTTTTTAAGAGAAAAGATCAATGAAAGTTAAATAATGATAAACATTTTAGGGAGAGAAAAAAAAGTTACTTAGAGATGAAAATTTGAGAGAGAAATAAAAAATTATAGCGAGATCAAAATTTCAGAAGAGAGAGAAATTTGGTAAAAATAATTAATAAGAAAAAATTAGAAAAAGGAATTTGTCGAATAAGAGATATATTAGAGAGAAAAGAAATGAAAAAAAAAGCATCAAAACAAAATTGAATTTTTGAAAAACAAAAATCTATTTTAAAAACTACTTTTTTTTTTAATTCGCTTATAATTTCAAAAATGTTTTTAAAACACAGAAAATAAAAAAAAAATGGTTGTTAAACAGAAATAACCGATTTAATTTATTGATATTATTTATTTATTTATTTATTTTTATATATTTTTAGAGAGACCCATGACCGATTTAGTTGATTATTTTTTTTTAACCACATATGTGGGGTAGAGGATTTGAAACCTCTTGAGTTATGCTAATTTAGTTGATTATACTCTACAAGATTATAATTATACATTGAATAGATAAAGTTTCTTTGAGGAGTAATTTTTAATACACAAATTTGAAAATGAGTGATTCAACCAAAAATAAAGTTGTGTTCTATATTTTTAATATTTTTTAATATGTGTTTGGTAGTAAATTTGGAAACTAGATCTCAATTCAAAAAATTGTTAAAAGTGTGTTATAGGTAATATCATAAACAATAAAAATAATATGGTTGGATGTTCAAATCCTTTCACCCTTACATGTTATTGAACTAAGAGAAGTTAATCATATCTTTAGTAAATTTTATATAATTATTATTTTACAATATTATAAAATTTATCGTGTATCATGTCGTAAATGTTCTAATTTTCTTTTTAAGAAAAAGTTGGGCAAGAAAGAAAATTTATTTTTAACAAAAATGTACTGAATTTATTACATTAAATAGTATACTTATCTAAGGCCCCGTTTGATAACCATTTGATTTTTGGTTTTTGGTTTTTAGTTTTTAAGCTTGTAAACACTAGGCTAAATTATAAAAAATACCTCTGAAGTACTATGAGGTTTCTTTCAAAAATGTCCCTGAACTTTGAAAAGTTTCAAAAATATCCATGAACTTTAAAATATGTTTCAAAAATACCATTGTCGTTAATTTTGGATGGAAACAGTTAAAGTTTCAGTTTCAAAAATACCCTTATTGATAAATGTTTCTCTTTTTTCCTCTTCTCACCATAAATTATTTCTCCATGAAAATTAATGCAAAACTTTGTTTATAAAGGTGGTGTGCAACACAATACTAGATAAAAAAACAGACTTTGAAATCGAGTTTTATTTTTTAAAAAGCGTAAAGAAGGTAAGTGTGAAAAAACAACATATATATGTATATATATTATTTTCTTTTTGCTCTCTTTGTTTGTGTATGTTAGTGATAAGAAGAAAAAGTGTTTATAAGACTGTGGGTTTGGTCCAATTTATAAGATTAATTAATCAAAAGTTTTATATATGATTTTGTTCTTATTAATATTTAAGAATTGTTAGAACCCGTATACAACAATAGTTTCATTTATTTTTCATAACATGAATATAGAGAAAGCTAATGGGTAATAGTTGGTGAGAAAAAAAGGCTACCAACAAATGAAGTCTAGCACATGTAGAATTTCAAGAACAAAACAAAGTCATCTTGAAGTTTCTATATGAAAATCTAGCCAAGTTCTTGGGATGTGTTGAAAGAGAAAAAAAAAAAAAAACTCCTAGATTATGAATACATGACAAATAAGTAAAGTTTCTCATTAATTTTCATGGAAGAATAATTAATTTACGGTGGGAGAAGGAAAAAAAATCATTTTTCAATAAGGGTATTTTTTATTTTTTTTTTTTGAAAGTTCAAGGGTATTTTTGAAACTAAAACTTTAATGGTTTCCATCCAAAATTAACGGCAAGGGTATTTTTGAAACTTTTTAAAGTTAAGGGGCATTTTTGAAACAACTCTCATAGTTCAGGGGTTATTTTTTTATAATTTAGCCTTAACACTATTTCCAACTCTAAGTTTCTTTGTTTTTTATCTACCTTCTCCCCATGTTTTAAAAAACCAAGTCAATTTTTTAAAACTAAAAAAAAGTAGGTCACGTTTGATAATCATTTGGTTTTTGGTTGTTGGTTTTTGAAAATTAGTTTATACATACATACTTTCACCTATAAGTTTTTTGGTTTTAGTATCAATCTTCCACCTTGTTTAAAAAAACCAAGTCCAATTTTGGAAACAAAAAAAATAGTTTTCAAAAAGTTTTTTTTAAAAAAAAAAAAAAATTGGCTAGGAATTCAAATGCAACCTTAACTAGGATGAAATCCTAGGGAATTTTAGAGAAAACAAGCATAATTTTGAAAACCAAAAACAAAAAACCAAATAGTTAGCAAAAGGGGTCATAGTTTTCAAAAACTTGTTTTTGTTTTTAGAATTTGGTTAGGAATTCAAGTGTGTCTTTAACAACCATAAAAACCATGGTAAGTAAATTTCAAGAAAACAAACCTAATTTTCAAAAACAAAAGACCACATGGTTATCAAACGGGGCCTAAATTTTTGTCATTTTGTGTGATTCTGCACTTTCAAATTTCAAAGTATATAAGATATTATAGAAAGAAAAAAAAAAAAAAAACTGAAAATTTTATTTCTTCCCAAAACAGATTTGGTTGATCATCTTGCATAATATCCCAGTTACACACTGGCTAGAAAATTTCTTAATCAGACATTTTCTGGCGTAAAATTTTTTAAACGATTTGTTTTTAGTTCAATCGCATGTGGATAAAGTGGAGATTATTCCCAAGTCTTTTTGTTGATGATATAATGTTTTGACCAATTGAACTATTTTGAAGTTGACAAATTTTAGTAACACATATTAGTGGTAGTTGACATGTACCCTCGACTAAGTTGAGGTTAGATGTTTGAATCTCCTCCCTTAAAATAGTGCAACGTCAGCAAACCGTTAGTTTTTAACGGAAAAATGGATGGAGGAGCTAAATTGTTGAGTTTGAAAACTCAGAAACCAAAATAAAACCTAACCCAAACCTTAGGGACTAAAAATGTATTTTTATCCTAACAAAAATTTAGAGACTTGAATATAAATGTTTTCGAGAGAAAAGTGAAATATAGAAAATTTAGAAACGTGAAAGAAAATGTTTAGGGAGAGAATATTAGTTAGACCCCATAAAATATAGTAGTTAGAGAAAGAAAGAAAAAAAATTGGAGTAGAAAAGATAAATTTTAGATAGAAAAATAAATAAAAAGAGAAATTTTAGAGAGATGGTAGGGTTTAAAGTAAAAGATATGCTAAAGAAATAACGATAAATTAGAAAAACAAAGAAAAGTTGTAGCGAGAGAAAATTCTGGGAGATTTTTTTTTAAAAAAAAAAAGTTAGAATATGTTTAATTAGGGAGAGAAAAGACTATGGATACATTTTTAGAAATAGATAAGTTATAGAGGAAAAAAAGTTTTGAGAGAGAAAAAGAAATTTTGTAAAGAGAAAAATGTTATAGAGAAAAAAAAATAGTAAAAGGAATTTGTTGGAGGAAGATAGGTAAAAGAGAAAAAAAAAGCATTAGAAAAAAATGAGTTTTTGAAAAACAAAAAATAGAAAATAGAAATGGTTATCAAACGATCCTGTTTTTAAAAAATGAAAAACAAAAACCAGAAAACGAAATGGTTACAAAACGAAACAACCCCTGAGTTTTTTGTTTTTTATTTTTGAAAATTAAGGTTATAAACACTACCTCCACTTATAAGTTTTTTTTTTTTTTTTTAATTTTGTTATCATCTTGTTCTCATATTTTCAAAAACAAGTCAAGTTTTGAAAACTAAAAAAAAATAGTTTTGCTAAGAATTCAAATGTTTCCCTGACAAATAAGAAAACCATGGTAAGAAAATGGGGGAAAATAAGCATAATTTTTTAAAATAAAAAATCAAATATAGGACCTAAATAATAAATGTTATAGAAAAAAAAAACCTTAAAAACTTAATTTTCTTCTAAAAATATTTTTGGTTTGATCATCTATACTATGTATAAAAAGGGTTAAGAGGGGAGAATATTTACATACCAATTTTGTTCTTACAATTTTCTTCAATTCCTATTTTTCCCTTCCTTATTTGTTGATGGGACACAATTCTTTAAGTTGAGGTGTCCATGGAGAGAAATTTGTTCAATAGAGGTGGTTCTTCAATTTTTGAGATGTAACTCTTCACACATAATTTCATGCATAATTTTTTTTAAAACATTCTAAAGATTTTTAACCACGTGCATTACACGTGTCTTTCGACTAGTTGTTTTATAAGGGTTTGATCATCATATATAGGATCACAATTAAACATCATTCATAAATATTTTTAATAGAAAATTTAAGGTCGATATGAAATTCTAGATATTATGGTGATCTGAAAACAGGAATTTGAAAACAAGGGATTCAATGAAAACAGAGTTGTATTTCATGTTTTCAGATATGTGTTTGGTAGCAGATTCAGAAATTGGATCTGAATTTAAATAATGGTTCAGAATGTGTTTGACAATATATTTATAAACGATAAATTATTTGTAGTTATCAACTAAATACTAAGTTGAATATAAAATATTATTAATTAATTTATAAAAATGTTATGTATTATAAATTTATTATTATTATTATTTTACAATATCATATAATTTATAATACATTATATTATACAAATTTTAATTTTACAAAAATAAATTGAGTTTATAATATGAAATACTATATTTATTAAAGTTTTTATCTTTTTTAAATTAATTCTGCATTTAAAATTTTGAAATTCAAAATCTGGATACAACGAAAACATAAAAAAGTTGTTTTCAGAATTTTCACTATTTGGATCACAGAATCTGAAAACAGTTTTTAGAAACACGTCTACCAAACGCATATTCACTGAATTCAGTGAATCTGAAAACATAAAACATGATCCGGATTGCCTACCAAACAGGCCCTAAAAGATTTAAATCTTATTTCCGTCATTGAATTTTTAATTTTGTTCCATTTTAATTTTCAAACTTTTAAAATTTATAATCCTTATATTTTAAAAAAATAATCCTTTTGGTTCCAAAACAGTCTTCAAACGTTCAAAACGTCATTATTATTATTATTATTATTATTTTGAAGAAACAAAAAGTCATTATGTTTAGGTTTTTGGTAGTTTGCCACCTAATATTCGCTTACCTAATGTTTATCTCCAGCCTATTTAATTTGGATATATGCTAACATTAATACATTAATATATAAACATATACTCAAAAATACATTATCAATTTTTTGTTTCAAAAAAATACATTATCAATTTGTTAAAAATAAAATAAATGACAGGAACCAAAATAGTTATTTTTCTCACATTCAAAGATTAAGGTGGATATTATGAAAATTCAAAGATATTAAACTAGAACAAAATTTAAAATTTAGGGACCAAAATATAATTTAAAAAAAAAAAAAACTTTAAAGAACAAAAAGAGAGAGAGAAAGAGAGAAAAAGAATGGATATATATGGGTTGAAGTTCAAATTAAACCAACCTTATCTATGGGAGTTATCACACAAAAAGGAATCAATTAATGGTACCTATCTTTGAAAAAGAAAATTAATGGTGTATAGCAATTGCAGCTATCAATGGTGGAGAATGGCTTATAGTCAAAACACACCATTCATTCATCTATATGCATGCTTATATTTTTTTTTACCAAATATGTATTTTTAGATTTTTTAGTTCAACAACAATTGAGGACGTTAAATTACAAGTTTAGTCAATAAATTTTTAGATTTATATGGTTCTTTGACTTTAAAAAATGTCTAATAGGTTTTTTAACTTTAAATTTTGCTTTTAATAGATTTTTTAAATTTCAGTTTTTTGTCTAACTGGTCTCTAATATATTTAAAATTTTTGAAATTGAAAATTTTTATTAGACATAAAATTTAATTTAACCTATTCAACTTTTTCTTTTTTCAAATTCACATATCTAGTAGATACAAAATTGAAAGTTCAAAGTTCAATTAGACACAAAATTAAATTTTATTTATGGTAGAACAATTAATTCTTAAAGTTTTTTAAAATATTAGAGACATATATTGGATACTAAATCGAAAGTTATTAAATCTATTAGACATTTTTGTAGTTCAAGGAATTTTTATACATAAACTTAAAATTTCATAACCCTAGACACTTTTCAAAGTTAAGGTTATATTGATACACAACCAAAAATATAAGGACTAAACTTATAATTTAACCAAGGTATAAATATAGTTTTAAATAATATATGATATTTAGATCAAGAAATATTAATTACAAAATTATGATACACTATGTAGAATTATCCACCGAAATATAAAATCAACTAATGAAAATCGAAATTAAAATAGATTTAAGTTTTGTCTAATGTAGTTAATTTTCAAAATTATAACCATACTAAAAATTAAAATAATAAATAAATTGAAATAATTATTTCATATATTTTAAACTGGATTTAAGATTTTTCTAATACAGTTAGTTTTTCGAAATTCTAATAATACTAAAAATTAAAATAATAAATAAAAATGTTACAAAACTGAATATGGAAAGTGGGGTTCAAAAGCTAGAATTGAGGCGAATGCTACAATCCCGTGCCCCTTCTGACCAACGCCACACAATTCTTTTTTGATAATTTAGATGAAACTACATATAAATATATTAACTATTAAGAATGTCGGGGAGGGACGTGCCATCCGCCCTTGATTGAGAATGAGGCATTTAAACTTATGACCTCTCGACTAAAGGTATATATCAATTATCTTATGCTCACTTTTGACTTAAAAAATAAAAGTTATGGGGGTCTCTTGAATAAAAGTTTGTATGAGGAACGTCATTTCTTTGAATGAAGGCCAGATATTTTTCAATTATTTCATTTCATATCTACTAGTACTTCTCTTTCGAAAAAAAAAAAGAAAAGAAAAGAAAAAACGACTATGGATACTCAGTTCTCTTTTCTTTCTTTTTCTTTTCTGGGAACACTATACATGTTTACTAGCACACATATATATCATTAAATGTGTGTATGCTTATTTTATATTTTATTATTATTATTTTTTATAGGATCATATTCTGTTTTTTTTTTTTTTTTTTTTGACAACATGTGAGGTGGGGATTTGATCATCTAACCTTTTAGTTGGAAGTACGGGTTTTATGTCATTTGAGCCACTCTTGTTGGCAAATGTGTGTGCTTAATTATCTTTGAGAAACTTTGGTAAAAAATTAATTTATAATTTTGTATAGATAAGGGTTGGTTTAATTTGCACTACAACCGTTATCAAAAAAAAAAAAAAAAAAAAAAAAAAAAAAAAAAAAAAAAAAATTGCACTACAACCCATATATATCCATTATTTCTCTCTATTCTTTCTCTCTCTCTCTCTTTTTTTGTTCTTTAAAGTTTTTTTTTTTTTTAATTCTATTTTGGTCCCTAAATTTTAAGTTTTGTTCTATTTTAGTATCTTCCTTCTTTGCTCCATTCCTCATCTCAAATATAATGCTATTTTGGCTATGGTAGGCACTATCATTTATTTTTAGTTCAAATGTTGATTACTTGTACAATAAGACTCTATTATAAGAACACACTAATTGGTTTGAATTAATCTAAGTTGGATATCTCAGAATTTCTTTTTTCTTTTTTATTTAACAATTGTAGCTAAAAATGAGGTTCGATCCTTGAAATGATAATTGGTGTCTTATCTAATAAGCTATATATTTAAATGGGCAGTTTAAACAGTACTATAGCACACCAAAGATCTAACAATATGAAAACTATTTAATTTCGATTGAGAAAAGAAACTTTACCAAATCAAAATGTCATTTAACAAATTATTAGTCTTCAGTTTATGGCATATGATTACACAATAATCTTAGATGCATAAAAACAAAGTTTAATTAGATCTCTCAGTTTTGCATGTTTGCATATCAATAATAACAGTATCAACAGTATCAAGCTAATTTTAAATGTCGGCGTCTCTGAAGATGTCAGAGTCTCAATTTAATGAAAATATCCATCAAAATATCAATAAAATATCAATGACGATGGATATTTTTGGAATAATCATAAAAATCAAGAATTTCATACAAAATATTTAAATTAACAAAAAAACATTTCATATGTTTTAATAAATAAAAAAGTTAAAATTTCTTATCATTAGTAGTATTTTGTTGATATTTAATTTTCTTACACTTCTCAATTTTTTTTTTGCAATGTAATGGAAATGCCAATTCACTCTTTTTGTTAATGCATGTCGAAACGCATAGACAGATCATGGAAATATCAACATGTTGATGAAAACTTAATACTCTAGTAATATGATCCGATGATAAGTTAGTACGGGAGGAATTTGTCACATTGTCACTTACAATTTTACATTAAACAATGTATAAGAGAGAAATTCCAAGAATATTTTAAATTTATATCAGATGGTTATTAGAGAACGTGCAAATTTTTAGATCTATATCCAACGACTGTTGGTCGATATCATGGTAGCTTCGGTTAGGAAAGTTGATAAAATTTGTTGAGTTGACTAAGAAAAGTTAGGATTCAATTATTATATATATTATGGTTAAGTTAGGTACTGTGTGTATTGTGTGTGAACTCAACATATTAGTATATTTTAACTGACATATGCACCTTCAACCAAGAAGTTATTAGAAGTTCAAATCCTCCATCTCCCCGTTGTAAAAAAAAAATAATTAAGAAAAAACTCAGGGATCATATATTAATATCCTTCCTTATTATGAGTGTTGTAAGGTGGAAACTACATCCCCTAATTTGTAAAGTAAAATAATCTAAAAAGAAAAAGAAAAATAAAATCAAATGTTTTAGCTCACCTTTTGTCCATTTCTAAGTTCTCGTTTACCTAGATTAGAAATGAGAAAGGAAAGCAAGATAAAAATCAATCTCTAGTCGGAATGAAATCAATTGGAATGAGAATGTTATTCCTATGATATATTGTTTACTAAAAATGTCTCGAACCAAATCAGAAAGTCATTGATATTTGTTTAATTTATTAGAAAGAGCTAAAAATTAGAATAGAAATTAGAGATATTATAATTAATACCTCTTACATATTTTTAACTAATTAGATGTAAAAAAAAAAAAAAACTAATTAAAATATTTTTTTTAGAAGAAAATAAAAACAAAGAAACTACAACGAATCAAAAGAAATGGCTAGGGCGTCCATATGACGCAAATCATGAGCTAAACTGCTTTGAGTCCACATAGGACATTCTTCAAGCCAGACTTCAGAGTGTTTTGTTGTGCGAGCGTGAGTAACTAACTGGTGTGCTACTTTGTTGCCTTCCTTCGGAGTTAAGAGAAAACCACTAATATGATGCTTTGTGGCCAAAAAATAGTTTTGGTGAATTAGGGGGGCAATCTCATTTAAATGTTGTTTGCGATCATGGAGTAAATTCCACACAATTTTGGAATCTATCTCTGCCCAGACTGGTGATAAGCTCGAATCCAAAGCTAGTTGCACATCCTCCACCAGTGCCTTTGCTTCTGCCCACTCTACAGAGCAACTCATTCTCCTGAAACTTTCTGCAGATGCCATCGTTTGACCCTTTGAGTTTATGATACTCATGCATGTTCTCATCTCACCATTTGCTAAGGATGCATCCACGTTTAGCTTGAAATGGTTGGGAGACGGCGGTATCCACTCCGTTGGGCGGGAGTTCCTAGTATCTCTTGATCGATCACAGTTTCCTTGGTGCTTTGCTTGAGCCTCCACGAACTCTGTTATATAGTTGATGCCCGTTCTATAGGATCATATTCCTGTTGGTGATAGATCTGGTTGCCCTGGAAAACAATTTCATTTCTAGTGTTCCATAACGACCATAGAATGGCCACAAAGATTGCCAAGACCTTAATTTCTCCTGAAACCTACAAAAAAAGATCAAGAGAATCATCACAACGGGTATTGAGAAAAGATTGCACTGGGTTCCAGCGGGCCCAGTGCTTTTTTACCTTCTTACAGTCCCACAAAGCATGAAGAGTTGTTTCATTCGCTTTCCCACACTTTGGACAATGGGGGTCACATTGGACTTTACGGTTGAAAAGATTCATTCTGGTCGGGAGTATATTCAGGCTCGTCTGCCAAGCGAAGATCTTGGGTTTGTTTGGGATGTTTAGCAGCCATAGTGTTTTCCACCAAGAACAGCTATTGGAATCCATTGAAGAGGATGCCTCATGAAGTTCATCTATTGCAAGTTTGTAACCGCTTTGGACTGAATACTTCCTTGTTTTGTCATAATGCCAAAAGAAAGTGTCTGGAAGGATATCACCTGCAATGAGAATGTCCTGAATTTTTTCCACGTCATCCTACACAAAAAAGATCTGTTAGTAGCTGAATGTTCCATGATTGACTACCTGAGAAAAGGCTATTAACTTTTCGATTAGTTAACGGTCGTTGAGGAGAAAATAGCCTGAAGGTTGTCGGTCTCGGAATCCACTAATCGTCATAGATGTCAATAGATTTATTTTATTTTATAGTAATACTTTTTATTTTAATATTTTATTTAATATTAGCAAATACTAACGAATTAAAAGTAAAATTACATTAACTAGCTAGTATTAATATAATTTTTATAAGAACAAGAATAAAATTTATTGTCATGATAGTTAATAATAATGAATTCTATTTTTATAGAATATAGACCATTAATCACAATTTTTTTTTTCTTTTGCAAAAAAAAGTAGTGAAAGTAGTTTTTTACTAGAAAAGAATATAGATTAATTTTATTCTTTATATGTCATCTAGTTAAAATATTTTATTTTAACAAATAAAATAATAAGTACTTACTAACTAAAATTAAAGATTTAACACATTATTACATAGAAAATTTTAATTTTATGAAAAAATTATCTATAATAAAGAATAGATTAGTGTGATTTTTTTTTATTCGGACAAAAATTATAAATAGTACAAAACTACACATTGATTTTTTCGAAGAAAATAAAACTGATTATAAAATAATTTTAACTATTTTTAGGGTTGGATAAAACTGATTATATATATATATATTTTATAACACGTGAGAATGGAAGGATTCGATCCGTAGACCTTTCGATCATTAGTATAAGCCTTATGTCAACATAAACATGAACTAATAATAAATTAATTTATATAAGAATATTTTTTCAATTAGATTTGCCTTTTCAATTAGCTTTTTGATCTAGCTTTCCCAAAACATCTACTAGATTTTCTAATTAACTATTTATCTTTTTATACCTCTACATTGGGATGTTGATTCACCATCCAACCTAATTTAAAATTTATTGTATTCCTTCTATTACCTTATTCTAAATCCATTGAACTTATTTCTTTCTTACTTTTTATTTAAATTGAAATAATTTTTTTTCTCGTTTTTATTATCAAAATATAGAAATATCTAAACACAATTTAAATCATATAAAATTTAAATTAATTTCCTTTTAAAATTTTTGAAATTAAATATCAACATAACAATATGCATTATTGAAATATTATGCATATTTTGGTTATTATCTTAAGCTCCAACAATTTAGTATTAGTATTAAATTGCTTTCAAAAAATATATATAAAAAAACAATTTAGTATTAATTTACCAAACATCTTAACTTTTTCTTTTTCCTCTTTGAAGCTAAAACTTGTTAAACATTATTAATTTACTTCATATTACATTAAAGCACAACTAACAACAATTATTTTAGAAACTACAATAATTCTAAACTAAGTCTAAATAAGAAAGATTAAAAGCAATAGAATAATTAACAAAAAGTCGTGGATCTCATTAATACAAGAAAGAAAAAAGGTAAAAGTTCTAAAGTAACTAAGGAAAAATGGTGTAAGATCGACGAAAGAAGAAATGAGAATGAAATTTATAATACTTTGGGAGAGGAATATAATTATCCATTTTTGGGAACTGATTTCATCTAAGCATTTTGCATTTTAGTAAACACCATTAAAGATAATGAAAAAAAAAAAAAAAAAAAAAAAAAAAAAAAGGCCTAAGTTATGTATACGTATATAATACATAAAGTATGCATGTATATATAAAGTAGACAAATAAAATTATAAAAAAAAAACATTTTTTTGTCAAAGTGAGTCTAGCTCAACAGTAATTGACATGTACCATCGACCAAAAATTCAGAGATTTGAATCACTCCACTCCAAATGTTGATGTACTCAAAAAAAAATTATAAACACCTTTTTAATTAGAGTACTTCTATTAGTTTTTTTTAATCCTTATTGCTATAAATGGTAATATTCATATAGAATATTGGGAAAATTATCATTTTGGTCCCAATTTTCAAGTTTAGGTGTGTTGCTGGTTTTTTATGTTTCAAAATGTGACATTTTAATCCTTAAATTTTGAGAAATAGGTTTAAAAGGTCCATAGTAAACTTTTTCATTAGCTACTCCGACAGAGTAATTTTTTACCGTTTTTAATGCTGACGTGGAAAATTAAAAAAAAAATATAAAATGGAAGAAGAACGACCCTCTCTATGTCCTCTTCAACTTCTCTCTCCCACCTCCACCTCTACTTCAGCCACCGGCCACTGATCCCTCCCCTTTCGATCGTCGGTGACTGGTAGTTTGTTGGTCGTCTCCTCACCCACACTACCAATATTGTTGCCAACGGCCAAAGCTCCAATGGTTTTTCATCGGTGATTAGAATCCGACGGTTGACGGTCAATTGTCGATGACTAGAATCTGACGGTTGACGGTCAATCGTCAATAAAGAGATAGAGGTGAGGAAGAGAAAGGAGAGAGAAGCGTAAGAGGAGAGAATGATGAGTTTTTGTTTTATTTATTATGTTAATTATAATCAAAATTATTTTTCACGTTAAAAATAATTAAGAAAAATTACTTTGTTATTATAGCTAACGAAAAAATTAACATAAAAAGCCTAATTTTCAAAACTCGGAGACTACAAAGGTACATAATTTTGAAAACCTTAGGGACCACGGATACCTATTCCTTAAAACTCATATACTAAAATGACAATTTTCTCTAAAATATTTTATAAAATATAAAAATAGGTGAATTTAGCTAAAAAACAACTTTGTTCTTTGAGCAATTAAGAAGAACAAGGACAAATTGATATAACTCCTCGTTTCTATGTTTTCAGAATATCTAGGTGTCACATGTCTAATTTTGACTCAAAAAGTGCCCATTCCACTCTAGGTTTTTCCCCCTAAATTAAAATTAATATCATTTCATTTTTTTTTTTTTTGAAAAGAATATCATTTCAATTAAACTATAAGAAAATTTGTTTGAGTAGCATAGTTGTGAAACATATTTTAAAATAATTTATCCTTATTGTTGATGCCAAAATCCGGATAGAGGACTCACCTGACCTTCACGTGACACCAACAGTGAATTTGTAGAAGCTGGGGAAGACGTGACCTGCAAGACCAGCAAAAACAGCTGCACACCGGTGTGGTGTAGGCCACACCGCCTCCGATGCCTAAGTCAGAAAACCGAGGAGAAGCTAGAAAGCAAAAGAATATGTCCTGAATAGAGTTTTCGGCCCCCACTTCAGTGATGAAGAGAAGTTTTTATACCTGTTTTGCCTTCTAGGGTTTTTAGGAATTCTGAGGTGTTTCGGGGCGAACCAGGTGAAATCGGGGCGATCCGGGGCGCCACGGGTCGAAAGGAGGTGACCGAGTTCGACCCGCGCAAACGGGCCGAATGGTCGGCCTCGGCCTTCCTGTGGGTCGGTCTTCTGGTCCTACCTTTGCTCGATTGTCCTTGTGAGCTCCCTCCTCGTCAGTGTGGTCCAAAAGTACCTATAACACTTATAATTGTAAATATAGTACAAAGTGCCAAAAAAATTGTAAATATAATATATTTTTTAAAAATAATTATAAAAATATTACTTTAACGTATTAAACACCATTATATTTATATATACCTTTTTTTAGTTCTATATTTATAAATATCTTTTTTCCCTTTGAGAACCCATCTCTATCTTTATACATACCTTACCTCTATATTTAT
This sequence comes from Luffa acutangula, assembly GCA_036850905.1. Taxonomy (NCBI): domain Eukaryota; kingdom Viridiplantae; phylum Streptophyta; class Magnoliopsida; order Cucurbitales; family Cucurbitaceae; genus Luffa; species Luffa acutangula. Next base: position 44,651,430 of record CM072094.1, read on the forward strand.
TTGTTAAGTATAACAATAGCAGGTGTCAAAGTGGACTTAGTTCAGCGGTAATTGACATGTACCTTCGACCATGAGGTCAGAAGTTCAAATCTCTCATCCCTAAAGTCGATGTACTCAAAAGACAATAGCAGGCATTAATATACCTAATTAGCTATTAATATTCTTATATAATGATGAATGGTAAAATCTTATATATCTATCCATTGATTGATTATAATAATTTTTTTTTGAAAGATGATTAACTATAATAATTGTTATACCTTAGATTAACATAATCATTGATAATTACGTTTTCTAATTTCTTCTATATTTGCAAGCATTTTTCTAAATTTCATTTTTTTTAATACTTTATATGCATATTATTTCATTGTTTGCAATTACCCTTAAAATGAAAGTTTATTTTTTTATTTGTTAATCAAAGATTCAAAAAGGCGGAACCAAATTTCAGCTATACAAATCAAGGAAAATTATTTAAGAGGTCGAAACAATATGGTTGGTCATTTTATTACGTTAGATATATTTGAAGAATTTTCAAGGGAAATTGCAATGGGTAGCAAAAAATATTAGGATATTTGCAAATCTAGCTATGATTTTTTAGGTTTGCAAACATAGCAAAATTTTAAAAATCTGATTTCCGTTTTTTTTATTATTCCAGTTTTACCCTTGTTGGTATATCAACAGGTATATTAGTAGTATATCTGATATACTTTATATTTACTGATATACGAAATATAATGTATATCAGTTAACTAATATACCAAATTTGATATACTTGAATGAATACAATGATATACCTAATATATACTTGATAGGATAAGCATAACATTTGATATACTTGATTAAATGTTGATATATCAATGATATACTTAATATGTTACTTTCTTTTTATGATTTCTTTTATCTTTATTAAATTATGTTGTGTTATTTACATCTTTTAAAATGAAATGTCCTGTTATGAATGTTGATATACCATTGATATACCTCATTCGTTTTTTTTTTTAACTTACCTCATTTTTTTATACTAAAATAATTAATAACATTGATATACCTGATTAGGAGTAGCTAAATACATCAATGATAGACTTGTTATTAAGAAAAAAAAATCACTGATATATATTTTTAATTTTTGGTGTATTATGAAGGTCATGGAATGCAAAATTTGTTATAAGTATATCAATAAGATGCAATTTTAAGTATATCATTAGTGTATTAGTAGTCACTAAAAATGTAATTTAAAGTATATCATTAGTGTATCGGTAGTATATTATTAAGATGGTGTATAATATATTGATGACATATTTGCCAAACATGAGCATAACTCAACTAGCATAAGATATACACATTCAACCAAGACGTTAGAGGTTTAAATCCCCTACCACACATATTGTGTCCAAATAAAACTAATATTTCTAATTCTTTATTGATGAAGTATATCAAAGATATCTAAAAAAACTTCATGTGTATACTTCATAAATTCACAAAATATACATCTGATATACTTTATATTTAGTATATCAGTTGATTGATATACTCAATATCTAGTATATCAGAACACTAAATAAATGAATGATGTACCTGATATACAGTATATCAATAACACCATTGATATACTTTTTAAAATTCCAGCGTGTTTTAGGGGTTTTTTTTACTTTTCAACTTTAATGCTTAGGCGGGCCCACGTTTTTTTGCTATATTTGCAACATTAAAAAACTAATGACATGGTTGCAAATTCCATATTATTTTTTGCTATTCTTGCAACTGCCCCAATTTTCAATATTATGATACCATATTCATTTATTCATTAAAGCAAGATAATACTCTTGTTTATTGTCAGTCGAGTGACAGATCGAATCTTCGACTTTAGGATATATCTCCTTATTCACTCAGCATCATTAATGAGATGGAAAATTCATAATAAGAAAGAAATAAAAATTTGTTTATGATAGTATTAGAAGTTTTCTCCATATATTTTCCAAAAAAAAAAAAAAATCTCCATATATGTATTTGATAAATAGAAATGAAATTATTAGGTGTTTTTTTTTAAACCTAAAATTATTAGGTGCTTCCCCTTAAAACTGTTGATTATAAATCTTCAAATTTGTCTATCTCTTGGTAATTATTGGATACAAAATCGAGGTACTTCTACAATCTGCTATTTTTCTCTCCTACATCCGCAAAACTACTGGTTTCATTGCATCGAGAGCACCTAAAAATTTCTGTTGTTACGTCTGATTAACGGAGTTAGATAAGTTTTCCAACAATTAGTTACTGTATGAAGCTGGAGAGAGAGAGATTTACAAGAAATTTCAACAGTGTTTCTGGATTGATATATAGATGACGAACGTACATTTCTGAGACAAATAAAAGCCAAAACCAGAGAGCTCAAAAGCTCTCCCAAACACTTGAAAACAAAACGATTCCCACAACACACATTCACCCACATGGGTTCTTTGCCTTCTGAGACTTTGGCCGTCGAAATGGCCGACACCCATGTTCTTGCCGGCGCCGGTGCCGGTGCCGGAGCTGAGACCACTGAGTGGCTTCTCAATTCTCCCAACCCTCCAACTATTTGGGAAGAAATTGTCGGCGCTGTCAAAGAAAATGTCATTCCTCGAAGTTGCTCGAAGACTTCCATGGCAAAGAAGAAGAAGAAGAAGAAAAGCACTTCTTCCAGCTCTGAAAAACAGAGCATTTTCAAAACCACTTTTTTTCTTCTGCAGCGCGTGTTCCCAATCCTCAGATTGGGCAGAGATTACAAAGCTTCAAAGTTCAAAAGCGACCTCATGGCTGGTTTGACTCTCGCCAGTCTCAGCATCCCTCAGGTACTCATGAAAAAATTTTAAAAAGTTCTCTTTTTTTGTGGGTTTTTTTTTTTTTTCTGATTTGAAGCGTTTTTTCTTTGTTGCAGAGTATTGGGTATGCTAATTTGGCAAAGCTTGATCCTCAGTTTGGTCTCTGTAAGTGTCTGATTTCGATCCATTTTGTTGGTTCTTTTTAACGTTGCCCACCTGCTAAAATTGCTGACTCTGTTTCTGAGATGTCTGGTTTTCAAAATTTTAGATACAAGTGCTGTTCCTCCTTTGATCTATGCGTTAATGGGGAGCTCGAGAGAGATAGCCATTGGCCCAGTGGCCGTGGTTTCACTGCTTCTGTCATCAATGCTTCAAGAAATTCAAGATCCTGTTGCCTATAGAAGGCTTATTTTCACTGTCACCTTCTTTGCAGGGACTTTTCAAGCTGCATTTGGACTTTTGAGGTAATTTTTTTTCTTTTTGGGATCAAATTTGGTTCTTTCTTTTCTTCATCTGTAATGGAGTTCTTCTCTGCAGATTGGGATTTCTTGTGGACTTTCTTTCTCATGCTGCCATTGTTGGGTTCATGGCTGGTGCAGCCATTCTCATTGGTCTTCAGCAAATGAAAGGTCTGCTTGCCATTAGCAATTTCACTACCAAAACTGATGTGGTCTCTGTTTTGGAATCTGTTGTGAGATCTGTTCACCAGCCTGTGAGTTCTCTGTTTCAAACCAAGAGAAAAAAAGAAGCTTCAAAGTATTGACTTTTTCTTTTTTTATTGGTTTTGTTTTTACAGTGGTACCCTTTGAACATTGTACTTGGCTGCTCATTTCTGATCTTCCTCCTTGTGGCCAGGTTCATTGTAAGTCACAACAGTAAATCCAAAACTCCCTCTTTTCTTGTCTTTCCAAGATCCTGTGTTCGAACCTCTGTAATGTTATTTACTCATCGTCGGGTTTCGTAAATAAGAAAAATGGGATTTTTTTTTTTTTTGTTTCTATCCATTGAATTTTGAGTTGAAATGCAGGGCAGAAGGAATAAGAAGTTGTTCTGGGTGTCAGCCATTGCTCCTCTCATATCTGTTATTCTCTCCACTTTGATAGTGTTTGTGTCAAGAGCTGACAGACATGGAGTTAAGATTGTGAAGGAAGTTAAAGAAGGTCTGAATCCAATCTCCATTCATGAGCTGCAATTGAACACCTCAACTTTTGGCTTAGCTGCCAAAGTTGGCCTCATTGCTGCCCTTATTGCTCTCACAGTTGAGTTTCCAACCTAACCACAAATCAAACTCCTAAATCACCATTGAAGACTTCATGTATCCTTAATGATATCTCCTTCTTTCTCCTCAGGAAGCGATCGCGGTCGGCCGATCCTTCGCCTCCATTAAAGGCTACAACATTGATGGGAACAAGGAGATGATTGCCATGGGCTTCATGAACATAATAGGATCTCTAACCTCTTGCTACCTAGCCACTGGTTAGTTAGACCCTTTATATCAAACCTTTTCTTCGATCAGGGAGGAAACTAGAAATTTTTACGAGAGAAAGAAGGTTATCTTCTAACTTTATATACAAAACGAAAAAACTTGGCTGCATGTCAGTATGGAGGGATCCTCCATACGTACCATCATTAAAATGTTGACAACTAGGAGAGATAAAAAAATGTGTTCTTCTCATTTTTCCCTTTTCTCTTTCTTAGTTGTCAAGATTTTAATGGGGTATGTAGATAGATCTCTACCTATCGATATGCAGCCAAGTTTTGTTCATACATAATTAGACCCAAAAAAGTTTAAAATCTTAACTTTCCTATATAATTTTTTTGCATCAAATACTCCCTATGAAGACAACTACTCCCCCTCCTTGTTCTTTCTGCCTATGACTTCAATATGCTTTTAACCAATTCAATATCGAAGTTAGGAAAACAGAACTCTACATATTTCCACAATTGTAAGATATTCTCTCTGCCTTAAACAAAAGCTAGTTTTTATCTTTTTTTTTTGTTCCAATTTTAGTCGACGTTGAATATTGTTTTTCGATCATTGGAAACGAGACGTCTATGTTCAGAGTGCGCGATTTTGGATCGTGTCGTCGTAAAGTGTTTGGTTACAAGTTGTTGTGTGTTTTGAACATTTCAGGGTCATTCTCAAGAACTGCAGTGAATTTTAGTGCTGGGTGTGAGAGTGTATTGTCAAATATAGTGATGGCAATAACAGTGATGCTGATACTGCAATTTTTCACTCGGTTTCTCTACTTCACTCCAATGGCCATTTTGGCTTCAATCATTCTCTCTGCTCTTCCTGGTCTCATTGACATCAATGAAGCTTTGCATATCTGGAAGGTTGACAAGCTTGACTTTCTTGCCTGTCTTGGCGCTTTCCTTGGTGTCTTGTTTCATTCTGTGGAATTTGGCCTTCTTGTGGCGGTATAATCTCTTTCTCTCTCTCTAATCGAAAAAACCGAATCGACTCGTTTGGTTTCGACTATATTTGGTTCTTTTAGTTCTGAGGACCGAGACGTTCTTGGTTTGGTTTATGTCTTACAAAACCAAAATGAACCGAACCAGACTCAATAAGTTCTAAACTTAGGAAACTGAACTGAACCGAATTACCCCGGTTAAAATCAGTTTTGAAGAATAGTTGGTTTGATTTGATTTCATCATATAGAACACGACTTGTTACGGTTTAGCTTTTTGATTTACAAACCGAGGGTGTGACAATGGGACAAAATCTTTTTTTTTTCTTTTTTCTTGGATAAAATCATTGAAACAAGTTGCAAATTTTGGGAGAAATATATTATAAAAGTTAGAATACAAGTTGTTTAAAAGGACAAAATGCTTAGGTTAAGCTAAGTTATATAATATAGTATTTTTGTTGTTTGTTTAGGACATTCAATCATGGACTTTGAGTGTCTTGAGACTGGTGGGTTCCATGTATTCTAAAAGGTTTGATTAAATCTTTATTTTGGTTTTCTATATTATCCTTTTGACACTCCAAATTGGATGTCTTTCTCTTGCTTTATTCCTTATTTTGAAGCCATTGGTTTTGCAACCAACTTCTTGCTTAATTAGAACCTCAAACAGTTCTTTCATTATTTAGACAAAGTAATGTAATACCAGGGTGTTAAAAAGAATATGGTTTAATTATAAAAAATACCTATGAATTATGGATTTGGTTTCAATTATATTCTTGAACTTTCAAAATTTTCATTTTAGCCGTTAAAGTTTGAATTTTGTTTCAAAAGAGGCCGTGAATACTTTTTTTTTTTTTTTTGTTAAGTTCATGGACGGAGAATGATGTGTTTGTATAGAATTGTTGCTTATGTGAATAGATTTGAATACATAGGTGGAAAAAATAATAAAAACACATGCAAACACATCATTTTTTTGTCAATAAATTTAACAAAAAAATGTCTCCAAAAGTCGTTTTGAAATAATGTTCAAATTTCAAGGGCAAAAATGAACTTTTGAAAGTTAGGGGTATAATTGAAACCAACTTCATAGTTCATAGTTCAGGAGTATTTTTTAATAATTTAACTAATGAATATTTACTTTACACTTCAAATCTTGTGCCATTTTTTCCTTTTTAAACTCTACCTATAAAAGATTTTTACTTTATCCCCTTTGGATTCTACCAAAAGGCTAGATATAAGTGTAATTCATGTGATTTTGCTTTTGGACTCTACCATTTAACCTCGAGGCTCAAACAGATTGAAACCATAAGTAAAATGATACTAATGAATTTTATCCCAAAAAAACAAAAAACCATGTACAAACTAACGAAGCTATTTTTATTACGTATTCAAGATCTTTCTCACTCCTAAATGATATTGTTGATATTGTCGAGTAACCTATGAAAACAAATTAAAGGAAGGAAGTATTTGGATTTGAATTTTCAGGTTGGAATTTCATTTGCAAAGATATTGTTGATTTCAATCAGACCAGCCACAGAGGAGGTGGGAAGGCTTCCAAGAAGTGACATGTTTTGCAATATGAAGCAATTCCCCATGGCCAAGAAAACTCAAGGAATCTCCATTATCAGAATAAACTCTGGCTTGCTTTGTTTTGCCAATGCCAATTTCATCAGAGACAGGTAATTTTATAAATATTTATAATATTATCCCATGAGTTTTTTTTTTATTTTTTAATATATTTTCTTTCCTCAAAGTTTATTTGAGAAATGGGCCTTTCTAATTTTTTTTTAATGGTTTCTATCAGGATAATGAAATTGGTAGAAGAAGATGAAGAAGATGGTGATATTGAAGAAACAACAAAAGAGCAACCTAAACAAGTGGTTGTTGATATGTGCAGTAAGTTCAATTCCAATTTTGCTGCCTTTGATGGTAGAATTTTTGTTCATTTTCCCTTTTAAACTCGTATACGCTACCAAATTTTCCTACTGAAAAACGTCTTCAAAACATGAAATTAATTGGTTTTGAGATGGAACTCATGTTTATCTAATATTCACTCCTCATAAATTACTTGTTTCTTTAGCAAGTAGTCATTTTTTTAATATAAAATTATAAGTTTTTTAAAATAGATAGTTTCTAAACAAAATCCTTTCAACTTTGCATTTAGATGTTATGAATATCGACACATCAGGAATCATTATTTTAGAGGAACTTCACCGAAGGTTATTGTTGCGCGGCATACAAGTAAGACAAAACGACACCAATTACAATATATACTTAAAGAATTAGTACAAAGAAAGGAAAATTTGATATGGGTTTTATGTTTTGCAGCTTACAATAGCCAGTCCAAAATGGGAAGTGATCCACAAACTTAAAAAGACCAATTTTTTTGAGAGAATTGAAGGAAGAGTTTTCCTATCAGTTGGTGAAGCTGTGGATTCATGCCTTGGAAATGCTTCCAAATTGCCTTCTCCTTACCAAAGTCATTGAGAATTGAGAGAAGTTTAAAAGTTCAATTTCACACTTTTTCATGACAAGTGTTTTTGGACTTGATAGAAATAAAATCAATATGTAAATATAATATATAGTGTTTGAGTTAGATGTGTATTCTAGTGCAAAGTTTGAGTGTGGCACTAGAGACTTCATCAAATATGTATCTTTATGTTTTTCTCGATTTTTTTTTCTTTTTTTTAGTTCAACAACATTTGAAGGTAGATGATTCAAATCTATGAGCTCGTGATCAAGCATATATGTCAACTACTGTTGAACTATATTTACTTTGACTTTTTTTATCAATCACTTGTGTGTATTTACATGTGTAGAGTGTACTTGCATGTGTAATTTTAAAGTTTTATCTTAGTTTCCATTTATTGTTTGGTTAAATCTTATTAATAACTTTTGACATCATTGAAAAATATTAATATTAACAAGAAATTGATCTACTGTGGTTAATTTGTTATTGATCCAGATTAGTTAACTTGTTTTGATTATATTATTTGTACTCTTAATTAACTTAATTAGTGTGGACATCTAAAGTTCCTTTGTCAATGAAATTGACATTCTTTCACAAGTGGTTAAAGTACAAAATTAAAATGAAAATTTTATAATTATAATGAAATAACTCTTACATGCGGCAAAATATAGAGATGTGAAATTGTATTTTTATGATTAACGTGAACATAAATTCAACTAGTTAAAGTATTATAACCTCAATCAAAATAGTAAAGGTTTGAATCCTCATCCTAAATATTATTGAACTAAAAAAATTGTATTTTCGTCAAAGTGAACATAACTCAGCGGTAATTGTCATGCATTCTCGACCAAGAGGTCTAAGGTTTGAATTATCCCACCTCTAAATGTTGTTGAACTCTGAAAAAAAAAAAATTGCATTTTCATCAAATGGAATAGGCTTCTTGCAGAAGGATCAAATCTAGACACAACCAACATTTCTTAGAATCATAGACAGAAGCACAATCGAACAACTCAAGGAAAGAAAGACAGACCAGAAGATCAACACTTTAGAGAACCAGTCGAGTCAAGGATGGAAGTTGTTGTCGAGCAATTGCTGGAAGCTCAACACAGACGCCTCTTGGTGCTCAAATCATAGTTCTGGAGAAGTCAGATGGATCATTCATGACTCTGTTGGGTCACTGATAAGTGCTGGTTTCAAAAAGATTAGGAGCGAATAGACGATCAAAGTCCTTCAATCTCAAGCAACTGTGGAAGGATTGAAATTGTACCTGAATATCAAAGACGAAATCCATGCTCTTCCGACGATCATGGTGGAAACTGACGCCGCTGAAGGGATCAGTTTCCTTAACCATGACAGTGAGGATTTATCCGAAACTAGGAACATCCTAGAGGAGGTGGTTGATCATGGCCACCAAGTGGGAGTAATCGCATTCTCCAAATGCTCGAGAGCGTGTAATTCAGTGGCTCACAAGCTTGTTTGTGCCGCTGTATCATCTCCCATTACAATTCGCCCTTTTGACTTTTCAGTTACTCGTGATTGGTTGTCCTCTACTATTAATGAGAATTTACTGTGTACCTAATTTTGGTTTTAGCGATAAATTTCTATTAGTGATAGAAATCTATAGAAATCAAAACGGGGCAAAACGAAAATTAAAAAATGATTGAAAAATTGTGCTATATTTGCAATTAACCATTAGAATTTAGCCACTACTTTTTTCTTTAATCAATTCTCTCTCGCTCTAATATAGCAGAGGTTGAAGCAGCAACCCATTAGAGGCGGGCTATCAAATCCAGGAATCTGATATACAGTCAACGAAATGGGGGCAGAAGAAGCAGCTATGGAACAAGAAAAGCTCGCATCTCAGAATCCTAGGACGAATCCGATCACAGAGTCTCAGTTCCTATCTTGGAAGCGGCAGAAGGTACTTCCCCTTCTTTATTAATCTCTCTCAACCTTCGCTTAGGTTTTCTTTCGATTGCCGCTCTATGATGTGCCATTAATCTGCGTGAGTTATTTTAGGTGTCAATTGCTTGTATTTCCTGCCACTACCAATAAAATTAGAGAATTAGGGTTACGCAGATTGGATAATGATGGGAGAGTAACTTGAAAATTGAGATGATGAGAATTTGAAATTCTCAAGTATTCCTTCAGACAGGTATTCTGGAGTGGTTTCCTCTGTTGTTCGATGAGTATGTTTAAATTTTGGGATCATAACGTGTAGAAATGTACATTATATGGTCCACGCCAAATTTACCTGAAGTTTTGGAAAAGGAATTGGGTATTGAGAAACTAAAGGTTGTGTATGGATCCAATAACTGAGATAGTCCTAACCTTCTAGGACTTTGTTGTTTGTTTTGTTTTGTTTTATTTTGTTTATAACAAACCAGCTGGAAAGACATTGAAATGCGCTGCATTCCAAACCTCCTATCTAGTTCTTTTGAACCTCTCTCCATGCCCCTACAACCTCTGGAGGGCATTAAAGGTTCTCTTATTTCTCTCAAGCCATAAATTCCACAATGTAATGGAGAATGTTGCCTGTCAAATAACCCAATGTCTTCTACTAACGGGGGAATTTACGAATACCTCCTCCATGCCCCTACAACCTTTGGAAGGTACTTTGACTCCAAACGCAATCAAGAATTTATTTCATAGTTTCACTGCAAAGTGGCAGCTACTAATCGCATTAATAAGATCCTCTGTAGATCACTTTCACACATCACACGCCACATGCCCCTGGCAATGGAGATATAAAACCATGGGTGAATTTCTTTGAATGAAGTCACAGTGTTTAACCTTCCCAAAGAAACCAACCTAGCAAAGAACCTCTTCTTTGGAGTTTTTCAGATCATGGAGAAGAAAGAGGAGACAAGAGGATTGGGTTGAGACACTAAACGGGAAGAAGGAGACTTCCTAGAGAACATGCCTGAAGGTTCAAGAGTCCATTGTCGATAATCATTTGAAGTTGGGGATAGGCAAACCCCTTTAAACAACAAGGAGATTTGCCAAATCTTGAGATTCATGATCATTAAGGGGTTCTATAAGGATAGGGATGTTCGTTGTTGGAGTCTCAACCCTGCTGAAGGATTTTCTTGCCGGTCTCTTTTTCGGTGGTTTCTCAATCCTTCTTCCCATGCGAGTCCATCTTTTCTATTCTTTGGAGAGTTAAAATTCCGAGGAAGGTAAGGTTCTTTACCTTGCCTTCCTTGCAAGTTATCTACGGAAGAGTTAATACTTTTGATAAGCTCTTGAGGAAGATCACTTCGTTGGATGGCCCTTTTTGTTGCATCTTATGTCGGAAGGTTGAGGAAGATTTGGACCATATCCTGTGGAATTGTCAGTTTGCCCGCTCGATGTGGAGTTTCTTTTTTGATGCATTCAGGACTCAGATGAGACGATTCAGTGACTACAGGGAGATGATCCAGGAGTTCCTCCTCCATCCGCCGTTTCGTGACAAGGGGAGGTTTTTATGGTTAGCTGGGGTGTGTGCAGTTTTATGGGGTCTTTGGGGTGAGAGAAACAATAGAGTTTTTCGGGGTATTGAGAGAGATCCTTTTGATGTATGGGCCCTCACTAGATTCTATGTTTCTCTTTGGGCCTCTGTGTCCAAGGCTTTTTGTAATTATACGCTAGGTTCTATCATTTTGAGTTGGTGGCCTTTCCTTTAAGGGAGGCCTCTTTTTGTGGGCTGGTTTTTTGTATGCCCGTGTATTCTTTCATTTTTTCTTAATGAAAGTTGGTTTTTTCATTAAAAAAAAAAAAAGGGGTTCTATAAAATGAAAACCCATGATCATGAATTATGATGGAGGGTAGAAGAACTATTACTGAGGATTAAACAGAATTGACATGCACCTCATTTCGAAGAGAAAGATTAAGGGGTGGGGGAAAATAACCTAGAGAGAATTATTACCGATCCTGAAATCCTCCCAGAAACAAATGCGAGCCCCGTTTCCCATGGAAACTTTAATGAAATTGTTAAAGAAGGGGGTTGATGAAATGCTGCTAGAAAATAACTACAATATTGAAGCAGCTATCTTGAAATGTGGAGGATATTAACGTTCTGGACTCCCATGTTTCAATGATTGATTGACAGTGACACAAAATACAGATTCATTTTTGTTCTTCAAGTTAACTGACCACTGAATTAAAAAGGACCTGAATCATTCCACCAGTCAATTATGAGGCGATTTGTTTCAGTGAAGTTAATGAGTTATTGATGTTTGATATTTTTCTCCATTCTCCAACCATCTCCTCTTATTTTCAGGATGCCGAGGCATCTGCTAAAAGAGATGAAACAGCAAGGAAGCGTGCGGAGGATTTAGCCTCAGGAGCAGTGCAAATGAATGGGCGAGAGCTTTTCTTGCACCAACCATGGGTTTTTGATAATACTCAATATTGAGGTTGGTTTTAGATGGAAATATTAGACCACTTTTTGTGGTCTCTTTGGAAATTGGCTTTTTCCTTCAAAATGCTACCTTGTATTGTATTCAACATTCATCCTTCATACGAAGTAGTAATTCTTCCTCCCAAAAAAATTTCCTCTCTTTGGCTATAGTAGCCGTAGCCCGTATATGAATATGTTTTGGTTTCATGGTAAGGTAAAAGCTGTACAAAAGTTAAGAATTGGGCCAATTGGTTCTAGACAAAGATGAATCCAAATTTAGGCGCTGATGTGTCCTATGCTGTTGGCCTAAAATGAACTTTATGATATTCATTTGAGTCTTGTTTTCAACTTTTTTTTTTTTTTTTTTTTTGACAACTTAAGTAAGGTCACCTTCTTCATAATCATAGGTTAATGATCTAAACCTTGACCTCATATTTGTAAACAAACATTTAAAAAACAAATCTATTTTTAAGCACAACTATTTAAGAATTAACTATTTTATGAGAAATATGCCTCACTTAACTTTAGTTATTCTTTGTTCGAAGTTCATGGGATAAGCTAGAATCAAACCCCCGAACAAGACAAAGGTCACCGACCTCCTATCTTTTTGCCCTTTTGTCCCTTAAGTTTTGATTTTTTTTTTCTTTTTTGGCGTATGCTAAAAATCACTTTTAGTCCCTTAAATGTTATAAATAACAATTTAGTATTTTAATTTTGATTAAACAATTTAATCATTGTACTTTCAAATTCTTAACAATTTAATCTTTGTCGGAAAAAAAAATCAAAATTAAATGTTGATTTTTATTATTTAATGATTAGACGGTTACTTATAAATATATTGGAAAATTTTATTAAACCTTAACATTAATTTTCACCCTATAAACTAAATCATTATAAATTTTAAAGTACAGAGACTAATTGTTACATATGAAAATTTAGGGATTAAATCATTATTTTCTTGAAAGTTCGGGAGATTTTTAACTCTTTTTTCTTTTTTTGAGATTTTTTTTTCTTTTTTCTTTAAGAATATTTTACGGGGCAGTTGATTTGACTGATAGGTTTTTTTTTTTTTTTTTTTTTTTTTTTTTTTTTTGAAAAGTGACTGATGAGGTACTTAATATGCAAAATAGGCAAATTTAGAATAGGAAACCATTGAAAAAAATCATCCAGAGATCGGTCGCTAATATAGTTAACTTTTTGTCAATTTAAATACTATTTTGATTTTTAGAATTTCTGTAGGTATTGTTTTTAGATTTCTGAGGTGGTATTTTTTTTAATACCAAATATCTTATTGTCTCTTATCTTCTTTTTCTTCTTCTTTTTTTTTTTTTTTTTCTTCAATTATTCATATTAGGAATCTCTCATTCTGAAAATCATCAGGCATGTTGTCTTGCCCCTACCAAATTGATGAAGGATTTTTGTAGCTTTGTTAGTGAAAGTCTGATGTCTGAGTTATTCATAAAATTCAAAACTTGATCTACTACTACACGTAAATTCAAATACTTATCTACATTGATCCCTCATACAGTACGTTGATGAAAAAAAAAAAAAAAAAAAAGTGTTCATCATTTCTACCAAAGAATTTACAAATTTGAAAAAGAAAAACAAAATTAAGTTTTTAGACAAAATTTTATTACTATTTACTCTTGGAATAATCATACAAAATCACATGTTTTTTCAAAACACTGTACAAACACAAGATCGGAAGGCAACAACTATATGAGAACAAGAAAATCAAACAAAAGGGGTAAGTTTTTGAGACTCGAAGATTGGATTAATTATTTGATTGAAAGGCAAGTGGGCTACATGATAGAGCAAGCGTAGGGATTGTCATCACTGAACATTCGAACATAGTTTTCATCCATGACAGTCTCTGAAATGGTGACTGTGTTGGGAACACTTCTAACCATGTTTGGAGGTGCTTTCTTGTCGTACGAAGCAGACACATAAGGATATGGCTCCAATGCAACTGGAACGTACGGCCACATCTCCACCTTCTTCTTCGTTGCTTGTGCTGCCTTCAGCACTTTCTTTGGCTCTATGTAGCCTGTCACTGTCACCTTCATCTGCTTCACATCTACATCCACTTGCTTCGCCCCTGCACGACACCCCCACGAAAACCAATGAATTTATCATTCGGGGTTTCGACTTTTATAAACCACCTTGGGTTGCCATAGTGGATCAGTTAAAAAGTAGAGAGATTTAGAGAAAATGGATTCAAATCTCTCTCGGTGGGTGGTTGTCTGCTTAGGATTCTAACATCTGGGGTTGAACTGTTGTTGCATTAGATTAATTGAGATGTGTGCAAGTTGATCTGGACATTCATGAATATTGTACGGGTTTCTATGCACTTTGACATTTTAAGAGGGGAGAAATTAAACTTCAATCACAAGACAAGTGAGATGGAAGGGATTTGAAAATACAGGAGTATATAGGGTTGTTTTTACAATACGATGTAAAATCACTACTTAACTCGAAAGCTTAAGTACCTTTTACACGAGACATGATTTGCTTGAGCTTGCGGCCACAGCCCTCACAGTCCATTCGAACCTTTAAAGCCACTGTTTGCATCTGCTTCTTCTTCTTCTTGTGCTTATTAATCAAATTGGAGAAGTACTCCCAAGTGCCTTCAACTCCCATTTTGTTCAACCTCTTCTTTTCCAAGTACTTTCACAAGAAGTGCTCTACTCAGGAAAGTGTTGTTATAACTTATAAGCTTAAATGGGAGATGGGAAGATTGATGGAAAAATGATATATAGGAAAATCAAAGGCTTTGAAAGCAATTGGCTGCTCCCTTTTGAACAATTCAGTATTATTTTGTCCTCCTTTTGGTGTGTAATTCTCTGGAACTGACCCCCTTCTTATATATTGTCTTCAAGGACTCTGTTGAAAAGATAATGTGAGATTTAATTTGTTGCATTTTTTCTTTTTTTCTTTTTTTTAAACAAGAGTTTTGACTCCAAAGTTGTACTTTCTTTCTTTTCTTTCTCTGGAATTTGGTTTTTTCAGAAAATGGTTCAATTCTTCGTGTATAAGAAAAGGAGAAAGTAAAGAACAAAATTTAAAAGCTTGAGAGCCCAATGCCTTCTGATAGTGACAATTTCAAAAGCCTAGAACATTTTGATCATGGATATATCTGTATACCTTTCAAGAATATGCATGTATCATGTATGGTTGGTTGGAGTGACATGGATTTGGTTGAATGAAAAGTTGCCACGTTTCAATGATAGGCATCCACGTGGATCATATTTAATATAATCCAACGGTGGATGCAGAGCCCACATGGCAACCAAAACATTCAAAGGAGCTGGTGGAGGTAGTTGCTTTGGATTATGATATAGTAGTATGAACGGTTTGTTTTATTATAACATCTCTGTCATGTAATAAGCAAATATTGTGCAGGTGTAGCGAACATGAACATAGTTGAATTAGTTAAAGACATATATTCTTGATCAAAAGATCAGAAGTTCGAATCTTGGTTTGAAATCAGATTTCGTCGTTTGAAATGTCAAATGAAATCCAGAATGTGGTAGTTTCAAGTCTTAAACTACCATGAGAAGTTCAGTCTTTGGTCTTGTGTTCACAGACAATTATCCACTTGTAGGATGCATAGATGATAGAGCTGTGATTGGGCGGTGGGAATTTAGAAAAGGGAAAAATAATGGAAAGATGGAAACAAAACAAGTGTAAAAGGAATATACAAAGCCATGCCCATATGACTGACTAGTTGTAGCTACTTTGCAAGGTGGCAACCATTTGGAATATATCATTTCAAAACTTCCATTATCTTCCCTCTTACCGGGTTTAGTCTCGATGACAATTAAGGTTCTGTTTGATAATCATTTGGATTTTATTTTTTTATTTTTAAAAATTAAATTTATAATCACTACTCCCATTTTTTTTAGGTGTTTTGAAAATCTAAATCAAGTTTTGAAACCTAAAAAAAAAAAGTTTTTAAATAATTATTTTTAGAATTTGACTAAGAATTCAAAATTTTCTTCAAGAAAAGTGAAAATCATGGTAAAAAAAAAATGGTTAGGAAACAAGCCTAACAAATTTCAAAAACTAAAAAACTAAGATCCCGTTTAATGACACCATCTGATTTTTTATATTTTTAAATTTTTAAAAATTATGCTTATTTTCTCTCAATTTTCTTACAATAGTTTTCATATTTGTTAAGGACAAATTTTCAAAAACAAAAATAAGGTTTTGAAAACTATTTTTTTTAGTTTTCGAAAACTTGACTTGGTTTTTAAAAACATGGGAAAAATATAGATGAAAAGACAAAGAAAATGAGCGGAAATATTGTTTGTAGGCTTAATTTTCAAAAACCAAAGGATTATCCCAAACAAGAACTGAATCATTATCAAACAGAGTCTAAATTTGACGAATCTCTATGAAATAAAATGGGAGGTTTTAGAATGAGCTATGTGGTTGGATTTAATTAGGTATACAGTAAATGCATGGCCAACATGATAGTCCCCACAGGCCACACAGATTGTTTCATTACTGCAAATTATTGAGCATCCAGAGGCTTCTATATATATATCCTGATGTTGCTACTTCCAAAGAACACTTGTATATATATTTTCTATTTAGATAATCTTGAGCCTCATATTGGTACTTTGAGATGTATTTTCAAGCTCTTAAAGACTTTAACCTATTAAAAATAGACACACAAACACAAAAAACAGTTGTATTTTTAACAAATTGGTCCACAGAGAGAGATTCCTAGACAAATCAACATGAAAAGCAAGCCTAAATTTGAAAAAAAAAATTGATCATGGGATTGAGACAAATAATCTAGTATATCAAATAGAATATAATTTATACTTATCCTTATTTATGAATTACAAACACTTTGATTTGTGTAATACATCGGTATCCAACGTTTATTAGTAAATGGACATGTGTCAGACAATAATTCCACAAATTGAATATGAGTATGTTATTAGATGCGTATCAAACACTTGTTAAGTATAATTGTCGTTGCACGTAAAA